>CM063183.1:113771491-114371491 GCA_031835075.1 Saguinus oedipus | reverse complement strand
CCTTCCCACCAGCAACTAAACTGCCATTCTCCTATCTCTTTCCAGGAGTTCAACTATTTCAGCTTCCACATGTAAGTGAGCTTACCAGGTACTCGTCTTTCTGTGCCTGGCTTAGTTAACCTACCATAATGCCCTCCAGGTTTCTGTGGTTCCTAATGATAGGATTTCCTTCTCTTTCAAGGCTACGTTTTATTTTTATGCCACATTTTCCTTATCTATTCACCATCGGTTAACTCTTGGATTGATTCTATATCCTGGGTGTTGTGAACAGTGCTACCGTGAGCAGGAGAGTGCAGATACCTCTTTGACTTGCGACTGAATTTCCCTGGGGTATGTACCCAGCAGTGGAATTGCTTTCATTAATGTTGCACGGTTTTCAGTGTAGTGGTCTTACACACGTTTTTCTCTGATTTATTTTTTATATATTCTATGTGTATTGTTTTGCTACTAGGAATGTTTTTTAATTTTTATTTCATTATATAGAAATTTGACTTTTAATTCTAATAGCTTACAGAAACACTTGGCATTTCTTTTCTTTTCTTTTCTTTTTTTTTTTTTTTTTTTTTTTTTGAGACGTAGTTTTGCTCTTGTTACCCAGGCTGGAGTGCAATGGCGCGATCTCGGCTCACTGCAACCTCCACCTCCTGGGTTCAGGCAATTCTTCTGCCTCAGCCTCCCGAGTAGCTGGGATTACAGGCACGCGCCACCGTGCCCAGCTAATTTTTTGTATTTTTAGTAGAGACGGGGTTTCACCATGTTGACCAGGATGGTCTCGATCTCTTGACCTCATGATCCACCCACCTCGGCCTCCCAAAGTGCTGGGATTACAGGCTTGAGCGACTGCGCCCGGCCAACATTTGGCATTTCTAAACATAGTGATGTCGTCTGCAGAGTAATGCCAATGCAATACAATAAATATATCAGCTTCATTCCAGGTAAAGAACGTTTAAAAATACAAGACCTGTCTAGTTCACTCCCCACCCATCTTTATTTCCTCTGAGAAACTCTTCATGCTGAAAACACAGAGAACACAAAAATACACAAGGGGGATCAAAACTCTAAATATATAAAGAGTAGAAGAAAATACCAGAAAGTAAACAGAAAGGTAATTCTTTATTATTTGAAAACAAGATCTTTCCTTTCTACTGCCAACCTTTAGGAATATGGTTAATTAAAAATGTTTATAGGTGAAGTAAATGATGCATGACGTGACAGAGAATTGCTGGTTATCAATTTTTGCCTTTGTAAATTACTTTGGATATCTGTAAAATGATTATTTAGGGAATTTATTACATGTGAAAACTATCCTTTCCTCATATATGAATAAAATCACTAATACTTCATAGTCATTCTTCTTATTATTAATTAAACTGTTATTTTGGTCTTTTCGATGTGAGGCAATATAAGGAGGAACCCATGTGAATAAAAGACATGTTATGTCACACTTTTCCCAGAAAATGGTTTAATAGAACTTATATTTGGAACCTAGGAATATATCATGGGACTGTAGTCGTGGTAAACATAAACAGAAAATGTTGAATTTAAATAAAAATCACTATCTTCAAAGATCTATTAAGCCTCTGATTTTTGTCATACAAGGGGACTATTTAAGTAGGCTGGCATCTCTGTATTATTTTGGCTCGTAATGTGTATTGCAGTCATTCTGTTCCTTGTTTTAAGCAATGTGACACTTTTGTAGAGAACCTTAGCATAGTGCTTTACTACCTGTACAGGACTGTGGGTTCTGGGTGGGCAAAATGCTTTAGAGTGGCCCTCGTTCTGCTGTATCTCTTTATTAAACCATCAGACTTTGCTCTTTATACAACCATCAGGTCTCATGAGGCACATGTGTTATCATGAGAACAGCATGAGAAAGACCCACCCAGTGATTCAGTTACCTCCCGAAGGTCCCTTTCACGACACAACATGGAGTAGCCCCTAGTCCTGTGTCTATCTACATTTCTGACAAGCCTTATTCAAGGGAAGCTGGTAGCTAGAAAGGAGGAGGAAACGGACAGAAAAGAGAAAGAATGTTGCAGGCAGAAACCAGGGATACTGAGGGGAAATTGGAATTAAACTTATTTATAAGTAGGTGAATAGAACAGTGACACCTTCAAACAAATGAGGCATTTTTTTTCCTCCCTCTTCCCTATAGTTTTCCCAACTTCATGCTAAAGTGTATTCCAACACCACAGCAGGCAAATGGTAGAAAATGAGGCCAGTCAGAAACAAGGAGAACAATAATTTGGACAAATATAACAAAAGAAATAAAAAGCAGTCAAATTTGTCACAACAGGTAAGGCCCTACCAGGCCTCCCCTCTGGGCTTGTAAGTTGCTTTATTTGGCATTTTTCAGTGGCTGCCCCTGGGAGGATTGTAAAAGTCTGTGAACTTCAAAATAAAATACATTACGGAAAAATATAAAATGTTATTTTTGTGTCCATAAAAATAACTGGCCATGTGAGACATAAGGGAAATTCCCTATTTTCCAGACAGAATATGAAAAAAAATATTATTTGTTGGCTACGAGTCAGTGAATGATGGCCTCCTATCCACTTTGGGCTGATAAGGGTTAATGTCTGACGTCAGTCTTCATCTGATGAGATGTTAGTGGGAGACCAAATAGCAAGGTGTGGGATGGTCACAGGAAGAAGAGGAGGACTAGAACTTGGAGGAGGGTGGACACAGGGAAATGCAGCATCATGAGGAAGAGGACTGGACGGATCTGCGTAACCCTGCAGGGAGAACCGGGATGTAGTAGTCTGTTCTCATGCTGCTAATAAAGATATACTCGAGAGTGGGTAATTTATAAAGGAAAGAGGTTTAATGGACTCACAATTCCACACGGCTGGGGAGGCCTCACACTCATGGCAGAAGGTGAAGGAGGAGCAAAGTCACATCTTACATGGCGGCAGGCAAGAAAGTATGTTCAAGGGAACTGCTCTTTATAAAACCATCAGGTCTTGTGAGGCATACTCACCGTCATGAGAACAGCTCAGGAAAGACCAGCCCCCATGATTCAGTCACCTCCTGCAGGTCCCTCCCAGCACAAGTGAGGATTGTGGGAAACGAAGTTCAAGATGAGATTTGGATGGAGACACAGCCAAACCATATCATGGGACAATTTGCCATAGGACAGCAGCATGTACCTCTGGAAAGGAACAGCATAATTTAATCAAAGTGGGAAGGAGAAGTCGTGAGAGGGGATGAGCACAGAGGTGCATAGAGTCACAATAACAATCAAGGTACTGAATAGATACTGAAGTAGGTCTGTGTTAAGGTCCTACAAAACCAAAACTCCAGGACTCCTGGAGCACCAGGGAAGAGAGTTTAGATGGGTTTTGCTCTCCTAACCCTGGAAATTCTTCTAGGCTGCTTTGTAAATGCACAGAATGTGCCTAGATGACCAGGTTCATGTTAACTTCTAAGTTTTCTTTTGATCTAAATTATAATGCAACTTATCTGCTGAAACTCTCACTATAAAAATTATACCTATCTTTTCATCAGCTACCATTATTAGCCTGAAAGTTTCCATGCTTTAGTGTCTTTGGATACATTTATTTAAAAGTTGAAAAAAAAAACTTATGTATTTTATCACCTCAAGATTTAGAAACACACACCCAAGTACACATGCATCCTTACATGCCTCAGTTTTTGGTGTAATTGCTGCTGGTTCATGGACCTCTAAAGCAGCATGAATTCAAATTTCACTACTCTGCATCAGAGTATTTTATATTTTACTTATAGATATGAGTTATTTCATTAGAGGTAAGAGGAAAAGAAAGGTAAAGGCAAAGAGCTACTGGACACTACCATTGACCAGAGCCCCAGTGAAAGGCCCATAAGCAATTGCATTTCCCAAGGTGTGACTCACACAGGACTTCTATGAGGCCCTGATTTTGCACAAGGTGACATTCAAATTTGCTTCTTCTCTGGTTTAGTCAGAGCATTTTTTTTCACACTGTGTCTAAGCAACCATGAATTTTTGTGGGGTAATGGAAACAGTACTAGGCAGGGAGGCGGGAGGCTGGCTCCCACTCCAGGTCTAATGCTGCATACCTGTCTGACCATCCATGTGAAGCCGTGAGCAAGTGGTAAATGATCTGGGGGCTTGGTTCTAGCTCCAGGTTTCACCCTGTCCACCCCTTAATCTGTATGAATTTCTTCCCTGTAATGTGATGTGTGAGTAAGTCGTCTGTGAGATATGTTCCATGTTGGAAGTCAGAAGAACTCATGTCCATCTGCTATGTTTCCTCAAGGTTGAATATAAGGGCTTCCGAAAGCCCAGCTCAACATGTTTTCTGTCCATGGCAGTTTCTGCTTTTATGTTACCTTAGGATATTATTTAATATCAGGTGAACTTCACTGTCCTCCACTAGCAAATGGGGAGAACTTCCTTCCAGCAAATTCGATGCGATGGTTAACTAAGAAAATAAATGTTAAGTGCTGGTCACAGTTTCTGCCACGTACAAAACTCTTAGCAGACAGTTTTTAAGACTGGACTTCTTTCTTGTAGGAGAAATGTTCAGAAAGGAGAAAAAAATCATCAGAAACATTTTTCTTCTAGCATATTTAGTCTTACCTGTTCCAAAATACTAAGGAGAATTCAAGGAATGTATATATGAAAATCATATGCTTGTATATTATGAAAATGAAGATGTATTTGCATGTATGTGTGTCCATGTCCATATGCACGTGCATTATGTATATACTTACGTGTGCATATAGGTACTTGTAGACTTTTTTTCACACAAGTTGTTCTTGACCTCTATTGTTTTGTAATTCACATTTTTAAATTCTGGGCAATTGGGCCATTTTCACTTCTGCCTGTTGCCCATCCGAACGATAAATAAATAAAATGACTAAAATCTCCTAAGCTGAAAAACACTTGTTTTATGAAGCTGGTGATAGTGATGTGGTGTCACACTAGCATCTCATTGGAGTTGCTCTCCGTTCCACTTTCCACAGAGCAGCAGCACCAGCTTGCACACCAGCTAGCCCAGTGACATCGTTCTCTGGCTAGAAACTTTGAAAGCTCCTGTCACAGAGATGAAGTTCAAGCATCTCGACAGGGTAGATCAGGCCATCCATGACTCAGTCTCTCCATGAAGGTTAATTTTATGTGTCAGCTTGACTGGGCCATGGATGCCCAGATATTTACTCAAACATGATTCTGGTTATTTCTGTGAAGTATGTTTTCTGATGAGATTAACATTTGAATCAGTAGACTTGGAAACACTGATTTTCCTCTCCAGCATGAGTGGGTCTCATCTAATCCACTGAAGGCCTGAATAGGACAAAAAGACCCTCTCTGGAGTAAGAGATAATTTTTCCTGCTTGGCAACCTTCCAACTAGGACATTGGCCCTTTCCTTTCCCCCTCCCCTCCCCTCCCCTCCCCTCCCCTCCCCTCCCCTCCCCCTCCCCTCACCTCCCCTCCCCTCCCCCTCCCCTCCCCTCCCCTCCCCTCCCCTCCCCTCCCCTCCCCTTCCCTCCCCTTCCCTTCCCTTCCCTTTTTTCTTTCTTTCCTTTTTCTTTTTCTTTTCTTTTCTCTTTTCTTTTCTTTTGATTCAAACTAAAGCATTTGCTCTTCCTGGGACTCCAGCCCACTAGCCTTTGGTTGGTACTACGCATAGGGTCTCCTGAGTCTACAGCATGCTGACTCATCCTGTGGATCCTAAGATTTGCCAGCCATGATAATCACATGAGCCAATTACATATAATAAATTTCTTTATTTCACACACACACACACACACACAGAGACACACACGCAGAACTCTGGCTGACACGCCCTTCACTCTCATTAGTCAGCACCTCTGCCGTGAACTCCTCCCTGCAGTCAACCACATATAAGCAGATTCTGGAAGAAACTTTGTGGCCTCTTCTCTGTGCACCTTTGCCATTGTCCCAAGGCAGTTGGATTAGCTTCAGAGTCCAGCTCAGGCTCTCTCCCACCTTGTGAGGTCGCCTTGTAGCCCCACCCCACTCCCACTGCTCCATGCCTTGACCATGCCTTTACGGGTGCACCTTCCAACTCTAATTATTTTCACATTACTATTGCTTTCATCAGGCTGTTCACCAAACAGTGGTCAGAGCCTACTGGGCGTTTCATTTGCTACATGAATCCCTAAAAGGCAGCTCCTTGGGAGAGAGACTCCTGTCTGATTTATCTTTGTATGGCTTGACATTTTTTAGTATGTGTACAATTTGCATCTAATGGCATCCTGCTATAATTTAGAATGATCTGTCCTACAGAAGACAATGACTTATTTATTTATTTATTTATTTATTTTTAAGGTACATATCTTGTATCTTCTTGTTAATTATGACCCCACTGGCAGCATAAACTCTATGACCAAAGTACCCCACCTGGCTGACTCAGTGTTAGCCCTATGATGGAACTAAATATGTGTTGGTTGATTGAATTCGGCACTTTGAGAAATTGTTCTTCAATGATTTTGATGAGTCAATGTAAGTAGTTAATGTCAGATACCAATCCAATCATTTATAAATTCTTACCAGCCTTAGAAGCCTCCTAATTTCTGTTGTTTAAAAATTTTTTGGTGAGAGTGTAAATTAGTTCAACCATTGTGGAAGACAGTGTGGCGATTCCTCAAGGACCTAGAAATAGAAATTCCATTTGACCCATCAATCCCATTACTGGGTATCTATCCAAAGGACTATAAATCGTTCTACTATAAGGATACATGCACACGAATGTTCATTGCAGCACTGTTTACAATAGCAAAGAACTGGAACCAACCCAAATGCCCAACAATGATAGACTGGACTGGGAAAATGTGGCACATATACACCATGGAATATTATGCAGCAATAAAAAATGATGAGTTTGTGTCCTTTGTAAGGACATGGATGAATCTGGAGAACATCATCCTCAGCAAACTGACACAAGAACAGAAAAAGAAATACCGCATATACTCACTCATAGGTGGGTGAGAAAAATGAGAACACATGGACACAGAGAGGGGTCTACTACACACTGGGGAATGGGGGAGGGACAGTGGGGGGGGGCTGGGAAGGGATAGCCTGGGGATGAATGCCAAGTGTGGGTGAAGGGGAGGAAGGCAGCAAAACACACTGCCATATGTGTACCTATGCAACTATCTTGCACATTCTGCACATGTACTCCAAAACCTATAATGCAATAAAAATTAAAAATAAATAAATAAATAAATAAAAATCTCAAGCTTTTTACTCACACCTCTAAGGATATTAACAAGTTATGGAAAGACTTGGTATATTTACCAAATATGTAAAATAAAATGTCTTTCTTTTATTTGCACACTCTCTTTTGGTTTCAAATGTGAGAAAATATGCACAAGGGAGATGATGGATGAGTTTGTATCAGGTGTTAGGATTCTGATGGTTTATCTACACAATTTCCTCTGTAATTTCCTGAAACTTTAAAAACTAGTATTTTTCCTCAACATTCCAGGTGTTGATATTACCCTGAAGGACAGAAGGTGAATAAAATATCAATTCTGCTCTGCTCTGGCTCAGAGACTGGAAAGGTAATTCTGATTCAACATATCTAGACAGGAGGATTTGCTTAGCAACTTATAGCAGCAGTGAAAACAAGGACCCACTGATACACATGAGTTCATCATTTATAAGTAAAATATCCTTCCCACTTGGCAAAAACCATTTCCAATAGAATAAGATGATCTTTTCTGGAGAAGCTTTCTACAGTTTGGCTCCTAAGTGAGGAGATACAGGACATTCCCCTTTATTAGCATCTTGGGGACAAAATAAAGATTTTTTTTTCATATTTCATTTTATTGTTCTGGCTGGTGCTTAGGTAATTCTGCAGAAATTCCAATGCCAGGTAACTAGCACTGTCAGGTCCCCCAAAAGAATGCTTCTTAAGTTTTTCAGCATCTCCATCCCATGGCACAATTGCTGCTCCTGGGATTGGGGCAGCCTGCACGCCCCGCCGTGGGGTGGGCACTCTGGATCCAGCTCCATGGAGTCTCACCCTTCTGGAAAAACCTGGCTGAAGAGGAAGTGGGAACAGAAACATCGAGAAAATCATTTTGCCTGTTTTGTTACTCCCCATCTAATTCTAGGCGGAGATGATTGAGAGAGTAGACTATATCCAAACAGCAATCAGCTCTGAAGATTAACTCCTGTGGTTAGATATAAAGGGATCTATTGAGACATTAAACCCTAATGTCTCCACAAACTTTCAAGCAGTTAGACATCTGCACAATTCTTTCAGCCTCATGGCCATGTATGTGAAAACTATGAAACAAACTGGTCAAAGGAGAAAATGCAATTTCTTCCCACATACTTCCTCAACTCAGACAAGGTAAATTGTCAGACGTGTTCCTTGAAGTGTTAATCACACACATTGAATGAGTAGGAGATCATTATGGGTTAAGCTATAATTCTGTGAAAGAGTCATAGGATGCTAGGTCACTACGGCCATTGCAGGACAATTCTGTGAGTCCATTCATTTGTTGAGAAAATATATATGTATTTCCCTTGTGTCCCAGGCATCATCATAGGTGCCAGAGTCACACATGTGAATAAAACGTAGTCCCTGTGTGGTGGTGTTTAGAGTACCAAAGGAAAACAGAGAGGTATCCACAGACAGGCTTAACCAAAGTGTTGCAGCAAAAGACCATGCAGAGTGGAATGAGAACACAGAAGAACTAGATGGAAGAGGTGGGGCTTCAGGGGAAATGTTCATCAGGCGTCCTACACAGGTGGGAGGAGAGACACACTTCTGAGCAGATCGGGTTGGGTAGCAGAGGCTTGAGCATGTTACATGCTTTCTGAATTACCTGTAGAAAGGGACCTATCTTTGTTGGGTGAGATCCAGTAACTTGATCACTGCAAACTTTTAAAAATGAGAATGAATTTCAGACAACTAAATTTAATTTCTACATTTTCAGGTCAATAGTGTCCAGAGTACTTGCGTGTATTATGACCAGCGGAACATGCTTGTATTCCGAAATACCGTAAATTATTCATAAGATTAGATAACTTAAAAGTAATTTGAATTTATTAGACCATTTGGCTGTAGCATTGCCTACCTGGCACAGTTTAATATAACTCTCAGCTGTAAATTCTGTACAGTTAATTGGGATTTGGATCCATGTGAAAAAGAGGTTTGGAAACTTGTGCTGATCAAAACATTTTCCACTGGAGAGGGTATGTACTGCATTCTCGATGGTCTAAGAGGATTGAGTGTTAACTTGAGAAAAACACTGTCAACAAGGGCTGTGACCAGTACCCAGCATGATGCATGCCTGGCTGGAGAGGATGCAGTTATGAGACTCCTTGACTCTTCAGAAAAGAACAAGGACTTCTTTACCCATTGCACAAATTCCATTCCATGAATGTTGGTCCTTCACAGATAAGCTCTCAATGTCTCTATATGATTCAGCATTTTCAGGCTAGGTATAATCATAAGATCACAGATAAATTGATTACCACGAAAATATGGCCAATGTTTGCAGCAGCATCACGATGACCACAAGATCTGTTATGCAACACTCGAGTTCTCTCCTTGATCTTATGGCGATTCCAAGTCTAAATGCTCTTTCCAACCAGCAATGAAGATTTCCAATGGAAATTTCTGTTCAAGGAATCCAGTGTGTTACACATTGAACAGCACCAGTGAGATCTGCAGAAATTTCAAGATGAGCTTCTGAAATCCACAAAAAAATTCTCAACAATTTGTTTAACAACTTTCTCCATATTTAATTTACAGTTTGCACCATTCTATGACAATGTATGCTTTCTAAAAACGGGTCATAAAAACTTCTTGATATTCTCTCCATTGCTGATTACTGTTCCAGGGTCTTGGTAGACAATAATTATCCACTAGGTCAATGAATGAATGAAATATATCCATGCTCATTGGAGAATAAGTGATGTTACTAGACCATGAAAGCTGATTGAAGGGTGACCATTCTTATTCAAAATCAGAAGTAGATTTACGTGACGAGGACAAGGAAGATCAAGGGCCAAATTGGGAACCCTAGGGATATTAATTTTACATTTTTCTGCTTTCTTTTAGATAGCCAATGAATAGAAAACATGGAATTTTGTTACTTTCATTTTGAGTAAATCCTCTGTATAAGAAAGCATCATCAAAATAGGAGCACCTCTGAGTCTTGACTAGTCGGCTATTCATATAACATGGGTATGGGAGAGGCGACATGAGGGTGCCCTGAGTCTCTTAGCTCCTTGAGTGTTGAATGTTTCACTGTACCCACAATTACCAATTGTTCTCGAGTTTGAGGTAATATGGTCAGGCCCTGTGTCCCTACTGAAATCACATCTGGAATTGTAATATGAATTGTACTAATCCCCACACGTTAGGGGAGGGATCTTGTGGGAGGTGATTACATTATAGGGGCAGTTCCACCATGCTCCTCTCATGATAGTGAGTGAGTTCCCACAAGATCCGGTGGTTTTATAAGGGTTTATCCCCCACTTCACTTGGGACTTCTCTGCACTGCCACTATGTGAAGGGTATGTTTGCTCCCTTTTCAGCCATGATTGTAAGTTTCCTGGGGCCTCCCCAGCCCTGTGGAACTGTGACTCAATTAAACCTCTTTCCTTTATAAATTAACCAGTCTCGGGCAGTTCTTTATAGCAGCATGAGAACAGATTAAGATAGCAGGTTTGTGAGACAGTTCTCAGCAAATGCAAGCAAGGTGGCAGCTGTCAGAGGCACACGTCATGGATGTATGTTAGCTTCCTGGGACCGTCACAATAAGCACAAGGTGGGTGGCTTCACAGGACAAATGTTTATTCTTCCACCTTTCTGGAGGTTGGAAGTCAAATACCAAGGTTGTATTAGTTCATTTTCATGCGGTTGATAAAGACATACCTGAAATGGGGAACAAAAAGAGGTTTAATTGGACTTAGTTAGACATGGCTGGGAGGCCTCAGAATCATGGCAGGAGATAAAAGGCACTCCTTACACAGTGGCAGCAAGAGAAAAATGAGCAGGAAACAAAAGTGAAAACCCCTGATAACCTATCAGATCCTGTGAGACTTATCCACTATCACGAGACTAGCATGGGAAAGACCGGCCCCCATGATTCAAAATTACCTCCCCCTGGGTCCCTCCCACAACATGTGGGAGTTCTGCCAGATACAAGCTGAGTTGAGATTTGGGTGGAGACACAGCCAAACTGTATCATTCCACCCCTGGACCCTCCAAATCTCATATCCTCACATTTCAAAACCAATCATGCCTTCCCAACAGTCCCCAAAAGTCTTAACTCATTTCAGCATTAACCCAAAAGTCCACAGTCTAAAGTCTCATCTGAGACAAGACAAGTCCATTCCACCCATGGGCCCATAAAATCAAAAGCAAGCTAGTTACTTCCTAGATACAATGTGGGTACAGGTATTGGGTAAACAGCCATTCCAAATGGGATAAAATGGCAAAACAAAGCAGGTTACAGGGTCCATGCAAGTCCAAAATCCAGGAGGGCAGTAAAATTTTAAAGGTCCAAAATGACCTCCTTTGAATCCAGGTCTCACATCTAGGTCATGCTGATGCAAGAGGTGGGTTCCCATGGTGTCGGGCAGCTCTGCCCCTGTGGCTTTGCAGGGTACAAAGGTACCCCTACTCCTGGCTGTTTTCACAATCTGGTGTTGTGTGTCTGCAGCTTTTCCAGGAGCATGGCGCAGGCTGTTGGTGAACCTACCATTCTAGGATCTGGAAAATGGTGGCCCTTTTACCACAGCTCCACTAGGCAGTGTCCCAGTGGGGACTCTGTGGGGGCTCCAACCCCACATTTCCCTTCTGTGATACCCTAACAAAGGTTTTCCGTGAGGGCTCCAGCCCTGCAGCAAACTTTTGCCTGGGCATCCAGGTGTTTTCATACATCTTCTAAAATCTAGGTGGAGGTTCCCAAACCTCAATTCTTGACTTCTGCTGCACTTGCAGACGTGACACCATGTGGAAGCTGCCAAGATTTGGGACTTCCACCCTCTGAAGCCACAGCCCGAGCTCTACGTTGGCCTCTTTCAGCCATGATTGGAGAAGCTGAGACACAGGGCATGAAGTTCCTAGACGGCACACAGCATGGGGACCCTGGGCCCAGCCCATGAAACCACTTTTTCCTCCTGGGCCTCAGGGCCTGTGATGGGAGAGGCTGCTGTGAAGATGTCTTCCATGGCCTAGAGACATTTGCCCCATGGTCTTGGGGAATAGCATTAGGCTCCTTGCTACTTACACAGATTTATGCAGCCAGCTTGAATTTTTCCTCAAAAAAAAATGGGTTTTTCTTTTCTACTGCATTGTCAGGTTGCACACTTTCTGTGTTTTTATGCTCTGTTTCCCTTTTAAAATGGAATCATTTTACTAGTACCCTAGTCACCTTTTGGATCCTTGCTGCTTAGAAATTTCTTCTGCCAGATACTCTAAATCATCTCTCTCAAGTTCACAGTTCCACAAATCTCTAGAGCAGGGGAAGATGTTTCCAGTCTCTTTGCTAAAATATAGCAAGAGTCACCTTTGCTCCAGTTCCCAACAGGCTCTTCATCTCCATCTGAGACCACGTCAGCTTCTTCATCTCCATCTGAGAGCACCTCAGCCTGCACCTTATTGTCCATGTCACTATCAGCATTTTGGGCAAAACCATTCAACACCTCTCTAGGAAGCTGCAAACTTCCCCACATTTTCTTGTCTCCTTCTGAGTCCTCCAAACTGTTCCAACCTCTGCCTGTTACCCAGTTCCAAAGTCACTTCCACATTTTCAGGCATCTTTTGAGCAGCACCCCACTCCACTGGTACCAATTTACTGTATTAGTTCATTTTCACACTCCAGATAAAGACATACCTGAAACTGGAAACAAAAAGAGGTTTAATTGGACTTACAGTTCCACATGGCTGGGGAGGCCTGAGAATCATGGCGGGAGGTGAAAGGCACTTCTTACATGGCAACAGTAAGAGTAAAATGAGGAGGAAACAAAAGCAGAACCCCCCAATAAACCCATCAGCTCAGCCGGGCACGGTGGCTCACGCCTGTAATCCCAGCACTTTGGGAGGCCGAGGCAGGTGGATCATGAAGTCAAGAGATCGAGACCATCCTGGTCAACATGGTGAAACCCCATTTCTACTAAAAATACAGAAATTTAGCTGGGCATGGTGGCACATGCCTGTAATCCCAGCTACTCAGGAGGCTGAGGCAGGAGAATTGCCTGAACCCAGGAGGCGGAGGTTGCGGTGAGCCGAGATCATGCCATTGCACTCCAGCCTGGGTAACAAGAGTGAAACTCCGTCTCAAAAAACAAACAAACAAACAAACAAACAAACAAACAAACAAACAAAAAACCCATCAGCTCTTATGAGACTTACTCACTATCACACAAATAGCACGGGAAATACCGGACCCCATGATTCAGTTACCCCCTGCCAGTCTCTCCCACAACATGTGGGAATTCTGGGACATACAGTTCAAGTTTAGATTTGGGTGGGGACACAGCCAAACCATACCAAAGGTGCCTGCACATCAGGTCCTGTGGAAGGCTCTGAGGGGAACCTATTTTCTGCCTCTCTCCTGGCTTCTCACGGTGGCTGGCAGCCCCGCCTTCCTTGGCTCACAGATGTATCACTGCAATCTCTGTCTCCATCTTCCCATACTGATCCCCCCGTCTGTGTGTCTGGGTCTCTTCCTATAAGGACACCAGTCACACTGGATTAGAGACTACCATAACTACCTCATCTTAACTGGATCACACCTGCAAAAACCCCATACCCAAATAAGGCCATATTCACAAGTACTGGAGGTTAGAACTTCGGCTTGTCATTTCCGGAGACACAGATCCACTGGCAGCCTGGTCCGCAGGGCACTGGGACTCAGGGTGAGATACTTTGGCCTCACTGGGGCTGTCCCTTCCTTCAGGATGATGGTCCACGATCACCAGGAGAGGTGCTCTGGAGAGGTTCTCTAATGGAGAAGCACACTGTGTGTTCTCCTTCTTTGGGGTGGGTTCTGTATCTCATCTGGAGGTGGCTACATGAGTACACACGTGCAAAAATTCTACAAGCTGTGCACTTACGGTTTGGTATTTTAATATATGTCACTGACATCTCAATGATGTTTCAAAAATGATGCTGGGCCCAATCCAGCACATATTTTCTGTGGCGTATATACTACAGGAATCTGTACATACCCTCATCTGACAGTGAGCCATGCCACTTTCTAACTTACACAATATCTTGCATTCATATGTAGTCATCATATCTTTGAGTTAATTATATACATACCAGCAATGTTCTTTTTTCCTTGCATTATTCATATAGTAATTTTATTTACATCATTTGTTCATTATTTGATTCATTAAATGAGAGTTACTATGCCCTAGATACTGCAGAAATTGCTGCAGAGGCAAAGATGACTCATATCTGGTGCCTGCCTTTGAAACACCCTGTGACTTCTATTCACAGAGTCAGATGAGAAGCAGACAGTTATGTAACAAGTACAAGACCACATCTGCAGGACCAGTGGGCACCAGAGGGGCCCAGAGCAGGAGTCCTTAGCAAGCAGAGCTTGGCCAAGGCAGCAAAGGGATGATGCTTGACTGAGGGGGAATTCTAGTGACAGGTGTAGGGGTCAGGCAAATAGGTGAAGAATACAAAGGACTGACCATGGGATGGGGATATATATATATATATATATATATATATATATATATACACACACACACACACACACACCCGTGTGTGTATGTGCATGTTCATGTGCATACATGTCTGGATATGTATACAAACATGTGTGCATGTACACAGGCATGTATGCATTTGCAGTGAGCTTCCCCACCTCTGCTCTCAGAGGAAAGCTTTCTTGCCTGCCCGGTCAGCCTTAGGTCAGCACATAGCTGTACTGGGTGGGTGAGACATGAAGAGGAGATTCAGGTGAGAGCAGGCCAGGTGGCTTTATAAGTGGCTGATGTGGGAGGGGAGTGACACAGGGACAGGGATGCTTTAGGAGTACCGGGAGCTGGCAGTAATGAGCAGCCGTCATGAGCCACAGCATTTAGAGAGAGGACTGGGTGAAGGGAGGGCAAGGGGCCTTCCTGCATGTGGTTCATTCTGACCTGCCTCTCTTCCTCGCTCCCCCAGAGAGCAGGCAGTGCAGGTTCACATTCCTCTCTCAATTTCTGGAGCTATGTCTGGCTCCTAGTAGATGCCACCCCATGGAGCCAGGCCTTCAGGCTGGAGCAGAGAACCACACTGATTCTGGTTACAATCATAGCAGGTATTTCCTTTGTGTCTAGTGCTCTTCAGGAGTTAGCTCTTGTACACACATTATCTCTAATTTTCTAAATAAGCTTGTGAGGCTGGCTTAAATATTCAGGAAAGGCAGAAGCGTTGACTGGCCCAGGCTGCCACTGATTTGCCTAGTGTCAAAGCTGCCAAACTACCTTTCCAAACTCGAACTCGCTGGCTTTCCGGGGTCATTACATAATGCTCATACCCGGGAGTCCGTCCTTTATATTCTTCATTGTACACAACACGAGAGTTTGAGGCAAAGCAAGAAAATGGCATGACAGTCCCTCACTGACAGGCTGAGTCTCGGGGTGACAAGCCACATTTCCTCTGCACCCCCACCCCAGTCCTACAGCTCAGCCCGGAGCCAGGCACACGAGGGCAATGGGCATCCACTCTGCAACCCCTCCACAGCACATGTAGCCCCCTAAGTCACATGGCCTCTGCTGACGGCTTTCACACACACTTTTCAGTCAGTTCTCAGAATGACTCTGTCTTCTGGAAAAAAGCTCTTCCCACCTTCCCAGTGTGGAAGATCCTGGGTGGCAGAGTCATCCGCTCAGTTCCACCCAATGCTTAACTGTGCAGTGGACCCAGGCCTGGCAAGTGCCCCGGCCCTGCTCTATACACTCAGCTCTCCACACTCCGCTGCACCTGCTGAGACCACCAGAGGTCTCTCCCTAGAGACCTTTGTGTGGGGCGGCCATATCCACTCACTTGCAGGACCTGGAGGACAGACAGAGGCCCTCTGCACTCTTCCGACAGTAAGAGCTTCTCTGCACTTAAACGCTCACCACACATTCAGTGCTCCCTGAGCACTTCAGTTCCATTCTCTCAGAACAGCCCTATGAGAAGAGCACCACTGCCCCCATTCACAGCAGAGGAGACCTTGGCCCGGAAGGAGTGTGTGGCTGCCCGTCTTCATCCAGTGGAAAGGCAATGATACTGGAAGCCTGCAGGCACCCCCGTCTTCACACACTGCACTCATGGACCACATGGGTTTCTTTCTAAAAAAAGAGAATAATTTATGTTCAGTTTAGTTCCAGTTTTAATTTCTCTTCTATTAATTAATTTTAATGTTATGTATCCCACCGTGGGAAAGCTACTAGGTCTTTCAAAGGATTGACAATGCACTCGGAGAATATGCGTCCTGAATTGGGACTGGAGGTGGTCTATACAATGAGATTAGGCAAATACTGAGGCGACTTGCTTGGTATTCCCAGGATTCGATTCCATCTGGGCCTCTTGTTGCAGATTCCACCCCTCATCGTTCACCATCTGACCAGCAAAGTACTGAGGGTCCTGCCACATGGACCTCACCATCACTCAGATCTTCCATCCATCATCATTGACCATCTGACCAGGAAAGCACTGAGGCCCCGCCATGTGGACCTTGCCTTCCCTCAGGTCTACTCATCAGTGTTTCGGCAGACAGGTCAGACACCACTGACGAACTCAGACTCAGAGTGCTGGGACAGGGACCTCTGGGGCAGGTGTGGGAGTGGAACCACAGAGATAGAGGCAAATCCCACTGAAGGGGTATGGGGGCCACGGCCAGCCATGCCCATTTGTGTGAGCCACAGTTGTGATGTTCTGCATATTGAGCACAGACCTCCCTGCCCAGCACTCTGCTGCATCATCAACCAGGATGAAGGGGAAAGTTACCGTGTCTGGGAGAAGCTGCAGAGATCCCAAGCTTCAGGATGTCCCCACGTGGTGCTGTGGTGAGAACAGAAGTGTCTCCCTTAGACTGGATGTACCTAAGAAGTGCTTTCAGCAAAGCTGCCAGGGTGAGCATTAGCTGTGGGTCAGGCTTGGATACCACTTCTCCTTCTTGCCAGGGGGGCCCTACAGAGAGAATTTCATTCTGCAATTGAAGTGAAAATGAACTTTCAGAAACGGCTTTGCAAGTTTAGATTGAGTGGTAAATGTGCTACTAGCTTAAAAATAAGTGCATTCGCCTTCAGAGAAGTCTAACCTCTAGGAATTAGAAACTTAGAAGTGCCATCTTTTTTTCTTTCTGTAGAAAAGCAAATCAGATTTTAGTTTAATTGCAAAAAAAAGCAGAAATCACATTTTAATTTGTCTTTCTCCAGCTTTTTGTGAATATACGATTTTAAGCCCACACCGCACTAAGTTTATGAGTCTCGTACATTGCTTGTATATAAGTCCTTTTATGAGGACTTTTAAAAATCATTGATATTATGCAGCTTGAGGTCTAATAAGAAAAATGTTTTCTGGACCAAATGACAAGCTATTCCCTGAAACTGTGTCTGTACCATGGTGGTGGAAGGGAGATCGGCTTCTTTTCTAAAGTCTGCATCAGAGCAGCCTTTCTTATTCTCAATGCTTTTGACTCAACAAATGACTATTATTCCACTAAATAAAATGTGAAGTTGCTCTGGTTTTAAAATAATAATTATAGCGAATTTAGTTTGAACTAAAAGCAAGTCACCCAGCAATTAAAACTACTGAAGCAAATTTTTTCTGGGCACAGATTCAAGGGGCCAAAAAGCTGGGTGCCCACCTTGGACAGGCCTGCCAGCATCTGCTCTCCCTTCCTGACTTCACTGAGGCTGGTGGGACCTAACCCGGAAGTTCAGTGAGAAGACATGTCTCAGGACCAGAGCCTGCTTCTCTGGTCACTTCCTCCACAGCGTCCAGCCTGGTCTGCCAGCTGTGCTCCACATTTAGCCCTTGGAGCCCTTGCCGGGCATTGCTTCTCTGATTCCAACTCTGCTCCCCTGTTCATCTACAATTTACGGTCATCACTGGGGAAATGTCAGCCTTTAGTTCTTGGAAACAACCCAACAAGCTCAACACCCACCATCCAGGGTCCAACTCCTTCTCAGCCCTGCCCACAGGTGGTGTCACCAAAAAGGAAAGGCTGGAAAGAGAAGTCATGGTTTTGCCAGAGCACAGGGTGCCCAGCAGCCTGGGGTAAGTGTCAGGAATTGTTCTTCCCCTCCACAATGATTTTGGCCAGAAAGAGTCAGTTAAGGGTGATAGCAGAAGAGGCAGGAAAGCAGAGAACAGCATCAGCCACTGATCAGTGCCTGCACTGGGCCAGGTTTGGTGCACATAACCCTCATCCACGAATGGTCCTGCTGGTGAGGTCAAACAAGTCCCTTAACTTGCACCGTTAGCAGGGACCAGAGGAGAGGTTTGGACCCAGGATATCTGATGCAAAAAGCCCCTCCCATTGCAGTCAGCCTCCACGAGGGGCCCTTGATCTTGCACTTTTGTTCTTTATCCTTTTCATAATTAGTTTTCCTCCCTGTTTCTCCTACTTTACCTTGACAGTGAAGCTTTATTTCTTTTTATTGGTAGCAGGCACACATGGCAGAGACATTCCCTGAAAGGCCATTTGACCATTCTGGGACTAGAGAATTCTCCATAGGTCATCTCAGGGGATGTTCACATTCGCCCAGGAGGTGCAGACCAGTATCCTGTGTGAGCATCACAGCCAGGCCAGCCCTAGAAGCCCCTTTCCAAGAATCCAAGCACCCACAGTTCCATGTGAGAGCCACACTTCTCAGGTAAGGCAGTTGCACGTGGTCAGGACAGAACAGGAAGGCTTTCTCATGGAGCTAAAGAAAGAAGAAAGAAACACGAAAAGCTTCTCAACAAAGATGGATTTATTTTGGAGAATAAACCTGAGAGGAGCTTCCATCCAATTTCCGTCAAGAGCATTCTCTCTTAGAGATGAAGGGTTTTTAAGGGTTTAGGAAGTGGGAGTTTATTGCAGGCTCAGAATGTTTCTGTGTAAGGGAAAGTTTATTGCAGAGCTAGAATGTCTCTGGTCAGAGTGTAGGTTATCTTGGGGATGGCATGTTTCTGGTTAGAGAAGTGTTTATCTCAGTGTTGGAATGTTTCTGGTCATGCTGACATTAACCATTAGGCTGGTGTTTTGGGGCTGGATTTAGGCGTTTTTTAATCAAGGGAACTTAAAATGGTGGAGTGTGTCCAAGATGCCGATGCTATAGCTCTGTCACTTCCCTCTGAAGGGCTCAGCCCAGAACTGGCTCCCACTGGAGACTGCTGAGTGGGGAGGAAAATGAATGGAGAAAGGAGAGAGGGTGAGCACTCTTACAATGCAGGATACGGATATGAACCCTCCCACCCACCCCTTTTAAAGAAACATTTCTGCAGATACTGTTCATAACCCTAAACGCCTCACACTGGGTGGGGCCCAGCTTCTTCCTAGTTCACAGGTGGAAGCAGGAGGTGGTTTGCTCTGTGACCACATAACGAGGCCCAAGCAGCAGGGGATCCAGATGCCCACTTTACTGCCCCACACCTGCCCACCTCTCACTGCCCCTTTCTTCCCTTCCGTGGCCTGTTGGGAGAGAAAGTTTGCACCATCTTTCATTTCCTTTGATTTCCTGTTTTCCTCTCTCACCAGTGTGGAGAGATAAAATGGTTACACACAGAGGTAAAGAAAAGGGGGTCTCCCCCAAACCCGGAGACTGCCTGGGCAGGCATTTGCTGCAATTGAAGTCTGACAATGGGGGGGGAGATGAGACGCAGGAAAGCTGGGGCCCCTCCTGCAGCAGCTGAGAGGCCCAGGCCTTGCTGCTCTAGGAATTCGCCCCAGGAAAGAGCTGAAAGCCTCTGCGCCACTGCCGAGTTCATTAAATGGCTTCTGCCGTATTAATCTTTTGTTTCTACTTAGCGGAGGTTACAGTGAAGGGAGGAGGTGAGAGCCAGGGTGTGTGGGCTGGATGCGGAATCACCATGGGAACGGCAGCTGGATCACCAATTGGCGATGAACCGCTGGTGCCCAGCCTCGGAATTACATCCTGGAAGGAAGCGCAGAAGGTCTAGGTGGCGGCTTCGCAGACCCAGACCCAGGGTGACAGTGGTGAATGGTCCCACGGGTCACCCAGAGCCTGGCCGCAGCCTGCCCTTCCCGCCCGGGGGAATCTGCCGGCACCGGGGAGAAGTAGCTGAGTCAGGCGCTTTCTGTGTGAGCAGAGAGCTGCCTGCCAGTGCGGTTTCCACAGCCCACATTTTCAGAGGACGAGGATGGAGCCTCCCACCAGCGGAGGAAGTCAGTGCAGACCAGGCCACGCCCTGGAGGCCGGGCACCTGCAGCTTCCAGTCTGCTGCAAATGCAAATCCTCTCTAATGCTATGCGAATCCTCTCCCAGCTGCAAATGCGAATCCCGTCCCTGCTGCAAATGCGAATCCTCTCCCGAGGCAGGCCCGGGTCGCAGAGGTGTTCAGGGTGGCCCAGCCGCTAGGTGTTTGGAGCCCTAGTGGGTTACAAGGCTGCTCCAGGTTGGGAATCCCTGAATGGTCTTCTCAGAGGCGGGGGTTCTGCTGAGAGCCAGGCGGTGCAGCACGGAGCAGGCAGGCTGCACACTCAGGACGGCAGACTAGGCAACATAGAAAAGGCCGGCTGTTCCAGCCACCAGTTCACATCCGCCTTCCAGAAAATTCTTTCCACAGAATTAAATGGCTAGAACACAATGAGGGATTTTTATTCTTATGGCTTCTAGACATTTTCTTATTCACAGAACTTTTTGATAAGAAATTTTACATGTGGTCCCAATGCACACGAGAGCAAGTGGGAGTGAAGCTGTTTTACTTATGACAGGAAGAGGCAGAAAAGAAGCCAGCCCCTCTTGAATAACCCTGAGGTATGTTCATGGACCTCCAGGATTCCAAAATGCAGAGTTTTTAAGCTACCAAGTTACTGTAATCTCATTTTTATTGTTGGAATTATTCTTTACAGCTTACCTAACAAATGATTATTTTAAGTATCTGGTGGGAGAATGGCCAGCCTTCCCTAACAAAAGATATTTTTATCCTCTATTTCTAAAAGAAACTTCTACTTTTGATCTAAATAATCATTATGCAATTTAGGGAAACTTACTATCAGTAATGGGGAACTCACTACCAGTCAAGCAATTTCTGTGTTTGGATTAACTTCTGATAGTGTGACCTGCAGAAAGTTACTTGCCCTTTATGAATCTTAATTTTTTTCTGCAAAATAGAGATAATAATGATACCAACCTCATCAGGTTACTGAAATAATTGAATGAGATAATTAACTTAAAGCCCGGCATGTGATAAATGCTCAATGAAAGTTAGATATCATTACTGGGAACAATGATCACTATTGAGATACTCTAACTATTGAACTTACACTCGCATAGATAAATTTTCCCCAATGCTTCTTAGCTCTATCCCTGAGAGCCACCCAGAATGATCAGCCAGAACTCCCTCGGACTTCGGAGAAAATGGAATCCTTCAGTCAAGACAGACTTAGCTTTCAGGGTACCAAACTTAAAAACTGACCTGAAATGTCATCCTTGCTTTGTCTGCCCTCTGTTTTGTTTTGCTTACTATTTTAGGGTTTTCCATAGAAATAAAACCAATATAGCACATATCGACAGGTTTATCATGGGAGATTACTGGCTCACATAATTATTGAGGCTAAGACGATCCAGAATCTACATCTGCTGGCTGCACACCCAGGGAAACTGGTAGTGTTGTTCCAGTCCAAACCCAAAGGCCTGAGAACCAGTGGAGTCATTTGTGTAAGTCCAAGTCCAGAAAAGAACGAGGAGCACAAATGGCCAAGAGCAGGAGAGGGTGGATGTCCCAGCTCGAGCAGAGACAGGGAATCTGCTCTTTTGCTATTGTTTTGTTTCACTGGCATCCTCAATGGACTGGATGAGGCCTTCCTGCATCGGTGAGGGCCGTCTTCTTCTTTACTCAGTTTACTGGTTCAAATGCTAGTCTCTTCCGGACACACCCTCATAGAAACATCCAGAAATCATGCTTTACCAACTGTTTTACTTCGTTTTAATGGCCATAAAGGAGTACCTGGGGCTCGGTAATTTATAAAGAAAAGAGGTTTATTTGGCTCACTGTTCTACACACTGCACAGAAAGCATGGCATCATCATCTGTATCTGGTGAAGCCTCCAGGAGCTTCTACTCCTGGTGGAAGGCTTGGGGAGAAGTCATCACGTGGTGGGACAGGGAGAAAGACATGGGGAGGAGGTGCCTGGTTATTTTTAACAATCAAATCTTGCTCGTAGCTCTCACTCATAGAGTGAGAACTAATTACTAAGAGGATAACACCAAGCAATTCATAAACCGTCCATCCCCATGACCCAAACATCCCCACTAGGTCCCACCTGCAACACAGGAGGTTTTTAAATTTCAAGTTAAAAAAAAACTTTAACATGAGATGGAGGGGACAAATACTGACACCAACTATCTGGGCACCCCATACCCCAGTCAAGTTGACACCTAACATTAACCATCACTCTTATCTTGTGATTGGTGCCTGGTGGGTCTGCCTTGTTGGGAACCTCCTCCTAGCAGCATTTCACCTCTCTTTTCCCTTCCAGCCTCCACCCCATTGGAGCCCCCACCGGCATGCATACACCTGATCTTGGTTATTTCAACAACAACAACAAAAGGCTGGGTGCAGTGGCTCACAGCACTTTGGGAGGCTGAGATGGGTGAATCATGAGGTCAGGGGTTCAAGACCAGCCTGGCCAAGATGGTGAAACCCTGTCTCTACTAAAAGTACAAAAATTAGCCAGGCATGGTGGTGGGCACCTGCAATCCCAGCTACTTGGGAGGCTGAGGGAGGAGAATTGCTTGAACCCAGAGGCGAAGGTTGCAAGAAGCTGAGATCACACCACTGCACTCCAGCCTGGGTGACTGAGCGAGACTCTGACTCAAACAAGCAAACAAATGTCTCCGCCCCCATTCACTTCCTGCTGCAGTCCTGTGTCATGTCTTCTGTCCACCACGACTCTGCAGGAAACTTGCTCTCCATGCCATCTGCATTTCCTGCTTCCCATCCATTCTCATGGCGTTTCCCCTGGAAACACTCTCTTCCAGAACATCAGTGACTTACTTACGACAAAACTCAATGGAAGATTTTCAGATTTTGCCTTTTTTAAAATAAAAATCTTTTAGCAACATGATAATATTGATTAGTATATAGTTTACTGAAAAGTTTTCTCCAGGAGTTTTTGGCGTCAGATGCTCTGGAATTTGCTTTAGCTAGTGTGTGAGTCACTTTGGGCTTCCACAGTAACATCTCAGAGGCTGGGCAGCCTAAACATCCGGAATCCACTTCCCACAGTTCCGGAAGCTCAAAGGCTGAGACGAAGGTGCCGGCAGGGCGTGTTGTCCTGAGGCTCCTCCGCATGTGCCGGACAGAGTGCCTCCGTGTCACCAGGCCTCGCAAACAGCATTCTCAACACCGATGTGGTCGTCATTCCCAGAGCAGGTGTGTTCATCACTGTGTGTTCCACATCTCAGTGAACTCATTTATGCATTAACCCACCCCCCCCATCTATCCAGTCAAAAAATATGTCTTGAGCACTGTGCCTGAACTTTCTCTATGCTCACAAGCTTACAGTAGAAGAATGTCAGATTTTAATTACATACTTTCGTGAACCAACGGAAAGTTTCATGTACAGTAAGCACTGTGACAGAGAGAAACACATGAGAGCAGGTCCAGGGATATTTCCCAGTTCATGAAGAAGGGCATGTTTTCCAAAGAGAGGAGATGCTCAAGCTAACATTGAACAGATGCAAGGAGTGAGTAGGCATGGAGGAACAGTGTTCCACCCTAGGGGAGAGTGTGCAAGAATGGGAACAGGGTGGTGTGAGTGATGGGTTGGGGGCCGAGAAGCAGGGGTGGCTGGACCCCATCAGGCATAGTGGGAAGTCATGAGTGCATCTTTTTGTTTCTGTGAAAAGTAATCGAAATCCACCAAGGGCATTAAGTAATGGGGTGACGGTACAAGATTTTCATTTTAAATAATAGATCACTTTGGTTATCGTACGGTGCATCACTGGAGAAGAGATGCAGGTGAACGCTGCTGTTATTGCCATGGTCCCAGCAGCTTTGGCCCGAGCCGTGGTGGGGGAAATGCAGACGAGAATTTTTGTCTAAGAGACATAGGAGGAAATAAAACCACATGTCACGGTGATAGATTGAACTTGAGGGAAGAAAGGGAAAGGCGTTGCTGTGGTTTCAATCTCTTCCCCAAAGTTGATGTGTTGGAAACTTCATCCCCAATGCAACAGTGTTGACAGGTGGCATCTTTGAGAGGCAACTGGGTCGGGGGCAGTGTCCTCATAAATGGATTAAGGCCATTGCCAGAGGAGTGGGTTTCTGCTAAAACGGATGAGTTTGGCTTCCTCTGTTCCCTCCACACCTCCCTTTTCTCCTTTTCTCCCTTCCTTCCCCAACCCCCATCTGCTTTTTGCTATGAAATGAGACAGAAAGAAGACCCTTGCCAAACATGTGCCCCTGGACCTTGGACTCTTCAGCCTCCAGAACACTATAAAATAAATCTCTGTTCCGTATGAATTACGCATACTCATTACCATTCTGTTATAGGGGAACGAAATGGACTAAGACAGGTGTCATAGTGATTCTTGGTTTCTGGGCTTGTACAACTGAATGGGCAGTGATAGCCTCAGGGAACAGAGGGGAGCTGGGAGGGGCTTGAGGAAAGGGCTGGCATGAGTTTGAGATAGACTAGTGGGGAAGCTAGGGAAGAGGAATGTCCAGTGGGGGCTGGGGCTGGGTTGGAGGTCTCAGCTAGTGAGGGAACGTGTGCAGGCAATGCTTTTAGTTGTGGGTACAGAGGCTGTCTGGAGAGAGGGCACAGAGCATGGAGGGGCAAAGAGGAAGACCCAGGCCAAGACCCCAAGGCTTACTGACTTGTAGAGGAGGATAAAGCACCAAACAGGACTGTGAGGGCCCTGCTTCATTATGGGGCAAACAGGAGGAGTCTGGGATCATGGAAACCTAGAGATGTGAAGGACTTTGCTGAGGAAGGAAGCTCTTTGCTGTGTTTGGAAACCTGGAGGTCATAGTTTATTAGACAAAAGTGAAGTGGTTGCTGAGCCACATATGGTCAGAGACCAGACTGGACCCTGCTGAGGAGTGCATGGGAAGGAGGAAGCGGAAGTCATGTCCTGAGAACTTGCTCAGGAAGCCGGAGTGGAACGAAAGCGAGGGGTGGATGCGAGTCGAGAAAGAGACATTCCAGCTATTTCGTTCACCAGCTTTTAAGCCTGATGCGATCAAATGGAGAAAATGTTGTAGGACTTACCTGGTTCTGGGTTAAACACCCATCACTCCTCTTGCTGAGTGTTGGTGGCTGAGGTCTCACATGAATTCTCCAGCCAGTGCCCATGGCTAAAGACAACAGTCCTGTTCAACTGCACCCCTCTTTTGGAGGCTCCCCCATCAGTGACTGGTCACTGCAGGGCTAGAAAGGCCCAGCCACCTCACCTCAACAAGGAAAGCTCTGAAGGGCTGTCCCAGCTGCAGAGAACTGGCTGATTGATCAGATCACTGGCTCATTGATTGGCTGAGACAGAACTGCAGTACAGCTTCTGCCTTGCCTCCTCCTGCTCACTTCACTCCCTGAAGGGGTTGGTCCTGGGTCCCTCCATGTCAAAACCTCTTTCCCAGGTAGCCCAGACTGTGGCACTGCATTAGGAGGCAGCCTCTGTCATGAGCACTCTAGTCCTGTTTCGTTGAAGTGCCGGCAGAGCATTGCCTGCTGTGAGGAAGCCGACAGAGAAAGGCTGGAAGTGCAGCTCCTTTCATGTGCTCCCCTCCTCCCATTCTCCCCCTGCTCCCGTGCTCCCCCTGCTCCCGTGCTCCCCCTGCCCCCATGCTCCCTCAACTCTGCTCCTGTGCTCCCTCCATTCCTGTGCTCCCCCCAACCCTGTGCCCTCTCAATTCTGCTCCTGTGCTCCCCCCTCCTGTGCTCCCCCACCTCCGTGCTCCCTCCTGGATGTAAAGAGCCTCATTCGTGGCCACTGTTCTGCACTGAGTCTTTAAAACACACATTGTTGCTGAAATACACGCATATACACGCATTTCCTCCACTCTCAATTACCTCATAAACTGAGTGTGTCCTGTGACCATACACCGCATTCTCTATTTCTGTCACTTATTTTGCATTAGGATGAGCAGTTTTGATCCATGATAACTGAAAAAAACTAATTTTTTGAATTTGCCAAAATGAAATAAAGATTATTAGGCTGCATGATAAAATCCAAGCTCCATACCTCACGGTGTCATCAAGTGAACGATCTAAGAGTGAAGAATAGAGTGATCAAATTAAGCATTGGTAAAAGTCCACTAGGAATATGAAGAGCCCCGTAAACATCTCCAAGCCTGGGAGTACTGAATGACAATTACATAATTTAATGCTATCTGGATAACACTGTAGCCTCAGAAAGTTTCTAATGATTGGGAATTTGAAAAAAAAGAAAAAGTGATTGCAGTCATCAGGATGTATGATTAGAACTACTCTTTCCAGGAAAGTTACTTCCTTCCTACATGGTCCACGTGTATCTTTATGGCCTTTTGACATTATCTCCCTACTCAATGGTCAGGCTAACACTGGAGGGCTGGGAGCACCCTGCCTTGTGAATGGAGTATCACCCACGACCAGGAAGATACTCTGGGGCATGCAGGCACCCCGTGAACACTGGGAGGGTGGGTGGGTGGGTGGATGGAGAGAAGAATATGTGTATGCTTACTTACTCCTTATATTTTGAAGTATGTCTAGTGAGCTTAGTTGTTAATATATGACACACACATATCCAAATTAATTATGTATAGTTGAGTGATTTGGGGGCCACTAAACTTCTATGAAGAGAGGCAGTATATGATCACTGTTATATGCTAAGGCCTTAAGGAATGGAGGAGCCTCATCCTGGATGGTATCTCATCCCAAATCAACCTATCTTCCAGAACTATCGATTCATTTCTTCACTCATTCATTCATTCATTCAAAAAACCAGTATGTGCTTACCATGAGATGACATTGGAGCAAATGAGATCTTATTCCTGCTCTCGTGAAACTCTGACCACTGTTAAAAGTTTACCTTACATATTAGTTCCACGATTTATTTGAATTTATTTACTTCATTTTGTCTCATATTTTGTTTTTCTTTGTTTTTATTTTAGGGGCATGGTTACTCTTCAGGTAATAATTGTGTGGTTGCTGGCATTACCTATCCCGTGTGTGTAATATTGCAAAGCACATTATTGCTATCACTAACCCGTATTTTCATCTACTCTCACAGAACATTCCTCATGTTAAACACTTTGCTAGATGCATTATATATGTGAACACCATCTATAGAATGGAGAGTCTTAGGATCAAATGAGATAAGGACAGTGGAAGAATCATGTATCCACGTAAAATTTCGTGGAAATGTTGAAGTGCTGGAAGAAAATCGTGGCGTGAATAGATGAACGTTTTGTAGATAGACACGCATAGACAGAGAATGTGAATCCACATCAGTCTGGTCCCAAGATTGAGGGTTCTTGTAAGCTTCAGTGTATCTACCGTTGACCAGGTCAGCTAGATGTTCATTCACTGGGCAGTTGCTTTGTTAAATCAAAGCAAATAAAAGTTATTAAAAACAAAGCCGTGTTGGTTAAATTTAGCTTTGGAACCTGGTGGCGTAAGTGACATGTGGAAGCTACGCAAGGAATCATTAAACATTCTGCTTGAATACCCAGGTGAGTGGTCACGGTGCCTGTTCTCTGACAGAGTGTGGGTCTAACTCCCCAGGGCCTTCCTCTTTCCTCCAACCTGTATTTGCTCCTGAGAATGCACCTGCCTGTCTGGTTCCACCAATGCTGTTCCCCAGAATCCACCTGATCAGAACAGCCTTTGTAAGAAGATAGCCACCATTTTCACTGTGGACAGACTTCCTTTCTTGTTTTTTTTTTTTTTTTTTTTTTTTTTTTTTGTCTCACTCTGTCGCCCAGGAATGGGTGCAGTGGCAATGGCATGATCTCAGCTCACTGCAACCTCTGCCTCCCACGTTCAAGCAATTCTCCTGCCTCTGCCTCTCCAGTAGCCTGCAACCATACCCAGCTAATTTTTGTATTTTTAATAGAGGCAGGGTTTCACCATGTTGACCAGGCTGGTCTTGAACTCCTGATCTCAGGTGATCTGCCCGTCTCAGCCTCCAGAACTTCCTTTCTACTGCAGCCACTGGCTTCAGACTCAGGACCCCCTCGAGTGACACCCTGGCTCCTCATGTGTACTCAGTAGGAGAGAGCTCATCGGATTTTTCACCAGGAGCAGCTGCAGTGCAGCCCATTGTCAGCAGTTTGGGAAATCTGAGTGACCTCACAGTATCTCAATTTCATCATCTACCCAAGGAAGAGGTTAGACTGTCCACTGGGAGAGGTTGCCGCGACCATGACATGGAATCATATAGTTGAAATTTCTTTATAAATTCTAGAATCCAAAAACAAGATGCAGCTATTCTTACCTTCACTCTGCAGCGCCGTTAGAATTTCCCCATCTGGTCACTGAGAGCACAAATATAGTCAGTCCCTCCAGGTGGAGATTATGTATTGATTAATGAAACAGAGGTTTCCGTCAGTGCCGGGGTCTCACAGCCTAACGTGTCTGCTGTTTCATTGCAATCCATCTAAACTACCTGCCATGGCCCCAGATCATTCACCTTCATGTGTGAAGGGCAGACCTTTCCTCACTGCTTTCTGGAGCTCTTTTTTTTTTTTTTTTTTTTTTTTAGGTCTTCCCCAAATTAGGTCAGAATGCACCCTTAGCCTAGAGTACATTTGACCAAGGACTAGCCTCACTCTGCTGCCTGATTCCCCAGCCCCTGCTCATCCCCCAGGGTCTCCCCTCTCCTAGGCAGCCTCCTCCTTCACTAGGATCAAAGCAGGAACAGGTCATGTCTTCATCTTTCTGCCTCCACCTCCCAGCCTTAGTCCTTAAAAATTGGCACAATCCAGCCACATTCACCAGTCTCACTTAAAAAACTTTTAAATGTGGATACACATGGAGTATCCACATAGCTGGGAGTGATGGTTCATCCATTCCCCGCGAGGTGAAGAGAATGTGACTTTGCAGCAGGACGAGGTGCAACTCCAGAGCCTGCTTCTGCCCACCCCAGGCTGGGATTCTTTTCACAGCTATGTTAAAGCTGCCTGTTTCTCCATAATCAGCCCCTTCTGGCCATAGTCGCTTTATCTTCCCTGGATTTTTGTCCTGAATATAGTGTCTATAGCCATTTGTTTGTGTAAAAATAGTTATTGCTGTTAACAACAGGATGCCATTTTGCACAGAGAGGAGCTGCCCGGGAGGGTGCCAGGCAGGCGGGGCAGCCCGTGGGGGTGCAATGCTCAGAAGCATCAGGAAGGAGCCACAGAGGGAAGCACATCCATGGCATGGCAGAGCCATGGGAGCACGTGGCCTTGGCGTGGTCCTGCTTTTGCTCTGCTCTCTGTCTGCTCATCCCCAAAATGGAGGCGCTGCCCCAGATTCCTCCCAGAGATCCTTAAAGCCCTGACACTGTGGGATTACCAGCAGCCTCCTTGGGCGTACCCACGCAGAGCTGTCTTCCAAAACCTTAGAAGTTACATTTCTAAAAATTGTGCAGGCTAACCTAAGAAAAAGACACCCACTGGAGAACAGCACTGTAATGCTTCCACGAAATTTCACATGGATACTTGATACTCGATTCTTTCACTGTCCTTGTCTCATTTGATCCTAAGACTCTCCATTCTATAGATTAGGAAACGGAGATGCAGAAATTGTGAGGGTTTTCTGAAGGCTCTGTGCAGGGCCAGATTAAAGTCCAGGCTCCAGCAACCTGTTTAAGGGTTTTTAATCTTTTCTCCTTTTCCTGAACTTGGAGGGCCTCAGAGGGCCCAGACTATAGAGACAGGGCTGAGTGACCAGCCCCACTTCTGAAAGGGCTGGAGGGCAGGCCAGGGGTGAGGCCTCAGGGAGTGAGCAGCCCTCGGGCACCCACTGGGCCAGCTGGGGCTGGGATGGGCCATGGACACAGGCTGCCCATCCTGGTTGCTGCTGGGGCTGCTCCCCTCCCTGCCTGTCTGCTCCTGCAGCCTCGGGCCATAGGGAACTGTCAGCATTCCGAGGGGAGAGACACCGGATTGTCTTTGATTGTTCTGAGACTTTAATTAAAATTCATTCGCTTTGCCTTGGTGATTGCTCAGGAGGCTTCTGGAAGGACAGCTACTCTCCAGCCTGTGAAGTGTCCATGTCCCTCTTGATCCATGCTTGGAAAAAAAACACAGAAAGATCCCTCCTGGTTACCCTGGGAGGCCCATCCAGCAGCAGCTGCTGCCTCTAACTGCAGCAGGGAGCAAGACAGGCACTGCCTGTGTCTGTTCCTTGCTGGGTCGAAGTCCTAGCACTGCAGGACCTGGGGACCACATGCCACTGCATCTGATGAGCACCATGCTGACCCCACTTCTGGAGCCTTGCAGGATACAGAAACAAGCACTTGAGTGCAGCAGCTGAAAGGTACATTTGCTCATGTGCTTGTGAGTTTACCTTTGCATCATGAGGAACCTACAACTGGACAGTGACTGGCCCTGGTCCCCACGTTCAAGGGCATTAGGACAACGTTTCTGAAATGAGTCCCTAGTTCTTCCTCTCCTGGTGCCAAGATGACCCTGGGGCTCCAGCCATTACCCCCATGTGCCCGCAGGAGGGAGGGAGATGGAGGGGAGAAAATCAAACTGGAGTCTCAGAGGGAGGGAGATGGGGGAGAGAAGGTCAAACCAGAAGCTCTTCTTTGCATTTCACTGGAAGCCTTTCCTGTGGGAGAGGCTGGGAACACCCGGGCACAGCAGGGCACATCCCCCTTCTCATTGCGGGAGTCTGTTGACTGGGAGGTGGGAGCTGGGCCCTGGGCGGCAGATTCTCACCCCCTTATGCAGAGACACAGGCATCCTCCACTGGCTCTGCTACCAATAGCAGGTACAATGTGAGCTCATCACTTACTAACTGTGTGTCTTCTTTTTTTTTTTTTTAATATGGAAAAGGACAGCAAGGTCCAGCAAGGTCCACACTTCTGCCTGTGGAGGTAAAATGAAACCATGATACCATGTTGATAACATATAAGAGCCACACTCAACCTGAACCTTTAGAAGTGCTGTCACATGCATTAGTGGTTACTAATTTTCTGATTTGAGTTGCTACTTGGAGCAGCAGACATCTGTTGAAAGCCTTTTGGGTGCAAGGTACCACATCGTGGGTAAACCGGAGAAGTCCGATCAGAGCTGAGGATTCTGAGAGTGCGTGCTCAGTACTCTGTCGGCTTCTGCGATCTCATGTGTGGGCTCCCTCCCACGGTGTCATCTCTAGAACCAGATCCAAGGAAATGATTCACCCCACAGTGTGAGTGGCCAGTCACACTGTAAGTGAGCTCTTAGACCAAGGTGTTCGAACCCTTAGTACAAACTCACAATGGTGACTGTCAGGTGACAAAGGAGGCTGGGTCCCTTCTGCAGGCTCCGGCGGAGCAAGTCCAAGGTTTGAAGCTGAGAAACCTGAAGTCAAATTTTGCCTTTTCTCCTTGCTGGTGCGGACTTTCCTAGGCTGCAAGAGGGTGTGAAACTGGGGCTGACTCAGGTGCCGTGACGGCACAAGGCAACGTGGGTGGGTGCAGCCTGCAGGTCCCCAGATGAGACGGGGTGTACCATGTCCTGGAAAGGGAGTGTAAATAATAGCTCTTGTTCAAGCCCCAGATCTGCCACTGCTGGGGACGGGCTCTTGAGAAAGTCACCGAAACGTCAGCTTCATCATGTCCACGTGGAAAACAGAAACAGTCACATCTGTTGCTGTAAAGCTGCCGTGAAAGTGTAAGCCTGTGGCGTGTACAGTGGCCTTTGCAAGCAGCAACGTGGCAGGTGGAAACAGAGTGAAGCCCGACATTGACCGCCGGCCACCTTTACCTGGTTTCAGAGTCGTTTCCTCGGCGCATAGACGAGCCTCATACTCTCACCTTGCACCCTCCAGTTTCAATGCCCAGAGTCTCGGGGAAAGAATCCCACTCAGGGGATGCAGACACCAGGCTTGCTGATTTTCACGTTTCTGAAGATGGGGCATTTAGCTGGGACCTAATGGCATTTCCTCTACCTCCCCTTTCAGGATCCTGGTACAGAAATTTTCAGAAAGAAAACAAAACGTAGCAGAACATTTCCTTTCGCGACGGAATTCAGTGCCCATGGGGTTTTCCTGGGAGCTCACAGTCACTCATGATGGAAGCTCTTATCAAGATGACTTGGGATAGAACCTCTCTGAAAATTATTGGAAAAAATAATTGGAAATCTCGTGCCTAAGCTGGAATGAAAGGGCCCAGCTTGGTCCTCAACCTGTGACATCACAGATGGGTGAGGCCCCGGGGCTGGGTACCAGGTGGTTCCTCTTGTACCTGGGTCTCAGCCCAGCACCACCAGCCTACGGTGAGCAGGAAGCTCTGTGGACATTTGGATTGCTAATTCCAAATGATTTACTCTGGAGAGGAGCTGGGACCAAGGGCCTGACTTCTCCAGTGATCAATTCCCCGGTATAATTTCCACAGGACTCACAGAACAAGAACTACCCAGCTGTTGTGGTCTGCCAGGGCTCCCCTACTAGAGAGCAGTGGGGGCCACATGGGGAGTGAGAGGAAATCAGGCCCTTCCCTGGAGGCCCAAGGAGCTCCCTGTGCTGCAGGATCTGCTATGGGAGGGCCCTTTCCTGGAAGGAACATGTGAACTCAGTGTGCCAGTGACTATTGGTGGCTGGCAGGTGCCCATCGGGGCTGTTCTTTGGGATGAGAGCTGCTCACCTCAACCGTGGGACAGCTGGACCTTGGAGGATGGCTGCTCTGCGGCTGTGCACAGAGAAGTCCTCCAGGAAGGAGGTGGCCTCCTTGCAGCACAATGTGGCTCAAAGGACAAGCAACAGGGTCACCTGAAAGCTGTTTAGAAATGTAAAATCCCAGATTTCACCCCAGAACTTCCCAGAATCAGAATCTGCATTTTGATAAGATCCCAGGAACCACTCCCCACCCACTGGCCCCCACAGTGTACACCTCCAAGTCTGGGAAGCCCTGCCCTGAATGAGGTACCTCTGCCTTCTCCTTGGCCAGGGCTGGGCTGCCTGAGAATTTCATTTGCCTTTTGGTTTCTCCAGTTCTCTGTCCAGCTTTTACAAAAATTAGTGCCATTTTTCTATTTTAAACCAATGTCACCTTGATGAAAAGTTCACCCTGCACTGCCCTGGATTCTGAGTGCAGAGTGGGAGGAGGCGATGAAGGCATCTATATTTCCCTCCACTCAGATATTACAAGCACCTCAGGTGTCCGAAATATCTCAACTCCCCCTGTGCAAATTGCAGGCACTGAGCCACATAAGCCGGCGCTGGGCTGGCACTTCATCCCACAGGCACCCAGCCTGCAGACATGGGGAGATTTCCAGACAAGGGGAGAGGCTGCTGCTCTTTATCCTTGGAGGAGGAGGGTGGGTATGGGCTGCTGCCCCCTGTCAGCCCAGCTCTCCTCCTGCCCGATCCAGGACCAAGGGCAGGACACTCAGAGGATAATGAGTAAGTAGGCTGGTCTGTCTGGGGCTGAGCAGCTGAGGATTGCTCCCGCACAGACAGGAATAGCTTTTCTTTCTAGAAGGAGGGCCAGGGGCAGTTTTGCAGCAGACTTCAGGGGCTTCACCCTTTCTATCCCCACAGGCAGGGACAGACTCAATGCCAATGCTTGCTTACCACCCTGGAGGCACCCCTGTTTTATTGATGCAACCTGCCTGCTCCCCATAAAGCCAGCTCCATTGTACTCACCAATGTGGCATGTCCTGTGAGAGGCACACGCCTTGCCACTAGCATCTGCTTTCCAGAGGCCATGCTCTTTGACTGAGTAGGGGTGGCCTTGGGAGACTCATGGTCCTCAGTTTGAATCCCAGCAAAAGAAAAAAAAATAAACAAATGTGACTGCTGTGTGCTCTCATAGAAGCTGTTCTACCCCTTCGAGCCTTTGTTTTAACCCTCCTACTTCACTTGTGTAAAAATAGAAGAAGAATGATCAAACAGTACGTGTAATTTGTTGGGGAGAATTAACTGAGATAACATTTAGAATATGTGCAGCAGAGAGCCCTTGAACATATGTGTGTGGCAGGGAGGGTTGCCTTCAGTATCTTCCTTCTGTATCCTTTTTTCAATTCCTCAGGCTCCTGTTTGTGTTGCCCCTCCTTTCATTCCTTCGTTTTCTACAAATAACTCTCTGGACCTCAAACTGCACTTCATTGTCAACAATTGCTTGAATGTCCTCTGGAAACCCTTTGCAAAATGACATTCAAAAATGACATCCTCCAATATTTTTGCATTTTAATAAATCAAAGAGAAAGCACCTATTTGTCTGGCTACCATTCATTCGTTTACCCATCTACCCATCCATGCATCCATCAATCCACCTACCTACCCATTCATCCAGCAGACTCTTCATTCATTCATTCACCTACTTATCCACTCATAAATTTATCCATCCATTCATTTACCCACCAATCCACTCATCACTTGTCCATCCTTCCATCCATCCACCTACCCATCCATCAATCTACCTACCTATCCATTCATTTACCCATTCATCCATCCCTCCATCCAACTGCCCATCTGCCCACCCACCCATCCATACTCCCACTCATTCATCCACCCACCCATGCATTCATCCATTCATCTACCCACCCAGTCATCCACAATTTATCCATCATCCATCCATTCACCTACCTATCCATTAATCTACCTACCTACCCACTCATCCATCCATCCACCTATCCACCTACTTATTTATCAATCTACCTACCCATCCATCCATCCACCTTCCATTCATCCATATACCATCCACCTGCTCATTTTTCACCCACCCGTCCATTTATTCACCTATTCATTCCTTCATTCACCTATACACCCACTAATGGTGTATTCATTCATTCGTTCACCTATACACCCACTCATGGTGTATTCATTCATTCATTCACCTATACACCATTAGTAGGTGTATAGGTGAATGAATGAATAGGTGAATAAATGAATCCCTCCATCCATCCATCTACCTAAACAGCCATTAATCTACCCATTCATCAATTTATTCACCCACTCATTCATCCATCATTTACCCATCCATTCATCCATCCATAGTCATCCATCCATCCGTCTAGCTTACGTTCCATCTATCTATCTATGTGTCCATCTATCCCTTCACCCATTCATCTGCCCACTCATTTGTTCTTCCCTCAATCTTGTACTAAGAAGCATTTAAATACTCAGCTCTGTGCCAGCCATTAGGCAGAACTCACAGTGAAACAGAACAAATCATGAAATCTCTCTGTCCCCTTGTTCTTCATCTGTAGAAAAAAAAGCTTTGATTGGTGAGCTCTAAGGCCACTTTTAGCTTGAACATTCTATAACACTTTTATCATCCTCATCAAAAAGCAACATAAAGAGACCCCATAACACGGGGAGCTGGGCTCTGCCTATAGAGAGCTCTATATGCCTAAGGAGAGCTTTAAATAAGAAAGAAATGTGTAGTCCTCACACGTAGACAAATTCTAAATGACACACTAATCACTCTAGGTGAAGTCCTAAACACAGTTTAGCAATGAAACGAAGGCAGCCCTGGCAGGGCCCTGCTCTAAGCAGCTCATTTATCATCTCTTTGCACCCTCACAACCACCTTGTCAGAAAGGTCCTCCTGTTATCCACAAGTTACAGATGAGGAAACTGAGGGGTACACGATACATCTTGCCTAAATCCCCTCAGGGAGCACGTGCGAGCTGGAGTTCCACACCAGGCAGCCGGGCTTCAGCCCCGGCCCTGCCCTTGAAGCTGTGGACCTGCCTTCTGAGCCCTCCTCGGCAGAAGAGCACTGCCCGGTGAAGCACGGCACCTTTGGCTTGACCAAGGCCTGTCTAAAGCAAGGTGTGCTGGAGACAAGCCACAGGGCCCTTGATTTTCCCAAGTGAATGATCATGAAGGCCTTGTCCCACTGAGAATAACAAAAGTATTTTATTCATTTACTTGAATTTCCAACGAACGAGTGAATGAATGAATTTACTGAGCTCCCATAAGGAACCATGCTGTGACACAGGTACAATTGGGGCAACGTCCCTGTAGAATCGTAAACCCCGAGGGCCTAGAGCTGCCTGCTTTCCTCATGAAAAGTCCTCCTGCCATAGGAAGATAAAGTCCATGATGTCATGCTGGCCTCCTTAGCCTTTCTAGTTCCACAGAAACATGCTTTCTCCTGCACATCTTTACTGTAAACTGTTTAAATATAATTATTCATTTGACCTGTATGGCAGTGACTTATGCACATTTCAGCCCTCAGCGCGTCCCCCACCTCCTTACCGTAAGAGACTCCTGAGCAACAAGTTTACAAGCCGTTTCTGTTCCTTAGGAGTCCCATCAGCACACAGGCACACACACACACGCTTGCACACGTGTGCACATGCACACACTTGCACATGCACTGCACACACACACAGCCCCTAACATGCAGGGTGACACACAGCAGGTGTCTCATGCATGTTTATGGATTGGAAGATACATTTCCACCCCTAAAGAAGCAAGATGTCATCTGAAAAGTTACTATTTATAGCAGGAACAGAAGAGAAGGGAGCCTGCTGGATGCGATCCATGAACTGAGTGTGGAAGGGAGTCGGGAGGTGCAGACGACAGAGAGAGGAAAAGGGGAAGGGGGAGGTTTTCTGGGGGTTGCAGACATGAAGGAAAAAATGCCATGCTGTGGAATCTTGATTTACAGCAAAATGCAATTGTAAAAGACAAATGCACAGGCTGAAGTGGGGAAAGCAAAGCTGCCATTTCAGGTTACATAAGAGAGAAATGAGCACTTGCATCCCTGTCAGATCAGGCTGTGCCTACCCAGCTTGCTTTCCCTATCCCTCCTGGAGCCTCTCTCTTTCTCATTCTCTGTCTCACACACACATGCACACACACATGCACACACGCACACACGCCTTCCCTGCTCCCGCTGTGAGCACTCTCTCAGCTCTGCTCACTGCACCCCTCCCGGCCCTGGCTCTGCAGAGGGTGCAGAGGGAGATTTACAGCTGCCGCATCTCTGCTCCTGCCTCCCAGACACAGGATCATCCCACGCAGAGCTTCTTTATGCGGGGTTGTTGGCTCTGCTCTGCTGACTTGGGAGGGAACATATTTTTAATCTTTATTATTTCAATGCCATGCTTCATCCCTGGGCTTCTGGCTGCAACCTCATAACACCACCATCAGTAAAGCGGCTGCCGTTTGTCACCCACACTGATTGCCTGGGGTCCTGAAATGAAAAAGCGTGGGAGGGAACACATCTTGAGGCTGCTCTGAGTCAGCGCCATGGACGGTCTGTGAATGCAGGGACCCTGGCACACCCTGGCCTCCGGCTGAACCGTGACAGTCATGCATGGCATCGTGGGCTCTAGCCAAAGGGAAAGTGGTACCTGAACTGGGAGCAGCAGCAATGGGAGAATCAGAATGTGCTTAAATGATTCTCTTCTCCAAGAAGAGAACCGACACATATAGGGCAGAGAGCCGATGACGGAACGGGGGGATGTCACAGCAGCCGCAACGCTCTGAGTCCATGGGAACTGGACAACCATCACACAGTGCAGCCCATGTGGCCGTGTGTCACCGGACCAGGGAAGGCCGTCACAGGCGTCTTCTTCAGGGCCAGTCTATATCTCCCACAACCAGGGAGATCTCTGGTTGTGGTCTCCCTGCTCCTGCTGGACCTCATTTTCCTCTTACTCCAAACTCCTCAGTGATGTGAAGGGTGAACAGGTACAGGGAAAGGAGTATTTACAGAGCCTGAGCTTGCAGAAGGAAGTGCTTCATCCACGGCGGAGCAGCCTTCACACACCGGGTGCCGTCTTGGAGCACGCCAGTGCCATCGGCGCTCTGCACCCCACCGCCATGCTGTGGATCACATTTCCAATGGCATAGTTTGCGCCATTTTGGGCATGAGAAAAAAGGCCCAGAGAAATTCTATGGTTCCCCATCATCACACACTAGAGGGTTGTCTGGTCTCACTTCAACACTCCTGGGCTCCTTGGCACCCCAACCCAGCCAGGGTGTTAGGCCAGGAAAGAAGCCCCAGGACCCACCACTCACAGTCTGGTGACATTTACCCATGGGACAGGGTTTCTTTTTTGGAGAACACACAGATGAAGGTGTGTGTATACTCCGACACTGATGCAAGCAGCAGTAGAAAATGTGTGCTGCCCGCCCTAAATTCTGCAATCTCGTAACAGATAAGAAGACTGCCCATGGCTGATCCGGTTATGTAGGACAGAGCCTAGTTCCAGGGGCGACAGGAGCTGCCCTGTTTGGATTGATTTTATGAATTCAAGCAGAGCTCTAGGCCTCTGCCAAAACCTTCCCCATCAGCTTCCCTAATTGAAAATAATTCTCATTCATCTTTAGAGTTAAGTTTTTAAAACAGAGGGACTACTGGGAAGAAGTGAACCCAGGAAAGCGAACCCATCCTCCTGTGCGTACCTTGGAGCTCAGCCTCCCTGAAAACGGTTTCTGTAAGGAAGCAGGAGGGTATCTGGAACCAGCACGCAGACATGCAGTACGATTTCCCACCTCACCATGGCGCTTGGGGCAGAAGTGATTTTTATCATAACCCAGGTTGAGTCACATGCTCCTAAATATTATTCTGGACAGTTTGGTGTTGCTTTCCCGTTTCAGTTAGTAATTAAAGAGGGCTCTCCTATTAGTGACTTTTACATTTAACCTTCTCATTAGTCCATGACAGCACCCATTAGACCTCTCCAGATTAGACATCTTCAGAAGGCAGCTTGACACACACAGCTTTGCCAACGGGCCACACCTGCTGAGAAACTGCCAAATCCTGCCTGATAACAGGGATTGCGGGTCGTGGCGCCCAGTGACATTCTGAGCCATTGGTAATGCCTTTTCAGATGGCAGAAAACCGTCATCTTCATGCAACCTGAAAATCTGACTGAGTAGTTTCTTGTTTTAAATTTCCTAATGAGGATTTGTTGGCATTAATATTTGTTTTAATTTTTCTAGGCCGGTAATACAACTAGGTAAAGGATGCAGAACAAACTGTCAAGATTTTAAACATTTGGCCTCCTAACATTTAGTCAACTGTTGGACCTTTTGCAAATGTGTGATCAGAACTGGTTGTGGAGGTGTGGGAGGCTGTGCACCCTCAGTGTGCTGTCTCCCCGGGCTCCCACATGCCGCTGCTGCGGCCTTCTAGGAGGGCACCAAAGACGTCTTATTCCTAAATCAAAAGGCCTTGTCCTTGGTCCTCATTCTTTTGGTTCTTGGCATCTTTTCTGCATCACTTTTTACCATGTTTCCTCCTGGAAAACCTGTCTTTTTTTTTTTTTTACGGCTTTCAGGGATTTATGCTCCCTGAATTTTCATCTTACACTCGTAATGGCTGGTTTGCTCCTTGGATAGTGGGTCTTTTTGTCTCCTGTTTGCTAGGTGTGGGCACTGGCCGGGGCAGCTCCTCATTCTGTGCACTTGGTTTCCCATTCACTCCCTGCTCAGCTGTCCCTTCTTGCTCCTGCCTTTGCAGAAGGATAAGAGAAGGCTCTGCGGCCCTGCATGGCCTTCCCCTGACCTCCCAGCTCCTCTACTGCTCTCCTCTCAGAGCCCGTCCTCCCACCTGATGGAGCAGGCCCTGAGCAAAACAGCAAAGCCAGTCTCCCAGATTTCCCTGTTCCTCATCCTATGTGTGTGCTGGGCACAGATCATTAAAATAAATAATCACAGTGTTTAATGATATCAATACTGGGCCATATACAAAATGTTCTCATGCATATTACCACATTTGATTTTGGGAAGCAGAGAGCTGATCATGTTTCTGTTTTACAAATGAGAATATCAATGCCCAGAGAGGTAAGAAACTTGGCCAAGGACACGGATTTAACAAGTGATTGATTAGAAATGTGAACAGCTCCTCTTCCCTCAAGCCTCTTCTAGAATTCCTACAAGATCAGAGGAGGGTTCTACGATAGATGCCCTCTACCCCAGCTCCTGTGGAAAGGTGTTGTCTAGAATTCCTAAGGTAAGCATTAGTAATGAAGTGTATGACGCAGCCCATTGCACCATGGGTGACTCAGCAGCAGCAGTGCATGACATCAACAGCCCTAGGCAGCAAGAGGTCATTTCCTGCCTGTCGACTGGAAGACTTATTCCTAATGAGGCAATGACGTGACACCCACTGTTCGCAGAACTGCGTGTGTCTGGACTACGAGGTTGAGGTCACTGTCTGCGGACTCCTCTTACTGAGGTGGAAATTATTCTTCAGGTAAGGACTTCAGTGTCAGTATTCACAACTTCTCCCATTGTATCACCTCCGAAGTGTGTCTGGGATCCCCTCTTGCAGGATTCAATGGCGCATTTGGTCCTGCGGATGCTGTGAGACCGGATGGAGCTGTGAAAGTCACTCCAACCCTCTTCACCCTCCACCAGCCCTGCCTGCTGTGCCAGGCTTCTGGCTCTCATGTTTTCTCTTTGTTAGATAGGGCACCAGCATGATGAGGTACAGAGAGCTTGGGGAAGATGAGGACTCTGAGGCTGTCTGCGGGTGCCCGCTCGTGCTCCCTAACTTATGGGTCCTCAGTGTCCTTACCTCTGTAGTGGAAGTTGTGAAATCAGAGTCAATAAATGCATTCATGTGGTAAAGGTTCTAAATGAGCACCAAACAGTGTTGCTATTTTTACCATTGTTAACACCTGTCAGGTGAAGACACTGAAGATATGGGCTCTAGGGCACCTGTGGCTCCTGGCTGGCTGGCTTTTTCATGTTTAAAGCTTATTTGAAAGCTCAGCACATTATTGGGGATGAGTTTAATCAAAACAGAAAAATGGCCGCTCTCCCGTGACATGTGTAAGGAGCAACTAAAAGCAGCTTTGAACTTCAGCCCTTCTCAGTGGTTTTCCCATATGTGAGTCTGGTCATCTTCATCACAACCCTGTGAGAAGATACTGACATGACACTTGTTTCATAGCACGTGGAGCATCGGAAAGCTTGTCTCCTGCTCAGTCAGGGTCAGGGGAAGAGCTTCACCAAGTTCCGTACATGCTGTGAAGAGTCTTAAGTTGCAAGTAACAAAAGCTGACTTGGTCTAACTTGAGCATGAAAACAAAAAGGACAAATGAAAACATCAATGAAAAATTAAGGTATCTTGGAAGAATTATGGGATAACTAACTCACAGAACCACAGGGGAGTGTTCCCACCGGTGTTTGGGAAGGTCAGGTCCCATCCTAGGAGCTTTAATGCAGCCCACTCTCATCTCACAAGAAAGTTTTCCCACCTCCTCCACCTCTGAGTGCATCTTTTCTGGCTTTGAGTTCCCAGGAGAGGGATTGTCATTGGTCAGGCATCTGGGTCTGTGTCCAAAGCACATCACAGTCCAAGTGCCTGGGCCGTGGGAGAGCCAGCCGCTGAGTGCCGAAAGCCACCTCATGTGTCCCGGGTGGATGGGCAGACGTGAACTTGGCCCTTGCTGCCAGGGTTGCCTTGCAGTTCAAACCATTTGCTGCTCGAGTTTCTAAGGTAAGGTTTTCTATGTTAATTTCTTCTATTGGGTTAAGTATTGTCACCTAGAGTTGCTCTTTATTAACCAAAATTGAAAGTCTTTCAACTGTAAACAAAGGTGATAGATTTGGAGAGCTTAGAGCTGGATCTCAGGGAAGTCGTCTCCCAGAGCAGGTGCTGTGTCTGTGGCCTCCTTCCTGTGGATTGCAAAGGAACAGTGCTGAGTCTCTCACTCTGGCCCAGGAGCTCAGCACTCACGGATATCTTGCCATTCATGAGCCGGCCAAGGAGCATGCACACAGAGTATCCTGTCTGAAAGGTCCCGAAGCACTGATGCCTCTTGGCCCGAAATTCCACCTTGATTATTACTCACTTAGGATACGGCCCAGTTTCTTGTTAATAAATACCACGTCCTTGTGAAGGCTGCTACACGGAGCTGTATCAGTTGTAAATGCCCCAACGAGGTAGCATTGATACTTTTCCCCCTGGCAGGCAGCAGAGGTGAGGTCTGCTGCTGAAAGCAGCAGGACTGGGGTCCTAACACAGCCTGGCTCCATGGCCCTGGTCTCAGGAAGACAGAGAGAAATGTGGACACAACAGCAGAGGATCATGAAGCTGAGTATGTTCAGCTTCAACGATGATCTTCATGTTGGTGTGATGCAGTCCTACGCTGGGCATGAGTAGGATGTTCCTTTTATAAAGTAATGACAATAAATAAGGTAATGTTTTTAAAGTTAGCAACGAAATTTCAGCCTCCCCCCACATTATATTTTTATAAAATGCATGAGTCTATTTAACACTGAATTAGGAACTATGGGCTGAGGAGACAGCTGAAGACAGACAGATGTGCTCATGGGGAGCTCCTTGCTGGCAGCAGGGGTGAGAGGTGGAGCCCTCAGGAGGCACCGAGCGGGGAGGCCACGGGGGAGTCACCCTTCTCGTCAATACTTTGGTTGGGATGAGGTCAGGATGGGAAAGTGACGCCCCTCCGTGCTCATTTTGTTGTATTCACCAGCCCAAACTTCACAGGTGCTGATCACGGTGGGTCCTTGCCGAGTGTTCTTTTCTATTTCTACTGGATATCTTCAAAGAACCTGGAAACCATCATTCTCAGGAAATTGACACAAGAACAGAAAATCCAACACCACATGTTCTCACTCATAAGTGGGTGTTGAACAATGAGAACACATGGACACAGGGAGGGGAGCATCACACACTGGGGTCTGTCAGGGGGAAATAGGGGAGGGACAGCATGGGGTGGAGAGGTGGGGAGGGATAGCATAGGTGATGGGGAGGAAGGCAGCAAATCACACTGCCACATGTGTACCTATACAACAATCTTGCATGTTCTTCACATGTACCCCAAAACCTAAAATGCAATAATAAATAAATAAATAAAGTACGTTCCCCCTCCAAGCTGTCACTAGAGAAGAACCCTGGGAACAGTGGAGCAGTAAGATGCCAGGGTCTGCCCCAGGATGCTAATGATACCAGCCACGGGGCTTCTGGAAATCTTCTCCCAAAAAAGTGAATGCTAACCCCATTGTCTGGCTGCTTTCAGTGGGGTCAAACTGGCCACTGTGCCAGCCAACACAGGCCAGGAAGACAAGGGACTTGGCCACCGTGATCAGCCCTGGGGTCTGCTATTCACCCAGGTCAAAGTGGAACTTGCAACAGAGCCATCTCTACTCAGCACACGCTGCAGGCAGACAGAATACTGGCTCCTCCCTCTAGCAGGTGCCACAGACACTCTTTCCCTCCAGGGCACAGGCAGCTGCACACGTGGAGCCACTGTGAGCCTGGAGACAGTGCATGTAAGTGTGGGCATGGACGTGTAAGTGCACACACAGGCCTGCGGGTGCCGTAAGGAAGAAACTTGATGTGGAAGGAGAATCTAAGGTCGTTCTGCAGGAAAGTGTCCTTCGAGTCACATTTAGCCAGGGCGCCTTCTGCAGCCTCCTCCAGCCTGGCACAGACACAGATTGCCACATGGCGGCCACAGCTGGTGGAGAGCCGAGCTGCCGGCCTACTAGCGGGAGCTGGCTGCCCGCTCCTCTTCTCAGGAGGGCTTGGCTATCTCCTCTGGCTGCCGATGCAGCCTGGGAGGGGCCTGCGCGTCTTCGGCGCTGACTAACCTCCTAATTCATTTTGCATATGCTCCTTTTGGCTGGCACTGCCACCAACTGCTCCTAGCCCTGACCTGGTTAGAAGCGGAGTAGGGTACTCCAAGGTTGCTCTTGCACACCAGCAGCTCCCGCTGTGTGAACTGATTTGACTACTCCGTGTCAAGAGCAAAGTTAAATTTGTTCAGCTCTGTACACAGTTGCTTCCAGTGCTACCATCGATTACATCTTCAGGTTCGCTGCTTTTATTTAAATTCATTAGCTTGTTACATAATAAACATTTGGGAAAGTTGAATTAATCACCTTGGTGACCCTGCACACCTTAGTTTTTCTGGAGTTCATTATTGTTATTTTCTAATTGAGAAATGGGAGGCAAGGGTCTAATTTTCTCCATGTTACTTTATCAAATGAAAACATCAATTTTTAATTGTTTTTTTTTTTTTTTTTGAGACGGAGGTTCGCTCTTGTTACCCAGGCTGGAGTGCAATGGCGCGATCTCGGCTCACCACAACCTCCGCCTCCTGGGTTCAGACAATTCTCCTGCCTCAGCCTCCTGAGTAGCTGGGATTACAGGCATGCGCCACCATGCCCAGCTAATTTTTTTGTATTTTTAGTAGAGACAGGGTTTCACCATGTTGATCAGGAGGGTCTCAATCTGTTGACCTCGTGATCCACCCGCCTCGGCCTCCCAAAGTGCTGGGATTACAGGCTTGAGCCACTGCGCCCGGCCAATTTTTAGTTGTTTTTTAGACAGGATCTCACTCTGTCACCCAGACTGGAGTTACACAATCATGGCCCACTGCAACCTCCACCTCAGCCTCCCAAGTGACTGGGACTACAGGCACACACCACCACACGCAGCTTATTAAAGATGCTGTAGAAATACAGTGATGCTGTGCTGCTCAGGCTGCTCTTGAACTCCTGGCTCCAGTGATCCACCCACCTCGACTGCCCAAGGTGCCAAGATTATAGGCGTGAGCCACCATGCCTGGCCTAATCAACTTTTTTAAAACAATGAAAAGATATTTGATACCAGGCAATGAATAGAAATCCCACTTCCATTGGCTCAATTAGGAAAAACCTATTGGCTTAAGTAATAAGCCAGAAAATGCAATAGGCATGGCTATATGCCAGTCTCAACTAGTCCCTGATGGCCTCTGTGATTTGGATTTATTCTTTCCTGCTACTATCACAATCCACATGGTAGGGGGAAAAAATTAAAGAGCAATGTTCCTGCAATGAATAATCACAGATAAGACAAAGTGATCCCCCTAACCACAGAATGTAAAATTCTGAGGAAGGACTAACCAGCCCCGTTCGGTCACCTGCCAGCTCTGACCTGAGGGGTCGGCCCAGGACTGTGGCCCAGCCAGAGTCAGATGCAATTCCCTGGGGCCAGCGACACACACAGGTGACACTCCAGCAGGGTCCCATGGGGCAGCTGCTGGGCGGGTGATATGGTTTGGCTGTGTCCTCACCCATATTTCATCTTGAGGTGTAGCTCCTACAATCCCCACATGTCATGGGAGGGACAGTGGGAGGTAATTACATCATGGGAGTGGGTTTTTCTGTGCTGTTCCTGTGATGGTGAATCAGTCTCATGAGATCTCGTGGTTTTATAAAAGGCAGTTCCTCTGCACACTCTCTCTTGCCTGCTGCCATGTAAGACCTGCCTTTGCTCTTCCTACTCAGCCTTGTGGAGCTGTGAGTGCATTCAACCTGTTTTTTTTTTAATATATAAATTACCATTCTCTGGTATTTCTTCAGAGCCGTATGAAAATTGACTGACACAATGGGGCTTTCTAGACTAGAAAGGTAACCCAGGCAAACAAGAGCCTGTGGATTACAGATGCAAAAAGGCAGTTCACAGTTTGGTGAAAATATTCACCAAACTAAAACTTAAAGAAAAACGCACTGCAGCAATAATTAAATCCATTTTAGTTCATCAGGCCACAGAGGCCAGTGGTGCATTTGGTAATTTCCACCGTTGGCAGGCTGAGTAGGAACAGGTTGTTGGAGTTAGTATGCCTAGTGCATGATTTTTAGAGATCGAATCCTATTGGTTCTTGAAATGAGTACATAGCTTGACTCAGAAATTCCAGTTCTTAGAATTTGTTCTGCAGAATGAATTGGAGAATTCTCACAAGTGAAGAACATGTGCATTTGGATGTTTACTGCTGTATTAATAAATTATTTTAAAAATTGGGAAAAACCTAAAGGGTCCTCAATTGATGGCTAAATTACTTGAAGTCATGAAAAAAACAAGTTAATTCTTAAACTGACTTGGAAATAAGCACAATATACATTATAGATGAACATGCAGCAGAATCATTTGCAAAAACCACACAATTTGTGTTTTTATTTTCAAGAATTTTTGTTTGTGTGTGAAAGAGAGAGCACATTTGTGCTGAAAAAGAGAGAATACACAATGCACAGCCTGAATTTACTCGACAAATTCCTTCGTCAAAGGAGGCTTTGGGTTGCTTTTTCACTTGTCACGGTTTTAAATAACATTTTGGATATTTTCAAGAATATGTACATGGGTATGTCTCTACAGGTTATATCCTAGTGGGTTTCTAGCTGATCTCAGGTTATAACCACTCGTAAGGCTTTGGGTGTTCATGTAACACTTCTCTTAGGTGTATGTGAGAATGCCATGTCTCTTCCACCTCAGAATGTTGAATATTATGACTAAAAAGTAAAAACCTTTAATTGCATGATGTCATCCTGTGAGTAGACTGGAATCACAGGCTACTATTCTTGGTTTAAAGCAGTAGGAATCTCCCTTTAAAAACAATGACATGTCTTATTAAAGAATAACTGGTATAGAATGAATAACACATATTCAAAGTGTATAATCTGATCAATGTTGACACACATATACACTTGTGAAACCATTAGCACAATGAAGGTGCTGTACACAGTCACCTCCAATGCTCCCTTTTGCTCTGTTAATCCCCTCTACTGTTCCTCCCACTCTCTTCATACCCAGTCAACTGCTGATCTGTCTTCAGTTAATATAGATTAATTTGCATTTCTTAAAGTTTGATATCCATGGAATGGTTTTGTTTGGCTTCTTTTATGCAGCACGCTTAGTTAGAGACATAGCCATGTTGGCGTGTATGTCACTAGGCCATTGCTTAACGTGGCTGAGTAGTGCTCCATTCTACGGATAGACCACAATTTGAGCATCCATTTGGCTGTTCATGATATGGGATGCTTCCAGTCTTGGTCTCTTACAGTTAACGTTACTATGAAGATTCATGTGCAAGTCTTGGTAGGAACATATTTTTCTTTCTCTTTGGATAATATCTAGGAATTGAATGGCTGGATCTCTTACACGGCAAATATATGTTTAATTTTTTAAGAAATTGACAAGCTGTTTTCCAAGATGGCTGCACCACTTTACATTCCCAACAGCAGTGAATGAGAATTCTAGTTCCTCCACACCCTCACCAGTACTTGGTGTGGTTAGTCTTTTTAATTTTACACATTCTAATAAGCATGTACTTGTTAGAATCTTGGCTTATGGAAAGTCTGTTTTTAATTCACACTCATAGTTGCTTGGGTATCAATTGTTTATGAAAATGCATCAAACACTTTAATGATGTCATGCAGATACCTACTGTATTCTCTCTTGTCACAGAGTTTGGTAATACTATCAAAAAGAGCTCAAAAGTCTATAGGGAACGTGTTTTATAATTTTTTAAATTTGTTTTAGATAATGCCTTCAATATTTTGCTATCTTTCATTGTTCCATGGGTTGAACTCTGAATGCTCTTTCTATTAAATTAATGAGAAATAAGCTATTGTAACCTTTATACTTAAGCTTTATTAAAATATCAGAATTCATATGTAACCTCTATTGAAATAGATGGCATTAGATGTGGAAAGATAATATTCTGTGAGATTGACTTTTTTATTTCAGAGAATTTGCAATGCATTGCATGTATGTTTGGAGAAAATGCTCCATAATCAGATATTTTGAGTTTTATATTATAGGTGTCTGGCAGCTTAAAATTTATTTCTGCTGTACTTATTGTTAGGTGCATGCAATATACAGATTTTTTTCTTTTTTCTTTTCTTTTTTTTGTTTTTTTGTTTTTGAGACAGAGTCTTGTTCTATTGCTCAGGCTGGAGTGTAATGACATGATCTCAGCTCACTGTAACCTCCGCCTCCCGGGTTCAAGTGATTCTCCTGCCTCAGCCTCCCAAGTAGCTGGGACTATAGGTGTGCACTACCATTCTCAGCTATTTTTGTATTTTTTAGTAGAGATGGGGTTTCACTATGTTGGCCAGTCTGGTCTCGAACTCCTGACCTCAGGTGATTCACCTGTCTTGGCCTCCCAAAGTACTGGGATTACAGGCGTGAGCAAACGCACACAGCCAGTATACAGATATTTTGAGTTTTGTATTGCAAGTGTTTGGAAAGTTAAAATTTACTTCTGCAGTGCATATTGTTAATTACACATGCACATGCATGTGCACACATGTGTTTAACAAAAGTGGGAGGCTACCAGCATCCCAACAATGCTATATGAATTGTCAGGTGCACACACACATGCATGCACATAGGGTTTAATAGAAGGGGGATGCTGGCAACTGAGGACAGGAGAAGTGGGCTTCCCTAAGAAGATAGGATTAGACAGTGGCAGTGGGTGGAGAAGCATGAGTCTCAGGAGACTAAGCCAGTGCCACCTGCTGAGCCACACCCAGGAATTCTCAGTCCAGGTATGCCTGCTTGCAAGGTCTGTGCCTCCTTTAGCCTGGGTGAGGCTGGGTACTGCTCTCACATATTATGAATATTCTGCTTTAGCCAATCATTTTAGTATATTAATACAAACAGAACCAAAAGAATATTGATATTAATTGGACTGGCTGCTGAATGGGCCTGTATTTTGTGTAACAAACGTGTCCACATTAGCAAAATCAAGCTAACATAGCTTGTTGCTGGTATGTGGAGGTGGTCTTCCATGTGAAGTGACGTTTCACAAAAGCTTCTGCACGAGAAGAAATCATCCCTTTGGTCAGTCAGTTCAAACCCACATGCAGTGAAGGGTGAGTAAGTGCCATCTTCATATCCAGGAAGGCAAAACCCCAGGGCTTTTCCTCAGGCAAGCTGTGGTTCCTGTACATTCCTCTGTGGGTTTTCAGAAATGGTCGTCAGCAATTCTGAAAATTAATGGATGATTTCAGCCCTGTGGGACATATGAAGTCTGTACATCTCCAGCATCTTCTAAGGACTTTCTTGTTTCAACTGACAGCCTTCCTCTCTACTTTCTTCTTGTAATTTTGTGAAGGACACAAGGCGGATGCCCATCACTGCTCAGGACTGGCAGGCTGGTGCTGCTTGGCCAGCTGACCTGTGGATGCCCACGTTTTGGATGGGAATGCCTTTACGTCTGCACAGTACTTGGCAGCTCATGGTGCTAATGTATCCAGAACTGCCTTTGAGATGTCTTCACCCCACGAAGCAAGCAGGGCAGACAGCATCAAGAGTCCTCCAGGCTGGAAATGTGTTCACGGCCATGAACTGCAAAATCCTGGTTCTTCTCCCACCTGGTATTTCAAATGCAATGAGCTTTGCGACACCACCCTTCCAAAAACGCAGTCGGCATTCCAGGAACAGGATACTCCGTTCCCTGGATCTCTCCTCTCACGGAAAGATGTGGAGACCTCTCAGAGCTGTCTTCATACCAGCTCAGGTATGTTCATCTGGTGAACGTGGTGCCCAGATGGGGACTAATGAGCGAGGGCAGCCCCATCCATTCTGAGAACAGAAGAGCCACCGTCTCGCCTTGCTCTGGAGCTGCCACACATCACAGCAGCCTGGGATGCCCGCAGCCTTTTCAGCGGGTATTTTTTGGTGGGTTGAGACACGAGTTTGGGAGGGGCGTGTGGGAAGGCTTCATCTTTAAATTTCAGGCTCGGGGACAAGGTGACCAAAAGTCTTCTGGTCGGCAAGGGACAAGCCCAAGGACAGGGGCCTGGGTCTGTGTGCTGTGCTAGTTCCACCAGACGGACTTCCAGCCTGCCCAGACTGATGCCACTGAGCCCCGCGCCACTGCGCTCCCCGCCCCCCTGCCTGACTTCCTAACAGAAATTATTGCGTTGCTTCCTTCCCCGGGTGGTTCCTAATGAAACCAGAGCCTTAGAAGCACGATGTTTCAGCGCCAGCCGCTGTCATCCCTGACTCGGCGGACTTCTGATCTTTCTGAAGCGTGTCTTTCCTCTGGTGTATTTGCAAAAGTGCCCTTTGATTCCTTTTGTCTCATTTTCTTTGAATGAGTGCCCTGTGTGCTCTTTGTACTGCTGGCAAAGGTGTGGCGAAGTTTGTGGGTCTGGGGAGGGAGGATATTGACCTGCAGAGCAGGTGGAAGCAAATGGGCAGCAGGCTCTACTGTCTGTCCTTCCCTGGGCAGGAGGAGCTCCTGTCTGTCTGTCTTTCTGTCTGTCCTTCCTGGGCTGGAGGCTCTCCTGTCTGTCTGTCCCTCCCTGAGCAGGAGACTCTCCTGTCCGCCTGTCTGTCTGTCCTTCTCTGGGTGGGAGAATAGCCTGCCTGTCTTTCCCTGAGCAGGAGACTCTCCTGTCTGTCTGTCTGTCTGTCTGTCTGTCTGTCTGTCTGTCTGTCTGTCCTTCCTGGGCTGGAGGATCTCCTGTCTGTCTGTCTGTCTGTCTGTCTGTCTGTCTGTCTGTCTGTCCTTTGCTGGGCAGGAGGATCTCCTGTGTGTCTGTCTGTCTGTCTGTCTGTCTGTCTGTCTGTCTGTCCTTCCTGGGCTGGAGGATCTCCTGTCTGTCTGTCTGTCTGTCTGTCTGTCTGTCTGTCTGTCTGTCCTTCCTGGGCTGGAGGATCTCCTGTCTGTCTGTCTGTCTGTCTGTCTGTCTGTCTGTCTGTCTGTCCTTCCTGGGCAGGAGGATCTCCTGTCTGTCTGTCTGTCTGTCTGTCTGTCTGTCTGTCCTTCCTGGGCTGGAGGATCTCCTGTCTGTCTGTCTGTCTGTCTGTCTGTCTGTCTGTCCTTCCTGGGCTGGAGGCTCTCCTGTCTGTCTGTCTATCTGTTCTTCCTGGGCAGGAGGATCTCCTGTCTGTCTGTCTGTCTGTCTGTCTGCCCTTCCTGGGCTGGAGGCTCTCCTGTCTGTCTGTCTATCTGTTCTTCCTGGGCAGGAGGATCTCCTGTCTGTCTGTCTGTCTGTCTGTCTGTCTGTCTGTCTGTCCTTCCTGGGCTGGAGGATCTCCTGTCTGTCTGTCTGTCTGTCTGTCTGTCTGTCCTTCCTGGGCAGGAGGATCTCCTGTCTGTCTGTCTGTCTGTCTGTCTGTCCTTCCTGGGCTGGAGGATCTCCTGTCTGTCTGTCTGTCTGTCTGTCTGTCTGTCCTTCCTGGGCAGGAGGCTCTCCCGTCTGTCTGTCCTTCCCTGGGCTGGACGCTGTCCTGTCTGTCTGTCCTTCCCCGGGCTATCTGAATCACACTCCTCTCACCAGCACAGGCCAGGGTCTGTTTCATAAGCCGTTTTGTGTGTGCTATGTCAGCTGATGAAGGGTGCATAATACATTTAGGTGTTAATTCCTCTGAGGGTTATTTGCTTTTTTAAAACAACATTAAGGGCCTATATTTGTCATTCACTACATTTTCATTTTTGAGAGGATATGTGCATAGTGCATATGTGCAAAACCTGTTCGTTTTGCAATAACCTGGAGAGATCGGCATGGCGCAGACCATTGTGTGGATATGGTAACCAAGGCCAAAGGTTTTAAGTTAATCTTAAAAGGCTGCTCAGCTGTGCAGGCCCCAGGGTTCCACTGCAGCATCGCCATGCTCAGCGCTCAGCCTTCAAGCCCCTGGCTTGGTGACCGGTGAACGATAGCACTGCACCGATTCCCGAGCATTGTTTACCATTTGCTGCTGCCAACCGAGTGCTGTGGGATGAGGCTATGAGGCGGGAGACAGAGCACCGCCCCCCAGGTGTGGGCCACCGAGCAACCCCCTCAAGACAGCCCGGTAGTCCAGTACCTTCATTAAAAATGCAGATTCCTAAATCTCTGAGATCTTCTGAATGAACATCTCTAGTGATGGGACCCAGAAATCTGCATTTTTAACAAGTGCTCCAGGTGGCTTCTGTGCAAAATAAAATTAAAAATAAAAGTAAATATAAAAATGTAGGAAGATACGGTGAGATTGATCAATTATGGAACACCCCTCACCTCCTCCCTCTGGCTGGACTCATTCCCAGGGTGCAGTGTAACAGCTAAGACGGACTGAGGCTGAAGTCTGAAGGGAGGAGCTGATTCAAAAGGAGGCTTAGGACTGGGAACCAAAGAATAAGGAAGTGTGCTAACGGTGGAACCGCCTGCCCTTCACGCTATACACCCGTGGGAGAAACGATGGTCCCAAGCACCAAGGGGATGCTTTCATTACAAAACGTACTTTGCATGTGGGATAGCCTGCTGGACCTCGGTGCCCTGGACCTAGAATTACCAAGGAATTCTACCGTTGGAGCTGGGATGGTCTGAGAGCGAAGTGGGGACATTAGTAAGGATTGCACAGGACTGCAGGCTTTATTCCAGACCATCCCCAGCCAGTTGGGAAATACGGTGTGTTCTATGATAGCCCTGGTTTCAGAAAAGCCGATTTGTTCCAACAGGATTGATATGTCAGGAAAGAGCTTTTGCCAAATGCAGAGTTCATGTTTGCTTATGCACGAATTTATCTGAAGGAAACATTGGGTGACCCAAAGCCTTGGCCCATTGAACCAAACCAGGTAACAGCCAGGAATACGTAACGCGCCTCAAACACCGTTCGCTCAGCTCCTCGCAGTGTGTGGAGCCACCCACACACATCAGGTGTTACGGTTTTCCCGTCTCACGTCAGGTAACCTGCCTTCCACCACTCACAACAACCCCCAAGGGGCAGACCTTCTCACAGCCACTTCCTCAAGCTCAGGGCTGCTCTCTCTCAAGGTAAAGTGCTGCATTTACTGTAGGATTCTGTTTCTTAACCGTTCACGTGTGGAAATCCGTGCCGACAGTTGTGTTCGGTTCTTCTCTCTGTCTGTCTCTTTCTCTAAACGTGTCACTGATGAAGATGTTGAGTGCTTTGTCTTCAATCTCATACACCCTGGGGTTTTTATTGCAGGATTTTGAATAGCACGGTAATTTTCAGAGGCACATATGTTGTTTTCTAGCAAAACTCTCCCTGGAGTTTCACTAGACGGAACCTCTAGCCTACTTACACCTCCAGTTTGCTTCCCCTCGATGCTTGGGAGCAGAGACAATAGCAAAGGTCACCACGTCTGTAAAACCTAAACATGAACCTCGGGCTCCAACGGGTCCTGCGAAAGAACGAACATAGTGATTGATTTCCCTCTCCCTTGCAGAGGAGGCTCATGGTGAGAATAATTTAGGGCATGCTGCAAGTGGGGTAGGAGAAGACAGTGGGTCTGAACATGAGCAGGTTTCTATCTTTGGTAGAGCAGCTGTGCCCATCCCAGCTCTCCCAGGAACGTTCCTCCAGCTTCTCCTCAGCGAGGGCTCCAGGGCAGGGTCTGTGTGCCTGTCATTGTGCCTCCAGCATGCAGCACAGGGGCTGTGAGGCGTAAGTGGACGATGGATATTCGAATGAATTTTTTCATTTAAATGGATATTTGTTGAATCAAATGAATCAGATGCACCAGGTGAGAACGGGTGACAGACACAGCTCCCCCAACCTCTGACCCATCTGCACCAAACTCCCAGGGTAATACAGTTGTTTGCAGAGCGAGGTTTGCAGCCACCTACCGTGCACGGCCAAGCCTCCAAGAACATGTTCTAAAGTGGAGACAGGCTGGTACTACCCACAGCTAGGGCACAGCTTAGGAGCCCCAGGAAGACCAGCGGGAGTGAGTTTCCAGGGGCCACCTGGAAGCCGGGAGAAGAGAAAAAGCTCAATGTTTCTGCCTGCACACAGGCCTCTCCTCCACCTTCCCTTTTAAAAAACATGTGTAACCTCCCGTCACAGGGCCCTTCATTTTCTTCTGTCCTCTCTTTTTCCAGCTCTGGCTAGATTTTTTTAAATAGTTTATAATATCCTCAAGAAAACTCACTGTCTTTACCTACTAGAATTTCCAGTGAATTGCCAATGAATCCATTGGTAGAAAACTCCCAGTGCAAATTGGGGGAGTGGAAAGAAAGGACCAGAGAGAGAGAAAGAGGAAAAGGGAAGGGGAGAATCCCCAGGTCAGAAGAGAAGCAAGGAAGTGTGGAAATCACGTGCCAGGAACGACCACTGACGAGCACGGTGCTGGGAACTTACCAATACTTCATTTAATCTTTAGAGACCTTCAAAATATCCAGAATCTATAGTTGAGGAGATTTGAGCAGTAAAAATATAAATAATTGACCTAAGATGGTAAGTATTGCATAGGGGACCCATCTAATGAGGTCGGACGCCTTCCTCCTCAACCCCTGCTCCGAAGCCTGGCATGAGGGGTCCTGGGATGATAGAGAGCCGGCCGCTGAGTGGACTAGCTTCCTCTCAGGGCTGAGGCCAGCCTGGTATGCATCCTGCACCATCCAGCCTGGCGGAGACTGACAGTGTAGAGACTCAAGGTGCATGGGGCTGGAAGACCCAGTTTCCTGGGACGTGGTCCATTTGGCTCCTCTGACATCAAGAGATCTCTGAGTACTGACTGAATATTCATCTCAGCTGTTCAGAAAACCACCAGTGCGATCCTATTACCGTCCCTCTTGGATGACAGCAGCCCTCTCCGAAACTTGATGTCGTGTTTCAGATTTAGCTCTAAACAGGGACAGGAAATGTGATATGGTCAGGCGAACGTTTTCAGGGTTTGGGAAACCAAATCCAAAATGCCTGTGTCTCCCAAGCCAGTTCCTTATGCCTATTATAAACAGATGCCTTTGAGTTAAAGAGTTGCCTAGTGCAAATATCCTGCATCTGTAGCTATTATTAACATACTAATTCAGCCAGAGTTATTGTGATATCGTTTCCAGGAGAATCACTTGCTGAGATGTGGAGACAGAAGGAGAATTCAAGGGGCAAATCTTTAAGACCCCAGTGGGGTGGAGGGGCAGGCTGATGCTCCTGTCGGGGAAAGTACAGGGCTTTGTGTAAAGGGTGGGGACAAAGAGACATGATCATAGAGGCTGGGAAGAGGGAGAGTCCATAAGTGGTCTTTAGAAGAGAGTTGCCTTTAGATCATTTAATAGTTGTCAAGTCCAAAGAGAGGATGCAGACAGCAGAGAACAATTAGCAATGCTTTCAAATCCTCACTGTTTCACCGCCCGCCAGGGGCCCAGTCAGAACGATGTGGATTTTGGGAAAAGGCAGAATTATGTGTCCTCTGAGCTGTCACCTGAGTCTGGGTCCACCCGGCTCAGGACTCAGGGTCTGGAGAGCATGTAGGAGTCATTGGTCTGAGGCATCGCCCTTCATCTCAACTCTTGTGAGGGACATATGTTGATCATTTCAGTTGTGTGTGATGGAAATGTCAGCATTATCATGACTAAACAAAGCAGAAGGTCACATCCATGTAGACGGCTCCCAGAACCAGGCAGTCCAGGGCTCACTGGCATCCTTAGCACTGGGGTTCAAGCCTTCCAGCTGTGCTGCTGGACCACAGTGCTGTGTGGAGTCCTGAGCCTGCCCTCACCCATCTCATCCACATCCCAGAGCACAGGAGGAGGAGGGAGGGAAGGAGGGGGCGTCCCCAGTTTAGAAGAACATTTCTGAAGCATCAGACACAGCTTTTTGCCTACATCTCCTTGGCCTGAACTAGTCACCGGGACGCACCTGAGCGACAAACGTTGCAGACAGAGGTCTTTTCACAGAGGGTAGATGTGCTTAGCTGAAATTTCACCTCAGTAAGAAAAAAATGGAGACTTTCTACAGGGAAACAACCAACATTCTCTGCTATAAAAGATGCTTTACATGACCCTAAAGACCAGCAAACAGGTTACTAGATATACACATGTGTTCAAGTTCTGCCTTTAGCTAAAACATCTGCACAATATTCACCAGTGTAAGAAAACACAACCCAAAGGAATACAAAGGAGCAGAGAGTCCTGAGCATTAATGACATTGGATTTTGAGGCTTTACAACTAGAAACAATGTCATGTAATCCTGAAGTGGAGGAACTGATGTTCAGAAAAATACGTATTAGAATTCTCTCTCTGCCTCTTGGTATTGAGGGACTTTGGGAAAGTTATCATCTATTTGGAGACAAACCTTCCCCCAGCACCCAACACTCCCACCCCTGCATGTCTGTCTCCAGCAGTTCCCTGGCACCATGGGAGACAGTGAGGGCAGCCCCAAGCACTCTTGGGAGAGAGGCCCTGGGGGCCTTTGGGGAAGCATGGGAGGCTCCACAGCCGCCCCCGCTGAGCCCCTCTGTCTCAGAGGGCAGGGAGCACAACTGCCACAAGACAAAAGTGATGGGGAGGAAATCCACTGCCCAGGAGACAGCCTGGCACCTAGCAGAACCCAGGGGTGTCCTGGGGGGTGACGGGTAGTGTGTTAGGCCTTTCTTGCGTTGTTGTAAAGAACTACCAGAGACTGGGTAATTTATAAAGAAAAGGGGTTTAATTGGCTCACAGTTCTGAAGGCTACCCAGAAAGCATGGCACTGGCATCTGCTCAGCTTCTGGGAGGCCTCAGGGAGCTTCTAATCCTGGCAGAAGGTGAAAGGGCAGCAGGCAGGTACCATGGCAAAAGCAGCAGTTGGGTGGGGGGGAAATGCCACCACTTCGTTTTTTATATACATACTTAAGTTCTGGGGTATGCGTGCAGAATGTGCAGGCTTATTACATAGGTATACACGTGCCATGGTGGTTTGCTGCACCCGTTAGCCCGTCATCTACATTAAGTATTTCTCCTAATGCTATCCCTCCCCTAGTTGTCCACCACCTAACAGGCCCCGGTGTGTGATGTTCCCCTTCCCGTATCTATGTGTTCTCATTGTTCAACTCCCACTTGTGAGTGAGAACATGCAGTTTTGTCTTTTCATTCTTGTGTTAGTTGCTGAGAATGATGGTTTTCAGTTTCATCCATGTCCCTGAAAAGGATATGAATTCATGCTTTTTTATGGCTGCATAGTATTCCATTCTGTAAACATGCCACATTTTCTTTATCTAGTCTAACAGTGATGGACATTTGGGTTGAGTCCAAGTCTTTGTTATTGTGAACAGTGCTACATAAACATACATGTGCATGTGTCTTTATAGTAGAATGATTTATAATCTTTTGGGTATATATACAGTAATAGGATTGCTGGGTCAAATGGGATTTCTGGTTCTAGATCCTTGAGGAATCACCACCCTGTCTTCCACAATAGTTGAACTAATTTACACTCCCACCAACAGTGTAAGAGTGTTCCTATTTCTCCACATCCTCTCCAGCAGCTGTTGTCTCCTGACTTTTTAATGATCACCATTCTAACTGGCATGAGAGGGTATCTCATTGTGGTTTTGATTTGCATTTCTCTAATAACTAGTAATGATGAGCTTTTTTCATACGTTTTTTGGCCACATAAATGTCTTCTTTGAGAAGTATCTGTTCATATCCTTTGCCCATTTTTTTGATGGGGTTGTTTGTTTTTTTCTCAAAAAAAGTGTTTAAGTTCTTTGTAGATTCTGGGTATTAGCCCTTTGTCAGGTGGATAAATTGCCAACTTTTTCTCCCATTCTGTAGGTTGTCTGTTCACTCTGATGACAGTTCCTTTCGATGTATAGAAGCTCCTTGTTTTAATTAGATCCCATTTGTCAATTTTGGCTTTTGTTACCATTGCTTTTGCTGTTTTGGTCATGAAGTCTTTGCCATGCCTATGTCCTGAATGGCATTGCCTAGGTTTTCTTCTAGGGCTTTTATGGTTTTTAGGTCTTAATCCATCTTGAGTTAATTTTTGTATAAGGTGTAAGGAAGGGGTCCAGTTTTAGTTTTCTGCATATGGCTCACCAGTTTTCCCAACACTGTTTATTAAATAGGGAATCCTTTCCCCATTGCTTGTTTTTGTCAGGTTGGTCAAAGATCGGATGGTTGTAGATGTGTGGCATTTCTGAGGTCTCTGTTCTGTTACATTGGTCTATATATCTGTTTTGGTGCCAGTACCATACTTTTTTGGTTACTGTAGCCTTGTAGTATAGTTTGAAGTCAGGTAGCATGATGTCTCCAGCTTTGTCTTTTTGCTTAGGATTGTCTTGGCTATGTGGGCTCTTTATATTACATATGAAATATAAAGTAGCTTTTTCTAATTCTGTGAAGAAAGTCAATGGTAGCTTGATGAGGAGAGCATTAAATCTCCAAATTGCTTTGGGCAGTATGGCCATTTTCACGAATTTATTCCTCCTATCCATGAGCATGGAATGTTTTTCCAAGTGTTTGTGTCCTCTCTTATTTCCTGGAGCAGTGGTTTGTAGTTCTCCTTGAAAAGTTCCCTCACATCCCCTGTAAGTTGTACTCCTAGGTATTTTAATCTCTGTAGGAATTGTGAAAGAGAGTTCACTTATGATTTGGTTCTCTCTGTGTTTGTGTATTATTGGTGTATAGGAACGCTTGTGTTTTTGCATATTGATTTTGTGTCCTGAGACATTGCTGAAGTTGCTTATCAGCTTAAGGAGATTTTGGGTTGAGATGATGTGGTTTTCTAAACATACAATCATGTCATCTGCAAACAGAGACAATTTGACTTCCTCTCTTCCTACTTGAATATGCTTATTTCTTTCTCTTGCCTGATTGCCCTGGCCAGAACTTTCAATACTATGTTGAATAGGAGTGGTGAGAGAGGGCATCCTTGCCTTATGCCAGTTTTCAAAGGGTGTGCTTCTAGTTTTTGCCCATTCAGTGTGATATTGGCTGTAGGTTTAAATAGCTCCCATTATTTTGAGATATGTTCCATCAACATCTAGTTTATTGAGAGTTTTTAGCATGAAGGTGGTTGAATTTTATAGAAGAACTTTTCTGCATCTATTGAGATAATCATGTGATTTTTGTCTTTGGTTCTGTTTATGTGAGGAATTACATTTATTGATCTGTGTATGTTGAACCAGTCTTGCATCCTAGGATGAAGCTGACTTGATCGTGACGGATAAGCTTTGTGATGTGATGCCACTATTTTTAAACAGACAGATCTCACAAGAATTCACTCACTGTCATGAGGGCAGCACCCAGGAGATGGTACAAACCATTCATGGGAAATCTGTCCCCACACCAATCATCCCCCATCAGGCCCCACCTCTGACACTGGGGATTATAACTACGCATGATATTTAGAGGGGACAAATTTTGGAAGTATATCAGAGAGCATCTCATGTGAGGGTTCAGCTCAGGAGGCCACTGGCCTGCAGGGTCACAGCCCCAAATGGCTTATCCAGAAGGGCATCTCTGGGGGTTTCTCTGTGTCTGGCCAGAGGCCTGCTCTGGTTAATCCCCGACCTGCTTATCTGCAAACTTCCTGGACCTGAATGACCTAGGGTTGGGATTCAGGAGGGCACAGGGCTCAGCTCATCCAGGGGCAGAGAGCCCAATACAGTGTTTCCTTACCCACCACATGAATTCCCAGGCCCTCCTAGCATGTCTTTGAGAATCCCAAAACGATGACCCTCCCAGAACTTGGCAAGACCTATGCATACATGCGATGGGGCCAGGGATAAGTGGCCTATTCGGGGTGGTCTTTGGCCACAGACTGGGGAAGCTTCTGCTTCTTATAGTTTGAATGCAAGAGACCTGTAACCACCTCTTGTTAGAAGAGAAATTCCTGTGCCTCCAAGATGATGCCACACAATTTCTTCGTGGGGGGAAAAGCACCCACAGGAAGCCTGTTCAGCTTCCTCCATGGAGAAAGCTGTGGATCCTCCAGGACACCCTAAAAACCAGAGAAGAGAAAAGAGCCACGGACTCAGAGCCAGACACCCGAGGGCCCGCACCCAGCTGGAGTTTACACAGATGCTGTCTGAGACGTGAAGTCAGAAGGCAAGTCAAGGCCTGTACTGATTATGAAGTGGGTTAGGATGGCAGCCGAAGTGCAAACCAGATTCCGGGACTCAGCTCTGGCATTTTCTGTCAATGCCACCTCGAAGGCTGGCGTAAGAGTCCTCTGTCTTATAAAGGGCGGTGTTCACCACCACCCCACAGGAGGTATTGGGAGGCTCAGAGGAGTGAATGGATGCACATTTAGTGGCCTAGGAGGTGCTCAGACAGAATTCGCAATGGTTCATGCCATGTTCCCGCTTTCAGAAAGGAGGCTGTGCGGGCGTCTCCGTGGCTATTCTGACCAACTCGGGACTGTTTCGGGGATTCGGTCAGGGCTTCTGCATATGCTTTTCAGGCACTTTACCGCACTAATTCAAATGTGAAAACAGTTGCACAGCCTCTGCTGACCTGGATTCTTGTCAACCTGGACCACACGCAGACAAGCCATGGCCCAAGTGAGGGATTTCAAGAGCAAAGGCACTGTCCTTACCCCAATCTGCTGGTGCTGCAGGGAATATCCAGCCTCAAGAATAAGGCCCAGGCCAGGCACAGTGGCACATACCTGTGATCCCAACACTTTGGGAGGCTGAGGTGGGCAGATCACAAGGTCAGGAGTTCGAAACTAGCCTGGCCAACATGGTGAAACCCTGTCTCTACCAAACATACAGAAGATAGCCATGCCTGGTGACACTGACCTGTAGTCCCAGCTACTCAGGATGCTGAGGCAGGAGAATCTCTTGAACCCAGGAGACAGAGGTTGCAGTGAGTCTGGATTGCACCACTGCACTCCAGCCTAGGTGACAAGTGTGAGACTCTGTTTCAAAAACAAAAAGATCAAGAAACAAGGCCCTGAGAAGGACCCTTGGAGGCTGTGGGCACAGAGGCTGCCAGGGTCTGCAATGAGAGCAGATTGGGAGCAGGAGGGAGATCGCAGAGGCCACCTGGGCCTGCGTCAGTGAAAAGAGGTCAGAAGTGGGGCCTGCAGGACCCCAGAGCTCTCCGTGAAGACAGCGTCACGTTGCCTGAGCTGGTCTAGTTGAGAAGACAGAATCAATCCGTCCTGTCAGAGGATTGCAGTGTCCCTTCTCTGGACCTTTCCCCTAGACCTGGAGTCTACTTCTAGCTGTAAGGAGCCCAAGCCCAGGTGGCCTCTGTGCCTGGGGAGCCCCCAGATCACCTCCAAGGTGGAGCCCAGGGCTCACCAGCCTCCAGGGAAGCTGTAGCCATGGCTCCTTCCCACCGTGCAGGAAGATGGCGCCCGGCTCTGCAGCAGCCCTGCCTCCCCTCACCGTTAGATGTCTCTGCAATCAATCGAAGCCGTCGCCTCTCACCAGAGTGGGGGTTTGCTGCGTTTCCCCTTAGAAGGAGAACACCGTTGCCACCCACAGCAAATTAAAATTAAATGCAAAGCTCTTTCCGGGTCAGTTAAGCACCGCAGGTCACTGGCTTTCCATTGCTCTCAGAGCACGAAGCAAACATCATCTCCCAGCTTGCATGTCCTGTGATCCTGTGAATTGCTCACTGAAGGTGAAACGCCTCGATTTATATGTCTGTATTTTAAAAGTACTGCATGATGTAGTTCAGGCCACAGATTGCAGCAATGAAGGTACTAAATATCTCAATAAAATCAATTTATAAATGACAAATATGAAGATCAGCCCCTACCTTAGTTGACATGCATTAATAAGTTGTCTGCTTCTTAAACTTTTGTATGCACACAAATCTCCTGGGTCTCTTGTTAAAATGCAAATTCTGCTTCAGTAGAGGTAGGCAGAGGCTTGCGATTCTGCATTTCTAACCACCTGCTGGGTCAGGACTCCATGGACTGCTACCCACCCACGGACCAGCCCCAGCTCCCAGCCTGTGTGTATACAGCAAGCTAAGAATGGCTTTCTACATTTCGAAAGGGTTGTAAAAAAAAAACAAAAACAAAAAAAAGGAGACCACACTACAGGGCCTTGTGTGGCCCAGGAAGGCTAAAGGATTTATGATGTCGTCCTTCACAGGGAATGTCTTCCGACCTCCGTCGCAGCAAGGCCGAGCTGAGGCTGCTCTCCAAGGGGCCGCATCTAGAGCAGCGAACACTTAGTGTCAGCTCTAAGCTGCATTCTCTTTCATGCCCCAAACCAAGGCAACATCAAGTTGGAAAAAGATTATGTATCGGAAATGACTCTCTAGGCACAGACCCTATATCTATGTGTGTCCACATACTCATGTGTAATAAATAGATGACAGACAACAGAGACTGGATGGATGACAGGGAGAGGTTAAACAGGCAGATGACAGGTGGGTAGACAGGTGAGAGGTCAGTAGATACACAGGTGGGTAAATAGATGACAGAGGTTAGATAGGTAAATGATCGACTGCTACCCAAGGATCAGGTCCAACCCCTAGCCTATTTCTGTACACAGTGGACTAAGAGCTAATTAGACAGATGATGGATAGATAATAGGTAGATAGGTAGATGGTAGAGATTAGATAGATATAGCTATAAATGTAGATATAGATGTTGAAATAGTTTAAAACTGCTCAAGTCAGGAGATAACGTCCTTGGCTTACTGCGATAGGGGGAGCGTCCAGATCCGAGTTCAAGGTCTCCGCAGGGTGGCTTTGCTGCACTTTCACAGGGAGGCATAGGCAGGTTGCAGCTGAGTGATTTGCTTTTGGGACTGTTTTGCAGTCAGGGGAGGTCTCAGTCAGCTGATGGGGAAATGTTTGTCTCTGCGTCTAGCCCACGTCAGGGAGCAAGCAATAGTAATGTCAGGCAATCACTCTTGAGACACAGAAGTGAAGCTGGGGCCTGGGTCTGACCTGTCAGCAAGTTCAGGAAGAGGCGAAAAGTCAGTGTGGACACTTGTCACAGCCCAGCAGGGATCCTGCGTGGGTCTCATGGGAGTCACAGGGAGGCATGGACAGTGGTTTCTTTTAAGTCACAAGGGAGGCGGTGCCTCACTCACATCTACGGGTGTGCACACCTGCAGTTTACAGACGTGCCTTTACGTGGGTCACCTGTGAATCCCGCACACTCCTTAGGCAGCAGTGCTCACATCTTACAGATGAGAAAACCAAGGTCAGTCACCAAGCAGATCCGGAGCTGGCCATGAACCTGATCCTTCTCACGATACCAGTTTCATCTTCCACGGAGGAGTCTGTCCTCACAGACACAGATAGGGATGGACATGGATTCTAGGGGTTTTTAACATCTCTAACTTTACTTGAAAAATTACTGCCCCCTCTGAAAACTCTCACTGATACTTTTGGCTGGGGGCAATGATTCTCTTTTTTGATGGGGTGATTTATGGGGGATTGGAGGGGGGACACACCATTTGCATGGCTTTTAAGTAGTTTTAAGTACAAAGGTACTCAGGTAAAAATATACATTCCTGAAAGGAGGATTTGCAAAGATGTAAATATCCTGTTTCTCTGAAACTGAAGTGCATGCAGTGCATAAGCCCCCACTTCTCTTGGTAGCAGAGAAATCATTAACTTCCCAGCAATGCAAAGTAACTCGACTCCTTCAAACTCGGACCTCACTTTTTCAGGGTGAATGCTCTCCCCGGCAGATCACTGGCTCTCCCCATCACTCTTCTCCTCTGTCCTCCTCAATGATGCATGCCCTGGAGTTGTCCTGGGTTAGGAAGATGGGCACCAGCATCGTGGGCTGCATTCTGTGCGCTGTGGGCTCAAGGTCCAGGTTGCATGTTACCAGGATTGCGGTCTTGGTACACGGGCAACCACACTGCAGAGATGCACAGTCTTTCTGTGGCCTCCAGTCCCAAGGCCCATCCATTCTGCCTCCTGCAGCTCTCCCACGCTCTCCATCGGCTTGGATTCGCCACTTCTTTTGTGGTGGACGGGTGGGACTTGGCTACTTTCTGCTTTTTCCTCCATTATGGAAAGTGTGGTAGTGTGAGGAGCTTGCACGTGGTCCATCCCCCACACCCATCTTCCTCAGCCACCACTACCTCTCAGGTGCCACACTGGATAAAGGTCTTTTCCTTGAGATTTACAGTTCATAGGCTGTTCATCAAGTGATGAGACAAAAGTCCCATTCTTCTCAGGTTCTGCCCTTAATCTACACTTTCTGCCAGTGTTTCTGCAGAACCTTCCTATGCCCAAAGTAAGGTCTTCAGGAGGGGGCTCCAGGCCCTTTGTCACGGACCCAGCAGGTGTCTGGAGCTCCAGCTATGCCTGCTGGTGAAAGTCTTACATCCCTTTCAGTGGGAGTGCAGCTCACAGGACATCAACTGTTTCTCCCTATGTTGTGGCTTATGATATAAAAATCTATGCTCAGTTGTCTAAGACCTAGCATGTTAGAATCCATAAATCCATTTTTATCACAAAATAAAACCTGGCTCCTATAAAAGAAAGTGTTGCTTTCAAGACAATTGCATTTTCATAGATTTCCAAAGGTCTGTCCAGCACCTTCATCGGCTTCTCTCTCCTGCAGGCATTGGTGGTCCCTTTGTTGTACCTCATGTGGACAGATCTCAGGCTGCCCGAGGATGGGGAGGGTGGGACAAAGGCCAGAACAGGCCAATTGCTTAAGGCCAAATGCCATTCCTCTTCACAGGTATCCAAGCTCGCCCTTGACTCTAAACCACAATTCCAGGCTTCAGCTGCCTTGGCGTCACCGAGGAGCTGTTGAAAATGCGCATTCCTGAGCTTTCCCCGGATTTTCCAAACCAGGTAGTGAGTTTTTTTTTTTTTTTTTTTTTTTTTTTTTTTTAAATTTTTATTGCATTATAGGTTTTGGGGTACATGTGCAGAACGTGCAAGATAGTTGCATAGGTACACACATGGCAGTGTGTTTTGCTGCCTTCCTCCCCCTCACCCACACTTGGTATTCATCCCCAGGCTATCCCCCCAGCCCCCCCCCGCTGTCCCTCCCCCATTTCCCCCAACAGTCCCCAGTGTATAGTAGACCGCCTCTCTGTGTCCATGTGTTCTCATTTTTCTCACCCGCCTATGAGTGAGTATATGCGGTATTTCTTTTTCTGTTCTTGTGTCAGTTTGCTGAGAATGATGTTCTCCAGATTCATCCATGTCCCTACAAAGGACACAAACTCATCATTTCTGATTGCTGCATAATATTCCATGGTGTATATGTGCCACATTTTCCCAGTCCAGTCTATCATCGATGGGCATTTGGGTTGGTTCCAGGTCTTTGCTATTGTAAACAGTGCTGCAATGAACATTCGTGTGCATGTGTCCTTATAGTAGAACGATTCATAGTCTTTTGGATAGATACCCAGTAATGGGATTGCTGGGTCAAATGGAATTTCTATTTCTAGGTCCCTGAGGAATCGCCACACTGTCTTCCACAATGGTTGAACTAATTTACACTCCCACCAACAGTGTAAGAGTGTTCCTATTTCTCCACATCCTCTCCAGCATCTGCTGTCTCCAGATTTTTTAATGATCGCCATTCTAACTGGTGTGAGATGATATCTCAATGTGGTTTTGATTTGCATCTCTCTAATGACCAATGATGATGAGCACTTTTTCATATGTTTGTTGGCCTCATGTATGTCTTCTTTTGTAAAGTGTCTGTTCATATCCTTTGCCCATTTTTGAATGGGCTTGTTTGTTTTTTTTCTGTAAATCTGTTTGAGTTCTTTGTAAATTCTGGATATCAGCCCTTTGTCAGATGCGTAAACTGCAAAGATTTTTTCCCATTCTGATGGTTGTCGATTCACTCTAGTGACTGTTTCTTTTGCCGTGCAGAAGCTGTGGAGTTTGATTAGGTCCCATTTGTCTATTTTGGCTTTTGTTGCCAATGCTTTTGGTGTTTTGTTCATGAAGTCCTTGCCTACTCCTATGTCCTGAACGGTTTTGCCTAGATTTTCTTCTAGGGTTTTTATGGTGTCAGGTCTTACATTTAAGTCTTTAATCCATCTGGAGTTAATTTTAGTGTAAGGTGTCAGGAAGGGGTCCAGTTTCTGCTTTCTGCACATGGCTAGCCAGTTTTCCCAACACCATTTATTAAATAGGGAATCCTTTCCCCATTGCCTGTTTTTGTCTGGTTTATCAAAGATGATATGGTTGTAGATATGTTGTGTTGCCTCTGATGTTTCTGTTCTGTTCCATTGGTCTATATCTCTGTTTTGGTACCAGTACCATGCTGTTTTGATTACTGTAGCCTTGTAGTATAGTTTGAAGTCTGGTAGCGTGATGCCTCCCGCTGTGTTCTTTTTGCTTAGAATTGACTTGGCTATGCGGGCTCTTTTTTGGGTAGTGAGTTTTTAACAGAGGTCGTGTTTCGATGCTTTTGAGGCGGTTTGACTGAGAACTGCTTCTCAGAAAAGCTCCTAGCATCAGGTGTTATGGGAGGGGTTCTTCTCGCCTCAGCATTGCTTCTGACACTGAGCTAAGGGGTGAGAAAGGGATGGCTGTTTAAAGGAGAACTTACTCATCCAGACCCCAATGAGCATCTGCTTTTTGTTTTTTTAATTTTTTAATTTTAATTTTAATTTTGTTCTGTAGGCATTAAAACAAGCATTTCCAGACCCTATGTGGTGAAACCCAAGAACTATGGGTGAGCCAGAAACATTAGAAAGGAACCGGAAACGACAGGCATTAAGTATTTTTAAATGAATTTATTTAACCTTTAAATACCGTTAAAGAGATGTGACCAGGACCCTGGGCTGAAGATAGCGACTGCTCACCTGCCTTTCACACAGAGGGTTGTTGTGCCCAGGCGGCTGCCTGCTGAGAGGAGGCAGGTGACGTCTTCAGCCCAGGGCAGCGCTTGTCCCTGCCCTCCCCTGGCACCCTCAGTGCTCTGGGCACTGGCCCTGCGTGTGTGTGGCCTGCCCATGCCGAGGCACCAGCTTCCACACGGGACGCTTTCTCAGTCCTCCCAGAAGAGAGGCCATGTCCACTCCAGGTTGTTGCAAAACGCAGACCTGTCACAATGGTGGTGTCTGGGCTCTGCCATCTCTGTCCTGCTGCTCCAGTGTGTCTCCTGCTTCCTGCACCTGCTGTGGGGTGGCTGCAGAGCTCCGGAGACGGGCTGGGCAAGGCAGCTGCTCTGATACATGTTGGCCATATATTGGCCAAAGCGGGGAGTTGGACTAGTAAATGCTTTCTAACAGGCTCCTTTGACCTGACCTCCGTCTTCTCTCTGTCCCTCCTCTCCCATATCCAACACTCTGTCCCCAGGCTCACTAACTGAGCACAGCCCCTCCCCATACACTCTGCCTCTCTGTCCCTGCCCGCAGCCAGGGCCCCCACTCTCCCAGGCTGAGCTAAGCTGAGGCCCTTCCTGGATGCTCAGCCCGGACGTGCTCTCCTGACGACTTCCTTCACTTCTTCTGCACATCAGTGCAAGACCAGTCTCCATGCGAATGTGCCATTGTTTGATTCTGTGTTTATTTTCCTAATGCTTTGAAGGAAGGGGAGAGCTTGTTTAGGGCAAGTGTTTGTCACACAGCAAGTGCTCCATGAACTGCTGAGTGGACACCAAAGGCAGCTGATCTGGACACAGAGCAGCTACTGCAGGCCACACACACACTCATGCCTTGTTATACTCCAACTATTTCTATACGGATGCATCATCACATGGAAATATGTCTGTAATACACTTCGTGTATATTATGGCTTATGTTATTATAGATTATATATAGTATGTACTCTATGATTCTACGTAGTCAGCCCTTGAACAACATAGGGATTAGGGGCGCCAAAGCCCCTGCATAGTGAAAAATCTGCATATACTTTTTTTAAATTATACTCTAAGTTTTGGGGTACATGTGCAGATCGTGCATGATTGTTACATAGGTATACATGTGCCATGGTACTACATCTATTGCCCCGTCATCTACATTAGGTATTTCTCCTAATGTTATCTCTCCCCAATCCCCCCACCCCCTACTATGCCTCCCGCAGCTCTCTCACCCCTCAACAGGCCCTGGTGTGTGATGTTCCCCTCCCTATGCCCATGTGTTCTCATTGTTCAACACCCACTTATGAGTGAGAACATGTGGTGTTTGGTTTTCTGTTCCTGTGTTAGTTTGCTGAGAATGATGGTTTCCAGCTTCATCCATGTCCCTGCAAAGGACATGAACTCATCCTTTTTTATGGCTGCATAGTATTCCACAGTGTATATGTGTCACATTTTCTTTATCCAGTCTGTCATTGATGGGCATTGGGGTTAGTTCCAAGATTCTGCTATTGTGAATAGTGCTGCAATGACATACGTGTGCATTGACTCCCCCAAAACTTGACTCCAAATAGCCTGCTGTTGGCCAAAGGCCTTACTGATAACATGAAGCTAGAAAAAAGAACATCATTAAGAAGATCATAAGAAAGGAAAATATATGTACCATTTAGTAAGTGGAAGAGGATCATTATAAAGGTCTTTCTCCTCGTCTTATTCACACTGAGTGACCTGAAAGCAGGATGTGTTGGTCTTACTGTGGCTAGAATGGCAGATGCGGGAGGATACCCATGTTTACATGGACCCATGCAGTTCACACCCATGTTGTTGAAGGGTCAATGCCACATGCTATATGCTATGATATCTTGTATGTGTGTGTATGTATAATAACTGTATTCGCCGGGGCTCTCTCGAGGGACAGAACTCATAGGATAGATGTATATATGAGCCAAGTTTGTTAGGAGAATTAACTCATGTGATCACAAGTAAGGTCCCACAATGGGCTGTCCCCATGCTGGGGAGCCCAGAAGCCAGGCTCAGTGCCAAAACCTCAATAGTGGGGAAGGTGACAGTGCGGCCTTCAGTCTGTGGCCGAGGGCCTGGGGGCTCCTGACAAACCACTGGTATAGGTCCAAGAGTCCAAGAGCTGAAGAACTCGGAGTCCGATGTTTGAGGGCAGGAAACATCCAACATGGGAGAAAGGTGAGGCCTGAAGTCTCACCCAGTCTCGTCCTTCCACGTTCCTCTGCCTGCTTTATTCTGACCACGCTGGCAGCTGACGAGATGGTGCCCACCCAGACTGGGGGTGTGTCTGTGTCTCCCAGTCCACGGACTCAAACGTGCATCTCCTCCAGCCACAGCTTCACAGATACACTGGGAACAACACTTTGCATCCTTCAGTCCAGCCAAGTTGACTCTCAGTATTAACCATCACAACTGTGTACATTACGTACTGTGTGCTGTACGCACTTACCTTTTTCAGTGTGGCAGTGGGTACTCCCAGCACCTGGTCAGATCTCACTTGTGTCTAAGCCCTCATCCTAGACACCCCTGCTTCAGCAGCCCGATCTGTGGAGTATTTTCCAGGAGATCTTAGCCCTAAGCATCAGCAGGACATGTTCACACACCATTAAAGAAGGACCAGCCTCTGGCTCCTTGGAGGCAGCCGCTCAGCTTTCCCCTCTCCTTAGGCCTCATCTCCTCACTTAGAGCACAGTTCCTGAACTACATCTGTTTGTTTCGTCTTAGCTCCTGACATTGCCCCAAGCACCTTTGTCTCCTCATTTATACTTGCTGGCTGGATGGATGAATGGCTGTCTGTCTGGAGGATAGTGAAGTATAGGGCAAGAGGCTGAAGGTCATGTAGACACGAATTTGAATTCTTGTCTTGTGCAATCTCAGTTTACTGAAAAATTCCTGAGTTTTAAATTTTTCATTCACAAAATAGAGAAATTAACATCTAACCTTAAAAAGTTATTGAAAGGATAAATGAAATACTATTCCTGTTTTGCATATATGCCATGTGACCCTGGGGAGATACTAGGTCTTTAACACTAATGTGCAGGCTAGTACAACAATACTATCCTGGGATTCTTTGATTTCTGGATCTTATTAACAGGAAACAGTGGTGTGCAATGCAGGAACGACAATGAAAAATATGACTTAAACCAGGAGCCAAAGTTATAACTAACTAAATCTACTTAAAAACCTCCCTGGCAAGAGCTCACAGTACTGAAGGAAAATGTAGAAGCTTCAATATTAACTGAGAGTGAGCCAAGGAGATAATACTGAGTCATTTCCCGGGATGAAATGAACACCTAACCAGGTGTTGCTGGAGCAGATGAGAGGCAGGTGCATTGAGACGAACAGGCCCACTCTGAGAATGGACAGCATGGGGCGGGGGCTGGGCTTCATGGGTTGGACAGCACCTAGAAGGAGAATAACTACCTGTATCTGCTTGACTTCAGGCACCTGGCAAGTTCTGAGACCTTCCCCAATGGCCGCAGGCCCATGGGGCCCTTCGGTGAGCATAGGGGTATCTGTCAGCTAACAGTAGGTGCTCAATAAGGGGTTGTGAAATGAAGTTATTGGTGAGAGGGCGTGACAGAACTAGAAAACCAAGGGAAATAGGAGAAAAGGTTCAGATTTTTATCTGTAGTCAGGCAGAGCCCATGAGGGTCTATTTTCAGGAAACAAATTGAATGGTCAAAACTGCATTTATGTTCCAAATAAATGGAGAGGGGTGAGCACTGGTTCATGATGTGCTGAACTGAGGACAGACGAATAAAGAGTAACTCCTGCTCCTGCTGCCAGCTGTTGTATGGTTCTGGCCGAGGGGCTGAGGGCACATCTGCCAGGCCCAGGCAGGCTGAGCCCCTCTGCAAACCTCCTCCCCAGGGCAGCTGCCCACGTGGGCTACCAAGAGGCCCTGGATCCAGAGGGGCCAGGTGGAAGGGAGCATTCCCGAGAGCCTGTAGAGGTGCAGCTGACTTTGCGTAAATGAAACGCAAGCTTTTCGCAGCATCACGGAGATTTCAGCATTTGCTTTTTACCTAGCATAAAACAGCCAAGCTGACTCATCCCACGTGCCTTGATGGATGAAGCCCGGCACAGGCAGAGAGACACGTTCTAATCCTCCTCCAGGTGACTCCAGAGCTGAGTTCTCTTGCCTGTCAAATTAGAACATGAGTGCTAAGGAAGTGTCCCCAGTGCTACAGTGTTTCTCCGACTCCCACCAGACAGACCTACTGACATGAACCCAGCCGGCGGGTAGACGACAGTGGTGATGATGATGATGGTGGTGAGTGACGCTGCCAGCTGGGCATGGCATGTTAACAGAATGTTAAGTACTCCTTTCAGCAGAGAGCCTAAGGCAACAGGAATCAGACACCCAAGTGAGTTTTGTAAGTGGTCACTCTACAAATATATCAAAGTAAAAAAAATATATAAATTGTTTACACGACAAAAAATAATCCAAACTAACAATGTATATTAGGCTATTCCCACATTGCTATAAAGAAATAACTAAGACTGGGAATTTATAAAGAAGAGAGGTTTGATTGCTCACAGTTCTGCAGGCTGTATAGGAAGCATAGTGGCTTCTCCTTCTGGGGAGGCTCAGGAAATGTACAAAGGGGGAGAAAGCATTTTACCTGCTTGTAGCAGGAGGAAAAGAGAGGGCAGGGAGGTGCCACAGACTCTTAAACAACCAGATCTCATGAGAACTCTATGACAAGAACAGCACCAGGGGGCGAAATCTTCCTCAATAATCCAATTACTTCCCACAGTGTGTGGCACCTCCCCACGACCTTCAACATTGGGGATTACCATTCCACATGAGATTGGGGCAGGGACACAAATCCAAACCGGACACTTCCCAAATCTCATGTCCTTCTCACATTTCAAAATACAACACGCCTTCCCAACAGTCCCTCAAAGTCTTAACCTATTCCAGCATTAACTCCAAAGTCCAAAGTCTCATCTGAGATTAGGCAAGTCACTTCTACCTATGAAACTAAAATAAAAAACAAGTTAGTCTTTTCCAAGATACAACTGGGGTACAGGCATTCGGTAAACACACCCATTCCAAATGGGAGGAATAAGCAAAAATACAGGGGCTACAGGCCCCATGCAATCCAAAACCCAGCAGGACAGTCATGAAGTTTTAAAACTCCAATATAATCTCCTTTGACTCCATGTCTCATATGCAGCCCATGTGGATGTAAGGGGTGGGCTCCCAAGGACTTGGGCAGCTCCATTCCTGCAGCTTTCCAGGGTTCAGGCCTGGTGGCTGCTCTCACAAGTTGGGCATTGAGTGTCTGTAGCTTTTCCAGGCACAAGGTGCAAGCTGTCAGTGGATCTATCATTCTGGGTCTGGAGGATGGTGGCCTTCTTCTCACAGCTCCACTAGGCAGTGCCCCAGTGGGGACTCTTTGTAGTAGCTCTAACCCCATATTTCCCCTCCACAATGCCCTAGTAGAGGTTCTCCATGAGGGCTCTTCAAGTGCATCAGGCTTCTCTCTGGACATCCAGGCTTTTCCATGCATCTTCTGAAATCTAAGTGGAAGCTCCCAAACCTCAACTCTTACAGCTCATGCAGTCACAGCCTTAACATCTTGTAGAAGCCACCAAGGCTTACATCTTGCACCCTCTGAAGCAGTGACCCAAGCCACCAAGGCTTGCATCTTGCACCCTCTGAAGCAGTGACCCAAGCTGCACCGGGGGCCCTTTGAGCTGGAGTTGCAGCTGGAGTGACTGGGGTGCAGGGAGCAGTGTCCCAAAACTGCAGTGCAGCAGGGCCTTGGGCCTGGCCCACAAAACCTTTCTATCCTCCTAGGCCTCTGGACCTGTGATGGGAGGGGCTGCCCGGAAGGTCTCTGAAGTGCCTTCAAGGCCTTTTTCCCATTGTCTTGGCTATCTGCACTTTGCTCTATTTTATTTATGCGAATTTCTTTAGCCTGCTTGAAATCCTCCCTGTGAAAATGAGCTTTCCTTTTCTGCTACATTGCCAGCCTGCAAATTTTCTAAACATTTGCACTCTGCTACCCCTTGAAATATAAGCTCCAATTATCAGACAGTTATTTGCTCATGTATATGAGCATACACTTTTAGAAGCAGCCGGGCCACTTGAACACTGCTTAAAAAATCTGGAGACAACAGATGCTGGAGAGGATGTACAGAAGTAGGAACACTCTTACACTGTTGGTGGGAGTGTAAATTAGTTCAACCATTGTGGAAGACAGTGTGGCGATTCCTCAGGGACCTAGAAATAGAAATTCCATTTGACCCAGCAATCCCATTACTGGGTATATATCCAAAGGACTATAAATCGTTCTACTATAAGGACACATGCACACGAATGTTCACTGCAGCACTGTTTACAATAGCAAAAACCTGGAACCAACCCAAATGCCCATCGATGATAGACTGGACTGGGAAAATGTGGCACATATACACCATGGAATATTATGCAGCCATAAAAAACGATGAGTTTGTGTCCTTTGTAGGGACATGGATGAACCTAGAGACCATCATTCTCAGCAAACTGACACAAGAACAGAAAATGAAATACTGCATATACTCACTCATAGGTGGGTGTTGAACAATGAGAACACATGGACACAGAGAGGGGAGCGTCACACACTGGGGTCTGTTGGGGGGACTAAGGGAGGGACAGTGGGGGTAGGGAAGTTGGGAAGGGATAACATGGGGAGAAATGCCAGATACAGGTGATGGGGGGGGGATGCAGGTAGCAAATCACTTTGCCATGTGTGTACCTATGCAACAATCCTGCATGATCTGCACATGTACCCCAGAACCTAAAGTGCAATTAAAAAAAAAAGCCTGTAATCCCAGCACTTTGGGAGGCCGAGGTGGGTGGATCACGAGGTCAAGAGATCAAGACCATGCTGGTCAACATGGTGAAAACCCGTCTCTACTAAAAATACAAAAAGTTAGCTGGGCATGTGCGTGCCTGTAATCCCAGCTACTCAGGAGGCTGAGGCAGGAGAATTGCCTGAACCCAGGAGGCGGAGGTTGCGGTGAGCCGAGATCGCGCCATTGCACTCCAGCCTGGGCAATGTGAAACTCGATCTCAAAAAAAAAAAAAAAAGAAAGAAATTTCTTCTACCAAATACTCTAAATCATCACTTTCAAGTTCAAAGTTCTACAGATCTTTGGGGCATGGGCTCAGCACCTCCAAGTTTTTTTGTTAATACATAACAAAAGTAATCTTTGCTCCAGTTCCAGTAAGTTCCACATTTCCATCTGAGACCTCCTCAGCCTGGACTTCATTCTCCATATCACTATCAGCATTTGGGCCACAACAATTTAACAAGTCTCTGGGAAATTCCAAACGTTCCCTCATCTTCCTGTCTTCTATGCCCTTCACACTCTTCCAGTCTCTGCCTGCTACCCAGTTCCAAAGCTGCTTCCACATTTTCAGGTATCTCTATAGGAATCTCCCACTCCTCAGTACCAATTTTCTATATTAGTCCATTTTCACATTTCTGTAAATACCTGAGACCGGGTGATCAATTTAAAAGGAGAGGTTAAATTGGCTCCAGTTCTGCAGGCTGCACAGAAAGCATATCAGCTTCTGCTTCTAGGGAGGCATCAGGAAATTATCAGTCATGGTAGAAGGTGAAGGGGAGTAGGCGTGTCACATGGCTGAAGCAGAAAAAGAGAGAGAGGAAGGAGGTGCCACAGGATTTTAAACAACCTTATCTCATGAGAACTCCAGCGCAAGAAGAGCCCTAAAGGGAAAAATATCCCCCCATGATCCATTAACCTCCCAGCAGACCGCACCTTCAACACTGGGGTTTACAGTTTGACACGGTATTTGAGCAATGACACAAACACGAACCATATCGCGCTGTGTGTCGTAACTGGTGAGCTTACTCCATTTGGAGGTATTTAGATCACTGGTACATTTGCAGTTGTCCCTATCATCTTACCGCTTTGCATTCTGTCTGCTCTGGACTTTTTCTGTCTCTTTTTTTTCAAACTTTTTCTTAATTTAGGCTGAGATTTTTACTCTGCCCTATTTTCTGTTTTTCTCTCTACTGATATACAAATTGTACAATCCATTTTTATTTTGAGCAACCTTGGTAATTGCTATGCAAATTCAATATAATAACATCTAGAATTAAAGAAACTATAGAAACCCTGAAAAATAACCTAAGCAATGCCATTCTGGACACAAGAATGGGCAAAGACGTCATGACAGAGATTCCAAAAGCAGCTGCATCAATAGCAAAAACTGACAAATGAAATCTAGTTAAAGAGCTTCTGCACAGCAAAAGAAACTATCAACAGAAAAACAGGCAATCTCGAGAATGAGCAAAAATTTTTTGCAAACTATGCACCTGACAAAGGACTGATATTCAGCATCTATAAGGAACTTAAGCAAATTTATAAGAACAAAACAAATAACCCTATTAAAAAGTGGGCAAAGGACAGGAACAGACACTTTTCGAAAGAAGACACACATGCTACCAACAAGCATAAAAAAAAGCTCAACATAACTGATTATTAGAGAAATACAATTCAAAACCTCAGAGAGATCCCATCACACACCAGTCAGGATGGCTACTAGTAAACAGTCAAAAAGTAACAGGTGCTGGTGAGGCTGCAGGGAAATGAAACACTTACACAGTGTTGGTGGAGCATGAATTAATTCAACCATCGTGGAAACCAGTGTTGCAATTCCTTAAAGATCTAGAAACAAAACTACCATTTGACCCAGCAATCTCGTGATTACGTAGCTACCTAAAGAAATTGAAAGCATTCTACCGTAAAGACACATGCATGTGCATGTTCATCTCAGCACTATTCACGGTAGCAAAGACATGGAATCAACCTAAATGTCTATCAGTGGCCGACTACATAAAGAAAACGTGGTACAGATATACCGTGGAATACAGTGCAGTCGTAAAAATGAACAAGATCATGTCGTTTGCAGGAAGATGGATGGAGCCAGAGGCTATTTTCCTTAGCAAACTAACACAGAAACAAAAAAACAAATACTGCCTGTTCTTACTTGTAAGTGGGAGCTATACGATTTGAACAAATGGACACATAGAGGGCAATAGCAGACGCTGGGGCCTATCAAAGGGTGGAGGGTGAGAGGAAAGAGGATCTGGAGAAATAAATAATGGACACGAGACTTAATACCTGGGTGAAAGAATAATCTGTATGACAAATTCTCATGACACTCGTTTACCTGTATAACATACATGCACATAAACCTCTAAACTTAAAATCTTAAAAATACAAAGGAAAATAAATGACAAAAAAGAATATCTTAACGGTCTTCCAGATAAAAAAAAAAAAAAAAAAAAAAAAAAGCTTTAATCACCATCCTTTCCTCACATCCTCACATGATCCTTCTCAATGATTTCAAGGTATCTCCTCTTTTTTTAACACTTGTGTTAACCATTGTTTTTATTCTTAATTTATAGAGGCAGTGTTTGAGTTACATATTTATTTTTCATTTTATGAATTTACCATTTGCTTTTATTTCAGATGCTTCTTTGGGGATCATTCTTCTTTTCTCAGAAGCAGATCCTCAGAAAGTTCTTTAGTTGAGAATTCATGGTGAAATATCTTTTTTTATTTATTTAATGGCATTTCTTTCTTTGTACTGAAAAGACAGCTTTGCTGAATAAGAATGCTTTTCTATCAACGTTTTGAAGATATTGCTTCATTGTCTTGCATGGTTGCTCTTGAGGGGTCTCTTATCTTTCTAAGTTTTTCTAATAAAAATTCTTTATTTTTCTTTAGCATCTTCTCCCTGGCTTTGGTGTTTTGCTGTTCACTAAAATGGAAGTAGGCAAAGATTTCAGTAACTTCCTGCAGAGGATCCATGGTGCCTCCGGAAACAGGCACATGTCATACTTTTTCTCATTTCTAGAAAATTTTTGGGATTAGCTCTTCAGATTGCTTCTCTTCCGTTTTTCTCTTTCCTCTTTTCTGGATGTTAATTGTATATGAAGCCTTCTCTCCTTTCTTGTCTTCATATTTCAACTTACAATTCATATCGTCTCCTTTCTATAGATTTTTTGACATATATTTAATTTCATTCTTTTTTCATAACTATGACTCACTGGGCACTTAATTCATCCACTGAGTTATTTATAATTTTTAGTTTAATAAGTCACACAGACTTAATATGTATAAATCAATTTTATTATGTAAATATGTATTATAAATAAAAAACAGATTTTTTAAATTTCTAGATGTTTCTTTCGTATGTTTTCTCCAGCTTTTTAAAATATAATTAGAAATAAAAACCACATATATCCAAGCTCTACAACATGACACACTGATGTAAGTATGCATTGTGAAATGATTATGATAATCAAGTTAATTAACATACTCATCTCATGTAGTTACCAGCTGTGTGTGTGTGTGTGTGTGTGTGTGTGTGTGTGTGTGTGTTATGTATGTATATTGAGGACACTTAGATTTGCTCTTGGCAAATTTCATATACCATACATTATTATTATTATTTTTATGACAAGGTCTTGCCCTGTCACCCAGGCTAGAGTGCAATGGCCATCTTAGCTCACTACAGCCTCCAACACTTGGCCTCAAGCAATCCTCCTGCCTTGGCCTCCCAAAGCACTGGGATTACAGATATGGGCCACTGCGTGGCTTATACAATAGTACCTTATTAACCATATAGTCACCACACTGTGCATTACACTCCTAGAACCTATTCATCTTAGAACTGAAATCTTACACAACCTGACATTTCCCGACTTCCCGACTCCCAGGCTTTAGCAACCACAATCCTACTCTCTGCTCCTGTGAGTTCAACCTTTTTAGATTGCACATGTGAGTGAGATCATGTAGTGCCTGCCCTTCTGTGCCTGGCTCATTCAACCTAGCAGAATATCCTCCATGTTCATCCATGTTGTCATCAATAACAGGATTCCCTCCTTTTTCATGGCTGAGTGATACTCCATTCTGTGTGTATGCCACATTTTTCTGTCCTTTCATCTGTCGATGAGCACTGAGGTGGTTTCCACCTCTGGGCTGCTACAAAATAATATGAATTCTGCAATGAACATGAGGCTGCAGTCATCACTTTCAGACAGATTTTGTTTCCTTCGGTTACACAGCCAGAGTTGGGGTCACATGGGAGCTCTATTTTTCAAGTTTTAAATCTATTTTCAAATTTATCCACAAGCTTCTTGCTTCCTGCTTACTTGTGCAATTTTACCTTCTATTTCTCTGAATATCTATGCACACCTCTGCTTCCTGAAAATTCCAGTGTTTGCAAACCTTGGGAATATTCATTTTCCTTGTTGTTTCCCCTGACTTCTATGCATGGTGACTTTCTTGGTGGACATTGTTGTAACTCTGCCTGGGATGGCCCTTTGGCCCTAAATTAGGACTGTTTCCTCTAAGAAGATGCAGCCAGGCTGAGGTGAGGGGACTTGCTAGGACCACTTCAGCCTCAACTGTAGTTTTGCACTTTGTCACTGTTCTGCCGTAAGCATCCACCCCTGAGAACACCCCTCCTGACAGCTCTGCATCCAGGTCATAGTTTTGTGATATTTTCACAGGGGTTTGGTGGGGGATGGGGGTGGCTTTTTAGGAGCTCTCATGGCAGCAGAGTGATGAGTTATTATTGGATTGAAATCATCTGCATTCCTGAGTTGTGCAGGCAATGAATACATGCATGCTTCCTTTGAACCACAAGCAGCTGCACGAGGCCAAGCTGTCATGGGATCATTATAGAACCTGTGTGAGAAGATGTGATGGAAAAGATGGGGAATCCATCAAGCCCCAGGCTGGGAGACAACAAGGGACAGTCACACCGGAGAGCTACTCACCTACACAGAAGGCATCGCAGGCAAGGGCAATGCCTCAGCACCGGGAGGATGAAACAGGCGCTTTGTACAGGGAGAGAGGAAAAGAGGAGTCTGATGGAAAGAAGAGGAACAGAACCATGCCCCTCTTAGCCAACAACCACTCAGCTCCAATGAGCATCACCTGGGGAAGGGCAGCATCCCGACCTCCAAATCAAGTTTGGAGAAATGGAGACAGGAAATTTGGTGGGGGTGGCTTTTAGGAGTTATGACAGGGAATGGAAGATTAAGTCACATTTTTTCCAGTTTAACCAACCCATGGGCATCTTTTGTTTTCCTAAAATGATAATAATAAAAAAGAAGACGTTTGCAATATAATTTAAAAAACACAATCTATCCCTACTCTCAGGAACAATGGATAGGGTTTAAAAGCAGTAAAGCATATCACTCACCAGCAGCCTTAACTTTTCTCTCTCCTCTTGTCTTTTTGCAAAAGCAGAACTTTTTGCTGTTGGCCATGGCTGCCCTGCACAGAATTAGTAAGTTCACAAGGGAGGCAAACATCTAATTGCAAATCATGTCCATGCTGGTTAAAGTTGAACCCATCTTCCCTTCACATTATCCCAATTACTTTCTTTTCTTTCCATGACGAGGAGATGTGCAGTGGCCACGTGGAGCCATTGCAGAGCAGTAGGAGGACCAGGACACCACTGTGGCTGCATTCATTTTCTGTGTCTGCATTCTGGTTCTGTGGCTGCATTCATGTTCTGTGGCTGCATTCATGTTCTGTGGCTGCATTCATGTTCTGTGGATGCATTCTGGTTCTGTGGCTGCATTCTGATTCTGTGGCTGCATTCATGTTCTGTGGCTGCATTCTGGTTCTGTGGCTGCATTCATGTTCTGTGGCTGCATTCTGGTTTTGTGGCTGCGTTCATGTTCTGTGGCTGCATTCACGTTCTGTGGCTGCATTCTGATTCGGTGGCTGCATTTATGTTCTGTGGCTGCATTCTGGTTCTATGGCTGCATTCGTGTTCTGTGGCTGCATTCACGTTCTGTGGCTGCATTCTGCTTCTGTGGCTGCATTCATGTTCTGTGGCTGCATTCTGGTTCTATGGCTGCATTCATGTTCTGTGGCTGCATTCTGGTTCTGTGGCTGCATTCATGTTCTGTGGCTGCATTCATGTTCTGTGGCTGCATTCACATTCTGTGGCTGCATTCGTGTTCTGTGGCTGCATTCACATTCTGTGGCTGCATTCTGCTTCTGTGGCTGCATTCATGTTCTATGACTGCATTCATGTTCTGTGTCTGCATTCTGGTTCTGTGGCTGCATTCATGTTCTGTGGCTGCATTCATGTTCTGTGGCTGCATTCAGGTTCTGTGGCTGCATTCTGGTTCTGTGGCTGCATTCTGGTTCTGTGGCTGCATTCATGTTCTGTGGCTGCATTCTTGTTCTGTGGCTGCATTCTGGTTCTGTGGCTGCATTCTGGTTCTGTGGCTGCATTCATGTTCTGTGGCTGCATTCAGGTTTTGTGGCTGCATTCAGGTTCTGTGGCTGCATTCATGTTCTGTGGCTGCATTCATGTTCTGTGGCTGCATTCTGGTTGGTTCTGTGGCTGCATTCTGGTTCTGTGGCTGCATTCATGTTCTGTGGCTGCATTCTGGTTCTGTGGCTGCATTCTGATTCAGTGGCTGCATTTGTGTTCTGTGGCTGCATTCTGGTTCTGTGGCTGCATTCGTGTTCTGTGGCTGCATTCAGGTTCTGTGGCTGCATTCTGGTTCTGTGTCTGTCATGTTCTGTGTCTGCATTCATGTTCTGTGGCTGCATTCTGGTTCTGTGGCTGCATTCATGTTCTGTGGCTGCATTCTGGTTCTGTGGCTGCATTCTGGTTCTGTGGCTGCATTCAGGTTCTGTGGCTGCATTCTGGTTTTGTGGCTGCATTCACATTCTCTGGCTGCTGTCATGCAGGACCACACACTGCAAGTCTCAAAACAAACCAAAAAATGTGTTATCTCTCAGTTCTGGAAGCCAGAAGTCTGAAATCAAGGTGATGGCAGGGCTATGCTTCTCTGACGGCCCCAGAGGAGGATCCCCCTGATAGGGACTAAATTGTGTCTACCCAGAATTTCTAGGTTGAAGCCCTACCCCCATGTGACTCTATTTGGAGGTGAGCCCTTCATGGAGGTAAGTAAAGTTAAGTGAGGTCATAAGGGTGGGGCCCTAATCCAGTAGGACTGTGACCTCACAAGGAGAGGGAGGGACACCAGAGCTGTCTCTCTCCAGGCACACAAGACCCATGTGAACACACGGCAAGAAGGCACCACCTCCAAGCTGGGACGTAGGACTCACCGGACACCAACCCTGACAGCTCGCTGACTGGGACTTCCCGGGCTCCTGGACAGTGGGAAACACTTGTCTGTTGTTGAAGCTGCCCAGTCTACAGCAGCCTGAGCTGGCTCATACACCCCCTGCCTCTTCCAGCTCCTGGGGGTCCCAGGCGTGCCTTGGCTGTGGCCCTGCAGCTCCAATCTCTGCCTCCATCTGGATGTGGCCTCCTCTTCTGTCTCTAGAACACTTACTATATTTAAGACCCGCCCAGATTGCCAGGTGTGATCTCATCTACAGATCCTTAATCCACAGAGAGTCCTTTCCCCAAAGGGTCATGTTTGAGGGTTTCAGGAGTGAGGACACAGGCCCAGTTCAGTGGTGTCCCCTTGCCTGCCTGTCTGCTCACCTGTGCACGTGGAGGATCCTCACTGAGGTCCTCCTGGGTGCAGACCGCTGCTCTGTCTCTGCTGCGATTCCTTCTGTCCAAGTGCCTCCTCCAGGGGAATCTGTTCTCCCACAGCACTTGGGGTGGCATAAATTCACTTTATTCGATTTATGGAAACCTGGGTTTTGTTCTAAAACCTGAGCCTTTGAATTTATCTTCATCTCTTTTGCTCCCAGGTTTGTGAGCTCTATAATGAGTGAGGACACTTCAGTGATTCCTCATATCCTGTCTAGTTGTATAACATAAAGTTCCTCACCCCATCCTCAGACACCAGGATTTCATTCCACTTCTCTAACAGGACAACACATATCTAGAGAGCAGGGACCTAGGACCCATCTTCTCCAGTGGGTCCCCCCGTCCCTGCCACAGAGCTGGGGACTGGTCCCTCCCTCCAACTGAGCACTGCTGTGCACGTGGTGCGGTGCAGGTCACGCTGGAGTCTGCAGACCTCCAAATACACAGCCTTTGTGCGTCGGGAGCCTGGTGTTCATTTGCAAGTTCTGGACATCTGGCGTGCTGGCTGGCACAAAATAGACACTCAACAAAGCCCAGGGAACAGGAGTACAAGCAGCTCCCTGCCCTCTGCAACAGAAGGAGCCAACTCTCACGAAGTCTGTTAGCCTGGCTTTGAGCTGATAACTGCACTGTGGGTACAGCGTGAATAGAGCACTGAGGGGATGCTACGGTGAGGATTTGCCTCTATTTACAGCAGAGAGGATGGCACATGTCTGGCTTGCACTTCACGTAGCTGAGCTCCTGTGCTCCCTCCTGCCCTCCCCATTGCCCCTCTGGGGCTGGTGCAGGGTCCAGTTCCTCCTCTATTTGGATCTTGTATCTAATCCCAAATGCTGTGTTTTCCCCGAAACACTTTCTAAAGCCAGGGAGGTGGCATCTGTGACCCTCCAAAGGGCTGGACTTCCCAGTTAGCTCTGCAGGGCCTCAGATGGGAGTCCCGCTGTGGGGTGTGGATGCCCTTATGAGTCATGGGGAGCTGGGCACTAGAGCTGGCTTTACATCCATCTGTGAGCGGGCACCAGCCCATGAGGACGGATGGACACCAGCTGAGTCCTATCCTAGGGATGAGGTGGCCTCCGCGTCTAAGGGTTTAAATGTTGCCGTTGACTCCAGGCAGCATTTGCAAACCCCTGTCTATGGAGCCTCAGCCAGCCCCCTTGGTGCTTTCCTTAAGAAAGGGGCATTTTCCTAATACATCCAGCATGCCCAGTGGACACACAGGAGGAGTCTGGCCCCGCCTGACTCAGGAGGCTGAGCTGTGTGAGCTGTGGGAGGAGCCCCTCGCTGAGGACGGGGAACAGGCCGTGGCAGCAGCCCGACGTTCAGGTGAGGAAGATCCCTTTTCTCCTAGGCTACTTCTGTGCCATTTTTTTTTTTTCTGGGAGCTCTCACTAGCCAACCATTTATGATACACTCAATCACAGAACATCCTTATCTTGATACACTTGTTAATATTCAGTAGATTCTTCTTAGATAGAATGGCATGAGCAAAAGACAACTTCAGCCTTTTACCTCTATAACCTCATTTAATCTAGGAGCCACGCGAGTCACTGATGACTTCCCGATGCAGTGCGTGGCGTGGTAAGTCAGATCCTGTCCTCTGGGTGATGTGTTCACATCCTGCCTGCTGGAACCTGTGGTATATGCTAATTTGGAAGCAGGTTCTTTGCAGGAATACTGAAGATGAGCTTGGGCTCTGCTCTAACGCCAAGTGTCTTTACAAGAGTAGAGAAATGTGGACATGGACACACAGAACATGCCACGTGAAGACACAGCCACATAGGGAGGACTGTGTGAGGAGGGAGGCAGACGTGGGAGCAATGAGGCCGTAAGCCATGGAGCAGCTGCGGCCTCCAGAGCCAGGGATGCAAAGGGTCCTCCCCAAGGGCCTCGGGAGCGACATGGACCTTAGATGTCTTGACCTTGGACATCACCCCTCAGTCTGTGTGACTTGTTACAGCAGCCCAGAGAAGCCAGTCCTGACAGGCAAGGGAGATGTAGCAACCTGCAGCGGTGCCCAGATGCCCACAGGGGGCGAGGGCAGAGCCGGAGCCGAGTCCGGGCGCCATGTGCCTCCAGGGTCACAATCTTCTTTTTCTCTAGTGGCAACGGCGCACCTCCTCACAGGGCCCCCTTTTGAGGGTATCCACTTTGACTCACTAAATACACAGAAGGGATATATTTAAAGGCAGGAACCCCAACTCCTAGATTTCATCATCTACGAAATATGAATGATAGTAGCTACCTCGATGGTGTTCATGCGGCTTTGTGAGGAAATGCACAGGAAGCTCTGGGTGTGGACCGGGTGCACAGGGAACGCTCAGCAGACGCCGTGTGTTAGTGAGGCTGTCAATCCTGTGCTCCAGCACGGAGCCGGCTGCCCTGCTATCACCCTCTCATAGCTCCTTCACCAGCAGCCACCTGGGAGGGCATTCATTCCTCCTTGAGAAAAGGGGCACCAGGGCTGTCACCTAACTTGCCCACGTCCCAGAGCCAGTGGTGGCAGCAGCATAGTTCCATACAGAGCCCTTGGATCCCAAAGCCCACCTGTCTCCAGCAGGCCACACTACCTACCCTCGTCTCTCGCTCTGTGTGTCTGGCACATTCCCAAGTGAATGGTGAACACTCACTGCTTGCAGGGTGTGTGATATTGCCATGGTCAGGCAACGGTGAGGAAACGAAGTCACCTTTCTGTTCCCCAAAGCCCACACTGATAAAACCCGTTTCTTATGGAATGGCTGAGTCATTTTCTTTTTCCCATTTCACTCCAAATTAAGCAGGGATCTCGACTTAATTTGAGGGAGAGGCTGTGATCTCTGAGCATGGCACAGAGTCACACCACACAGCTGTGGTGTTTCGTTTTGTTTTGTTTTGATGGAGTTTTTGCTCTTCTTGCCCAGGCTGGAGTGCTGTGGTGCAATCTCGGCTCACTGCAATCTCCACCTCCCGGGTTCAAATGTTTCTGCTGCCTCAGTCACCCAAGTAGCTGGAATTACAGGCATGCACCACCATGCCTGGCTAATTTTTTGTATTTAATAGAGACAGGGTTTCACCATGTTGATCAGGCTGCTCTTGAACTTCTGACCAGCTGATCCACCTGCCTCAGCCTCCCCAAGTGTTGGAATTACAGGTGTGAGGTGGGTTTTGATTCAGTTTGGTCAGCATGGCTCTGATGACTTCCTCAACTCTTGAGATGATGGACAGAGCCTTCGGAGGGGGCTCAGCCTTGGTTAGGAGCTGGGATGGAGCTGCATGTGCAGTTAGGAGGTCTCAGTTCTGCTACAGCCCACACCATTGGTGGGACGTGGAACACAGAACGACTCTCTCAGCCCTCACCTGCAGAGGGGGCGCTGCTGGCATCTGCCCCTGAGCTCTCTGGGAGCATCTGCTGGCCTCTGGGGTGGGCTTCTGTGAAGGGCTGCCTGGCCACCAGGCGGAAGTCCTGGGTCTTGGGCTCTGGAGCTCATCGCACTGTGTGCATCCTCGCTGCAAAACCCAGAATGTGCCTTCTCCTCACACATCTGAGCAGCCCAGCTCCTCCCTTGGAGCCCTCCCTTGAAGCCCCTCTGTCACTTGGAGACACTGGGAGATTCCCACCCCCAGCCTGCCAGAGGCACCTTCCCTGACTTAGGGCACTGGAAGGGTTAGGCACACAGTTTTGGCTTCCAGGAGATCTTGCTTAGGAGGAGTTCTCCAGTGTGAGGGGTGTGAAAATGCCACCCTTGGCAGGTGAGGCGGGTGGGCAGGTGAGTATATGAGGCAGGTGAGATAGCAGGGCAGGTGGAGCAGGTGAGATAGATGGGCAGAAAAAACAGGTGGGCAGGTGAGATAGGTGGGCAGGTGAGGGAAGTGGAATAGGTGAGACAGATGGGAAGGTGAAGCAGGTGAATCAGAGGGGCATGTGTGGCAGGTGACACAGATAGGAAAGTAAAGCAAGTGAGGCAGGTGAGGCAGGTGAGCAGGTGATGCAGGTGAGATAGGTGAGAACATGAGATAGGTGAGTAGGTAAGGCAGGTGAGCAGGTGAGGCAGATGAGATAGGTGAGAATGTGAGATAGGTGAGCAGGTGAGATAGGTGAGCAGGTGAGGCAGGTGAGATAGGTGACAACATGAGATAGGTGAGTAGGTGAGGCAGGTGAGCAGGTGAGGCAGATGAGATAGGTGAGAATGTGAGATAGGTGAGCAGGTGAGATAGGTGAGCAGGTGAGGCAGGTGAGATGGTGAGAACATGAGATAGGTGAGCAGGTGAGGCAGGTGAGATAGCTGAGCAGGTGAGGCAGGTGAGGCAGGTGAGATAGGTGAGAACATGAGATAGGTGAGCAGGTGAGGCAGGTGAGATAGGTGAGAATGTGAGATAGGTGAGCAGGTGAGGCAGGTGAGATAGGTGAGAACGTGAGATAGGTGAGCAGGTGAGGCAGGTTGAGATAGCTGAGCAGGTGAGACAGGTGAGATAGATGAGCAGGTGAGGCAGGTGAGATAGGTGAGCAGGTGAGTCAGTTGAGCAGGTGAGGCAGGTGAGATAGGTGAGCAGGTGAGGCAGGTGAGATAGGTGAGAACATGAGATAGCTGAGCAGGTGAGACAGGTGAGATAGGTGAGCAGGTGAGTCAGCTGAGCAGGTGAGGCAGGTGAGATAGATGAGCAGGTGAGGCAGGTGAGCAGGTGAGGCAGATGAGATAGGTGAGCAGGTGAGATAGGTGAGCAGGTGAGGCAAGTGAGATGGTGAGAACATGAGATAGGTGAGTAGGTGAGGCAGGCGAGATAGCTGAGCAGGTAAGGCAGGTGAGGCAGGTGAGATAGGTGAGAACATGAGATAGGTGAGCAGGTGAGGCAGGTGAGATAGGTGAGAATGTGAGATAGGTGAGCAGGTGAGACAGGTGAGATAGATGAGCAGGTGAGGCAGGTGAGATGGTGAGAACATGAGATAGGTGAGTAGGTGAGGCAGGTGAGTAGGTGAGGCAGGTAAGATAGGTGAAAACATGAGATAGGTGAGTAGGTGAGGCAGGTGAGATAGATGAGAACATGAGATAGGTGAGCATGTGAGGCATGTGAGATAGCTGAGCAGGTGAGACAGGTGAGATAGGTGAGCAGGTGAGGCAGGTGAGATAGGTGAGCAGGTGAGGCAGGTGAGATAGGTGAGAACGTGAGATAGGTGAGCAGGTGAGGCAGGTGAGCAGGTGAGATAGGTGAGCAGGTGATACAGTTGGGCAGGTGATACAGTTGGGCAGGTGATACAGGTGGGCAGGTGATACAGGTGGGTGGGTGAGACTCCTCGACACCACTCAGGCCTCCTCCCCGAAGGTGACATCATCCTGGGCTTAGCAGTCGAGATACCCATAGAGATAAAGATTCATGGAGATGGTGGAAATGAGAAGTGTAGTCTTGGCAGACACTTCAGAGATGTGGTCTTTCCAGCGGAAAGCAGGTGGCTGCAGTGACGCTTGGGGGACAGGAGCACTGTTTCTGGATCGCTGTAAGGTGAGTCAGGACAGGGGCTGGGAGAGTCACAGAGCAGGGCTAAGTGGGGCAGCTTCATCCCCATACTGTCGGGCACCCTGGCTGCTGCCTACCAAGTAAGACGCCAATTGGTAGTGGGCACGTGATATTTTTCCAAATCCATAGCCCTCAGATCAGTCGCCCTGAGAACACAAGGATGGCAGCACCCACTGGAGCCCTTCCTCCTCCTCTCCCTTGTGATGTGACCTTGGACCTTTAAGGAAAGCAGCTAAGCCTCACCCGTGCATGTAAACCCAGATGATGCTCTCACCTAATTATTGAGGTCTCCTGTAAAGATGCCATCAAAACAGATACTATAATGTCTGGGACACCAGGAGACCTAATTGTTGTTAGCATTTTTATTATTATTTAGGAGAAACACAGACCCCAAGTCTCAAAGGCAGTGCCACACTGTGCCATGCCTGTTGTCTTTTCCACCCTCAGGAGAGCCTTTGCAGGCAGGCGATGGGGGCTGTTCTTTCCTCCCCCTCTTCAGAGCTGGAGACAATGGGTTCAAAGAGGGGAGTGGCTCCCCAAGGCCACAGCGGCCTCTGAGTTCCCTGAGGCTCCATCCTGAGCACAAGCGCCCCCACCATCCAAGAAGACAGATGCCCTCTTATTTGCTTAGGAATAATTCCTCCTCCTCGGCAGCATCTATTATGACTTCTGTGGATTCAGTTCTTCCTCCCTCTTGCTGCCTTTACTGCCTTCCTTGCCACAGCAGAAATGTTTCCCAAGTGGAACAAGCAGGAATTATCTAGCCAAATAGGGAGTTTATTTGTGCAAATGCACTGCCATATCTTCCTTAACTAGGGTAAGGGGAGAGAAGAAAAAGCAGACCCAGATGATTCCTCGGCGCAGTCAAAACGCAGCAGCAGGCAGCCCTCCACGTTTCAAGAGCTGATTAGGAGGGAGCCGCTCAGTGACAGAGGCACCTGGAACTTAATCAGGTCCCCCGGGGCCGGTGAAGCCAGGCAGGGCAGCTCCACTCAGGGGCCAGCGCTAATTGGTGCCCCTGGTTCACCCTCTCCCAGTTCACTCCCCAAGCCAAGGTGCAAGTATTTAGAACTCTCATATCCCTAATAAGATACCTTTTCTGCCCTGGGAACGCTCCCCACCTGTGAGAGGAGGAGGAGGTAGACGTTAAGCAAATGCGTGTGGGATACACACACAGGCAGGCACAAAAATACATTGACACACACATACACACACACTCATAGAGACACACAGACACACATACACAAATGTTGCACACACACAGGCAGGCACAAAAATACATTGACACACACATACACACACACTCATAGAGACACACAGACACACCTACACAAATGTTGCACACACACAGGCAGGCACAAAAATACATTGACACACAACACACACTCATAAAGACATGCAGACACAAACACACACATACACAAACATTGCACACACACACAGGCAGGCACAAACATACATTGACACACACCACATGCACACTCAGAGACACACAAACACACACACAAACGTGCACACACACAGGCAGGCACAAAAATATATCAACACACACAACACACCCACTCATAGAGACACACAAACACACATACACAAACCCACAGAGGCAGGCACAAAAATACATCAACACACACAACACACCCACTCATAGAGACACACAAACACACAGAGGCAGGCACAAAAATACATCAACACACACAGCACGAACACTCAGAGAGACACACAAACACACATGCACAAACGTTGCTCACACATAGGCAGGCACAAAAATACATTGACACACAACACACACTCATAGAGACATACAGACACACACACATACACAAACGTTGCACATACACAGGCAGGCACAAAAATACATTGACACAACACACACACTCATAGAGACACACAGACACAAACACACACATACACATACAGAAATGTTGCACACACACAGGCAGGCACAAAAATGCATTGACACACACAACACGCACACTCAGAGACACACAAACACACACATACACAAACGTGCACACACACAGGCAGGCACAAAAATACATCAACACAACACTCCCACTCATAAACACACACACATACACAAACATTGCACACACAGGCAGGCACAAAAATGCATTGACACACACAAACACACACTCATACAGACACACAAACACAAATGTTGCACACACAGGCAGGCACAAAAATACATTGACACACCACACACACTCATAGAGACACACAGACACAAACACACACATACACATTGAACACACACAGGCAGGCACAAAAATATATTGACATACACACCACATACACACTCATAAAGACACACAGACACACACACATACAAATATTGCACACACGACACACAGACACAGCAGACACACGCAGTGCAGAAGTTCCTGTGTTGTCAGCTGTTGGGTGTCATGGATGGAATTCTGTGCCCTTAAACCATGTGCTGAAGCTGCAGCCCCCATGTGACTGTGTGGGAGACAGAGCCCTGATGGAGGTGACTAAGGTGAGATGAGGTCGTCAGGTGGGCCCTGACCCAACATCTGTCCCTCTAAGAAGAGGGAGAGACCCCAGGGCCATGCGTCCCAGAGGAGAGCGCACGTCGCAGTGAGAACGCGCTTTGTAAGTCTGGAGGAACGAAGCTCTGGCCCACATGCCCGGCCCGTGGCTCCGTTAGGGCAGCCCCAGCTGACTGAGACAGGAGGTCTGTACACTCTGCTATGGAGGGAGAGACAGGAGTCACCGTCTTGTGAAGGACTTGAGAGGCTGGTGGAGCCGACCACTTTCATGGAGGAACGGAGTCTATCTGACAGACTGACAGGCCGCTCCTCACCGAGGACAGCATTTGCTAAGGGGAAGGCCCGGGCAGTGCCGACCCTGGACAGAAGTGAACTCCGGGTACTGCTCAGGGTGATGCTCGACGTGGCCTTGCTGCTGGGGCAGCCATGTGTGCTCGTCTCGGGGGCTGGGAGGGGGCCGCTGTCAGCTTCCAGCTTGTCTCGTGGGCTGGGGGGCCGCTGTCAGCTTTCAGCGCAGACTGCAGTCACCTGGTGGCTGGAAGGAGCAGGGGCCACGTGCGGCTCGTCCACCTTGGGTTGGGGCGAAGGGTCTGCCGTGACGCGAGCACCCCAGGCCACCACAGGTGCCACAGGAAACTGTTAAGAAGGAAGGACACCCACTCATGGCTTTTCATCAGATTTTTTTAAATGCTCATAATTTACAGTAGGAAAAGAAATTAGTTGGAAAAAAAAATGAGTTCTCACAGAATTAAAATAAAACTGTCTATTTTTAACACAACTGTGTTTTTATTCAGATCGATTTTATTTTCAAAGTCACTATTTCAACATTAAGGTCATTTTAACCATATTTTTGAACCCCTGAACTGTCATATTAAGGACAGATTGAAGGGAGAGGTGGGCTGCTTTGTTTATGCACAGATACAGCCTGGAGTGTATATGAAGCCTTCTCTCCTGCCCATTTGCAGCTAGAAAGGCAACTGCCTGCGTATGCTTGACACGAAGCTTTGCTTGTCACCAGTCACACTCTGTGATGCCCCTCAGCCTGAGAGGTTGACGGCAGGGTGGTGGAGAAGTGTGGGGCTGGGAGGGAGGGGGGTGAGAGCCACTGAAGCCAGGCCAGGGACCTGGAGCCAGCCCCTTCCCCACATGAGCTTCAGTTCCCCCGGCTGTAAAAGGCACAGGTTCCAGCAGCAGCCTCCCTTGGGAACCTGCAGAGGCTTCAGAAGTTCAAGCTGTCAGTCCCTGCCCCACAGACCTGGTGACCCCAGCATTCCCAGTGAGAGACAGTCACACTGAAGGTGGAAAACCCAGCCTGGGGGATGTCCAGCGTGCGTCCAGCCTGAAGGTGCAGGGACACAGGTCCCAGCTTAGATGGGAAGGGCCGGATCTTCTCAGGAGAGGTAGAATATTGTAGGTACCCGGCACTAAGCTGTCCACAACATGATTTTAATGTTTTCAGGGAAATGGCCGTTTCTGCCTGTCTTCAGAGCCATCTTCATGGGTGTAAACTGGGCCATTCAAGCTAAATACTCAGGCACGAGAGGAAGTCACAGGGGTACCAGGAGATAACTGGGTGCAACGTGCCACCAACGCTGGACACCAAGTGCTGCCACCATGGACTCCGTGACCCTTGCCAGTGGGCACAGTTCCTCGAAGCTTCAGCTCCTCCAGACTGTCACTGAGAAACGGCCTGACAGAGCAGGAAGGCCACGCCAGCCTCTAGATATGACGGGTCCAGGTACACGACTGACAGAGCAGGAAGGCCACGCCAGCCTCTAGATATGACGGGTCCGGGTACACGACTGACAGAGCAGGAAGGCCACGCCAGCCTCTAGATATGACGGGTCCGGGTACACGGCCTGACAGAGCAGGAAGGCCACGCCAGCCTCTAGATATGACGGGTCCGGGTACACGGCCTGACAGAGCAGGAAGGCCACGCCAGCCTCTAGATATGACGGGTCCGGGTACACGGCCTGACAGAGCAGGAAGGCCACGCCAGCCTCTAGATATGACGGGTCCGGGTACACGGCTGACAGAGCAGGAAGGCCACGCCAGCCTCTAGATATGACGGGTCCGGGTACACGGCTGACAGAGCAGGAAGGCCACGCCAGCCTCTAGATATGACGGGTCCGGGTACACGGCTGACAGAGCAGGAAGGCCACGCCAGCCTCTAGATATGACGGGTCCGGGTACACGCCTGACAGAGCAGGAAGGCCACGCCAGCCTCTAGATATGACGGGTCCGGGTACACGCCTGACAGAGCAGGAAGGCCACGCCAGCCTCTAGATATGACGGGTCCGGGTACACGACTGACAGAGCAGGAAGGCCACGCCAGCCTCTAGATATGACGGGTCCGGGTACACGACTGACAGAGCAGGAAGGCCACGCCAGCCTCTAGATATGACGGGTCCGGGTACGCGGCTGACTTCCAGTGACCTCAGAGGGCTCTTTTCACCCACTTTCATGGCATGTGCTGAAATCCTCTATATGTTCTATTTCTGTTTCTTGCCTAAATTCATAATGGAGAAAAATAGCATCTGGGTTTTCTCGTTGTCCTGTTTTATTCTGTTGGATATGTTTCTACTCTTACGAATCTGTTACAGTGTCATTGACTTAATAAACATTTGTTTAATGAATTTTGCCTCACCTTTGTATTGTTGAAGCTTGTTCCCAATGACCCCCTTGCAGAAGTTAACTAAATGTCATTATTGTGACTAAAAGGCATCATATCACTAAGAGCTGTGACCAGGAAGTCCATCCCTCTTCACAGCAGTTTTTCAAATGCCTGCTGTGTGCCAGAAGCCAACACAATGCCTGGACACTGAGCCCCCGTGTGAGCTCTCGCTGTTTAGGCGTTTTCATCTTGACCTGTGATGGGAGCTGTCTCTCTGCCATGTCTTGCTGAACACCTACGAAATGAGGCAGCTGATGCCAAGAGTCTTGTTCCCAAACAACGAGCTGGTGGTGGGGGAAACAGGCCTGGGGTGAAGGAAGCACAATACTGACGGAGGAATACCAGCGCATCCGGCGCCGGAGGGCAGGCTCTGCAGCCAGGACCAAGACGGGGCATCAGAGCACACAGAGCCTCGATCACAAGAGGAGGAGACACAGCAAGGGCAAAAGTCGGAGCAGTCTGGACTCTAACTCTCCCTTAGAAAAGTGATAGGATGGGCCAGGTATGGTGGCTCATGTTTGTAATCCCAGCACTTTGGGAGGTCACAATGTCAGGAGATCGAGATCATCCTGGCCATGGTGAAACCCCGGCTCTATTAAAAATACAAAAAAATTAGCCAGGTATGGTGGTGTGTGCTGATAATCCCAGCTACTCAGGAGACTGAGGCAGGGGAATTGCTTGAACTTGGGAGACAGAGGTTGCAGTGAGCTGAGATCATGCCACTGCACTCCAGCACTCCAGCCTGGCAACAAAGCCGGATTCCATCTCAAAAAAAAGAAAGAGAGAGAGAGAGAGAGAGAGAGAGAGAGAGAGAGAGAGAGAGAGAAGAAAAAGAAGAGAGAAAGAAGGAAAGAAATGAAGGAAAGAAAGAAGAGAAAAAAAGAAAGAAAACAGGGAAAGAAAGAAAGAAAGAGAGAGACAGGAAAGAAAAAGAAGAAAGAAAAAGAGAAAGAAAGAAAGAAAAAGAAAGAAAGAAAGAAAGAGAAGAAAGAAAGAAGGAAAGAAAGAAGAGAAAAAAGAAAGAAAACAGGGAAAGAAAGAAAGAAAGGAAGGAAAGAAAAAGAAAGAAAGAAAGAAAGAAAGAAAGAAAGAAAGAAAGAAAGAAAGAAAGAAAGGAAGGAAGGAAGGAAGGAAGGAAGGAAGGAAGGAAGGAAGGAAGGAAGGAAGGAAGGAAAGAAAAAGAAAGAAAGAAAGAGAAAGAAAGAAAGAAAGGAAGGAAGGAAGGAGGGAAGGAAGGAAGGAAGGAAGGAAGGAAGGAAGGAAGGAAGGAAGGAAGGAAGGAAGGAAGGAAAAAGAAAGAAAGAGAAAAAGAAAGAAAAGTGACAGGGTGACCTTGCACTGCCAGGTGGAGAGTGGCCCTTCCCTGCCCATCCTCACCTGTTGAGTGACACTCACAGGAGCCCCCCGCATGGAGCTCAGTCCTCCACTGCCACAGTCCCCTCTGTGTATTCAGTGCCCAGCACGCGAGGCAGCTGCGTGGAAATGGAGTGATTCTGGCAAAAGTGGAATGGAAGCCCCTTCTCCCCTCCCTGCTCATGGACCCTGTAAATATCGCTGAAAGTGTCCACCATGTGCTGCTGTGTTCTAGACACTCACGATTCAGTGCTGAACTAGATGAGATTCCATGAGGCTCACTTCCTAATCGGGGTTACAGATGGAATACACAGCAACCTGGAAGATAATGTCCACTTCCAGTAAGTGCTGTGATGAGAATAAGAGATGAATAAGGTGAAGTCCTCTGTTTAGATTGGGAGGCAAAGTCGTCCCTCCCAGGGTATATTCCTTGATCTGGCAGCAGACTGTCTAGAAGGAAAAGAGCCAGAAAAAGTTACGTGGATTGGGGGAGCTGATGGGCAAAGTTTCCATGCTAGAAACAAACCAGGCCGATTCCAAGTGAAGGCCACATGGCTGCAGCTGAGAGGCGGGCACTGCCATCAGGCAGGTGGGCTGAGTACCTGTCAGCCTGCAGCTGTCCCAGTGAGCGACGGAGAAGGCCACACCTGGGGTCATGGTGGTGAGGAGATCATCCAGTCAGAGCGTGTTCTGATGGAGGACGAACAGGGCCTGCCGAAGGTGGAGTACTGTTCCACTTTCCTTTCCTCAGTTCCTCAGGGACCCCTTGGCTAGAACCCAAGCTTCTCCAGCCTTTGGAGCAGAGCAGTGGGCTGGTACCATTCTCTCTTGACTGGCTGGCACAGCCCTGGGAATTTAAATGTCTGGGAGGGAGAACAACAGGGCAGCATCCACATTGCACCTATAGAATGAACATCGAGGGGAGCATTTCACGTAACTCTAGCCCAAGACGGGGGAGGTTTACGAACCTTCCAGACCAGGTGGCTGGCCACCTGCTGGATGCAGCATAGTGCTGGCTGCATTTTGTTCACAGCTGCCTGTTGTGAAAGTGAGCCTTTGAGGCATTTATTTTGTGCCACTTACAGGTTGTGTCCTGGGTGAAAACAGAGCCCCCAAGACATAACAATCATAAACATTCAGCTGATGTCATGACACAATACAAGGGGCTGGGCTGAGTCCATTTTTCAGGAGCCCACCTGTGACAGGTGCCTGCGGGGAGCCTTGCATTGGAAACCCTCAGCCTGTTGGGGGGTGCCGGGCAGGGGCCCCGCACTGCATGTCCTGAGGTGGGATTTCCTGGGACAGCGGCGCGTCCTCAGCTGCACTGCGGTGTGAGCACGTGTCCAGAGGCTCCTGGAGGCTGCCTGGGGCAGAACCAGGTAGCACAGGGATACAGGGAATGAGGAGGAAGGCAGCTGAGGATCCCTGGACAGCGAGGGCAGGACATGCGTGTCCCAGGCTTGGCAGCAGCTGTCGCCCCCGACCAGCACAACCGTGTCTTGAATGATTATGTGCCGGCAGGCTTCATGTCAAGCCCTCTCCCTAGATCTGAGCTCCACCTCTAGAACCCTCACCTGACTGCCTGGCTGTGGAACCGTGGGCTTGGAGGGGACACTGAGGCACTGTGACCTGTGAAGGCCAACAGGAGTCACCTAGAGATCACAGGGATAATTGTTGCCTTCTGACACCATTGCTGCAGCCTTCTGGGTCATTCTATGCTCTGAAATGGAAAGTTTCAACCTGAAAGCAAGATCTTATGTGAGCTCATTAGAGTGAACAATTCAGAAAGCTCTCCAGGAAAGTAGCAGGCTGGAAGTCCCCTCTGGCTTCCACCAGCACATGCAGATTAGGAAGCTGGCTATTGTGATGTGGTGATGCAGTGGTTTCATGGTGATGTGATGATGTCACAGGGATGTGGTGATGTCACAGTGATGGCATGGTGATGTGGTGGTGTCATGGTGATGTGGTGATGTCACGGTGATGTGACGTGTTATGGTGATGTTATAGTGATGTGATGTGGTGTCATGGCGTGTTGTGGTGATGTCATAGTGATGTGATGTGATGATGTCATAGTGACATTATGGAGATGCATTAATATTATGGTGATGTGGTGATGTCACAGTGATGTGTTGTGTCATGGTCATGTGGTGTTGTCACAGTGATGTGATGTGTCATGGTCATGTGGTGATGTCACAGTGATGTGATGTGTCATGGTGATGTCATGGTGATGTCATAGTGATGTGAAGTGGTGTCTTGATGTGTTGTGGTGATGTCATAGTGATGTGATGAGAAGATGTCACAGTGACATTATGGTGATGCGTTAATGTTATGGTGATGTGGTGATGTCATAGTGATGTGATGATGTCATAGTGATGTGATGATGTCATAGTGATGTTATGGTGATGCGTTAATGTTATGGTGATGTGATGCGGTCATAGTGATGTTGTGATGATGTGGTAATGTCATGGTGATGTGGTAATGTCATGGTTACGTGGTGATGTCATGGTGGTGTGGTGATGTCACAGTGATGTGATGCGTCATGGTGATGTCATGGTGACGTCATAGTGATGTGATGTGGTGTCATGGTGTGTTGTGGTGATGTCATAGTGATGTGATATGATGATGTCACAGTGACGTTATGGTGATGCATTAATGTTATGGTGATGTGGTGATGTCATGATGTGGTGATGTCATGGTGACGTGGTGATATCATGGTTATGTGGTGATGTCATAGTGATGTGATGTGGTGTCATGGTGTGTTGGTGATGTGGTGATGTCATAGTGACATTATGGAGATGCATTAATATTATGGTGATTTGGTGATTTCACAGTGATGTCGTGATAATGTGGTAATGTCATGGTGACATGGTGATGTCATGGTGACGTGGTGATGTCACAGTGATGTGATGTGTCATGGTGATGTCATGGTGGTGTCATGGTGTGTTTGGTGATGTGGTGATGTCATAGTGATGTGATGATGTCATAGTGACATTATGGTGATGCGTTAATGTTATGGTGATGTGGTGTGGTCATTGCGATGTGATGATGTGGTAACGCCATGGTGATGCGTTAATGTCATGGTGATGTGGTGATGTCATAGTGATGTGATGATGTCACAGCGACGTTATGGTGATGTGTTAATGTTATGGTGATGTCATAGTGATGTGATGGTGTGGGGTCATGGTGTGTTTGGTGATGTGGTGATGTCATAGTGATGTGATGACGTCATAGTGACGTTATGGAGATGCGTTAATGTTATGGTGATATGGTGCAGTCATAGTGATGTCGTGATGATGTGGTAATGCCATGGTGATGTGGTGATGTGCCAGGTTTTCAAGTATGACCCTGTATCTACAGCCATTTGTTCAAGGTATGCTTTCCCTGAGTATGACCCTGTATCTCTAGCAAGTGTTCCAGCTACACTTTCCTGAGTATGACCCTGTATCCATGGCATATGTGCCTAAGTGTCTCGGTGCACAGGATGATGGACAGATGTTTGGTGTTTTTCTTGGGCTTATGTTACTGGTTGGTTGGAGTGAAGTGTTAAATTTTCAGGAATTTCTGAGCCAGTGATGTCATGTGAGTAGCGTGAAATCAGACAAATGGGAGTATTTACATCACAGAAGCTATAAATCTTTTAGAGACACTTATTAAGCATCTATCAACAAACCATTTATTAAACCTATCTATTCATTTGATTATTTAAGAGTAATTGTTTGTCAAGTAATGATTATGAGCAAGTCACTGAGATTTGCATAAGGTAAACAGGAAAAAATAGTTTTTTCCTAAGTAATTTCCCCTTTAATTTTGGAGCTTGAAAAATTGAACTGTGTGCCTGTGTGCTGGGTGTGTCGACCTTCTCTACCTAATGGAGCCCTGCTCTCCACCACTGCCCCAGTGCAGGCCATGCCAGATGCCAGTATTGATGATGCCTGAAGGGGAGGGGACGCCGTATTAGAGTTTCTGGTTTGCTTCTCAATCTTCACACACCAGAGCAGTTGACATCAGTGACCCTAACACTGCAGCAACCGGCGGGAGCTGTGACACGGCCTGGGGTCTTGGACCAGAGCTCAGTCCAGAGAGTGACCGTGTACACCCCATGCAGCATGGGGCTCTCAGCCAGAGACACGCCTCACTCTTCCAAACCTGCAGTTCCTTGTCCCTGGGGAGCTCCCTGACAAGTGCAGAAAGGGACGAGGCGCAGGGCAGCGCCTGGCTTTGCCGGTGGCTCGCCTGCCTATCTGACTTGCTCACAGGCCTGGACCTCCATGAGAGTTTCCTGTGTGGGTTTCCATCCTCGGCTCCCTGGAAACCAGGACAGAGTGAAAACAACACAGGAATCAACAATTTCTTGTTTAAGCAATGAATGAATAACAGAAAGATCCAGTTATAATAGGTCCGGTTGGCAGTTGCATTCTTGTAAGAATGACCTATCCTGTGGAAAATACTCATGATACATGCTGTGTTCCACCTCAGCATGAAAGAGTGAGGAACAGAGAGGAGATAGGAAGAGGAAGACGGGAGGGGAGGGGAGGGGAAAGGAGGAGAGAAACTTCTTTTAATTGAGACAAGAAAGATTTAAGATAGGGATTAGTAATAAATCTCTTTCTCTAAAGTTTGTTTTTAAGAGACATTATGGAAAATGGTTTCTTAAATAGTACAGAAATTAAAACTATATTTGAGAAAAATTTCTGAAAAATTTTCATCTGGAAAATAAGTAATTTATTTGAGGCTAAAGTTCAAAATATTGAACTTTTTACAGAAAGTAGAGAGTAGCTCTCTCTCGCTTAGTCTCTGTCTCACACACACACAGCACACACACACAACACACACAACACACACACACAGACAGACACACACACATAACACACACACACACCACACACACAACACACACACCACACACACAGCACACACACACAACACACACACAACACACACACAGACAGACACACACACACAACACACACACAAAAAAACACACACACACAACACACACACCACACACACAACACACACACAGACACACACACACAGACACACACACACAGACACACACACAGACACACACACACAGAGACACACACACAACACACACACAGACACACACACACAGACACGCACACACACAGACACATACACACAACACACACAACACACACACACACACATACACACACACAACACACACACACACACACAGACACACACACCCACCCGACTTCCTTCTTCCCCTACTCATTAACCACGTGGTAGATCCAAATATCCAGCCAGTATCCAAAAAATGACTTAAGACCTTGGCCAAGACACCCAGGGAGGTGCCCTCAGTATCGCAAGTCACCAACCATAAAAACACAGGAATGGCAGGGCTTAGATTCAGGCATGTTTTATTGTAGAATGTACTGGGAACAGAGGATTCGGGGGCCATAGGGACAGTAAAAGCTGCTGCTGATTTACAGTATGTGCACTGAAGCCCATTTGCCTCTTCCATCAGCTAGAAAGGGCAGGACAGTCTTATGGGAAAATACACACCTGCTTAAACTGAACTTATTCTGGAAAACTGCTTGAAATATCCCTAGGCTAGAATTAATGAAATTAGTAACACTAACGGTATGTTCAGAAAAAGAAAAAATGTGGAGATTTTTAAGATGTGAATTACAGAAAACATTATAGTGTATTTTTTAAGCCATCAACACCCACATGGCATATGAAATTGCTTTGCATCATGCATTAGGTCACATCCATCACAGAGCCCTGAAATCTCACCATTGTTTGCAGGAACACAGCACAGCAGCCCTGAGTGTCCACGGAGAAGCTCTGAAATCAATGCAGGCAAACAGCTATGCCGCGCACCACATGGGCATTCTGGCAGCTGGCGATGCACTGCCCAAAACGTGCACTTAGAAGTCAGGGGCTGGGCCTTTGCCCAGTCTTTGTGGCTTTCATTGGCTCTACCCTGGGATTTGCGAATCCAGAGTGGAGGCTGTGGTATTTCACTGAAATCATTGGAAGCCACTTAATATTCTTCTGTGACACGAGATTCAAAGCTTAATTTATCAGATCTAAAGGCACTGGTTTTCCTTAAATGCCCAAGGCAAGAAGCCAGAGGCAGCGCGGCACGGAATTAACATCCAGCACAGCCTGACCCCGACGAGGTGTCGCGGCGCTTCCCTCTCAGGGTGTATATCGATGGACAACTTGATTTAACAATAGTTTGGAAATAACCACATTTTAAACTGCAAGTCCCTGATTGTGTGTATGTGCATTCCAAATAATTAATATTTGTCTTTTTAAAAAAAAAATACAGTGTGTTAATTTGATTTAAATTTTTCTGAACACTGAAATATCTGCCTTTAAAGATTTAAAACAATCTCAGCCATTAGGATGAAGGGGGTTTTAATAATTTTATAAGTTCAAATATGTGACCACAACATATGCAAATATACGTATACATATTCATGCACGCATATGTGCACACACATGCATACAGATAGGTCACGTTGCACAGGGTCAGCCTGCTGCTGGGTGCCCTGTGAGTCTGCCTTCTTCACCTTGGCCACTGAGCCCGCTCCTCATCACCCTCTTTCGGGTTCCTCACATCCTGCCACAGCCTCTTCCAATCCATCCCTGCACACTGGAGTGACCCATGTGAAATGAAAATCCTCGCTCTTCACACAAAAATTAACTGAAATTGTATTACAGATCTAAACATAAAACGATAACATTCTTCGGAAAGAAAACATGGGCAAAATCTGGGTGGTCGAGGGTTACTCAGACACAGCATATAAAGGCAGGAGCCACAGGGGAAAATTTGATCCTCTGGACTTTATAGAAATTAAAAATGTGTTTTGTGTATGAAAGTCTCTGTTAAACAGAAGAAAAGACAAGCTACAGACTTGAAGAAAATATTTTCAAATTACAAATCCAACAAAGGACTTGTATCCCGAATTATAAAGAACTCTCAGCTGCACTGGATAACAGTTCAGCGGTTTTTCACAGAATTAAATACGAATTTACCATATGATCTAGCAACCCTACACTTGAGTATAGAGCCCAGAAAAATAAAAAATTAATGTTAACAAGAAAAACTTCTGTAAAGGGAAGTTTACGGCAGTCGTGGTCCTGATCACCAAAGCCCAGGGGAGAAGACAAGGGTCCTTCATCCTTTCACAGGTGAGTGGATGAAATACGGCACATTCACGCAAGGATCCCGACTCAGCAGTGATGCCCAAGGCAGTGTGGGCAGAGCTCCCTGGGACCCTTCCCTGGATGGCAAAGCCAATCTCAAAAGGCTACAAGCCAGACAATTCAATTTGTATGATATTCTAAAATCGACAACATTTTTCTTTTTCTTTTCTTTTCTTTTTTGAGACAGAGTCTCGCTCTGTCACCCAGGCTAGAGTGCAGTGGAAAAATCTCGGTTTACTGCAACCTCCGCCCCCCGGGTTCAAGTGATTCTCCTGCCTCAGCCTCCTTTACTAGCTGGGACTACAAGAGTGCACCACCATGCCAAGCTAACTTTGTATTTTTAGTAGAAACGAGGTTTCACCATGTTGGCCAGGCTGGTCTTGAACTCCTGAACTCAGGTGATCTGTCTGCCTCAGCCTCCCAAAGTTCTGGGATTACAGGTGTGAGCCACTGTGCCCGGCTGACCACGTTTTTCTGATGGAGAAGGAGTCCATGATCATCAGGGGTGCGTGCTGTGTATGGCTGTGGCTGTGACTGTTTGAGGCTGGATGAGGGGCAGGGATCATTCTGCATGCTTCTTACATGAATGCTTAAGTGTGACAAAATGTCAGAGAACTGAACCCTTCCCCTGTCCCTGGGGAGCGAGAAACAGAGCGCATCTAAAACCTGGTAAATCTGAACAGGCCTGCAGCTTCCCTGACAGCAATGCACCAATGTCAATTTCCCGGTGCTCATGCTTTTTTTTTTGTTATGTAAGATGTCATCTTGGGAAACGTGGTGAGGGGTGTTTAAGGACTCTGCACTATATTTAGAACCTCTCTGTGACCCTAAAATTATTTTAAAATAAAGATTTCTGCAAGTTCTTAGTAGATTACCACTGTGATTAAAATGCCCTAAGAATATCACAGTTTTCTCAGTCGGAAGACCAAGTGCCTTCGCAAGGCATGGAAAGGCCTCTGGGATCCCATCACTGTCTCCCTTCCCTCTGGCTTCCACCTGCTCTCCAATCTCTCAGGCATCAGCAAAGCCCTGAGGTCTGTTTTCCCTGCCTCTTGTGGCCTTGCTGATGCTGACAGACTTCCCCACCTGTAGACTGAAGATGTAGCCGACCCACAGGGCCCAGGCCAAATCAGGCATCCTCTCTCCGCTGGGACACCAGGCACTGCCTGGCAACAGCTGACCCACTTGTCTGAGTCTTTGTCCACCTGAACACGAGCAGAGAAAGGACCATGCTTTTCATCTTTGCAATAACTGGCACAACGTGGCTTCCTAAGCAAGGGAAGGCGTATGTATGGGAGGAGCACTGTGGATGTCTGAGGAATGAACAGCTCAACAGTACAAAGCAGGACACCCACCCAGACCCCCACACACTCCCGGCTTCCACAGATGCTCTCCATGGAACAGCCTGCGCTGCCTGCGGCTCATCCCTCCAGAGGGCCACAGACGTGGGGCACAGAGTCCTCGAAGAGACACCCAAAGAGCCCATCTTCCTCTGCTTCCTCTCTCTGCCATATTTTATCTACCTTTCAAACAATATGTTTTGAGTGCCCGCTCCCTGCCATGTCCTACTAATGCCCTGGAATAGACACTGAGAATCCAGCAGGCATGCTTAAGGAGATAGTCACCTCACAGAACAGTAAACGCTGGCTGTGACACAGACCCAAGTTCAAGGTGCCATGGGAAGGGGACCACCTGCCCCACGGGCACAGCACAGCTGCCGGGAGCCATCGCCAGGAGCAGAGCTGGGAGACTGTCCCAGCCAGGGAGAAGTTCCCCGTATCTGGCTCAGTGAGTCCCTCCTCTCTTTATTCTCTTGCTGTCATCACTTGCTTATTTGAGAATCATTAAGAAGCTTAAATATCTAGGGCATTTTGATTAAAATCCTATGTTACTATAAAATTATTTAGGAAAGACTGATGTCATTCTAACGTTATATGTGATTATAAGAACGTATTTGGGGAAACTTCCACCTTTCAAAGTTAATTATCAACTTAAATGACTGAGGAATTGAAGGTGGAAGAGAAGCAGCCCCCAGTGGGAATGTTGGCAGCAGGGCAGTGTCTGGCTATCACCGAGTGACCTGGATTTATGGCCAGCTGGACAAGGCAGCTTCAGGGTGCCCTTGAGTCCTCGCAGCAACCCCGTGGCTCCTGAATGTTCCATGCTGGACTCGCTTGGGATCTTTAATAAGAGCTGATGACTTCCCCCATATTTTCACATGGCCAAAATGTGGTTCTTCCTGGACTCCAGATTTTTAAAAGCCCCTCAGCTAGTTCTAAAGTGTGGAACTGGAACCACAAAATCTGCATCTCCAGTTTCATTACATCCATGTTAGAAGTGAGAAAATGGAACATGACTTACACCCAGGAAGCCCTTGGACCTAATGCGGTTAGTTAAGGTGGAGAGATGGGATTCAATCCAGGTTTTCTGATAACCAGCATGTGCCCTTGGCCATAAGGCTCCAGAGGTGGAGACCCCAGCCCTCTTCTCAGGCAAAGCATCACTCCGTGTGCTGATCCATGAAAACAGGGTGGAGGCAGAAAGGAGTTCAGCCCCGTGACCTGCTGTTGGTAAAGCCAGAGGAAATGCTGATGTTTGAGGACCATGAGCTCTGGCTGTGTTTGCCAAACCTCAACTATTTCCCAGTTTGTGTTAACTGGCCCTTTGCCGATTAACTCCTGAGTATTCTGGTTGGTCAAACTATGAGCATCTTGCCTTTGTGTTTAATTCCCTGGTATGATTTTGAAATCATTTATACCTGAAATAATTTTGCCAGAAAGAGGAAAGGAAGGAAAAGGAATGAGAAGTTGCCTGTGATTGAGAGAAATGTCAGCTCAGAAGCACAGGAGGCAGCACTGCAGTCGGTGCCAGTCATTCAGCGGCAGCACGGTGGGCACAGAGCGATGCCCTCATAGTCCCGGGGTCCTCTGAAAGCCCTGGACGCATGTTCCAGAGGCAAGGAAGGTGGCAGTCCTTTGGATTCTCCAGACAGAGCCATCTCATCTGAGGAAGGCAACTGCAGAAGGTTGGTGTGAAGAGGCCAGGCTGCAGCCGTCGGGGGACACAGGCTGTTCTCACAGCGCTGAGCTCAGGAGGTCTGCACTGTGCTGCTCATATAGCAGGGCTGGGGCCAGCGTTTCTGCCACCTCTGGGCCTGTGTCCTCCCAGGGAGAGATGAGGACAGCTTGGAGGAGAATGAATAAACTTTTTCGGCAGGAGTGGTGGGGAGAGATGGAAAGCAGGATGAGAGGTGCTTATGGTAAAATCCATTACAAAGAAAACAAGAATCACCAGGTGTACAGGCTGGTGCTGCTGCGTAAAGGTGGGAGAGCAACCGGGAGCCTAAAGCAAACCTCAGTCATCTTCAAACTGCAGACTCCGCTGGTCACGGCAGGTGAGCTCCTGCTAAATGAGATATTTCCCAAAAATGTGAACGAAAAATAAAATCCAACACCCTTCTGCCCCACTGAACGGAACCCCTCCCAGCTAAGGAGAACTCAGGAAAACTTTAAAAACTGAATCCTAGGCCCTGGAGGGAGGGAAGTCAGACACGCGTCCTTCTCTCCCCTTCCTTTTGGAGTTTAGGTGCAGCCAACGCTGATGCTGAAGATGGTAGAACTGAGAGAGGGGGCTCCTTGTGGCAACACATCACCAAATAACAAACCGGCCCTAAGGCGGGGGGCAAGGGTTAAGTCACGCACCCCCACCAGTCAGTCTCACCCAGTGTATTGGTTGACAGGCTTCCTTAACTTAAATCATTTCTTTCTAAATCTAGGCAATACCATTCAGGACATAGGCACAGGCAAAGATTTTACAATGAAATTGCTAAAAGCAATTGCAACAAAAGCCAAAATTGACAATGGACCTAGTTAAACTAAAGAGCTTCTGCACAGCAAAAGTAACTATCATTAGAGTGAATGGGAACCTAAGGAACGGGAGAAAATCTCTGCAGTCTACCCATCTGACAAAGATCTAACACCCAGAGTGTACAAGGAACCTAAGAAAATTTACAAGAAAAACAAAAAACATCAAGCAGTGGGCAAAGGACATGAACAGACACTTCTCAAAAGAAGACATTTATGCAGCTGCCAAAAAACTTGTGAAAAAAAAAGCTCAGCATCACTAATCATTAGGGAAATGCAAATCAAAACCACAACGAGATGCCATCTCATGCCAGTCAGAATGGTGATTATTAAAGTCAACAAAAAGATGCTGGCAAGGATGTGGAGAAATAGGACACTTTTACACTGTTGGTGGGAGTGTAAATTAGTTCAACCATTGTGGAAGACAGTGTGATGATTCCTCAAGGATCTAGAACCAGAAATATCATTTGACCCAGCAATCCCATTACTGGGTATATATCCAAAGGAATATATATCATTCTATTATAAAAATACATGCACATGTATGTTTATTGCAGCACTATTCACAATAGAAAAGACATGGAAGCAACCTAAATGCCCATCAATGATAGACTGCATAAAGAAAATGTGGCATATATACACCATGGAATACTATGCAGCCATAAAAAAGAAGTGAGATCATGTCCTTTGCAGGTAAATGGATGAAGCTGGAAACCATCATTCTCAACAAACTAATAGAGGAACAGAAAACCAAACACCACATGTTCTCACTCATTCATGGGAGCAGAACAATGAGAATACTTGGAGACAGGGAGGGAACCTTCACACACCGAGGCCTGTCAGGCAGCTGTGGGGAGGGAGAGTATCATGATAAATAGCTAATGCATGCTGGGCTTAGTACCTAGGTGATAGGTTGTTAGGTGCAGCAGACCACCGTGGCTCACGTTTACCTATGCAACAAACCTACATGTCATGCACATGCATCCCAGAACTTAAAATAAAATTTAAAATTACATATTTCTTTCTGCCGACTCCAGATTTTCAGGCAGAGCTTTACTGCTTTAACCAGTTGCAAAATATTGAATCCTCCTGTAACCTGTAAGACTCTACTTCAAGATATCCTGCCTCTTCTAGCTGAACCAATGATTACCTGCCATGTGTTGATTTATGTCTTGGCTTGTAACTCTCGCTTCCCTAAAATGTATAAAACTAAGCTGTAAGTTGTGGCTGCTCTAGATGTTCTCTCTTTGGACCTCTTGAAACGGTGATTCTGCTCAGCTGTGGTCACGCACATTGACTCAGAATAAACCTCCTTAAAATCATTCGCAGAGTTTGGATTTACCATTAACCAGCTTCTAGATGGTCCACCCACTAGAGGATACTTGTTCAGAATTCTCTCCAGTAGAGCACTGCATGTATAAATATGTAAGAAGGACAAGCATTAGTACAGCTGGGGAGCTAACAATCTTGGTCAGTGCACTCCTCAACTATTCGGATAGTTATTGTATCAGACTCCTGCAAAATGATGCTTCTTAGTCATTCAGTGTCTATAATTTATACTATAGTTTCAACCAAATAAAATCAGATGTATTGGGCTTCAACATCTGGTGATAAGTCAGCATCTGGCATAACTAAGTGTACGGGCATTCGCAGACATCCGTATAGTCATATATTCGTGTGTGTGGTTATATCTGTGCCTATACATATGCATAACCTTATTTCCAGTTGGCAGCCGGCGACAACTTGGCTGATGCTCTGTACTTGGGCCTGTGATATTGGTCTATGCACATCATACGTGCATGATGAAGATGTAATCTATTTTCCCCTTTTTTAAAAAAAGCATCAGCTGCAGTTCATTTAATAATCATAAAATTAATAACCACAATCCACCCTTGTCTTGCTAAGGGATGTGGACGTTCACTTTCAAGGCGTCTGCACCGCTCAGGCCCCATGGTCTGAAGTTACATTCTCACTTCTAAAAGTCTAGTTTCAACACAATAATGGGAGCTCAGGAGAGGGAGGTGTTTCTTGCTGGAGGAAGCAGGAGCCTGGGTAGAAAGGGGCAGGAGTCCATTCCCAACCAGCCATTTCCACTGGCCACTTGGAGCAAACACACTTGAGAAGGTACCAGGGGGGTTTGAGGGTAGAGTCGCAGGTGGGAGTGAAAAGGTAAAGCAACCGTGTTCATGCTGATGAAACGAGGGTGTGGCTTGGACGCAAGTTCCTGGAAAAGGGGTGTGGATTCAGGCGAATGCTGAAGGTCTGAGTCACTGAGGGAATTGATGGGACTCATCTCAAAGGCTGTACTTGCACCTGGAGCCAGAGTTACGTTGTTCCCAAGAAAACACACCTTTTCACATGAAACTCCTTTTCCACTTGGAAAACTAAAGCAAATTAACCACGGGCAGAGCACGGAAATGGTCACATGGTATCCATGCCTTGGTCACGGAAGGCACACGCACAGCAGGAGGAGCTGGAGGAGCCAGGAGAACACGGAGCCGCGGGCCCCAGTGCGGCACCAGCTGCCCCTTCTCACCTCCAGGCAGGTCCTTTCACGTCTTGGACTCTTAGATTTTTTTGTTTTGTTGTGTTTTGTATTTTACTGTGAACAAAGATTTGGATTAAATTTTAAAAAAATCTCTTTGCTCTAAAATTTTATGATTACATAAAATTATCACCAATTAAACTTGTCAGTTACAGTCACACTTTTTTCTGCCATTCACAGCTCTGCTGTGCCACTACTTGGGTCACATGGATCTGGTTATCAACCCTCTTTCGGGGCGTCCCCTTAACACAGCTACAAATGTGGCTGAGAATCAAAATGACTAAATGCAGATGCATGGGCCCATGTCCAGAGTGTCTGGTTTAGTTAGTCTCCGGCACATCCTAGCCTCCTGCACAGCTTCACGCTTCATTCCAAATCATTAAAGAAGTTGTTTTCTCAGAAAGGAAAGGCGAAGTCAGAGCAGGGAGAGACAAAAGGACCCGGACAATGAATCTGGCTGGCCTGTCTGCCTCCTGGCAATGTGGACCAGGCTGGGCCCTTGAGACTCTCTGGCTCTCCGTGTCTTCACTGGAGAATGAGGGTGATGAAGCCCACTGTCAGAGAGAGCTGAGGACTCGTAATAATGCATGAGATGCGTCTGGCCACACTGAATACTCAGTATTTTTAGTGGTTATTTTCTAGTACTGACTCCTCATCTCTGAGAGCAGATGTGCCTGCCTTTTGCTGGCTACTTAAATCATAATAACCTGATTTTATTTGGGATATTTTCAGAAGGTGAGAGAAATTTAGAATGCAGACTCTAAGCTCAATCCTTTTTATTCTTTGCTCAAAGCTGCCCACAAAATCCCTGCTTGATCTTTGAATCATTTACAACAGCGGCTTAAAAGGAGATGATGATAATCCGATGAGGGGCAGGAAGAGTGTGGAGCTGAGAAAGTGCAGTACAATGGCTGGTATTTTTAAAAGGCTGCACAATCTTTTGTTGCATACAGTGTGTGTGTGTGTGTGTGTGTGTGTATGTGTGTGTGTGTGTGTGTGCGCGCGCTCTTGAATGTGTTTGTACAAGAAGCATGAGCTTCAGCTGTATAACACTTGAATTCAAACCCTGACCCGACTTCTCACTAGCAGCTTCAAATAGAGCAGACAGCACACCTGTCTGAGCTCCAGCTAGACAGGATTAACTAAGATAATGAGTAGGAGAGCATCTCTCACAAACCAGGCCTACATAGGCTTGGCACATTTTAATTTTACTTCATTAAAAATTAAAGGGCCAGGCGGAGTGGCTCATGCCTATAATCCTGGCATTTTGGGAGGTTGAGCCAGGCAGAGTGCTTGAGCCCAGGAATTCAAGAACAGCCTGGAGAACATGGCAAAACCCCATCTCTAAAAAAAAAATGCAAAACAATTTGCCAGGCGTGTTGGCATATGCCTGTATTCCCAGCTACTTCAGAGACGAGGCGGGAGGATCTCTTGAGCCCAGGAAGTCTAGGCTGCAGTGAGGTGTAATTGTGCCACTGCACTCCAGCCTGGGTGACAAAGGAAGACCCTGTCCCAAAAACTAAAAAAAAAAAAAAAAAGGTCAGCCCACGGAGGATCTCTTTATGGCCTGAACATCACCTTTGTTACATAGATTTTAATATTTTAAAGGCACCAGGAAGAGAGGTTCTTGGCTGTGGGGGTCTGCCAGGAGCACCAGGTCAGATAAGAACTCTTGGCTACAGCTCTTGGTAGGTACTGGGCCCATCCCACTGGTATCCACATTAGGAAGAGACTCAGGCTTCAGTATTCACCCAAGTGCAGTCTTTTAACTAACTACTGGGGGTTCCCAGGCTTCTGCCGCTTTTCTCGAAGTCTCCCTTTCCCCAGCTCACCACAGCTGAGGCTGCCAACCCATGAATCAGGAAGAGATCCAGGGGAAATCTGAGGTCCAGCTCTTCTTGTCCTCTTGAAAATTTGAATCGTGTCCTAAGATTTCAGTCTGAACTAGCCACTTGCTAGCTGTGTGATCTCACATCTGCCAAAGAAGGGCTGAGACACACAGGGCCAGGCCAATCCACAGACCCATGATTCTTACAGAGGGACTCATCAAATGGATGAGGGCTGCCCAGGGTCACCAGGAATTCTGTTGTGACTTTGTGGTTAAATTGTAGGTCACAGCATTGCACTACTGTCATTTTGTCTGGATGTGATGTGTTCACAGCTCCAGCCTATATCATTTCCTGAATCCCCCTGGAGTTTCCACATTACCTTGGACCCCAGTTTCCAGCCTGAGATTCACCTGTGGTGGTAAACCTTCATCAAGAGATGCTGTGGAGGCCAAAGTGACTCCATCTTGAAGGGGAGGGCAAAGCAACTCCTGTCCCATCTTGGACAGGAGCCCAAAGCAACTCCATCTTGAATGGGAGGGCAAAGTGACTCCATCTTGAATGGGAGGGCAAAGTGACTCCATCTTGGAAGCGAATCTGCCATATTGACTTCTGATCAACCCTACTTCTGAGAAGGCCTCTGAGATTTCTAGTTGATCTGTGGTCCTTTGTGGAAAAGCAGATACTTAAATCCTGCCCTTGGGGCAAATTCTTGCCCATTCCCACTAGAGAACATGTGTTTGTGTCCCTCCTCTGAGGGACCTCAGGGTCTGGTGAGGATGGCATGGGGATCCACCATCTTGTCTTGCACTTCCTAGGACGCAGATGTGGCTTCTGTTTGTAAATCTCTATTAAACGTTTCTTCCTAAGAAACTGGATGTGACAGCGTCTTTCTTTGACCTCTCAGCTTTCTTGGACTTCAGGGCTGGTCTCCATGGACCCACCCTGCTTCATCTTTCGGTGAGGGCCAGGGTGGGCTGTAGTCAGTTTGCCTCAGCAGACCTGGTTTTAACTTTCCCAACTTTTCCACGAACATATTTTCATCTCTAATAGAGATGTGTGCATTTCATTGTTTTAATAATTTAGTTCTGAGATGATTTATGGCTGGCATGTTAATTATGAATACATACATTACCATTTTTATAGCGTATTTGGATATGGATTAGCAGAGAAGGAACCATTACCCTATTGTTTTCATTTATCACTCGTGCTCAGTTCTTCATATTTGTATAATGGAAGCTGGTTCCAAACAGTGAGGATTAACTCAAACATTCCTCGAAGCCTCTTTGATTTCATCAGACGTACAGAATGTCAGGGTTCCGTCTAAAATTTTTATCTTGCTAATAAGCTAACAGCCTTCCCCAATTCCCCTCCAAAATGCTATGAAAATAGAGAAAAAAAGTAACGAATCACACATAGGTTGTCAAGGAAGCCTTATAAGCCCACCTAGTTCCACAGGTGGAGAGAAATTTGCAATCATTCAAAAGATAGTGGAAATTTAGTGAAAAAAAAGTCAATACTTCAAATAGTAACAGTTCCATCTCATCTCAGCCCCTCTCCCTGCTCCCAACCCCACCCCTGCCCCATTTTTGCCACCCAACACCTAGGCCTTCTTCAAAGTGACACTCAATTGTCCTCCCTCCTAGAACGATCCAGCCATTGCCTGTGGCCTTGCCTTCCTCTAAACTCCTGAATCTGCCCCTCTCCGAGCCCCATTAGCCCCACCCCCTGGACTATGCTGATGTCTACACAGAGTGATTGTCCTGCCTCAGCTGACATCCAGCTACGTGCTTCCTCCTGCGTGGCCTCGCGCCCTAGTGTCCCCCTCGTCAGCCTTGTCTGCACAGCAGTGATAGCAACTGCTGACCCGCAGGTTGGCTCCAGGGATTAGGGGTGGTTATGTGAAGTGCTAGCACAATGTCTGTCAAACTGTAAGTATTTGTGAAGTATTTGTCAAAAGAATTTTTGTTGGAAAAACAAAAAACTGAGAAGACACAGCCCCCTCCCACCTTCCATGGGGCTCCCGGGTCTTTTTGGTGTCGGTTTGGGAAATGAGTGAAGCAGAGCTGGACAATCCAGAGATTGTGCTGCCTGGGAAAGAGAAGCTGACGGTGGTGTAGACCAGGGGTAGGGGGCCTGGAGAAGACCAGAGAGCCTGAGCTGCTGATACATGGGAAATAGCATCCTGGGGAGACCACCTCTCTCTCTCTCTCTCTCTCTCTCTCTCTCTCTCTCTCTCTCTCTCCCCCCCCAACCCCCTGTGTCATATTTTCAAAATACTTTTCTGTGAGCAGAATCTGTTTTGCTTTTTGAGACTATGGAAGGGGCTTGGTGGAGCAAGATGGCAGAAGAGAAGCCTACACTGTTTGTCCCCCTCACTGGAACACCAACTTTTAACAACTATCTCCACACAGAAAAGCACCATCACAAGAACCAAAAATCATGTGAGCAAGGATAGTACCGGGTTTTATCTTCATGCTACTGAAAGAGGCACTGAGGAGGAAGGAGAGACAGCCTTGAGCCACCAGGGCCACCCCTCCGCCATCTCTTGGTAGTGGCAGGGCAGCACAGAGAGCCTGTGCAGTGTGGACAGGGAGAGCAGGGCGACTAGGAGACGTTACATGGAAGTCAGTGCTGCCCTGTTACGGCAGAGGATAAAACCATGCTGGGCTCAGCCAGCACCAGCACATGAAGGGGGCATTTGCACCAGCCCTCGCCAGAGGGGAGTCACCCAATCCAGTGGTCGGAATTTGAGTTTCTAGTCCAGCCTTGCCACTGCAGGCTGAGGGGCTCTGGGGTCCTGGGTAAACTCGAAAGGTGGGACACGGGGCCTTCAATTCCTGGGCAACTCCTAGTGGTAAGCCGGGCTCAGAGCCAGAGGACCAGGATGGCGTGTGTTCTAGAAAACACCAGCTGGGGTGGCAGTGCACTCAAAGGAAGTGCAGCTCAGAGCAATGTCAGTGTCTCTCCGCTTCTGCTGAAAGAGAGGAGAGTAAAAAGGAAAGATGATGCTGCCTTGGATCTTGGATACCAGCTCAGCCACAGCAGGAGAGAGCAGTAGGCATGGTCATGAGCCCCCACTCCAACCCCTGGTTCCCAGAGGACATTTCCAGACACACCCTGGGCTGCACAAGGGCCCACTGCCTTGAAGGTGAGAACCAAGTCCTGGCAGCATTCATCACCTGCCGACTAAAGGGCCCTTGGGCCCTGGAGAGCCAGTGGCAGTACTCAGGGATACGCCATGGGCCATGGGCTCCGAGATGTGCTTACTTCAGGGGCCACTCTGCACATCCTCAGCTGTGCTGCATATGGCAAAAGACCCCTTCTGCTTGAGAAGAGCAGAGGAATCTTTGGGGGATTTTGTTTTGCACTTTAGGTACCAGCTCAGCCACAGTGGGGTAGAACACCAAAGGGCTTTTTGGGGGTCATCATTCCAGGACTTGGCTCTTGGGGTCCCAAAGTCCAGACCTAGGATCGTGGACAGCATTTCTGGACCTCCCCTAAGCCAGAGGGGAGCCTTCTGTTATGAAGGGCGAGTGCCAAGCCTGATGGCATTCACCACAAGCTGACAGAAGAGGCACTGCCATCAGTCAACGTTGGCCTGGCAAAAACCCCTGGGGACAAGTGGTGGTGTTGGCCACAAGGATAGGCTCCTCTGCCTGCAGACAGGGGAAAGAGCAGGAAGGACTTTGTATTGTGCTTTTAGTGCCAGCTTTGCAGCAGTAGAAGAGAACATGACGTAACTGCTAAGGTTTTTGTCTCTAATCACTGGCTCATGGTCAGCATCTTTGAACATGCATGCAGCCTGGGGGATCTCACCACCCTGAAGAGAAGGGCCTTGGGCAAGGCCCAGGGCTGTGCTGGCTTCAGGTCCGACCCAGTACCCACCACCACCCAGTGATGGTGCCCAGAGGGGTGCTTGCATCACTATAGCCACAGTTCCAGATGAATCAGCACAGAGAGAGATACCTAGAAAGAAAGAAAGGGAAAAGAACAAGATCCTTTGCCTGGTAATCCAGAGAATTCTTCTGGATCTTTTCCAAGACCACCAAGGTGGTATCGCTATGAGTCTTCAAAAGCCATAGTGTTATTGGGCTTGGGGCCCAATCCCTTCCAATACCTGGAAAGCAATCTCAAGAAGGACAGCCACAAATAAGCCCAGACTGCAAATCCTACCATGAATTTCTAACTCTTCAATGCCCAGAAATCAACAAACATCTGCAAGCATCAGCACCATCCAGGAAAACAGGACTTCATCAAATGAATTAAATAAGGCACCAGAGAATCATCATGGAGAAACAGAGATATGTGACCAATTAGAGAAGTAAAAATAGTTGTTTAGAGGAAACTCAGAAAAGTCGAGATAACACAATGAAGGAATTCAGAATTCTGTAAGAAAAATTTAACAAAGAGATTGGAATCATTAAAAAGAATCAAGCAGAAAATCTAGAGTTAAATAACGCAATTATTATTCAACATGCTGAAGAATACATCAGAGTCTCTTAATAGCAGAATTGATCAAGCAGAAGAAAGAATAAGAGAGCTTGGAGGCAGGCTATTTGAAAGTGCTCAGAGGGGAAAAAAGAATGAAAAACAATGAGGCACACCTACAAGATGTAGAAAACTGCCTCACAAGGGCAAATCTAAGAGTTATCGGCCTTAAGGAAGAGGTTAAAAAAAAAAAAATAGGGGCCGGGCTCGGTGGCTCAAGCCTGTAATCCCAGCACTTTGGGAGGCCAAGGCAGGCGGATCACGAGGTCAAGAGATCGAGACCATCCTGGTCAACATGGTGAAACCCCGTCTCTACTAAAAATACAAAAAATTAGCTGGGCATGGTGGCGCCTGCCTGTAATCCCAGCTACTCAGGAGGCTGAGGCAGGAGAATTGCATGAACCCAGGAGGCGGAGGTTGCAGTGAGCCGGGATCGCGCCATTGCACTCCAGCCTGGGTAACAGGAGTGAAATTCTGTCTCAAAAAAAAAAATAATAATAAGGGCAGAAAATTTATTCAAAGAAATAGTAACAGAGGACTTCCCAAACCAGAGAATGATATTGACATTCAATACAAGAAGGTTATAGAACACCAGCAGATTTAATCTGAAGGAGACTATCTCAAGGTATTTAAAAATCAAACTCACAAAGATAAAGAAAGAAAAAAGAATCTTAAAAGCAGCAAGAGAAAATAATTGAATAGCATAGAATGGAGCTCCAATACATCTGAAAGCAGAGTTTTCAGTGGACACCTTACATGCCAGGAGAGAGTAGCTTAAAATATTTAAAGTGCTTAAGGGGAAAAAAATGAAACTTTTACCCTAGAATAGCATATCCTGGGAAAATACCATTTAAGCATGAAGAAGAAATAAAGACCTTCCCAAACAACAGCCGAGAGATTTCATCCACACCAGACCTGTCCTATAAGACATGCTAACGGAGGTTTTCAATCTGAAAGAAAAAGATATTATTGTCTGAAGGTACAAAACTCACTGGTAATAGCAATCACACAGAAAACCCCAGAAAAATACACTGTAATTATGGTATATAACTGAGACCTACCTTAAGTAGAACTAAATAATGAACCAATAAAAAATAACTACAACAACTTTTTGAGACATACACGATACAGTAAGACATAAAGAGAAACAAGCAAAAGATAAAAGTAGGGGGATGAAGTTAAAGTGTAGAGTTTTTATTAGTTTTATTTTTGTAGGTTTATTTGTGCAATCAATGTTAAGTTGTCATCAGTTTAAAATAATGGGTTATAAGATAATAGTTGCAAACCTCATGATAACCTCAAATTTTTTAAAAAAAACATACAACAGATAAACAAAAGTTCAAAGTAAGAAATTAAAGTATGCCATCAGGGAAAATCACTGTCACAAAAAGGGAGACAGGAAAGAAGAGAAGAGAAGAAAAGGAAGAAATGGACCTTTCCAGGTCCATTAACTGTAAATGAACTAAACTCTTATCAAAAGCCATAGAGTGGATGAATGAATGAAAAAACAAGACCCAATGTTCTGTTGTCTGCAAGAAACACATGTCACCTGTAGAGATATATAGAGACTGAAAACAAAGGGACAGAAAAAGATATTAAATACAAAAAAAAAAGCAGGAGTAGCCACACTTATATCAGACAAAATAGATTTCAAGACAAAAACTGTAAGAGACAAGGCCACTATATAATGATAAAAGAATCAATTCAGCAACAGGATATAATGATTGTAAATATATATGTACCCAACACTGGAGCACCCATATATATAAAGCAAATATTATTAGAGCTGAAGAGAGAGATAAATCCCAACACAATAATAGCCGGAGACTTTAACACCCCATTTTCAACATTGAACAGATCTTCTGGTCAGAATATCAATAAACGTTGGACTTAATTTGCACTGTAGACCAAATGGACCTAATAGATATTTACAGGAAATTTTATCCAATGGCTGCAAAATACACATTCTTCTCCTCAACACATAGATCATTCTCAAGGACAGAACATATATTAGGTCATAAAACAAATCTTAAAACATTCAAAAAAACTGAAATAACATCAAGGATCTTCTCTGACCACTGGAACAAAAGTAGAAAGCAAAAACAAGATGAATTTTGGAAACTATAAAAACACATGGAAATTAAACCATATGCTTCTGAAGGACAAGTGGATCAATGAAGGCATGAAGAAAGAGATTGAACATGTTTTTAAACAAATCACAATGAAAACAGAACATACCAAAACCTATGTGATACAGTGAAAGCAGTACTAAAAATGAAATGTACATCTGTAAGTGCCTACATAAAAAGGAAGAAAAATTTAAATAAATAAGCTAATGACACATCTTAAAGAACTAGAAAATTAGGCACAAGCCAAATGAAAATGAGTAGAAGAACAGAAATAAAGATCAGAGCACAAATAAATAAAACTATAAAAGATCAATAAAACAAAAAAATTGTGATTTTGAAAATGTAAACCAAATTAACAAATCTTGAGCCAGACTATCAAAAAAAAAAAAAAAAAAGATCCAAATAAATAAAATCAGAGGTGAACAAAGAGATATTATGATTGGCACCATAGAAATTCAAAAGATCATTAGTGGCTACTATGAGCAACTATATACCAATGGATTAGAAAACCTGGAAAAACTGTTAGATTCCTAGACACATACAACCTACCAAGACTGAACCATGCAGACCCACAACAAGTAATGAGATTGAAACCATGACAAAATGCCTCCCAGTAAAGAAAAGGTCAGGACCTGATGATTTCAACCAAACCTTTAAAGAATAGCTAATTCCAATCTGACTCATATGTTCTAAAAAAAATAGAGGAAGAAATACTTCTAAACTCACTCTATGAGGCCAGTACTACCCTGACTCCACAACCAGACAAAGGCACATCAAAAAAAGAAAATTACAGGCCAACATCTATGATAAATATTGATGCAAAAATTCTCAACAAAATACTAACAAACTAAATTCAACAATACATTAGAAAGATCATTTATCATGATTAAGTGGGACTTATCTCAGGGATGCAAGAATGGTTCAACATCAGTCAATACGATACATCATATCAACAGAATGAAGGACAAAACATTATTATCCAGTCAATTGGTGCTGAAAAAGTATTTGATAACATTCAACATCCCTTTGTGATAAAAAGAAAAACCTTTAAAAACTGGGGATAAGAAACATACCTCAACATAATAAAAGCCATATAAGACAGATCCACAGCTAGCATCATATCGAATGGGGAAAACTGAAAGCCTTTCCTCTTGTATCTGGATGTGACTTTCAGCACTGTTATTTGACATAGTACTGGAAGTCCTAGCTAGAGCAATAAGACAAGAGAAGGAAACAATGAACATCCAAATTGAAAACAAAGAAGTCAATTTATCCTTGTCTGTAGATGATACGGTTTTATATTTAGAAAAACCTAAAGATTTCACCAAAAAAACTATTAGAATTGATAAATTCAGCAAAGCTGCAAGATACAAATTCAACATACAAAAATCAGTAGCATTTCTATATGCCAATAGTGTGCAACATGAAGAAGATTACAAAAAAGTAATCCCATTTACAACAGACACAAATAAAATTAAATACCTAGGAATTAATCAAAGAAGTGAAAGATTTCTATAATGGAAACTATAAAACATTGATAAAAGAAATTGAAGCATACACAAAAAATTGAAAAATACTTTATGTTCATAGATTGGAAAAATGAATATTGTTAAAATGTCCATACTACCCAAAGCAATCTACAGATTGAATGCAATCCCTATCAAAATAACAATGATATTCTTCACAGAAATGGGAAAAATAATTATAAAATTCATATGGAACCACAAAAGACCCAGAATGGCTGAAGTCATCCTGAAGAGAAAGAACAAAACTGGAGGAATCATATTACCTAATTTAAAATTATACTACAGAGCTATAGGAACCAAAACAGCATGATACTGGCATAAAAACAGACACATAAACCAATGGAAAAGAATAGAAAACCAAGAAACAAATCCACACATCTACAGCAAACTCATTTTCAACATAGGTGAGGAGAACATACATTGGGAAAGAGAGTCTCTTCTCTTTTAAATAAATGGTACTGATAAAACTGGATATCTATATGCAGAAGAATGAAATGTGATCTCTATCTCTCACCTTATACAGAAAAGCAAATCAAAATTGATTAAATCTTTAAACCTAAGACCTCAAACTATAAAATTACTACAAGAAAATATTGGGAAAACTCTCCAGGACATTAATCTTGGCAAAAATATCTTGAGTTATACTTCATGAGTACAGGCAACCAAAGCAAAAATGGACAAATGGAATAATATCTAGTTAAAAGGCTTCTGCACACACACAAAAAAGATAACTAATGGTGAAAATACAACCTACCAAATGAAAGATAATATGTGCAAACTACCCATCTTGCAAGGGCTTAATAACCAGAAAATATGAAGAGCTCAAACAACTCCATAGGAAAAACATCTAATAATCCAATTTAAAAGTAGGCAAAAGATTTGAATAGACATTTCCCAAAATGGTACACAGGCATATATAAAGATATTCGATATCAATGATCATTAAAGAAATGCAAATTAAAATTTCAAGGAGATATCACCTCATCCCAATTTAAATGATTTTTATTCAAAAGTCACAATAACAAATGCTGGCAAGAAAAGAAGAGAATAAAGGGAGAATGTAAATGAGTACAACCCTGAGACAATACCTTCCTTCCAGACTTACAGCTTGACCACAGCCCCATGGGAGACCCTGACTAAGAACCACCCTGAACCATGCCTGGATTCCTGAGCTTCAGAAACTGTGTGAAGCGATTCAAGACTCGTGTTGTTTTAAGCTGCTTGATTTGGGATTACATTGTTATGCAGCAATAGATAGCTCTAACGGCTGTGTCCGATGGAAGGAGCCTGGACTGGAAGTTAGATTGGCATTGAGGTACACTCACTGTACCAGTGACCAGCATGGTGACATTGAGAAGTCAGTGATTCTCTGTGAGCCTCAGTTACATCATTTGTAAAGTGAAAATGATCACAGGCAGGTGAGTTTTACTGTAAGGACTAAATGTGAATTAGCATGGTGGTGCCAGCACATAGGAGGCAATGTGTAAATACTCAACCAATTAACGGATATCTCTTAACCCATCCTCACACACCGATTTATGGTGTAATTGAAATACTAAAACAGAATACTGCATTTTAAAAGTCCTTAGTACTCTACAGCATTGAGTGATGGTCACCGCTTTTACCAAGTTACTAAATTCAGGGCGCTGAGCTTCCTTAGATGCACGTGAGTGTTCCATGTAGCAGGAATGCCCCTTGACCCATCAGTTCACACCAGCTGCCCTGACAGTCAGTGTTGCCTGGCCTCTGTGGTGAGTCTTTCTGGGGAAAGTTTGTCCTTGGATGCTCGGCTCATGCTGTGGTCTGGTTGGGCTTTGCATATCCTCAGTAGCAACCACCCCAAACGCAGCAGGATGCAGAAAAGTATACTCTGGGAAAAGGCATTCCCTGTCAACAAAAATGTAAGAGATGTTGAAGCCAGTCTTGCACCTTCGAGGAAGGATGGCACAGTGGGAAGTCCCAGAGCTGGACATCAGGAAGGCTGTGGTGTCTCCACTCTTGCTGCAGCTAACAAATTGCATAGTTTTGGATGTCAGCATCCTCACCAGATCTTACCTTTCTTGTCTAAAGCAAAGCAATGGCAGTTGGGTTTTTTGGAGCACTGACTTCTCTCTAAGAATGGTCTGGTTCTAATATACACCAGCACAGGCACAGATCGGAGTGGGAAGGATGGAAGAAATAATTCAGCTGGGAGAGTGGTGAAGAAACTAGACTCAAGAAGATCTCAGTAGCTTTCCCAAAATTCCTGAAAGACTGCCGTAAAAAGTGGACAGATTTGCTCCACGTAGCCTTGTAGATCGTAGCTAGGAAACTTAACAAGAAGCTCCAAGTTTCCAGTCGTGTAAGTGAAATGTCTTTGTGATCCCAGTTAGTCATAAGCAGGACTGTCTCCATGAAAAGTAGAGGGTTCCGGCCGGGCACGGTGGCTCAAGCCTGTAATCCCAGCACTTTGGGAGGCCGAGGCGGGTGGATCACGAGGTCAAGAGATCGAGACCATCCTGGTCAACATGGTGAAACCCCGTCTCTACTAAAAATACAAAAAATTAGCTGGGCATGGTGGCACGTGCCTGTGATCCCAGCTACTCGGGAGGCTGAGGCAGGAGAATTGCCTGAACCCAGGAGGCGGAGGTTGCGGTGAGCTGAGATCGCACCATTGCACTCCAGCCTGGGTAACAAGAGCGAAACTCCGTCTCAAAAAAATAAATAATAATAATAAAAAAGTAGAGGATTCTCTGTTACAAGGAGCATTCACGTATATTGCATTGCCATTTGGAAGAATTTAAATTCAGCTGGGTTGGGCCTTGAGAGCCATTTACAGGGATACTGGCCATGGCCACACTGACTATGCACTCAGTAGGCAGAGAGACCAATCCTGAAGTCAGCCTGTGACGGTGCCCCCCGAAGCTGCGGAAGGCAGCTGCCCTGGCCATCAGGCCTCTCCCAGCCTTGAGCATCTCTGAGTTGATCATTTTATCAACTTTGGATCACTCAGCCACTTCAGAGACCTCTCATTCTGTGAATCTATAAACACACCACTGCTGCCAGAAACTTGTGTTGGTTCATCTTAGTGTTCATTAAAATATTTTGTATTGTTAAACCCGTGTTTATACTTAGACCAGTAAAATCTGATAATAAAACCTTACTGATTCTAAAAGGAGTCCAATGCTCTTTTATCTAATGAAAGTTAACAGATCCCATCACCGAGGCATGACCATGTAACGTGTGCGTGTGGGTGTGCGCTTGTGTGTACTGAGCAAGCGTAACTCACGTCATTACGCGAATGCAGCTCATGGTTAGCATTTGATCCTTTAACAGTTTCGCAGTGAAAATGTTTTCTTTCCCAAAAAAAAATCTCTCTCTATTTTATTCATTTTTAGGTACTAGACAATGTTAGGGTCACTTAAATCACAGAGTCTCAATTCAGAAGTTAAAATGTGGAGAGCAAATGTTAATCAAAGCCGTGAGTCGATGTGGCAATCTCCTGTGCTGCTGTGGCTCCTCCCGGAGTGGAAAGGACGGCCGCGCTCAGCTTCCCTGTTTCTCTTGCAGCCCTCCTCCCTCCTCCCACACCAGGCTTTTAGTTTGCTGTGCCCCCTCCCATGTTGGAGCCGGGAGAAGCAAGAGCGATGAAGGACAGAAGCCTTCTTGTTATGCTCGTGCTCTTATGAGCTAGCTTTCCGCTCTGCAGAGGATTTTTGAAACAGATTCTTTCTCTCATGGACGCTTTAGAGCATTTTTTGAAAATGAGCTTTGCTGTGACTTCTCTCCTGCTGTGCCTCTGACCTGGGAGGTGAGACTCTCTGGTGGGAGGCTGTGTGTGGCTCCTCGCACGGTGCCCAGTGAGTGTGTGTCCTCCTCCAGCTTCTTGGTGCTGGGTCCCTCTGCCCCGCTAGGCAGAACTTCTGGAAAGGTCTGTCAGCAACCTGCTCTCAGCTCTCTCTTCTCCACACAGCACGTTAAACTCTTACCCAATCCTTACTTCAATAAACTCCAGGAGTGTGCAGACCCCTCTCAACACAGCAGCAAGAGGCTGAATAGCGTCCTTCAGCCCAGGCAGGCACCAGGAGACTCTCTTGTCAACTGCAGGGGACACAGACTCTGAAGTTCCCTCTCACCAGGACCTGAAACACACAATACTGCTAAAACATTGCTGCACACCGTTTCCTTTCCCCCCGAGTGGGTGAGGAAGTTCAGGAGTGGAGGAGTCATTATGAGCGATTTCCTTTGTTGAGTCTGCTTAGCGGGCTTCCCCCTCCTTGATATCTGAAGCTGCCAGAGGGATGTTTCCACTGACATGAGGCAGGAAGAGTTCCATCTGACATCCCACTTCACACACAAGGCATCGTTTCCTACGAAACGTATTTAACATAATATATAACATACTTAATAGCACCCTGCCAAGGTAGGCTCCATTATCTCCGTTTACATAGAGAGAAGCTCAGACCTGAAGAAGTGGAGTGATCTGGGGGCGCATAGGCAACTAAAGGCAGAGCTGAGATTCCGCCGGCGGCCATGAGCTCTGTGCACCAGACCTGTGATTTCTACGCTTGAACATGGGCTGGGATCACCAGGAGGGCTTGGGGAACAGACTGCTGAGCTGTACCCGGGAGCTTGTGATTCAGGTCTGGGTGGGGCCTGATAATTTGCGTTTCTAGCCGGTTTCCAGGTGAGGCTGCTGTGGCTGCTGGTCTGAGGCCCTGGATGGAGAAACACTGCACTGGTGACGCTGACCCACCCTCCCCTAATTGACACGCTCCTCTCTTCTCTTCCCCATCCAAGCTCCCATGCAATAGTCATTCTCAACCTGTTTCTCATCAGGGAAGGACTAATTGGGCTTTCTCCTTACCTGGCTGGGCAGATCTGCGTGAGAACAAGATCGCTGTGGGTCGCAGGTGCAGCCGACTGAAAACACCTAATTGCTCTCTGTGAGGGGGAGAAACTCGTTAAGGTTTCCCCAAGGGAGAAAAGGGAGCCTTACCTGTCGTTAAAAAGGCTGTGTTGGAAATAAGATACGGCCATCTCAACACAATTTCACCCAAACAGGCACCCATCTGAGGAAGCTGCGCCCAGCGCCACGTGCTCTGCAGGCCTTTCGAGGTGATGGTCAGCTCAGGCAACTTCGTTGGCGCACCTCCGCTTTAGTAAGCCTTAAAGCACACGCACGTGCACAGGAAACTCATCTTTTATGCTTTTGCCCACTGGCTGGTAGATTTAAGGAGCCACGTGAATAGGAGGGAGAAGAAAAATAAATTTAAAAAAAGGTGATTTAATTTTGAAAACTGAGTTTTCATTTGGAACAAACCGATTTATAAAGCCGGAAGTGACAAGCTGAAATTAAATGTTCTCTCACTTCATGGCTGTTTCTCGACAACCTCATCAGCCAATTACACTCTCAAATCCTTTAGTAGAAGGATCATCTTTACTCTCTTTTGAAGGGGAAAAATTCTTCTTCAAATCCATTTTACTCTCTGACTGACAGCTAATTTACATTTTTATTTGTCATGTCCCGAAATTTCCTCTGTAAGAATATGTCCGTTCAGAATCTGTGCATCTGGACCTGGGTCAAGTACCCGATAGGAAGATATTTGAACATCATGAAAAACTGAGAAAGCCTACACCGTTTCTGAAATTAGGCCCCATAGCTTAGACCTAAGTTTGTGAAGCTTTATTGAGTATCTTCTCATTCAACAAATCTTCTACATTTAAGAATACTGTAAATGAGTTATGTGTTCTGTCTTCAAAGATATGTGTGTGTGTGTGTGTCAGGGTGTGTGTATATATAACATGATTGAAGGTCGATGTGAATGTTAAATCTGGCCAAAGGTTTATTTCTTGGTCTAGGGACTGGTCTCTTGAGCAAGGTTTGTTTTGTATAATAGTTCAGACAGCTTTCACTTCCTTTTTTCATCAAAGCAATCAGCTGTAATTTTAAGTGTAAAATTTCAATTGGATTAAATGTGCCTTCTTCTTCTGTTATTTTATTCATTCTGGAATACTTTTAAAAGACAGCGAGCCAAGAGCATCGCCAGAGACCACTCTTCCATGCACTGCCAGTGGCATCATCCCATCACACTCTAGGTGTTTGAAGGACAATTTTTCTAATCCTTTACGTACACAGGTGCTCCTCGACTTACAGAATGGTTGTGTCCTGTTAAACTCACTGTAAGTTGAAAATATCGTAAGTGGAAAATACATTTCATACACCGAACTTACTGAACATCATAGCTTATAACCTGCCTTAGTGCTCAGAACATTCACAGTAGCCTGGAGATAAGCAAAATCACCTAAAACAAAACCTATTTTATAATATGTGTTGAATATCGCATGTGATTTATTGAACACTGCACTGAAACTAAGAAACACAGTGGTTGGGAGGGTGTTTGGGCCTCATAGCATGGTTTCCACTGAAAGGACAGCACCTTCACACCACGCTGAAGTCAAAAGCTGTCAGGTGAAGCCACCGTAAGCTGGAGGCCAGCTGTAACATTTAGCCCTCCCTCAGTATCCGTGAGGTGCTGGTTCCAGGAGCCCCTCTGGAAAACCAAAGCCCACAGATGCACGAGTCCCTGATCTAAAGTGCTGTCGTATTTTCATGTAACCTACACACACCCTCCTGCATACTTTGCTTGTTGTTGAGACAAAGCCTCACTGTGACACTCAGGCTGAAGTGTAGTGGTGCCATCGCAGCCTCAACCTGCAATAGTGATTCTCCCATCTCAGCCTCCTGAGTAGCTGGGAGGCATGTCTGCAGGCAGGTGGCACCGTGCCGGGCTAGGCTAAAGTTTTGTGTTTTTTTGTAGTGATGGAGTCTCACCATGTTGCCGAGGCTGGTCTTGAAATCCTGAGCTCGAGTGAACTGCTTGCCTCGGCCTCCCAAAGTGCTAGGATGACAGGTGTGAGCCACTGTACCTGGCCACCTCCTGTAAACTTTAAATCATTTTGAGATAACTTATAATATCTAATACAATGTAAAAGCTGTGTAAATACATGTTATTCTGTATTGTTCAGGGAATAATAACAGGAAAACAGTCTGTATGTGCTCACTGCAGACATGATCATCCATTTTTTTCCAAATGTCTTTGACCCCTGGTTGGCTGCATCCACAGATGCTGATCATACAGACAGACAGGGCACTAACACACACACACACACGCACACACTCAAACTCACACACTCACACACACACACACACAAAATCATGCGCCGCATATTGACATTTTGGTCGATGCTGGAGCACATACGTGACAGTTGTCTCATACGATTATAATACCATATTTCCACTGTAACATTTCTGTGTTGGGATGTATGATGTGTTCAGATACACAAATCCCTACCATTGTGTTATAAATGCCTTGAGTATTCAGTAGGGTAACTTGCTGTCCAGGTTTGTCACCTAGGAGCAATAGGCTACACTGTATCATCTTGATGTGTGGCAGGCTATGTGTGGCGGTCTAGATGTCTGGCAGTCTAGATGTCTGGCAGGCTGTGTGTGGTGGCCTAGATGTGTGGAAGGCTGTGTGTGGTGGTGTAGACGTGCGGCAGGCTGTGTGTGGTGGCCTAGATGTGTGGAAGGCTGTGTGTGGTGGTGTAGACGTGCGGCAGGCTGTGTGTGGTGGCCTAGATGTGTGGAAGGCTGTGTGTGGTGGTGTAGACGTGCGGCAGGCTGTGTGTGGTGGCCTAGATGTGTGGAAGGCTGTGTGTGGTGGTGTAGACGTGCGGCAGGCTGTGTGTGGTGGTTTAGACGTGTGGAAGGCTGTGTGTGGTGGTGTAGACGTGCGGCAGGCTGTGTGTGGTGGCCTAGATGTGTGGAAGGCTGTGTGTGGTGGTGTAGACGTGCGGCAGGCTGTGTGTGGTGGCCTAGATGTGTGGAAGGCTGTGTGTGGTGGTGTAGACGTGCGGCAGGCTGTGTGTGGTGGCCTAGATGTGTGGAAGGCTGTGTGTGGTGGTGTAGACGTGCGGCAGGCTGTGTGTGGTGGTTTAGATGTGTGGAAGGCTGTGTGTGGTGGTGTAGACGTGCGGCAGGCTGTGTGTGGTGGCCTAGATGTGTGGAAGGCTGTGTGTGGTGGTGTAGACGTGCGGCAGGCTGTGTGTGGTGGCCTAGATGTGTGGAAGGCTGTGTGTGGTGGTGTAGACGTGCGGCAGGCTGTGTGTGGTGGCCTAGATGTGTGGAAGGCTGTGTGTGGTGGTGTAGACGTGCGGCAGGCTGTGTGTGGTGGCCTAGATGTGTGGAAGGCTGTGTGTGGTGGTGTAGACGTGCGGCAGGCTGTGTGTGGTGGCCTAGATGTGTGGAAGGCTGTGTGTGGTGGTGTAGACGTGCGGCAGGCTATGTGTGGTGGTTTAGATGTGTGGAAGGCTGTGTGTGGTGGTGTAGACGTGCGGCAGGCTATGTGTGGTGGCCTAGATGTGTGGAAGGCTATGTGTGGTGGTGTAGACGTGCGGCAGGCTATGTGTGGTGGCCTAGATGTGTGGAAGGCTGTGTGTGGTGGTGTAGACGTGCGGCAGGCTATGTGTGGTGGCCTAGATGTGTGGAAGGCTATGTGTGGTGGTGTAGATGTGCGGCAGGCTATGTGTGGTGGCCTAGATGTGTGGAAGGCTGTGTGTGGTGGTCTCGATGTGTGGTACTCTATGTGTGGTAGTCTAGATGTCTTTTAGGCTATACCACTAGGTGTACACACTCTAGGATGTTTGCACAGGAACAGAAGCACCGAAGACACATCTCAGGATGCATTCCTGTCCCTGTGTGATGCATGCCTGTAAGTAGAGGTGTTCAGGCTGCCTGGTGTTCACTTACCTGGACATGTTTCTTGCCATCCTCATATCTGTTAACACATTGACTTCATTTCTGAGAGGCTCTAAGCAAGGAACCATGAGGTGCTGCCAGGACACAGCTCCCAGCAGTTATCGTGGAAGTTCCAGCCCCTCTGGAGACCATGAGGTCAGGGATCAGCAGCTCTACCCATGGGCCACAGGGGAGAGAGCTCACAGCTGGCAGCAGCCCAGCAAGGGTGGATTTCCCTCTGAACGAGAGCTGCAAAGAGCCTTCCAGTCAAGCCCGCCCAGCCTTGGGACCCTCTGTGAACCCTTACCAAAACCATTCACCACCTCTATCCTCCTACGCTGGGCTCTGCCTCTGTCATAAACTTTCTGGGTCGCCATAATTGATGTACCACACCTCTAGAACTCTGTTTCCTATGGAAAGGGGTGGTAAAACTTATCCTGTGCAATTGTTAGGAATGAAAGTCCTGTGCACAACAAGGAGTGGTACATCTACAGCAGTAATCCATCATTTATTATAAACTCCTCCTCCTGCCCCACCTGCCCACCCAGAGTAAAACCTGCCAGGCCACTGTTCCAGCATGTAGGTCCTCCTCCCTTCCTTTCAAGGTGCAAGTTGATTTCAAAGTTAAGTTAATAATGAACAAATGGGCTGCTCCTGCAGAATGCATTTGCTTTTAAACAGCAGTCTCCTGGAGACAGGTTCCCTATTAAAAACAAGTTCCTAAGAGCAGGACTCAGCCATGGTGGTCCAGCTGCTGAAGGCACAGTCTGAGGTTTTGCCCCTCCACTGCAGGACATCTGTTCACTCAAATGGCAAAACATAATATACGAACAGTAAGTAACTGAGGGTACAAGAGGTGCATAGCCCAAGAGATATCCCACAACAAAACTGGGAAACAGGTTTCATCTTGCAGGTCAAACAAGATACGTTCGCAGTGCAGGAGGACTGTGGGCTGCCTGGCTCCTGTGGGGAAGGTGCTGCTCAGGCACTGTGGATAAAGGCCCTGGAGAGAAACAGGAGACTTGCACAGAAAGCACAGCGGTCAGGGGCTGCCCCGATCTTTTATAGAATCACCAGCAAAGAATCTGACACAAGTGAACATGCATCTTCAGATGAGAGGGAAAATCGCTGGCGCTGACACTAGATTTCCGGTGTCTGAGCTGGAACTGGCAAGATTACAGAATATGGGTAAAAATAATAATAAGCAGAAGTCTCCAGCTGAAGGCAGCCACGAAGGCAAACTGTGGGGGAGAAAAAAGTAGAAAACATTCGTGTAGTGAGGGGATTCATTGTCTGGGGTGGAGATGTGTAATGAGTGAGCTGCAAAGTGACATAGGACAGACACCCTTTAAATAACCCAATTTTAGATCAAACAGTGCTTTTGGAATGACTCCCATCATAGATGTTGAACTTGCATTTTTAAAAGTTATTTTGTGACCATAGCATCTACAAAATGAATGAGGTCTTAAGCAAGGAACACACCAAACACCGAAGCTTGTCTTTGAGTTCAGAGCTTAGCCTAGAGTGATGCATGCCAGGACTGACTCCCTGGGACACAGCATCAGACCCAGTCCTTGGAGACACAGGCTTGCAACAGGGACAGTCTCCCAGGAGCAGGAACCGCTGAGTGCATTTCTGTGCTTACTCAGAGGCAGAGCCGACGAGCTCCTGGGCCGGAGATGGGAGCCTCCGTGCCTTCATTCTCGGGTCTGTGTTGCTCCTCACAGCCTCCAGCCCTTCAGGTCAGGTCCCTGGAGACCCTACGTGCCTGGCCCAGCACAGAAACACGTCTGATGTGGTTTGGATCTGTGTCTCCGCACAAACCTCATGTTGCATTGCAGTCCCCCATGTGGGCATTGGGGGCAGGTGGGAGGACTGGTTCATGGGAGTGAGTTTTTCACGAACGGCTCTGCACAAAGCCCTCGGTCCTGTTCTTGTGATAGTCAATGAGCTCTCCTGAGACCTGGTCATTTAAAAGTGTGTGGCACTTCCCTCCTCCCCTCTTTATCCTGCTCCTGCTCCTGCCATGTAAGACGCCTGCTTCCCCTCTGCCTTCTGCCATGAGTGGAAAGTTCCTGAGGCCTCCCCAGAAGCACAAGCCGCTATGCTTCCTGCACAGCCTGCAGAACCATGAGCCAACTCAACCTCCTTTTTTGTAAGTTACTCAATCACAGCTATTTCTTTACGCCAATGCAAGAATGCCTAACAGTGTCCCACCTACTCTTGACCCACAGGATCTGAACCTGCTCCCCTCCCAGCACTTCTGACCCATGGCTTCCCACCCTCTCATCCCCCAGGGTGTGGGGGACACCTTCGTCCTTCCAGCTGAGCGCGCTGCTTTTGCTGACACTGGCTCTTTCGCCCTCACCTTTCCATCCTGGCCCCTGGCTCATCTGCTCCTCTCCCACCCTCGTGCCCAGAACCCCCTCTAGAAAGCTCCAGATTCACATGCCCACAGGTGCATCTGGAGCAGCCTCCAGCTGTTCGGACATCACTCTCGTTACAGTTCGAGTGGGGCTTCCCTTTCCTGATCTGCTTTAGATGCTGCTTCTGAAAACATGAGGCCTCTGCCTCCTCCATTTGAATGAAACAAAAGGCCACCAAGTGTGCGCAGTGTATCAGGACTCCATGGAAAGAGCTCGTTAATGTTCTCCTGCTCCTCCGAGGTGGGTGTCAAGGAGCCCCTCTGTTCCTGCAGCCTTAAATACACTTCTCAGAATGCCAAGAAAATGCTATCCCTGCAGGACAAGAGCAGAAAATGGTGTCAACAGCCGCCTGTGACACACGGCCAGAGCTCCTTCCCTGAGGCAGAGCCCACAGCCCATGTGTTTGCTGGATGAGATATGTGCTGCTGTGTGTTAAGACTGTGGCTCAGGTACGTGACACACAGTGGGACCTCAGCTGTGGGCAGTGGTGGTGACTCAGGTGTGTGACACACAGTGGGACCGCAGCTGTGGGCAGCAGTGGTGGCTCAGGTATGTGACACACAGTGGGACTGCAGACCCTCGTCACCACAGCCACCACTGCTGCCCACAGCTGTGGTCCCACTGTGTGTCACACACCTGAGCCACCACTGCAGCCCACAGCTGAGGTTCCACTATGTGTCACATACTTCAGCCACCACTGCTGCCCACAGCTGCAGTCCCACTGTGTGTCACACACCTGAGCTACCACTGCTGCCCACAGCTGCAGTCCCACTGTGTGTCTCGCACCTGAGCCACCACTGCAGCCCACAGCTGAGGTCCCACTGTGTGTCATGCACCTGAGCCACCACCACAGCCCACAGCTGAGGTCCCACTGTGTGTCAGGCACCTGCCTAGCACTTGTCATGCATTATTGAAATGCTCACACTAACCCCATAAGGCAGACACAAATGGCTGCATTTTATGCATGAACAATGGTTTAAAGAGGCAAGTATTTTTCCAAGGTCCCAAAGCTTGTAAATGTCAGACCCGGAATCCAAACACATGTCCTCAGGGAGGCAGTCCTGCCTGGAGAATCAATCAACGAAATGGTCTCTACAACAAGACTGCACAGGTTATGTAGATGCAGAGGTCCTCAGGAGGAATGAATGAACTCTAGGTGAGCAACTTAACCACCAAAATCACAGTGATGCATGGATGAAAATACGTATAGCTCATTGAACTCGAGGCTGGATTTCTCCCAGATGCACATCAGGGGAAGGATGTGTCTGACATTCTGTCTCTCAAGCAAGCAGTCATTCATCATTTGCTGAGCACTCAGCATGCTAGGGATGCTTTATTGGATAAGAGGGATCAGACATCATGTACCAATCCAGTCCTGAGAGAACCCTCAGAGTCTTCTCCAACCACTGGCGAACACCCACCCATAGCCACGGGCCTAGCAAGCCACTGCACACAAACAGCCTTCTGTGGTTTGACTGTCTCTTCCAGTTGTCTCTTCCTGTGGGCCTTGCTTGTTAAGCTACCTTGGAAACAGAGGCCTATGCGTCCTTGAATTCTTCACAGAACCTGGTATGCTTCTGAGCCCACTGAACATGTAAACCCTGCCAACCGCCTCCTGCGAAGACTTCTCTGCTCATATCCAGCTCCTGCTGTAAAGGATACCTTCCTCCCCCAGACCCCAGAGCAGGTGGTTCCTGCCTCAGCTTCAGCCACCAGCACCCTGTGGCCACGGCTTCCCAGGCCTGTTTCAGACAGAGGGTAGGGCATTTCTATGGCCCTGAAAGCATGTGAGGTCTGTGCCGCAATTGGGAATTGTAGGAGACTCTACATTGAACTGTGCCCTGACCAGAGTGAGAATTAGCATCACCTGAGAAGGGAGGCGTGCAGGTCCCAGCCCAGGGTCCCTCTGGGGACCCAGGAGAATGACAGAGGGCCTGGACACAAAATCAACCCCAGACACTTATGTTCAGCCCTTTTGAAACTGGTGGTCTTCTCAAAGGACTTCTCCTTATTTTTAAAAGAAATGTCATCTTACAAAATGTTGAAAATTAAGATACATAAAAATAAAAGTATCATTCATGGTCTCATGCCAAAGATAATCAATTGTTTATTTTTGTATATTTTTCTTTAGGAATTTTCCCAAGGATGGAGACTTTTTAGTGATATTAAACTGGACTTCTGAAACAGCTGGTAAATTCTAACTTTTGGAAAGTCTTTTCTAGAAATATTTATTGTGTTAATTGAAAGGAATTGTTTTCAACCTCTTAGGAAGTTATTTATCATCTGGAAGTGAACCTTTCTCTTCACCACTTGCAGTGCATCTTTTAATTCTGCTGATTTAATTTTCATGTTAAACCATCCTCCTCGCCCTCATCCGCTCTGGTGTTAAACCGTCCTCCTCGCCCTCATCTGCTCTGGTGTTATCTTTGCTCATTGACTTTCCAACACATCAGTCTAGTGTTAGGAGCCTGAGCCCTGGTAATGGCTTGGATTCAAATCAGTGGTTCTCATTGGCCACAAACCCTGGGAAAAATCACATCCCCTCTCTGTTCTGCAGCTTCCTTGTCTGCACCACAGGAAAGATCACAGTACTTGCCTCAGAGGGTTGCTTGTGAGAACTGAGTGAGTTATATTAATATGTCTAATACCTACAGACTATTTGCTGTAATCACTCAATACATTAGGTATTTGCTGTGGTTTGAATACGTGTATACCTGCAAAATTCATGTGTTGAAATAGAAACTCCAAGGTGATGGTATGAAGAGGTGAGGCCTTTGGGGCAGTGATTAGGTCAAGAGGGCTTCACCTTCTTTAATGGGATTAAAGCCTTTATTAAGGAGGCTTCAGAGAGCTGCGTGGCTCTTGTGTTGCTTCCACCATGGGAGGGTACCACAAGAAGACACCATCTTGGAAGCAGAAAGCAGCCTTCACCAGACACAAAACCTGCCAGTGCCTTGATTGTGGATTTTCCAGCCTACAGAGCCATGAGCAATAGATTGATATTCTCTTCACATTACCCAGTCTCAGATGTTTTGTTACAGCAGCACAAGCAAACTAAGAAGCATTATTATTTATATTACTAACATGTAGAATAAAATTCTCCCCATTTATTAATTTTAATGAAGACAATAAACAGAAATATGGATCATAAGAATAAACAAGTCATGAGACTACCATAAGCAATTATATACTAATAAATTGCATAGCCTAGAATAAATGGATAGGTTCCCAACGTGCAGTGTATCACATTTATTTACACATACTTTCTACCAAGACTGAATCAGGAAGAAATGAAAAATCTGAACAGACTAATCATGCGTAAGGATATTGAATCAATAATCATAAATCTCACATCAAAGAAAAGCCCAGCACCTGATGAGTTAATGGATGAATTCTACCAAAGATTTAAGTCAATAATAACAAGTCTTCTCAATCTCTGAAAAAAATTTAAGACAATGACATGCTTACAAACTAATTTTAGAAGACCAGCATTATTCTTATAGAAAAGCCAGAAAAATATAATACAAGAAAATTAATTATTGGCCAGTATCCCTGGAGCATGTAAATGCAAAAATTACCAAGAAAATACTAGCAAATAGAACTCAACAGCACATTAAAAGGACCAGTCACCTTAATGAAGTGGAATTTATCTGTGGGATGCAGGAATGCTTCAACATATGCAAGTCAATAAATGTGACACACTGTATTAACAGAATGAAGAACAGAAAAACATATGATCATCCCAACAGATACAAAAAACCATGTACTTGACAAAACTCAACATTCTTTTATGATGAAAACTCTCAACAAGTCAGATACAGAAGGAATGTACCTCAACACAGTAAAGGCCATGTATGACAAACCCACATCTAACATATTATACTCAACAATGAAAAGTGAAAGCTTTTCCTGTAAGATCAAAACAAGACAAGAATGCCCACTCTCACCACTTCCATTCAAAGGAATTCACATCAGAAATGGGGAAGTTAAATTATCTTTGATTTCAGATGACATAATCTTATAAATAGAAAACCATAAAGATTCCACTACAGTGATTACTTCAAAGTGTTGAATAAGAGAAAACAACAAAAACAAAAAACAAAAAATCGACCACAAAACTCTAAGAAATAAAAAAACTAGTAAAGCCATATGATACAAAACAAACATACAAAAATCAGTAGTGCTTCTATAAACTAATAACAAACTATTCATAAAAAGAAATCAAGAAGACAATTCTATTTATAATAGCATAGAAACAGAATAAAAAACTTAGAAATAAATTTAACCTAGGCAGTGAAAGATCTGCACATGGAAAACTACAAAAGATTGTTGAAAGAAATCAAAGAAGACACAGATGGAAGGAAAGATATCTTGTGTTTTTGGATTGGGAAACTTAATAATGTTAGGATACCTATACTATTCAAAGCAATCTATAGGTTCCATGCAATCCTTAGCAAAATCTCAATGACATTTTTTATAGAACCAGAAAAAAATTGCTAGAATTCATCTGTAATCACAAAAGACCTCTAATCACCAAAACAATCTGAGCAAAAAGAACAAACCTGGAGGCATTATGCTACTTTATCTCAAAATCTACCCCAAAGCTATAATAATTAAAATAATATGATATTGACACAAAACAGACACATCAACCAATGGAATAGAATAGAGAGCCCATAAATAAATCTGTGCATTTATGGTCAAATAATATTTGATCAAGGTGTCCAGAACACACATTGGGGAAAGGACAGTTTCAATAAATTATGTTAGGAAAACTGGATGCGCATATGCAGAAAAATGAAATTGGACTCTGATTTCACCTTATAGACAAAAATTAACTCTAAATGGATTGAAGACTTAACTGTAGAACTAAAAACTGCAAAAATACTAGAAAAAAATAGAGAAAAGCTTATTAGCAGTGTTCTGGGTTAAGATCTTTTGGGTTTGATCCCAAAATCATAGACAACAAAAGGAAAAATAGACAAATGTGTTTACATTAAAAGTTTCTGCACAGCAAAGGGAACAATCAACAAAGTGAAGATACAGCCTACAGAATGGAAGAAAATATTTGTGGAACCATACCTCTGATAAAGAGTTAATATTTTAAATACACAAGAAACTAAAAAAAAAAAACCCTCAATACTAAGGAAACAAATAATCTACTTGATCAAGAAATGGGCAAAGAGCCTCAAAAGACATTTTTCAAAATAAGACTACAAATGGCCACCAGGTATATGAGAAAATGTTCAACATCACTAATCATCAGGAAAATGAAGATTAAAACCACAGTAAAATATCACCTCACATCCGTTGTTAGGATGCCTATTATCAACAGGGCAAGCAAGAGGTAACAAGGATATGGGAGGCTGTGGGGAAAGAGAACCTTGCATTACTGTTGAGAATGTAAATTAGTGCAGCCATTATGGAATGTAGTATGGAAGCTCCTAAAACAGTTGAAATAGAGCCACCATATCATCCACAATTCACCTTCTGGCTATATACACAAAGGAAATGGAATCAGTATGTCAAAGAGAGACTGAACTCCCATGCTCCCTGCAGTATTATTCACAAGCTATGGAATCACCTGACTGCCTGTCAACAGGTGAATGGATAAAGAAAATGTAGCGTATACACACAAAATGGAATACTATTCAGCCTTAACAAAATAGGGAAATCCTGTCATTTGTGACAATGTGGATGACCTAGAAGGACAAGCCGAAAACTGAAAGACAAATCCTGCATGACCTCAGTTTTTATAGAGAATCCAAAAAAAGTCAAACTCATAGAAGAGAGTGAATGGTGGTTATCAGGGGCAGAGTGAAATGAAGGGAGGCACAGGCAGAGGTTGGTCAAAGGATACAAAATTGTCATTAGGAGGAATAAGCTTAGGAGATCTATTGTACAACATGGTGATTATAGTTAATCATTAACTATATTAATTATATTATTAATATATTAACATGTATACTTGAAAATTGCTAACAGTACATTTTCAATGTTCTCAAGGCACACACACAACATATTGAGGTAGTGGATATTGACTAGCCTGATTTATTCATTCCACAATGTATACATGCATTAAAACGTCATTTTGCACACCATACATATATTTCATTTTCATTTTTCAATTAAAAGTTAAAACTAAAATTATAATTTTTTTAAAAAAAAGGAAGATCCAAAACAATTTTCTAAATATCTTTATTTCAGATTCAGAAACGGTTTTCAGAGTCCTGCTGATCCTCTGGGTCTTCTGCCTGACGGGCTCTTTTCCTTGTTCAGCAACATCCTTTAGGTCCCATGCTCGATCTTTTTATTGTTTTCCTTTTTGTGAGTTTGTATTTGGCTTTAATCCTTCCTCAGGGAGAACTCTGGCGCTGGTGCCTGTCAACAGCTGCGTGTTCACATGAATGAGCCTTGGGTAGACTTGCTTCCCAGCCCTTAGCTAGAGCACAGCGTGGTGTGGAAGCGCCGGGCTCAGCGTCTGATTTAAGCCGCTCTGCACCCTGAGGACACCGCCCTAGACCCCACGACTCTACCCAGACTCAAAGCAAGATGGTGCCAGGGAGCACTGAATCCCCAGCATGCACTGCGGCTGCCCGTTGTGGCAAGCGGAAACTACAATCCCCAGCATGCACCGCACCAGGGCTGCGCATGCCTCGCGTCACGGGCGTGAATTACAATCCCCAGCATGCAGCGGGGCAGCGCGGGTGATATACAGCCCCCCCTGCCTGCGGCGCGCGACCTCCAACCCGCACCTGTGCTCTGCTTGTTCTACGCCTAGGCAGCTCCTGGGGGTGCAGGGGGTCTCTGGGGGCCGGGGTGAGAGGGGCGATGGGAGAAGACTGTATTCTGGCCACCAAAACCGCAGCACCGGGCAGCAGAAAAGCTGCCTGCCTCTCTGAGGGTAATGGCGGTGCACTGGCTGACAGTGCGCTGCAGGCAGGCAAACCCTCCGACCGTTTTAAAGCCAGCACAGCACGCGTTTTAAAACATGGCTGCAGCAGCCTAGGGCAAGCAGAATTCTTACGTAATGCGGCATTGTATGCACAGCCAGCCGTTGTTTTAGGGGGAGTCACAGATTGTGTTCACTTTGCATCCAGAACAGCTAGCCAGCACCATTTCAGTCTCCGGACGCTTTTAATTTGGGAGGTGGGCGTCTGTAATCCTGTGCATCTAAATGCAGGTGTGTGAGTGCCATTGCTCCAGCGTGTGCGTGTAGGCATGTCCCCTTCTGCGGGGAGACTCTCCTCCGGTGGTGACATGTTTTACAGAGAAGGTTTCTACACTAGCTGGCTGAGAGGCTGTGACTGCAGCCACCCCCAGGCCTGAATGTCTGAAATACTAATCAGTGTCCTCAGCCTGGCTCCTGCCTTCTGAGGATTTCCTCAGCCCACAGGCAGTCCCTCAGCGGAGGCTCAGTGCTGTCTCTGTTAAGTCTCTCCAAGCCCGGCAGAAGACTCCTGAGACCACCCAGAACATGGAGCCTGTGCTCGCCTGGAAGGCTTGGGCTTTAGGGAGCTGCTGTACCCCAAATAGACACAGCCTCCAGCTGCTTCTCCAAGACAGGCTGAGGCTCCGCAGAGCTGGGAGTTGCCAGGAGGAGCAAGGGACAAGGTCGACCTGTTCTTCCTCCTTGCTCCCCAGGGTTCAGCAGGGCCACGGCACGCTTCCTAAGCTGTGATCCTGTGGGTGCCTCCTCAGGGGTCATGTTTCTGTCCTTGATTTCAGTGTGTGTGCAAGGACAGAAGACTGAGTGCAGCAAGCCTGAGAAACCATACAATCTGATGTGAGCTCTAAGTTAAGCCTGACTGCAAAGAGAGAAGGGAGAGCAGCTCCAATTTACCATGATCATAACTATGCTGTGGCTCTTGCCATGCACCAATCCACTGACCTGAGCTCCAGTCCGGAGAGTCCTAGGCTTGACTTCAGGCTCTGCTGTCATCATCTTGAAATCCCTCACTTTTGTTTATTTGTTTAACACAGAGTATTGCTCTGTCACCCAAGCTGGAGAGCAGGGGCGTGATCTCAGCTCACTGCAACCTCTGCCTCTCAGGTTCAAGTGATTCTCCTGCCTCAGCCTCCAGAGTAGCTGGGATTACAGCATGCAGCACCATGCCTGGCTAAGTTTTTGTGTTTTTAATAGAGACAGGGTTTCACCATGTTAGCAAGGCTGGTCTTGAACTCCTGACCTCAGGGGATCTACCAACCTCCACCTCCCACAGTGCTGGGATTACAGGCATGAGCCACCGATCCCAGCCCCTCACAATTTTGAATAAGGGGCCAGACATTTGTATTTTTCACTGATCCTCACAAATTTTGTAGTTACCAGCTGTCCTGACAGAAACTTCCTCCCGTGGGCTTCAGTGTTCTTCTTTGTAAGATGGGAAGATTGGAATAAAAAGTTTTCAAAGATATTTTTGTTGCAAAACTTTCTTTGTCAAAAAAGTTACATGTGGAACTCAAGACATAACCCATGTGATAGGGTAATAGTTAAAATCCTTTCTTTTCTTTTTCCTTATGCTGCTGCTTCTTCTTCTTCACCTCTCTTGCTCTTTCTCCAGCGTACCTCTGGGTCTCTGGAGGGGGAGAGGGGTTGTCTGGGGAATCTACCTCCTAAATATCAGTAGGCGATTGTTTTGTTGCCCTGTATGTCAAAGGGAAGGTGATTCCAATGCTTGGTATTTATCCGGGGGAATCACCGTTCTTCCTACTCTCTCCTCATCTGTGAAATGGTGGTAATAGCAGCACCACCTTAGAGGGTGGTTATTAATGAGAAGCAAAAGTAAACACTTAACCCAGGTTAACTACTTATATTTTCATACATATTATTATTATTTGTATATTTAGCTGCATCCCACTTCTTAAAGTAATTACACACAGAGAGGCACATAGAGAGAAATCAATGTCAAAAACACAACACACATCCATAATGGTACCACGGCTTTCTGCCTGGGGGCACATTTTAGACTATGGTGCAGGAATGAGGATCCCAGCGAGGCAGTGGTCTTGCTAAGCTTTGGACACAGAGATCATGGTCAGGAAGGTGGAGGCAGCTGTGAATGTCCTGGCACGATCCACAAAGGTGGGAACAATGCAGAAAGAGAAAGTTCTAGAAATACACACAGGGATCTGTAAAGTCTTTGAGCAAACACTTATTTGAACATGTGTAGAGTGAAACTCCAGGACACAAAGCAAAAACAACTGGCTGGTAGCTGTGAGGTAGGAGATTCCCCAAGCTCATAGGGAAGGAAGGCATTAGAATTGTATTCAGTCCCAGGACATGGACCTCATGCTCATGGGACCATCAGGATTACCCATGAAGACACAAGAATGTCACATATTTCCTCCACTTGGGCTATGTTAGACCTAGAGTAAGGACTACTATCTTCCCACCATAATAAAGCTTAAAAAACAAGTTTAGAATTGATCGACCATATCTAAAAGGAATTTAACCATCTATTAGACCAAACTTCTACATTCTTTGAAGGAAGAAGACCACAGCCAGACTCTCAACCCTGTGGCATTCACAGCATCTGGCAGTCAATCAAATAGTACTAGGCAGGTAGGAAAGTGCAGTTGCTAAGCATACCCAGGAGGAAACAGAGTCAATAAAAACAGACCAAGAAATAAAAGATAAGATGGAATTAGGAGACACAGATGTTGAAATAGCTATTGTAAACATCACAGACCTTGCTCTGGTATTAAAAGAAAACATGGTGAGAAAAGAAATGTAAGTCGTAAAAATGACCATCTTTGCATCAGAGGATCCTGTGAATACAGCGAAAACACAACCCACAGAATGGAAAGCCACGTGCAAATCGTGTAACTGATTTAGGATTAATATCCATGATATGTAAAGATCTTACAACTCAACAACGGCAACAACAAAAAACACAACCCATTTAACAATGAGGAGAGGACTTTAATAGCCATGTCTCCAAAGAAGAAATATAAATGGCAGATAATCACCTAAAAAGATGCTCCGTGTCACTAATTATTAGATAAATGCAAATTAAAACTACAACGAGATACCACTTGACACTAATTAGGATGGTTACAATTTTTTTTAAGTGTCAGCAAAGATATGGAGCAATCGAATCACTTGTGAATTTCTGCTGGGAATATAAAGTGGTGTGGCCACTGTGGAAAACAGCACAGTGGTTTCTCAAAAGGTTGAACATAGAATCATGTGATCTGGCAATTCCACTCTTAGCGATGCACCCAGAAGAATTGAAAGAAGAGACACAAACAGATATTTGTACACTCATATTATTGACAATTATTGACAACATTGACAATTATTGACAATTATTGGCAACATTATTGACAATACTCAAAATGTGAAATCAACACAAGTGTCCATCAACAAATGAGTGAATAAACAGAATGCGATCTGTCCATAACAACAGCATATTATTTAGCCTGAGAAGGAAGGAAATTCTGATGCCTGCCACCACATGCATGAATAATGAAGGCGTTATGCTAAGTGAAATAAATCAGACAAAAGGGACACATACTGCATACTTCACTCACATGAGATATCTAGGATAATCAAATTTATAGTGACAGAAAGGAAAACACTGCTTACCAGAGGTTGAGGGCAACAGGAAGGGGGAACTTTTGCCTAACGAGTGTAGGCAAGACAAGGAAGCTTCTGGAAATGCATGGTGATATATTATACGCTTAAAAACGGTTAAAATGGTAAATTTTACGTTATCTATATTTTACCATAATTTTAAAAAGTACAGGAAAGAAATCAAATGGAACTTCTATGGACGAAAACGGCAACGTCTGATTATAAAACAACAATAAGAGCCTGGGGTTAATAGCCGATTAGAGGACGCAGAAGAAAACGGTAGTGTGTTTAGGACATAACAACAGAAACAACCAAACAAAGCTGAGGGAGAGAAAGAAAACCTTGAAAGGGGGGGTGGGGTAAGAAGCAGCATAGACAAATTATTTCAAAAACTTAATGGCCAGAAATTTTATAAATATGATGAAAACTATAAACCTACATGTGTAATCCACAAAGTCGGAAAACACAAGCAGAAGCAAACCAAGGAGCAGCACGATGAGATGTTTGAAAACTACTAATAAACTGAAAACTTTAAAAACAGCAAGAACAAAAGCCACGTTACTTACAGAGGAACAAGGGAAGAGACAGCAGGCTTCTCGGAAACCAGGAAAGCCGGAAACAGCTGGACGGCATCTTCCACTTCTGAAAACATACATTCCACGTAAAGTTCCGTATCAACTACAGAAACGCCCTTTCTAAAGTGGACATGAGAAAATCACCATTGTCAGAGGAAGAGAAAGTAAAAGAATTCATTGCCAGCAGGCCTGTACTACAAGAAATTATAAAAGAGGTGTTTCGTGTGGGAGAAAATGATATCGGTTGGAAAACTGGACAGAGAGATATAAAATTTGTAAGAAGAAAATTAAAAAGATGAGAAGAACTTATGTGAAGAAAAGCACTAAATTAAGGAAGATGAAAGAATGCAACTGAATTGAACAATGTTTTATGTTCTCAGTAATACAAAGCACTATAAAAATATTATTTCTTCCCGTTAATTTATAAATTTAAATATCTTTAGTGAAAGATTACAATTGGCTTAAAAATTTAAACTATGTGGAAAGTTCACTAGAAAATAAATAACTTAAATGAATATATTATAGAAAATAATTTTCTTAGCATTATAAAAAATGTATAAAGCTACAATAATTAAAGAAGCATTTTACTAGAGCTGGAAAACTGACTGATAATGGAAAAAAGTGGAAAGTGCAAAAACAGAGCCGTTTCATATTACAACATAGCACAGGGTAAGCATGGTCTGAACCTTAAAAATCATCAGGGAAGGATGTCTTAATATGTTAAAATTAATGAATGGCCACATATAAAAATAATAATCTCAAAAACTTCCAGAGGCCAGTTATACAACAGGTGTCAAGAGCCTTCAAATGTGTATCTGCTATGGCTCATAAATTCTACTTCTAGAAATTTACCCATGTAGAAATGTCAAACAAGAGATTCAATCTGCACATATAAGAAAGCCATGAACTTCACGTTCATAATTGTGGAAAATGGGAACAGGGTAAATACCCTACAGTGGGGAGCTGGTTGAATAATTCTGGTACAATGGAGTGTTGAGTATAGGGCCTTCATATCTATCAATAAACCATGAACATAATTTATTTAATTTTTATTTATTTATTTATTGAGACAGAGTTTCACTTTTATTGCCCAGGCCGGAGTGCAGTGGCATGATCTTGGCTAACTGCAACCTCCACCTCCCGGGTTCAAGCGATTCCCCTGCCTCAGCCTCCCAAGTAGCCGGGATTACAGGCATGCACCACCATGCCTGGCTAATTTTGTATTTTTAGTAGAGATGGGGTTTCTCCATCTTTGTCAGGCTGGTCTCAAACTCCCAATCTCAGGTGATCCATCTGCCCCTGCCTCCCAAAGTGCTGGGATTACAGGTGTGAGCCCCTGGGCCCCACCAATTTATTGATTTATTTAGTTTTGGGACAGCATCTCACTCTGTTTCCCAGGCTGGAATACAGTGGCTCAGTCACAGCTCACTGCAGTCTTGACTTCCTGGGCTTAGATGATCCTCCCACTTCAGCCTCCCCAGTAGCTGGGCTTCAGGAGTACATGGACAACTAATTTTTGTGTTTGTTTCTTTTGTAGAGACTAAGTTTCACCATGTTGTCCAGGCTGGTCTCAAACTCCTGAGCTCAAGCAATCCACCCGCTTTAGTCTCCCAAAGTGCTGGGATTACAGGTATAAGCCACCATGCCTGGCCATGAACGTGCAAACAAATATACATATACAATATATTTTTTGAAAATCTGTGACTCGGTTTGTTGAGGAAGTCCTCTGTGCCAAGCAATAAGCCAAGTGCCAGAGATGCTCATGAGTAACAGGTGTTTATGATTTATGCTTGAAAATCTCATGTGGTGAACAGGCAGTCACAGGGAGATGAAGTGTGTTGTGGCAAGTGCCAACGCGGGGATAGGATGAGAGCACTTTGACCATCCCTGAGGACGTGAGGAGCTTCTCTGGGCTGAACGGCTACTGCAGCCAGGCACCGTACCTGCATCGCCTTTGTGACCAGTACAGCTCCACAGGGGCACAGCTGGAGAGTTGACGGGAATAAACGGGATTATGGGACGTGTCCCGTGTCCAGCTGGAGGAGGAGAGGCTGAGGTTTCCGTAGCACCGATTCCCCTCTGCTCTTGCCTCCTAGCACACTGCTCTCCCTCCCCTGCCGCCCCTGGGATTTCTCTGCTTGAAATGCAGAATGACGCCTGGGAACGTTGTAAGTCATCGTCTTGGATTTGTTTTTCGTTGGTGTTTTTGTTTTGGTCTGTTGACCCTTTTCAACAGACGTGAAGGACACTAAATTCTGAACAACTGTATTTCAAGGTACATCACTTTTCCACCAGGGAAGAGGCACACCGACCTCCTGGACTTGCCTGGAGTACTTGGATAATCGGCTCTGAGATCCTTGTGCTTAAGGAGCTGATTTCCTTTGAAGGAAAGCCAGGATGACAAATGGGGGTCCAGTTGACAGGGACATTCCTGGTTCCAAATCTCTGTCCGCAGGGACAGTCATGCTCAGGGAACTCTCTCAGAACACCCTTGCTGTCTATACGAGTTCTTCCAATGCAAATACACTCAACCACAAGGCACCAAATAGGCTCCTTTTGTATGTCCACCCGTGTGTTGTTCTGTGCTCCTGTGCTCTGTGTGTGTTTCTTTGTTGCCAAGGAAATACACACTGAAGTGGAAATGTTTGGAAGTCATTATACTCAGGAATTTAAACACACGGAAATCAGTTTTTAAAAGGATCTTTCATAGAACAAAAGTACCGTAACTTCATACCTCTAAACAAACAGATAAATAATGCATTATAATAATCTTTTAATAGTTATTCACATGCAGTTTGTTTGGATATCACCAGAGTTGTAAACTTCTTTGGGCGAGTATGTAAAGTCCTCATCTTTTAATTTAATGTTTTATTTTTGAACTGTAAAACAATTTTAAACAAAATAGAAATTGTCTAGGTGTCACAAGGGTACTATCTATTAAATGCTGTGGGGGATTTTTGCAACTCTCTTTATAGCTATGATCCCTCTTTTATCTGTAAAATGGGAATAAGAAGACATAGCTCAGAAAGTTATAGTGAGATGTATACGGAGCATTTTGGCCAAGATTTTCAATAATGGTACAACATGCTGGTACACGCCACCACGCCCAGCTAATTTTTGTATTTTTAGTAGAGATGGGGTTTCACCATGTCAGCAAGGCTGGTCTCAAACTCCTGACCTCAGGTGATTCTCCCACCTTGGCTTCCTAAAATGCTGGGTTTAGAGGCGTGAGCCACTGCACCCGGCCTTGAACTGTTCTTAAATATAGTCATTACTGAAAGTTAAATTATAGAAACCTACAGTCAAATAAATTAGAGTTAAAGCAAAAAGAGTAACAGTGAGAACCACTTGGGCTGCCGCTTCCTAATGCTTGCACTTTGCTGCGCTGTGCCCGTTCCCTGAGGTCACTCACGCCGGCTGCACCTGCACAGTGGGACCCCGCGGCACAGGGAGCTGGTGCAGGCCTCACCAGTGTGCATCCACCGACACCATGCTGCCAACTTGGAACTGGACATAGTGAGAGAAATTTCACCATGGACATTGACACGTGCATGAATCAGGGCTTGATACAGTGCTTTGTAGATTGCCCAGATTTATGATGGAGAAAAATGTTAGTAATGCAGATTATACTTAGACCTATGGGATATCCACAGCCACCATATCGGGAACACCACAAAAACTGAGGAAGTATTTTTCCAGTATCGAAAAACTACGATGTGATTTAGCAAAGAAGCCACACGTACCACTGATGAATGTGTGAAATTCCGGCGGACACCTCCACCAACCCCCTCCATCTGACTGGGTGTGCACTCCATCAAGGAGAACTTTAACCGACCCATTTACAAATGGAAAACCATAATTTGGCTATAGTTCAAGAGTTGCTTTTTCAGTAGACTCTTGTTTTGGAGTAGTTTTAAGTTTACAGCAAAATTGAGTAGAAGATGGGAAAATTTTCCATATATTCTCCGTGCCCCTATGCCTGCAAAGCCTCCAGCCTTACTAACATTCCCCACCGGAGTCGTACCTTTGTTACAACTGATGAATAGTTTTGAAAAAAAAATTTTTAAAGCATTTAATGAAAATCAATATTTTGTACAAAATTTATAAAAAAAGAGTACTCTGTATTTATTATTTGTAAATATTTTGTATCACATCTTTAATATCATTAAAACTAATAATAAGCTATGTTCATGTACATCAGCACATGTGCATTAATGCTTTAATACATTAATGTTTTTGTGGATATCTGGTTGTTCAGCAATCACCAGCACACCACCCTTTCTGACGGCACCTCCAGGAGTGGGAGAGCAGGAGGTCCGAGGCTACTCTGAGCCAGTTCTCCAGGCCTGGAAGTGAAACCAAAGGCATCCAGCCAGTCATTGATCCTACAGTACAGTTGAAGCCGACGCACATCTCTACAAGCCTGTGGCAGTACTTTGAGTCACCCTTCGAGCCCTAGCAAGACCTGGCTTTCCTGGGTTTGGTGGTGGTGGTGGTGGTGGCTGGCTGGCTGGTTGGTTGGTTGGCCGGATGGGCTGGTCGGTTTTAGCAAAGTTGTAACACATGTCACCACTGTTCACCTCCAGAAATAAAGGAGCAGAAAGTCCCCACAGACATTAATCTGTTTCGTGTCAACCACGCATTTTTCTCTGCCAGGTGCTCCTTCCCTGTAGAATGTTTCCTACTTAGTAAGACTCAGCCCAGTCACCGAATTCTTTGGGAAGTTATCAATGGTCAAATTTCTCTTCTCTTTACTCTCTTGGTGCCTGAATGTAACACTTACCACGTTGTATTTTATTTAGCAGATTCCAAAATTGGCTGTACTGTCGTCAGGGACAGGAAAAGAGAATTGCTCATCTCTGCTCATGGTTAACAGCAGTTTCCTATTGAATTGAGTCGTGGGATGTACAGAAGATCACCCCAAGGCCGTGCCCTTCCTTAGCGATTCTATGCTGATGTCATGGCCCCACTGAACAGAAGAGTCACATGGAGAAGACCGTCTGGATGCTTTGCTGCACAGGTGAAAATGTAGGAGTCGTATTTAAGCTGAGATTCTCACAGCCAGGGCGGTAGATGGGATTCAGTTGGGTTTCTCCATGCTCTATGAAATCTGGAATCAAGATATGTCTGAAAATCAGTGTCAGAAATCTTTCAGAGACTGAGAACCAAAATATCCAAAAAACTGTTCAGGCTTGCAGTTTAAAATGAAGTCTAATGTAGAAGGAACCCACTGGGCACACGAAAGTGAAAAATCCAGCTTGTAGAAACTTCCTGAGGCAGATGTGGGTCTCACCTGTGGGAAGCGAGGCGACACTTAGGATGACTGAGCTCCACAGGAGACTAAGAGAGCCACTGCTGTAAAATAACCTCTTATCACTGTTGAATGAAGGACAACATAGACAAAAACAGGCACAAGTTACAAGTGCACAGCTTCATAAGTTCGTACGACACTGAGCACACCCATGCAACCACTACCCACTTCAAGAAACGGGAAAATACCAGTGTCCGAGAAGCCCCGACCGTGCCCCTTCCAAGTCAACTGTGCGTCGACGAAGTCACCATTCCGCCGTTCATCGCTGTGGATTAGCCGTGTGCTCTCCTGTGTCTGATTCTTTCACACGGTCGTGTGTCTGTGACATTCGTTCATGTTTCTGCATGCAGCCTCAGTTCAGTATCGCTCACTGCACTATAGCATTTCTGAACCCAAAACACCTGAGACAGACCTCAATCCATCTGAACGTTTATTTCACCAAGGTTGAAGACATGCCCATGCACAGCCTCAGGAGGTCCCGACAACCTGTGCCCGAGGTGATCGGGATACAATTTACATGAGACATCAGTCAGTATTGTATGATGTACCTTGGTTCGGTTCAGAACAGCAGACCTAGAGGCAGGGACTTCCAGGTCCTAAGTAGGTACGAGACAAAAGACTGCATCCATTTGAGCCCTTCATCAGCCTTTCACTGAATACACAATTTGGTCTGGTTCAGTAAATCTAAATTTTTACGTAAATAATAGAGCAGAGGAAGCCATCAGATGTGCATTAGTCTCAGGTGAGTGGAGGATGCCTTTCTGTCCTGCACCTGTGAAGATAAGCTATCAGTTTACACTGCCAAGGTGAAATTCAACAGAACTGTTTTAGGTAAAGATCTGGAAGCCTACAGGGAATTTCCTTGTTGGAAAATGTGAGGGAGGTTATGTAGCTTTTTAAATCTTTGTAGTTATCATATTTAGAAATAAAATGTAAGGCAGGTTTGCCTGACACAGTTCCCAGCTTGACTTAGTGATTTGGGGGTCCCAATATTTATTTTCCTTCCACACATTTTATTATCTAAATATATAACCAGGCTTCATCCATGCTACCCTTGATAGATGTGTGATACGCTGTTTTCAATTTGGGGCTTGTAGGAATGGCATTGCTGTGAATATTCTTGCACAGATCTTTTGGTGTGCATGTTATGGAATAGACACTTAGAAGTGGAATCACTAGGTCAGAAGGTAAGTGTGTATTCCAGCATAGTAGGTGCTGCCAACGCATGTCCCGAAGGAGTTGTCCCAGCTTCTATTCCACCTCCCATACCTGACAACTCCCATGGCTCCACACCCTCGTGAACACAGTACTGTCAGATTCTCAGCCCATTCTAGTGCACACATGCGAGTGATGACACTGAGCAGACGGTCTATAGGCCATTGGATACCATCTTTTGTGAAGTGACTTATCAACAATTTGCCCATTGTTATTGTAAAAGTTATTTAAATATCCTGGTTTGTGAGTAGATACAAGGATTGTAAAAGCTTCTCCTACTCCGTGGCTTGCGTTTCTACTCTCCTAATGCTATGTTTTGATGAACATAAGTTCTTACACTGAGTAAAAAAAAATTTTTTTTTTTAGTTTTAAAGTTAATACTGCTTGGCTTTGCTTAAGGAATATTTCGAATACTACAACTTCATAAACATATTTTTCCACTGGGTCTAATAGAAGTTTCGGTGCTTTATGATTTACCTTTAAGTTTATGGACCATCAGAAACTGATTTTCTTGTGTGTGCTATGAAATTCGAATCAAGGTTAATTTCACTTCCATATGAATGTGCATTTGATCTGGGGCAAATTTTTTTTTTTTTTTTTTTTATTGCATTATAGGATTTGGGGTACATGTGCAGAACGTGCAAGATAGTTGCATAGGTACACACATGGCAGTGTGTTTTGCTGCCTTCCTCCCCTTCACCCACACTTGGTATTCATCCCCAGGCTATCCCCCCCAGCGCCCCCCCCACAAATTTTTTAAAGCCCATTTACCCATGCAGAAGAATGGTACTTTCTTTATGGATTGGTTGATCCCACTATGTGACACCATTAAACTACCCCTATTCTTCACTATGTCAGTTTTTTTCCAGACTTTCTATACTGCTTTTTAAAGAGGTATTTGTATATGTATATTTGTATGTATATTTGTCTGTCACTATCACACTGTTTACATTCCTGCAGCTTTATAATAAGTCCTGAAATCTAAGTCACCAGATTTTTTTTTAAAACTGTTTCAGCTATTTATGACCCTTGGCATTTCCGAAGATATTTAAGTTTCAGGTTGTTGGTTTCCACAAAAAAAAATGCTGAAGTTTTGATGAGAATTGCATTGAATCCATTGACAAATTGACAGGGAACGGACAGTCTTATAACATTGAGTCTTCCAGTCAAAGCACAAGGTGTATTTCTCCTTAGGTCTGGAGAAGCCTGGCTGGCACCCAGCCTTGCATCCCTTGAATGACCCCAACTTGTGCATGACATTGTGCTGCTCTTATACCTCACTAGATTCAACAGTCTAATTTGTGTTACACATTTTAAATGTTCATGAGAAAGACTGATCTATAATTTGCCTTGCCTGTATGTCATTATCAGGTTTGGTATCAAGGTTTATTGTTATCTCATACAATAAATTTGTATGTCCTCCCTCTCTATTGTATTCTTTGGAAGATCTTCTGCAAATTGGCATATTTTCCCTTAAATTACTACAAAAAAATCACCAAAATTATTTGAGTCTGGAGACTTCTTTGTGTAAAAGTTCTATATTATGAATTTAATTTTGTTATAGATATGGGACAATTTAGATTTCCAATTTTGTCTAGAGTCAATGTTGGTAAGTAGTGTTTTCATAGAATTTTTTCCATTTTTATACCATTTATATTTATTGGCATAAAGTTGTTTTTAATCATTATAATATCCTAGGATTTAAGATGCATTTTTTCTAAGCAGCATAGAAATCATTTACCCATTTTTATACTGTTAGTTGTAAGTTAAGGGTATGTAACCCACTTGTGCATAATGTAATTAATATTCACATGGGATCTTTATCAATCTTGGCCCTCAGTCAGTCTAGAAAGAGAAACCAGGTAGTAAGTTGAATGAGAAAGTTTAATATAAATCTTGATTAACTACAACAGAGGATGTGGTAACAAGTAAGGAGAATGCTAAGGAATGCAGAAATCGAGCAGCCATTACTTTGAGGGCTGAATGTCCGAGAAAGATCCCTGCCCCAGGGTGAGATCCAGAGTGTACGGATGCCAGTGGGACTCACTGGATGTCAGAGGGGTGACTGAAGTGCTGTCGTGAAATCTGCCTCCTGGGTCTTGCCAGAAATCCTGGGGTGCTGGGGAAAGCTGTTGCATTAGAAGTGTCTCTCCAAAGACCTTCTTCTATGAAACCATTTGAGATAGGGTGCTGTGTGGAAGTGCTGGCTGTGGCATGAACCACCATGGAGCCTGGGGCTGGGGAAGCTGACATTGGCAGGAGCCTGGTGCAGAGATGTCACACATTTGCAGAAGTCGAGTGCCAGAGGAACTGCACAAGCCAAGTGCCAGAGGAACTGCACACCGGGAAGACTCTGGCGTCCGAGGAGCCCCACATCTCCATGAACCTAGTGCCAGGGAGGCTATAGGTCTGCATGAGCCTGTGCCAGAGATGCCACACATCTAGAGGGACCTGCTGCCTGGGAACCTGCACTTCTGGAGGGGTCTGCCAAGCAGACACACCAGAACCAGGAAGCAAAATCCTCTTCTCCTGCAGAGTGTCTGCAGCCATCTATTTGCAAAACCTGACTTCATGCCAGATGGCAAGGTAAAAAATCTTTAAAAGGCCCAGATCGTTTTTCACAGCGCAGGCTAAAAACCTGGATTTAGAGCCTAACAGTTATAAACGGATAAACAGCATAGAATCATTTCTATCTCTTCTGATAATATTATTCTGCTAATAAACATGCTGACTTTCACTAATATAATTAATAATTTATTTGGGATCATAGCTACCATCTTACATTTTTATTTGTTTATTTTACTTTAAGTCCTGGGGTACATGTGCAGAGCATGCAGGTTTGTTACACAGGTAAACACGTGCCACGGTGGCTTGCTGCACCCATCAACCCACGATCTAGGTTTTAAATCCTGAATGCATTAGGTATTTGTCCTAATGCTCTCCCTCCCCCACCCGCCCCATGGGAGGCCCCGGTGTGTGGGTGTGTGATGTTCCCCTCCCTGTGTCCATGTGTTCTCGTTGTTCAACTCCCACTTATGAGTGAGGACATGTGGTGTTTGGTTTCCTGCTCCTGTTTTAGTTTGCTGAGAATGATGGTTTCCAGCTTCATCCATGTCCCTGCAAAGGACATGTTGTTCTATATTTTTATCTGCTTTATGTTTTCTCTACTTCTTGCCTTCTTTTGATTGAAGCAAGTGTTTTTGAACTTTTTATCTGTATTATTTTATTAACATTATAAACAACTCTGATCCTTTAAGGGATTAGGATCACAAACTCAAGATTATAAAATGTGCCCTTCAGGTAGGGTAAATTAATGCTATTTATTCCTCAATCAAATAACCTTAGAAGATGTAATTTCTGTTATCTCTCACTGTTATTATTGCTATGCATTTTTAATCTCCCTGTATTTTAGTTCACAGCAGGTATTATTACTATTGTATGGTGAATACATACATTATATATGTGTATATATATATATATATATATATATATATATATATGTGTGTGTGTATGTATATTTGCTTGGGGTGGAAGTGTATTCTGGCTTTACTGGTGAAGGATGTTTTCTTCAGGCACAACTCTAGGTTGCCAGTTCCTTTCTTCCAGAGCTTTAAGGAAGCATCCTCTTGTCTTCCAGCTCCAGTCACTTCTGTTGAAATGTCAGCTGTTAGAATCTGTGTCCCTCCGTTGAAGGTAATAGGCACTTTGTTCTCCTCATCTTGGGATTTCAGCCGCTGTTGTTACGATGTCTCGTCATAATGGCTCTCAGTTGTGTTGCTTGGGGTTCCTAGTGCTTTGTGAATAGATGACTTGAGTTTGAGTTTAACCATCAGTTTAGGAAAATTCTCAGCATTATCTCTCTTTCTCTCTCTCTCTCCTTTTTTTTTTTTCTTTAGATGGAGTCTCACTCTATCGCCCAGGCTGGAGTGCGATGGTGCAATCTCGGCTCACTGCACTTTCTGCCTCCTGGGTTCAAGAGATTATCATGCCTCAGCCTCATGAGTAGCTGGGATTAAGGTGCCCACCACCACACCTGGCTAACTGTGTGTTTTTGGTAGAGACAGAGTCTCACCATGTTGACCAGGCTGGTCTGGAACTCCTGGCCTCAAGAGCCCCGCTCACCTTGGCCTCCCAAAGTACAGGTGTGACCCAACCAGCCAGCTCAGCGTTATCTCTTTAATTCTCCTTTCCACCTCTGTCTTACTTCCCTTGTGCTGTTCCAACCACAGCTAGACTTTCCACCATGTTCCACACGCCTGGCACCGTGTCCTGTGTTTTCCTTCCCGCCGCTAAGGCCTGGTTATTTTCTACTGACTCATCATCCATAATCCAATCCAGGTTGTCTCCCAGGTTGCTTTTAAACTTAACAGTCAGTTCTTAGTTTCAGGGACTGAAACTTTACTGGGAAAATCATAAGTTGACTTCTTTCATAGATTTAAGTTTTCTGATTAAATTTCTCATCTTTGCTTAAATTCATCAGAGCTGCTTAAGTCCGTGTGTGTAACCCCGACGGAGGGACCATCTGAAGCTCTTTTTCTGTTTTCCGCTTTCTTGGTTGCATCTGGCGATCCTCGGTAAAGTACTGCCTGTTTCGGATGAAATCTCTGGAGGCTCTGCATGATGCTGTCTGCTCCGGATAAGGCTGCCCCTTCCTCGGGCATCCACACTGAGGGAGGGTTCTCCTTATCTAGTCGTGGGCACAGTTCCCAGGACTACACTGCCGTCTGGTTTATCTGCGTGTTTTGTTTTTTTTTTTTTTTTTTTTTGTACTGTTTTTGCAAGGCTTTATATGAGTCTCATTTTCTTTTCTAGGACGCCCCCTCAAGGTTGCAGCCAAAAGCGCGGACTATTTACTAACACCTTCACGCCCTTTAAACTCTAACACAGCCCATCAAATAAAAAGTTACCAACTCCAAGGCTTTGTGCTCACCTTCTTAGAATCTTTCCCCATTCACTCTAATAATTTAGCAAATGCTTTGAGGAGGATATCGTAGACTTATGACAGAGTACTCTTACTATGGGCCGAGTGCTTATTTCTCCAACAAAATTATATGTTAAATTTATTTATTTATTTATTGAGACAGAGTTTTCCTCTTGTTGCCCAGGCTGGATTGCAATGGTGCAATTTCAGCTCACCGCAACCTCTGCCTCCCAGGTTCAAGCAATTCTCCTGCCTCAGTCTCCCAAGTATCTGGGATTACAGATGCCCGCCACCACGTCCAGCTAATTTTTTGTATTTGACAGAAACAGGATTTCCATTGGCCAGACTGGTCTGGAACTCCTGACCTCAGGTATTCCACCTGCCTCGACCTCCCAAAGTGCTGGGATTATAGATGTGGGCCACTGCATCTTGTATGCATTGAAGTTTTAACTCCCAATATGATTGTATTTGGAGATGGAATCTTTGGGAGATAAATAGGTTTAAATAAGGTGGTGAGGGTGGGGTCCCCATGACAGTATTAGTGCCTTTTTGAGACAGACACCAGGGCTCTCTCTGCTCAGTGACGTGGCAGCAAGACAGAGGACGTGTGTGACCCAGGGAGAGGCCCTCACCAGGAACCCACCATGCGGCACCCTGATCTCGGACTTCATCCTCATGCTGTGACAAAACAGATGTTTGTGGCTTAAAGGCCTCTAGTCTACAGTATTTGGTTATAGCATCCCAAAAAGCCGAAGACACCCCCGTACCTCCCTTTCCTCTGGGAAGAACTTTTCCTTAAGTCTCATCACATGCATGAGATTAGCAAATTCCTTGCTGGTTTCACTGACTCTCAGTAAGTGCCTTGCATGTTTCTTGGGCTCTCAGGAGGGCAGCATCTCACTTCTAGGTGGCTCCTTCTGTTTGGGACTGTGACTTCTCCAGTCCTGACAGGTTGGGCAGCTTGCTGATGTCTTCAAACTCACTTAAAAAATCTGACTTTTCTGCATGTTCTCGATGAAGCATTAGTGTGTGACCTGCTTTTCCATCTCAGGGGGAAGCTGGGAGGCCCCACTGCCCCAGCATTGATCCAAATAAGGAGAAAATATAAAGCCTATGATTCACCAGTTGCCTGCTCCCAGTCCTTGGACGACACTCCTGGTGCTCCCAGTCCTTGGACGACGCTCCTGGTGCTCCCAGTCCTTGGACGACGCTCCTGGTGCTCCCAGTCCTTGGACGACGCTCCTGGTGCTCCCAGTCCTTGGACGACGCTCCTGGTGCTCCCAGTCCTTGGACGACGCTCCAGGTGCTCCCAGTCCTTGGACGACGTTCCTGGTGCTCCCAGTCCTTGGACGACGCTCCTGGTGCTCCCAGTCCTTGGACGACGCTCCTGGTGCTCCCAGTCCATGGATGGTGCTCCTAGCTGACCACTGTTCTATTCCTCGAATCCACAATGCAATCTCAGGAATTTTGTCAATACGGAGCTCTAAGAGGTTTGCATACTATTAAACCTCTCTGCCTGGCCCATTTTATGTTTCCGATGGAGCTTACTGAATGATTTTGGTCAAACACTTGCCAATCTCAAGCAAAAAGCGATTCTGCAGTTGTCTGAATTCAGTAGTTTTTCACAGCATTATGGTTTTCTTGGCTAAATTCAGACTGACTTCATGTGTTGGAACAGTTTGCATCTCTTACTTTATCCCCTTAAGAAATGAAAAGAATAATACTAGTGACTAAAAAAGAGGGTCATGAAGACTATGCAAATATTTGGAAAGTAGCATCTTTTGAACACTTGAAAGAAAAGTGCAATATAAATGATTATTTTTTAAAGCACCATATGTAGAAAATGCAATCCAGCTTTTTAAAGAAGTGTTTTGGCGTTTCATTCCAATTTACTGATGAATGGTGACTAATGAAATGTTTGTCTGGGATTCTGAAGAGGCAATTCGATTGCTGCATGTGGATAGAGGACGCCCGTTGCTTCTGATCCTGCCGACCAAGGCATCTTATATAACGATAAATTATACCAGGTTTCAAAATCCTCTGAATGATGCTATCTGCAATACTGCTGCCTCTCCTTACTACCTCCCGTTTTTACTTTCTCCCAGTGAAAGAAATAACAGTTTGTAAAGGCTTATAAATTCCAACTCTTATCTTTTAAAATGGTTGTTCTCTTCCTCATCTTAACATGCAAATAGACTGCCTTTCTTAAACCTTTGATAAAGAGCCAGAAGTTCACAAGATTTCGATAAACCACCATGAGAAACCCAGTCAACGAACAAAGGTCCACGAGGAATTTACTATCTATTAATGCCTCTGTAATAAGCAGACCCTCACCTGACATTCTCAAAGGAAGCCGGATGAACACTGTAAGCGATGCTCAGAAAAGGTAAAGGACACCTAAGCAGAAATCTGGTGAGGAATTTGGAATCATCTATTCACAAAAGAAATTTACGTAATTGTCTTCCGCTGCTCCCAGCAGTGGGGCTGAAGGAAAAGCGGAGTCCCTCAGAGGTGGCTGCGGGCAATGTGACCTTCCAGGGCGCTGTGACCTTCCGTTCTGTGTTCTCGTCCTGGGGCAGCCACTAGTTTGCTGCATGACCTTGGCAGGACCCACCAGGCTTGCAGGATCTTTCTCTGTGCACTGACGAGGTGAAGCTGAATGGCTGTGGCCTTCAGCCATGCTGTTTATGCCAGCAGGGTTTGGAGGTACAGTTCAGGAGGGGGCACCTCGGAGTGCGGGCCCCTCTACACGCCATGGTGGCCAAACTCCCCATGCTCAGGCCCTGGGACTCTAACCCAGACACACCGAGCTCATCCCACCCCTCATTTCCTGTTCCTTCTCCTCGTCCCAAAGATGCCAAAGGATCTGCAAACTTTCTTTCCTAAACTCCTTTCCTGAGTCGTTGGTATCATGCTACATTTCTTTCTAAAAGCTCTCGTTCCAAGGCCTGGGCCTATGATTTTGTTGCCATTGTTTATAAGAAACTCACTTTTTAAAGTATTTTTAGATATTTAATTTACAAATAAAAATTGTGTGTATTCAAGGTGTACAATGTGCTTGTCTGATACATTCATCCACTGGGTAATGATGATCACAATCAACGTACCGTTTGTCACCACTCGCGCCGCACAGGAGAGGGCCCAGAACTGGCTCGTCCTACAACCGTGTTTGTGCCTTTGACCAACATCTCCCCACCTCACCTTCCAGCTCCTGGTAACCACCATCTACTCTCTGCTTCTGTGACTTCCACCTTTTTAGACTCCACGTAAATACGTGAGCTCATGCAGTCTTTGTCTTTCTGTGCCTGGTGCATTTCTCTGAGCATAACGGCCTCCAGTTCTATCTGTGTTGTTGTGAAAGCCAAGGTGTCCTTCTTTATCAAGGTTGAATAACAATCCTGTGTGTGCGTGTGCGTGTGTGTGTGCATATGTGTGTGCCACGTTTCTTTATTCATGTGTGGAGGGGCACTCAGGCTGCTGCATATCTTGGCTACTGTGAGCAGTGCTGCAGTGAGCCTGGGAGACTGTTTCTGATGCCCGGCTGCCTCTCGGTGTTACCTTCCACGCTCCTTAGGTGAGAGGTCTCTTCTTCAGCTTTAAGCAAACTTCCTTGGCATTGACCTGTGTCCTCACATTCTTTTTTACGGGTATTGCAGCCTGGCGTTGTTTTATCCCGTGTCCTACTCTTCGTCTCTGCCTACCAGTAATCAATATCTCTGTCTCATTATAAAGGCAGCCTCTGTCTATTTTGTAACCGCTGATCCTACTATTGCTTTTATGTATATTTTTTTGTTTTATTATCTCCCGTCCACAGAGCCTGAGTGTTTGCTTTCAGAGGGGTCTTTATACCCCTAAAATGTGAAGAATAGGGGTAGTTTAGTGGTGTCAGGTTGTTTTACAATGAAGACTGCTTTTCACAACCTCAAAGAGGTCATCAGGCCTGACACTCTCCCCAAGTAGAGGTTTTACGTCGCCATCAAGAATTCCACGATGTGCGGCCGTGCCGTTAGCTGGAGTTGGCTGGGTCTGTGGCCTTGAGCCCATCTTTAGAGGTGAGACTAAGAAAAAGCTCATGCCGCCTCTGCTTTCCTAACAAATTCAGGAGGTAGTGGGTGCATTCCGATGGTTGTTAGGATTCTGATCGTCAGGACGATGGAAAACGCACGTCACAAAGCAGAAACACGAGTGTGCCGGACAGTCATCAACTGCTGAGTAACAAATTGCCACAGACTCAGTGGCTTAGAGCAACAGGCAGTCTTCACTCCACAGCTCCCTGGGTCGTGACATAGCTGTCCTCCTCTCCAAGCCCTCCAGGGTCACAGTAAAGGTGTCGGCTGGGCTGTGTGCCCCTCTGGATGCCTGGTCCTCCTAGAAGTGCACGCCTCTGTTGCTGGAACTCAGTTATTTATGAGAGTAGGGGATGCGGTCTCTGTTCTCTTAAGGGCGGTCAGCCAAGGTTGCTCTCAGCTCCTAGGACTCTCTGGAGATGGCAGCGGAGCCCTTCAAGGACAGCAGGTGACTCTGCTGCTGAGCATGGAGAAGAATGACACTTTCTGTTGAAGGGTTCACCTGATTAGGCCAGAGCTACCCAGGGTGATCTTAAAGAATGACACTTTCTGTTGAAGGGTTCACCTGATTAGGCCAGAGCTACCCAGCCATTTACTTAAAGATGAGCTGATTTGGGGCCTTACTTACATCTGGAAAATTCCTTCATCTTTGTCCCAAAATGCGTCCTGGCTCCCAGTCCCAACTCCCCTTCAGGTGAGAAGCCAGTCACAGGTGCCATTACCACAGCCTGGCTCAGGGGGCTGCCAGTGTGTTTTTATGACAAGAAATTATTCGAAGAGACAAGCAGTCCAGCAGTGTGGGTCGAATATGTCAATTAGCATTGCAGGATTAAAAATGTTAGATCAGAAGTGTGGAGGTGAGAGAAAGAGCTCATTTCCTGGGGGCGACTTCTGAGCCAGCCTCCCCCGAGCTCTGCCTTCCGTAAGGGGACCCCCTCAGCGGGGATCAGCCCTAGCCCTAGGAGAGCTCATCCTTATTTCACAGACAAAGAAACTGGGTCTCAGCACAGATGAGACACATACTGGAGGCTAGCAGCCCTGTCAGTGCTGGGGCCGGCGCTGGGGCTCAGGCTGCCTGCCCTGACCAAAGCTGTATGTAGGTCTCTGATGTTTAGGAGCGGGGGCATCGCCAGCCTTGGACCCTGCATGTCAGAGCTTGAGCAGGGGCCCACCTCTTCCATGTGGAGAGTGAGGGTTTCGGAAGCCAACCACAGAGAAGTCTCCACACCCCGCCACCACCCTTCAGTCACGTCCAAGCCTCTGATTTCCAGTCCTCACCAGCCCCGGGCCTGTCTACCTCCTGTCCCCATAAAGATCAGGAGACACTTCCAATCCAGCCACCTGGTCTCTCACCCTCATGGCTCATCACACAACCCCTGCCCCAGTCCTGCCCATCAGCCAAGCCAGCCTCTGCCCCAGGCACTCGGGGGGTCTTCCCAGGGGCACCTCTGGTCACGCCCCTCCTGTGCTCATGCCCCCCAAGGCTCAGCTTTCCTTCCTGGCAACTGAGGCCTTTCTTGCTCAGATGCTCTGTGCAGCTTCTTACTCCCAGCCCCGTATAATGGTCCTGCCTCCCTGTCATCATCCCTCCTTCCACCGACACCTCCTATTTGTCTTCCAGGGTCTGGGGTCCTCCCGGCGGATGCCCAGCGGCCTCAGGTGTTATGGGACCCCTGCCCACTGGACACTCTCCACGACAGACCTTGTCACTCACCCCGGAGCCCACCTGCTCCTCCAATGCCACAGCTGCTGGGCATTCTCCCATTTCTCCGGTAGAACCATGCGGCAGGCTGGTTCTTCATACTTGAAGTCTGCTCAGGGAAGATGGGCCAGAAAAGACAGCTCCATCCATGACCCACACCTCCATGGCTGTTCGTCAGGACTGCACTGATGTTCTAGGGGTGGGGCTGAGTGCCCAGGAGCCTGGAGGAGTGCCAGAGGCATGCCAGTCCATACCACGTCCCATCGCCCTGTGGACTCGCACAGCGCAAGAGCAGGCTCCCGGCAGCTCACGCTTCCGGGGCTCTCAGGAAATGCTGCCTTTTAAGCTCCTTTGGGAGTAAGTGGATCTCGCTGGAACCTCCTAGATCAGATTCAGGCAGGACTTGGGGTATCCTTTCACCTCCCTGCTCAGAAGCTTGCATAGCTTGTCCCCTTTTGAAGGCTCTGGAAGTTCCTGTCTCTGTGAGCAGAACAGAGCCTTGCTGCCCGGCTGTGTAGACTGAGCTGTGAGGACTCAGAATCTGTTCACTGTGTAGACCAAGCTGTGAGGATTCAGCATCTGCCCCGCCATGTAGACTGAACTGTGAGGACTCAGAATCTGCCTGCTGTGCAGGCTGAGCTTTGAGGAGTGAGAATCTGCCTGCCGTGTAGACTGAGCTTTGAGGAGGAGTCAGAATCTGCCCGCCGTGTAGACTGTGTCGTGAGGGCTCAGAATCACTGAACACCCAGCTGCTCGGGCTGGGAGGGGCCATGGAGCACCGGAGGGCCTGCGAGAACCTTCCCATGGCAGCCGATGCCTGTTAATTGTAGAGTCATAAAACGATAAAGGGGCCTTGGAGATCAATGGGTTTTATCTGGCATTGCTGCAAACTGCAGCTGTCGACATTCATTTTCCCAGCCCCCAACCCAGACGAATAAACACATAATCCAAAAAGTGCGGCAAGACTCGCACTGTTCTTAGACCCCAGGCCTCAGTTCTGGAGATTTCAGCCTCTTCCAAATTCCAACCTTTGCCCAAAGGAATCGGAGAGTGTGGGGAGCGGGGGGTGATGGAGACAAGAGCCGGATCATCACCCAGGAGACTGAAAGAGCCACAGGATCGGGGTGTGGCCTCGGTTTACCCATCTGAAGAAAGAGCAAATTGACGAAGATGACCTCTGAGGTTCTAGACAGACTTACAGATTTAAAGATTTCAAAAGGCTGCTTTGTAAGATGGGAAAAAAGGCAAACTCCACACAACATAAAATTAGCCGTTTTCAGGTGAGCAATTCAGCGGCATTGGTGCAATCCCAAAGTGCAGCCAGGTGCCCATCAATAGACTGATCTGCTTTTGCATAAACAGGACAGAGATCGAGCAGAGATCTGGGAAATTGAAGGAGACATCTTGGCTGTCACCCAGGGCCCCATGGATGTCACTGTCCCCACCCTGACAGGGATGCATTCTGGAGACCTCCCACAGGTGGGAAGGCAGCAGGACCCTGTGACATGTCCTTGGCTCCACCTGCCGCCTCAGAAGCCATCGCCAACCTGCTGGGGTTCCAGGTGTTCAGGCCACGGCCCCCTCTCCCTCCCTTGGGTCTGCGTTTTTGCAGATGCTCTTGTCACCAGTCAACAACTGTGACATAAGGAGGGCTTGAGACAGCGCCAGGTCCAGGTCCTGAGGGGACCAGAAGGAAGGAGGCAGCCAGGTCTGAAGGAAGAGGAAGTCTCTGAGAGCCCCAGGACCCAGCCTTGTGTGGCTCCGGCCAAACAGGAGGCAGGGCCAGGCCTCAGGGGACCCACACGGCCAAGCGATCCCCCGTGTCCCGGCGGAAGGAGCCGCCTCCCAGCTCACATACAGCCTGCCTGTGTGCTGTGGAGCCACACCCTTCATTTCTGCAGAGAAGCTGGGCTTTGGGGAGAATAGAAATGAGAATCCAGCACTGCGGTGGGGAGGGGGATGCAGCCACACTGATGTGTCGTGTTCGGAAAGCAAAAGACAGGATCAGAAGCCGGCAGCGACCTCAGATTCCTCAAGGTGCTTCATCCGCATCACACTCCAGAATCTGAAACCAGACGCTGCGTCCTGCCTCTCGTTTCTCTTTGTTTATCTCCACCCTCAGCATGAGTGGATCTGCTAGTGTCTGCTCCTTTGCTGTCTAAGCTGGCTTCCGTTCTTACGTTCTCTGAAGACATAAAAGCTATGCTTTTTCACGAGAGCTATGAAGATGGAGATAAACATACATGTGAGCGGTATTCCCGTCTCCCTGTGCCAGGGGCTGCATGTGCAGTTTATGGCTCCTGAAACAAGGGGAGACAGGAGTGCAGCATCTGAGGTGATTTGGGGGAGCAGTCAGTTACCCCGGGGGCCATGGGAGGAGCAGGGAGGGTGGAGGGTGCACGTGTGCAAGTCGGTGACTCATTTCCCAGGAAGCTGAGGCTGCAGAGGTCGTGCAGGTGACCGGGGGCTACTTCCCAGCGTGAGGTCTCCAAGGGCTTTTCTGAAAGGCCTGGACCGCCTCCCTCTCCTCCTCAGCCTTTGCTTCATCTGTGCAAGCTTTCTGCTGTGACCCCTGGCTTCAGCAAGGGAAAGGTAATTTTTCCCTGAAGCACACGGAACGTAGTTTATGGTTGCTGCAGCGCGCGCTTCGAGAAACTCTAAATTACTGTGCTTGCCAAGACCTGCGTGCATGAATAATGGATCCAGCGCAGATGCACCAGCCTCGTGTGTGACTTCTCAAGGCGCCTCGAGAGTCTCTCAAGGGTGCTTGCCGAGGTCACAGCCTACTTGAGCTATTCTGGGAGGGGAGCAGCAGAAACCTGCAGGTGGAGAGGAAACACCATTCGTCACTGGCGTCAGCCCCCCGCCGAAGCCCCGAGAGTGAGCTCTGAAGAGTGTAGGCCTGCCAGAGGGAAGGAGCTGGCATCTGTTCAGTGCTACTCAAGAAGCAAGGGGCACTGTGGCTGTGGCTCTGCAGGCACTGTCCCATTTAATCCTCCCAAATGGCCACCACCAGCAGAGCAGGCATGGGATCAACACTCAGAGCGTTCTAGCAGCTCACGGCCGTATTCCTTCCACGATTACATGTCATGGCAGGGGAAGGTCACTTCAAAATTTGAGACCAGAACGTGCGGGGCTATGACGACTCGACTCCCCTGGGAAGCCGGGACCCTCACTTGCAGTCTCTGGCTGGGCTCGGCGACCTTGAGCTCCTCACTGGCGTTCCTGGAGCACATGGTGTCACGGTGCGGACGCTGTGCCCCAGCGCCTCTCTGCCATGTGGGCAACCCTCAGTGCTGTAAATGGAGCAAGATGTCACTGGGGGAAGGGCAAAGGCTCTGCCCCAAAGGTGGCACCGTGGGTCCTTCTCTCGCTCGAATTCTTGCAGACACGAGGTTGACCAGTGGCTTGGCTTGGTATGCTGTCATCAGTGGGTAACCTGCTTTGTTCTTCCCTGTTAGTGTACATTCAGTGGCAGTTTGGGAAAGAAAAGGGAGATTGGCACTGTACTCACAGTGCTGGTGAAGAGGCAGGTGTGTTGCCCTGTGCGTTCCATGTTTGCAGTCAGAGCTGGTTCACACACAGCCCTGGAGGCAGAGTCAGGGCCCTCAACGACGTGCAGCTCCTGACCCCTGGAAACTGCAAATATGTCACCTCGTGTGGTGAAGGGGACTTTGCAGACATTCTTATGTTACAGTCTTGAGAGGGGAGATGGTCCTGGATCAGCCAGGTAGCCCGAGGCAGTCACTGGGACCCTTAGAAGGGACACAGGCATGAGGATCAGAGACAGGGACGGAGAGGAGAGAGCAGAAACAGAGGCAGAGGGGATGTGGGGCAGGAACAGGGAGAGCGGCAGCCCTTCCGCACCGCCCGGAGCACCGCGCACATCCTGGCTACACCCACGCCTTGTTCCTCAAGCACACCCCATGTTTCATAGGTGTGCGATTTGCAAACGCTGCTTCTCTCTGCCTGGAAAACAAAATCTCAGCTCAAGCCCCTGCTCCCCGGGGAAGCTTCCCCTCATGGCTCCCTCTGCAGAGCAGGGCCCCCACCCCGCAGAATTATGACAGCCCCTGACCACACACCTGCCATCGCTGCCCCTCCAGTGGCAGCCCTCCCTGTCCGTCTCGGGGTCTCACAGCCTGGCTGGCCGAGGGGTTCCTTGGGCTGTTGAGCGCAGCTGTGCACACCCAGGAGACCCCCTTGAAGGCGGACGGCTGTGGAGGTGTCAGGAGAAAGCCAGGGGCTACCTGAAGATCTCATCTCAGAGTGGAGGAGAGCACCATTCAGACTGCTGGGGACAAGGGCGGTCGCACTTCACAGCCACAGGGTCCAGTGTCAGGCTGCGTGCTTGGGCTCTTTGGGAGTTCCCAGTGACCACGGCTTCTCAGCAGGGCTGCTGTCTCAGTGAGGATGCCTCGCCCCTGGCCCTCCTCTGGGGCTGAGCTATTCCAACAGCAGACACAACCTCCAGCTCCACATTCCCGGGTGCCACGCTGGCCAGAATCTGAGCAGCAGAGGAGCTTTGAGCAAAGCTGCTGTCAGGCCACTGTGGATGGGAGTCGGAGGCTCTCAGCTCAGGCAGCTGTCAGGAAATAGGGGACACGGAGGCAGGGGCATTGCAGTGAATCTTAACCAGGAGGCAGGACAAATGAGTGAGGGCAAAGGTTTCTTTGTGGAGGAAGCATCAGTCGCTCATATTGCCGGAAACGGGGCTGTTTGGCACTTCCGGGGTCCGAACACGGTCTTGCTTTGTCTGTGCTGAGTCATGATTGCAGAGGCCACCTCTCCTCAGCCCCTGTGTACGGTGCAAGAGGCTGTGGCCGAGCTGGTGTCCTGCTCACTGTTCCTGCTGCACAGGAAACCCTGGGCCCACGTGTGAGCGGCAGGCACGATCAGGGCTGTGTTTGCCCCCAGAAATGCAGGTAACGCTCCTGCTCTCAGCTGCCTCAGGAGCCCTGACGTGCCACGTGGCCCTGCGTTCGTGGCAAGGCTTGCTCTGCTGCAGTTCATGCACTCCCTGGTCCTTGTCCCTCCACAACGCGGCAATGCTGGAGCGGACCCGGGAGGCTGTCAGGTCTCAAGTGAGTCCCTGTTACCTTCAGCAGGCAGGTGTGCGTCTCAACCTTCAGCAAACGGTGGTATCCAGAGAGAAACCGGGCTTCAGAAAATCTAGAAAAACATACAAGGAAAGCTGGGTTGGTTGAAAAAAAAGATTTCAATGAGAAAAGAAATAGAGAGTCAGAGAGAGGAAAAGTCAGGAAGACAGACCCAGAGAGAGAGAGCACGCTATGGTATATTAATTTCTGATGTAGTGCCTTAAAAGCAAGGTTTAACTAAAGAAAATTATAAATTAAAATATTTTCTGTGTGGTTACAGGGAATAAATCTTACTACTTAGTAAGTTTTATTTATCCTCATTTCAGCATTTTAATTTACAGGCTACTTAAGCCCAGCTAGTAATAAGAGTCAAAAGAACGTTACCTCTTAAGACCCCCTTGCATGAAGATTGTTTTATATGAACCCAGGGATTGGAAATTTTTTTTGTAGCATGTTTCTTTTGCTCAAATTTGTAAAGTGTATTAGGAAGCATATAAAACATAGTACACATTTCTCGAATACCAATGAACTAAAGAGGCAGGCTGCTGCTGGATGCATCTGGACCCCAGCCGACACAACTGGTGATCTTCCCAGGGTCTGCCTGCCACGGTGGGGAGGTGAGGGCGGCACAGCTCTCTGAGTAGCCGGAGCTTCTGAGCACCAGGCCAAGCCAGAAGCAGCAGCCCCATGGCCTGCAAAGCCCCCGCGAGGGGAAAACGGCCAGAGACAGAGCTGAGAGGCCCTGAGGCAGAGACCTGAGGCCACCAGGCAGACACGGGACTCACCTTCCTGGGGGAACGAGGGCAGCCCAGGCTGCAGGGAACCAACCGACACACAGAGGCCAAACCTCAACCCCTCACCACTGGGACACGGGCTTCTACACAGCTGCACCTGGACTGCAGCGGGTTCACAAGCGCAAGACCCAGCCGTGCCACGTGAAATTCGATGGCCGCGGTGCTGAGCAGGTGTGGGACTGGCACAGGTGTGGGACTGGCACAGGTGTGGGACTGGCACGACGGTGGGCTCCCCGCTGTCACATTTCCTTATGCCCAGCAACTTGGCTTCTGGCAGAAGAGGCACCTTGGCCTTAAGAGGCTGAGTCCTGACTTGTCAGCCTTGGACGCCCACCAGCCGCTATGTCTGCGCCAGGCGCTCTGCCCATGCTAGAGGCGGGTTGTGCTCTGGGGTTTGGTCCCTCTTTCTGTGACTGGGAAGGGATCCAGGGTCCAATCCAGCCCCTTCTTGGGAGTAGGCATCAGGGAATGTCAGGTCATTCCGCTGCATGCCCCGGAAGTTTGGACCACAGTAACCAAGTCAGGCTGGATGACCTTGCCAGGTTCAGTGCCAGCCCACCTTGGCCACTGGAAGTCCTGGAGCACCAGGGTTTCAGGAGCTGGACTGGGGCTTCCTCAGCCTGTGGACCCCTGGGCTCTTTCCTTGTCTGACTTGGTGCCAACTCGAGAGGATCTGGTGCCAGCAGAGGGACTGCAGAAGGCCCAGCCACGGCACAGGGGTCGCTGCCAGCCCTGACCTGGCTGAGGCCCTGGCAGGCCTTGAGGTAGAACGTGTCCAGGCAGCACCCTTAACTTCTTGCCTTAATATTACATAACCACCAGTGACAGAGCACACAACAGCCATACAACAAACACAAGCACACCACACACCAGCACCACAACACAGCATCACACCACAACCACACAGCAGAACAGCTACACAACAGAACAAAACACAACCACAGACCCACACACCACCACCAGAACACAGCATCACACCAAAATCACACAGGAGAACAGCTACACAACAGAAAAAAATACAACCACAGACCCACAGACCACCAGCACAACACAGCATCACAACACAACCACATAGCAGAACAGCCACACAACAGAACAAAACACAACCACAGACCCAAACACGACCACCACAACACAGCATCACACCACAACCACACAGCAGAACAGCTACACAACAGAACAAAACACAACCGCAGACCCACACACCACCACAACACAGCATCACAACACAACCACACAGCAGAACAACCACACCACAGAAAAAAACACAACCACAGACCCACACACCACCACCACAAAACAGCATCACAACACAACCACACAGCATCACAACACAACCATACAGCAGAACAACCACACCACAGAACAAAACACAACCACAGACCCACACACCACCACCACAACACAACCACACAGCAGAACAGCCACACCACAGAACAAAATACAACCACAGACCCACACACCACCACCACAACACAGCATCACAACACAACCACACAGCAGAACAACCACACTACAGAAAAAAACACAACCACAGACCCACACACCACCACAACACAGCGTCACAACACACCCACACAGCAGAAAAACCACACCAGAGAACAAAACACAACCACAGACCCACACACCACCACCACAACACAGCATCACACCACAACCACACAGCAGAACAGCCACTCAACAGAACAAAACACAACCACAGACCCACACCACCACCACAACACAGCATCACAACAGAACCACACAGCAGAACAGCTACACAACAGAACAAAACACAACCACAGACCCACATCACCACCACAACACAGCATCACAACACAACTACCCAGCAGAACAACCACACAACAGAACAAAACACAACCACAGCCCCACACCATCACGCAATACCGCAACAATAGAACTGTACAACAGCAGAACAACAGTAACACAACACCACGCAGCAGCAGGGCGTCCCTGCCTGGCATCTCCCAGCTGCTCTGAGGGCTGTGGCCCGGCTCTTCCCATCCTCAGTCTTCCATAGGGATTCCTACCCACCCTGGCCTCCTCTGAGACACAGTGCAGTGGAAGCAGGAGGAGATGGGCAGGAGGTGCAAGCTGAAAGCCGCCAATGGCCGGGCGGGAGGAGAACTTGAGGTGGAAGCTGACAGAGCTCAGCTCAGGAGCAGGCGTGCTTGAGAGGGGCAAGGGGCTGCACCCTGTCCTCCAGGCTCAGAGCCCCTGGGACTGGGTCCTGTGAGTGCAGCTCTTGCCATCACATCCCTCCACCTCTGGGCCCCCTGTCCACTGTTTCACCCACCGCCTCCCTCCACCTCTGGGCCCCCTGTCCACTGTTTCACCCACCGCCTCCCTCCACCTCTGGGCCCCCTGTTCACTGTTTCACCCACCGCCTCCCTCCACCTCTGGGCCCCTGTCCACTGTTTCACCCACCGCCTCCCTCCACCTCTGGGCCCCCTGTCCACTGTTGCACCCACCGCCTCCCTCCACCTCTGGGCCCCCTGTCCACTGTTTCACCCACCGCCTCCCTCCACCTCTGGGCCCCCTGTCCACTGTTTCACCCACCGCCTCCCTCCACCTCTGGGCCCCCTGTCCACTGTTTCACCCACCGCCTCCCTCCACCTCTGGGCCCCCTGTCCACTGTTGCACCCACCGCCTCCCTCCACCTCTGGGCCCCCTGTCCACTGTTTCACCCACCGCCTCCCTCCACCTCTGGGCCCCCTGTCCACTGTTGCACCCACCGCCTCCCTCCACCTCTGGGCCCCCTGTCCACTGTTTAACCCACCGCCTCCCTCCACCTCTGGGCCCCTGTCCACTGTTTCACCCACCGCCTCCCTCCACCTCTGGGCCCCCTGTCCACTGTTTCACCCACCGCCTCCCTCCACCTCTGGACCCCTGTCCACTGTTTAACCCACCGCCTCCCTCCACCTCTGGGCCCCCTGTCCACTGTTTCACCCACCGCCTCCCTCCACCTCTGGGCCCCTGTCCACTGTTTAACCCACCGCCTCCCTCCACCTCTGGGCCCCCTGTCCACTGTTTCACCCACCGCCTCCCTCCACCTCTGGGCCCCCTGTCCACTGTTTCACCCACTGCCTCCCTCCACCTCTGGGCCCCCTGTCCACTGTTTCACCCACCGCCTCCCTCCACCTCTGGGTACCATGACCACCATTCCACCCACTGCCTTCAGAAAACCTGGTGTCCTCAGCTGCCTGCACCCTGTGTGCTCCCAGATCCCGTGTGGCTCCACACAGCTGTCGGCTGTTCTGCCTGACATGGAAAGGACAAAGGCTGAACACAGTAGCAGCGCCTGCACGGCACAGGCTGTGGAGTTTACAGAACTCATCCACACGTTGCCTGAGTGGCTCCCGTACAACCTTGTGAGAAAGGACACTGATGAGAGGCCACGGGCTGGCCAGCATCCACGCTCTCCCCTCCTTCCCGGCACACAGCTAGGCTCGGGTCTCCAGCCCCCTTGGGCTGCAAGATGGAGTTCTGGTCACCGGAACATGTGCAGAGAGCCCAGCCCCACTTCCAGGCATGCACCTGAGAGGCTCGTTTGAGCCTGAATTTCCTCCCCTGTGGGGTGGTGGGGAACCCTCTAAGAATCGATAGGAGGAGCCACTGTATGGAAGGGCATGGGTTGGCCCGGAGCCCTGCTGACCACTATTCTCCCGTGATGTGAGAAACGGTTCAGCAGGGAGAAGGAGGCCTCCGGGGACACACCATGAGGCCTGCAGGGTCAGGCGGCCTCACCTTCATTCTGTTCCCAGGGCACCTGCTTGCTCAGTTGGGTCCAGCCATGGTGAGAAACAGACTTCAGTGGTGCTAAGCTGCTGCAATCAGGGTTCCCATATGAGTGACACCCTCCTCCTGACTCATGCAGGTGGACGGGTATTTTATGTTTCTTTTTCCAAAGTGAGGAAACCATGCCTTTAAAGCTGTATAATTTACCTGAAGTCACACAGCAGAAAACTGAGCAGAACTCCTGTTGGCATACAAGGTGGCGGTGTAGACCACCTGGAGGGTTTATTCTGCTGTTTCACAGACCTGGCACTGACCCCTCATGTCCAGGGCAGGTGTGAGTGCAGAGAGCTTGGGGCTTATTCTATCATTTACCCCACACAACCCTCACACAGAGCCGCGCAGGCATGGGTACGGCTCAGGAGGCTTTTGCATGGATACTCCCGGGTCACTGCGGAATGCGAGTTCTCTGTAAGTTTAGTTTATTTAATTCAACTTTATGTTGGATAATTATTGTTTACTTTGGGAAAAAGTCATTGAATTTCAATTGTTGAAGACGACAAATGACCCTCGAGTATAAAAGTTAGGGAAAGATAAGCGTGAAGAGCTGTAATTAATGCACTGAAGATGGATGTGACAGGGAGTTCCGTGCTGTCACACCTACGCGTCGTGTCTCCAGCAGGTAACAGGGAGGGTGCGGGGGAGGCTGCTGAGTGGTTTTGAAATTATACAGACTGGATTTGAACCCCTTTCAGCAGCATGCTTTCTGTGGGACTTGTCTAGCACTCATTTTTCTTTTCTGTAAAACAATGTGAAAAAGTCTTATTTCCAGGGTCGTTAATAAAAACCAGCATTTATTAATCATTTACTCCATGTCACGAGCTGCTTTATACACATACAGACGTGGTCTTACTGCATCAGGCTACTGAGGCTGCTGAGTGGCAGAACAGAACTCAGGTCTGCATGTCTCTGACTGCACAGCCCACGTGTTTACCGCAGAGCGCAATGTGAGTTCAGATTAAAGAGACCACTGCTGTGAAATGAAAAGCAAGGCCCTTTGATCTGGCAACTCTGAGACGGCTCGAGCCTCCCTCCCGGCCCTCCTTCCTCTCCCCACACCTCTCAGAGCCCGAAGGTGGGATCCTGACCCTCCCATCTGGCCACCCTCCACTCCTCATGTCTTAGCTGTCCAACTCCGAGTAGCCCCAGGAGGAGATGCCACTCAGAAAACTCTTTGGGGACTTAAAAACATTGAGGTCTAATTCATAAACCATTCTGGAGATTTTAAAATCTAGACACAGAGAGAAACTGTTCTCATGCTGCTCACGAACATTCCAATTTCAGAGCAGGAAGTGGCCAGAGACCATAGCCCCAGCCATCTTCCCAGAGAGAGGAAACCTGTGAGAAGCCCAGTGAGTAGGAAGCGCTGGGGGCACCTGCCCTGGGCTCCGCACCCCACTGTGTGCCGCTCCTATGAGCCGGTTACGTGGGCCGAGTGTTCCCCTTGGAGGGTGCACAGCCTAAGCTGGCTTTCGCCTCCTGCAAGCGTTCGCTCATCCACAGAGGTCCATATCACTGTTTCACTGACAGAAATCCTGACAGCTGTAATCCCTGCCGTGACTCACGTGCAGTCCCAGGGAAGGAGCCATCCCCTCTGCCTGGAATTCTCTGCCTTCCGTCCTGGTAGTGTTCAGTCCTTTCTTTTCAAGATCTCATCTTAACAAAGTGTTCCCCAGCAAGCTTCTCTGAGGGATGCCCTCCCTCCGCCCATCACGTCCACGTGACCGCGTGATGTTCGTTGCTACCAAGTCACTCATTTCAACAACATCCTTACTTGTTTATATGATTACCTTCTGTCTACTCACATTATTTGGGATAATTCCAGCTGTGTGAGTAACAGAACGCTGAAAACAACTGGGTCTTAAATAAGACAGAGGTTCAGGCCGGGCGCAGCGGCTCACGCCTGCAATCCCAGCACTTTGGGAGGCCGAGGCGGGTGGATCACGAGGTCAAGAGATCGAGACCATCCCGGTCAACATGGTGAAACCCCGTCTCCACTAAAAATACAAAAAAATTAGCTGGGCATGGTGGCGCCTGCCTGTAATCCCAGCTACTCGGGAGGCTGAGGCAGGAGAATTGCCTGAACCCAGGAGGCGGAGGTTGCGGTGAGCCGAGATCGCGCCATTGCACTCCAGCCTGGGTAACAAGAGCGAAACTCCGTCTCAAAAATAAATAAATAAATAAGACAGAGGTTCCTTTACCTCAAATAAAACAAGTTCAGAGACGAGTGGTCTGGGCTGGTGTGATGGCTCCACAAACATCGGGGACTCTGGTTTCCCCAGTTCCGCTCCTGAGCCATCCCACATGTGACACAAGCCATGCTGAGAAGGCTGCTTGAGTCCTGCGCTCGAATTCCTCTTCCAGCCAGCAGGAAGTGGCTTCCTCCCGTAACAGAGACGCCTTCTCCTTTATAAAGGCACCTGCTGGAATTTTCACCCCACTCTTCTGCTCACGCCTTTGGGATCAGAGCCCACACTCATGGCCACTCTTGTCTACAGAGGAAATGGGGGAGTATAATCGTATCCTTGTACTCACTAAGAATCTGAAATTTTACAATCAGGCAGGGACAAATGAATATTGAGGGGGGGAAATCCCTGTCCTTCTCCACTCACAGACAGTGACACACAGGAAGGAAGGTGCCATGTCTTTCTGGCTGACCAGCAGATACCCACCACTGTGCCCAGCCAGCACCCACTGCACTGCTGTGAAAAATGAATGTATGGAGTAAGTGAACTCTTGCCCAAAAGTGAAAATTTATCTAGATTATTCAGAGACTCGGACAACAGCTAGAATGCATGAAAAACTCCTTTCTGGCTGGGTGTGGTGTCTCACACCTGCAATCCCAGCATTTTGGGAGGCCAAGGCAGGTGGATCACTTGAGGTCAGAAGTTTAAGACCAGCCAGGTCAACATGGTGAAACCTGTCTCTACTAAAAATAAAAGAATTAGCCTGGGGTGGTGGCGGGTGCCTGTAATCCCAGCATTTTGGGAGGCCAAGGCAGGTGGATCACTTGAGGTCAGAAGTTTAAGACCAGCCAAGCCAACATGGTGAAACCCGTCTCTACTAAGAATAAAAGAATTAGCCTGGGGTGGTGGAGGGTGCCCGTAATCCCAGCTACTGGAGAAGTTGAAGCAGGACAATCACTTGAACTCAGGAGGCAGAGGTTACAGTGGCCAAGATCACACCAATACACCAGCCTGGGCTACAGAGTGAGACTGTCTCAAAAAAGAAAAAATAAAAGAAGAAAAATTCCTCTTTCTTATGTGTTACTATGCATAGAATTAGCAAATCACTAGGATAAAACACAAGAAAAGATGATTCTAATAATTTCTCTCTCTCTACACCCAAGAGTGTTCATCTGTTGGTTTGCATTCCCACACCTCCTTCCAGAAAATTGTGTCCCCTGCTCCTGTTGAAGGGATGGGGAATGCACTGGCCCTCTGGTCATCTGCATCCCATGTGCCCTGCTCCTGCTGAAGGGATGGAGAGTGCACCTGCCCTTCAGCTGTCTGCGTTCCATGTGCCCTGCTCCTGTTGAAGGGATGGGGAATGCACTGGCCCTCTGGTCGTCTGCGTCCCGTGTTCCCCCAGCTGCTTCACCTTCAGCCCCCACGTCCTTCCTTTTCTTTAGGGCTCCGGCATGCTCAGTGCCTTGCACCCAGACCCCACTTCGTCAACAGCAGAACACAAAGCCAAGACCTCCGGCCGCACGGCCCTCCCCTGCTGCAGGCTGTGCCTCTCCCCGACCCTCGGCAGCCCCATCTCTGGATGGGCAGAGCTCCCCTCCCTCGCTTCTGCAGCTGGGACCCAGTCCCCATGGGCTGCTGAGAGACCTCTCTGTCCAAACACCCAGACTCCGACGACACGGATCCGCACTCAGGCTGCATCCTTGGTTCCCACTTGCCTCGTTTGCTTTCCAGGCAGCCTCCTTCGTGAGCATCCTGCCTCCGCAGCCACCGCCCAGCATCTCCTCTGCAGCCCTGCGTCCTCCTGCCTCACGGTTAGTGACGTTCCCAGGCTCCACTGCAGTCCTTCACCTCTCACTCCCAGGAAAGCCTTATCCCAGCTCATGGCTGTCACGGCCCACACAGCATGTGCCCACGGAGACACATCTACCCACGGAGTTACCCTTAGGCGCCTCGTCAGAACCCAAAGCTCAAGTTCCTCCAGGGTTCCCAGCCATGCCTATCTCCCAGATCCCACCTCTCCGAACTCCGAAGGCAGTGTCCAGGGAGGCCTAGATTTCCTCTCCCATCCCCTCACATGCCACTTAGAGCCCAGTCCTGCTGGTTTCACCCTCACGCACTTCCTGCCTCTGCCTCTGCCTCTGCACCCGGTGGACGTTGACCTAACCATCTCCCCGTGGCCTCCCAGGTTCTGCCCCAGTGTCTGCACAGGCTCTACACCTTCACCCAAGGTGGGCCCAGGAACGTTTCCCACAGAAGCCTGATTACGCACGCGACCTCTCTGAGTGGAAGTCTCCCAGTTACCCCAGACCCAGCTGTGCGTACTGATGGTGATGTTCCTGATACCTGTGCAGCCCAGCACCCCAGGGCATCCAACACACACCCCGTGGCCGCCTGAGTCCCCCAGACTCCCTGAAACACTGTGCCCTCCCCCAACACCCTTCTCTGCTTACGAGCAACTTCCCCGGCCTGCTTTTGGCCCAACTAATGACATTCACCTTGACACTCAGCTCGGACATCTCCAAGAGGCTTTTGTCACCTGCTCGCCTTGGCGCTGTTTATAACTGCGCTTGGTCGCTTGTGTGGGAGTGGAACTCAGTCACAGCCACGGGGCAGCAGTCCCCTCCTCAGACTCAGCACTCACCACCTGCCTGTCCCCTCCTCAGACTCAGCACTCACCACCTGCCTGTCCCCTCCTCAGACTCAGCACTCACCACCTGCCTGTCCCCTCCTCAGACTCAGCACTCACCACCTGCCTGTCCCCTCCTCAGACTCAGCACTCACCACCTGCCTGTCCCCTCCTCAGACTCAGCACTCACCACCTGCCTGTCCCCTCCTCAGACTCAGCACTCACCACCTGCCTGTCCCCTCCTCAGACTCAGCACTCACCACCTGCCTGTCCCCTCCTCAGACTCAGCACTCACCACCTGCCTGTCCCCTCCTCAGACTCAGCACTCACCACCTGCCTGTCCCCTCCTCAGACTCAGCACTCACCACCTGCCTGTCCCCTCCTCAGACTCAGCACTCACCACCTGCCTGTCCCCTCCTCAGACTCAGCACTCACCACCTGCCTGTCCCCTCCTCAGACTCAGCACTCACCACCTGCCTGTCCCCTCCTCAGACTCAGCACTCACCACCTGCCTGTCCCCTCCTCAGACTCAGCACTCACCACCTGCCTGTCCCCTCCTCAGACTCAGCACTCACCACCTGCCTGTCCCCTCCTCAGACTCAGCACTCACCACCTGCCTGTCCCCTCCTCAGACTCAGCACTCATGTCAGCAGCAGGGCCTGGAATGCTCAGAGCCTCTGTCTCAAGCTGGGGGCTCCTTCCCTAGGAGGGGTTGATGTGTATTCCATGGAGTAAGTGATGGGGCATTTCTGTTGCTCAGGCTTGGGAGCTCTCTCTGATGAGACAACATTTCTGCAGTAAGGCAGGGCCCACACAGCCATCAGAGGAATGTCATTCCTACTTGGACATGTGCACACTCTTATTAATGGGTTGTTTGGGGAAAGGTGAGGCTCCTATTAGAGTTTTTAAAATCCCAACGCCAAGGGGAGGCTCCCAGGAGTCCGGGGCATGACATAGCCTGGGTCCCAAGAGGTGAGCCCCGTGCCTCTCCAGGGCCTCAGCCAGCCTTTCCTGGGCTCCCTGCATCTCTGAGGGGTCAGGCAGCTTCCCAGGTCCTGAAACCCTTTGCAACACAGTCCTGGGGTAACCCACCTGAGCTGCATTGCAGACCCTGCCACACTCTCCTGAAGTTCTCCAGGGCTGCCCGTGGCCTTCAGGAGAAAGGGCCCTTAGCCCAGCACAGACTTCCATCAGATGCAAGCAGCAGGCAGCTCTGCCCACGTCTCGGACGGTGCCCAGCATGGTGCTTGCACAGGACAGGTTCTCAGTGGCTCCTCGGGTGCCTGTGTGTTACAGAAGGTTTGGCACGTGTTCATCAGCTCCTTAATCTGCTGCTTGTGTTTTCTCGCTGTTAGGAAGAATTAGCCTGTGCCGATATTCTGGTCATTTTGTTGCTGTCTAGATGTGATTTCCTGAACAGACCTCTATGGGAAATGAGGCAGGTGCAAAAATTTGCAGCAGCAGGTGCCCTGGGGCCTGAGAAAGACAAAGACACAGACACAGAGAATAGCAGAAGGGAAAAGTACCCCATGCTGGGCAGACAGGAGTGGGGGACACAGACCTGGTTGGAGGGTGGGGCCAGTTAGGAGAGTCATGAGGTGAAAGAACAGGGAGGCAGCTGGGAAGAAAAACTACCTTTACAGTCCCTGGAGGGAATTCAGAACTGATGCCTTCGTCCATTTAGCTGAACTCTGATTCTTAAAGAAAAGCAGACTATAAAGTATACACACTTTGTGTGTGTGTGTGTGTGTATGCTGTGTGTGCATTTGGGTGTGTACCTACATACTATGTGTGTGCATGTTGTGTGTATGCTACGTGTGTGTGTATATGCAATGTGTATGCGTGTGTGTGTGCTGTGTGTGTTACATGTGTGTTTGTGTGTATATGCAATGTGTATGCTTGTGTGTATGCTGTGTGTGTTACATGTGTGTTTGTGTGTATATGCAATGTGTGTGCATGTGTGTATGCTGTGTGTGTGCATGTTTTGTGTTCTGTGTGTGTTTGTATACTACATTTGCATTTGTGCTTATGGGGTCATGCTATGCTTGTGAAAGTTATTTTATGTTATATGAGTGTTTGCCTGTGTGCACGTGTGTGTTACATATGTAATTGTGTGTATGCCATGTGTACATGTTATGTATGCTATGTGTGTGTTTGTGTGTGTGTGCTGTATGTGTGCCTGTGTGTGCCTAGGTAATATACATGCATGCACAATTGTGAGCATATGCATATGTGCATGAGGTGTATGCTTGTGTATGTTGCACATGTGCTTGTGTGTGTGTGTATGCTGTGTGAATTTATGCCATATATGTTTGTGTGCTAATGTGTGTGCCTACACACTAGATGTGTGTATAGTGTGTGTGCACTCTACATACATGTGTATATGCTATGTATGTGTGCTGTATGTGTGCTTGTGTGTGCTCTGTGTGTGCATATGTGTATGCTGCACACATGTTTTGTGTGCTGTGTATGCACGTGTGTATGTTTGTGTGTATATTATGTGTGTGGGCATGAGTGTATGCATGCTAAATTTGTGTTTGTGTGTGTGCTTGGATGCTATGTGTGTGGACACGTGTGTGCCTTTATACTGCGTGTGCACACATGTACTGCCTTCTGTTCAGAGTACAAGACATGCAGTCCTCCACAGGGCCACAGATACAAGCCAGGGAGCCCAGGTCTGTGGCATGTCTGCCCCTGCCCTCTGGATACAAGCCAAGCAGAGCCAGCTTCTCACCCCACATGCTCAGGACACCACAGACTTTGTCAAATTGTAACTCACTGTCTGTCTTCACGAGCCGACCCTTAGCTTCCACTGCAAAGTGCCTACCTACCTTTACACTGCTGCCCCGAATAGATTGCACACCTGGTGTTAGCGTCTACAAATGCCTCACTGTTGTCCAATAAATACTGATGACATTGGTGAAGTTATGACCTTAGCCCAGCATTGCTCATTGAAGTGATAAACTAGCAGCTTTGACACCTAAACTCATTCCAAAAGCAGTTTAAAAAAACAAATGAAGCAAGATAATTCGATGACAGTTCATAACTTAAATTTTAGAGACAGTTAGGCTGTGGGCTCCCTGATCATTAATTCCCATCTCCTGACTGCATGGACGGCGCTTCTTTCCTCTGATACCAAGTCAGAAAACTCAAGTCTTTGTCTGCTGAAGCAGAAGAACCACCGGCAGAGCCTCAGTGCCACGAAGCCCACCTGCACACGCTTCTCAGCTCAGCCCGCACTTGCTGCCTCATCTTCAATCAGGGCATCGGGCCATTCGGTTTAAATAAAAGACTCCAAGACGCTGAAGGCAGCTTCGGAGAAAGCCTAAAAAGGGCAGGTGAGAAGCGAATGGCTAACAGGAAGCAGGGAGCTGCACTTCTCCCCTCTGTGAGAAGCTCAGCAAGTCACACAGAAAGGTCTCGTTTTTGATGTCCATGAGTGATGTCCCATCAGAGTTAATGGGACTTACCCTGTACATGGAAGCATGAGAGCCGGTGATCCCAACCTCAGCTCTAGATAGCCTGTCCTTATTCAGTACCCTCTGGCGTCCTCTGCCTTCACGGCCTTTCCGTGTTCTCTCCACAGTTCCATTTCCTACCGAGTCAAATCACAAGTTCAGAGTTTTGAGAATCTCCAAGTCTTGTCAGAGTGAGACTTGGCTAAGACATAAATTTGGTGAAGACACAGTCCATTGGAAGATATCTCTTTTTATTTCGCCTGCATAAAATAATGAGGCTCTTAAAAATTGCTCTAATTTTCCTGAAAAATAATAGAGTTTGAGGTGATATCAGTAGAGGGATTAATAAGGACAATGAAACATGTTTTGTAGACCAAAGCAAAGAAATAAAACGGAAAGCGTTGTGATGAAAGCGGATTGGTCTGGGCAGGAGGGACTGCACGTGGACGGTAACGAACACACGGGATAAATGAAGACACGAGGCAAATGTAGCAAAACATTAATTCAAGCCCCTGACTTATTTCCAGGGGGGGAAGGCAGGTCGACAGATGGTCAAACATCAGGAACGCAGGATTCAGATAAATTTTAAGAGGACAGGTGTGCAGGACAGAGTAGCCTTTCCTGCTCTGCAGTCGCTCCCTCTCTAATATGTCATTGCTGGCTGGATCCCAAGGCACAGCCTGCTTTAGGTGCCCATTGCAATGTGCACTTACAAAAGGCCATACGTCTTGTCTCTGCTACGAGGCTGAACCTTAACCCACTCCGAGAGATGTAGGCTCCTTCCGGCCTCCAGCAGGGATGCTGAGGAGCCTACATTCAGGAAGGAGCTCTCTTTTAGAAGGAGATCCTGCTATTACGGCTGGGCTCAGATGGAAAATTGCCGCACGGTTTCTGTGCACAAAATACCAGAAGTCATAAAGACCTGAATGTGTCTGACTATATACAAGAGTAATATTTTATGTGTGAAAACACTATATCCATGTTAAATAACAAGCGGCAAATGAAAAATATTTGCTACATGTGACAGATCAATATGCTTAAAATGTAAAGAAATCTAAAAAACAAAATAATACTGTCAAAGAAAATGAACAGGCAATTGAAAATATAGATGAATAAATATGTGAAAATATTGTAATTCGTTAAAATTATCATTCATATTAAGATAAAAGTTATCTATTGTTGGTACCTATCAAATTGGTAGAAATGAAAATATTAATAAGTGCTAATTAAAATTTTGGAATAAGTGAAAAAATAGAGTTCTCTTGTATGTTAGTAAGAATATAAGTTAGAGAAGAATTTCTGGAGGATACTTTGTTGATTTTTATTAAAAGCCAACTAAATGTCCATACTTTTTGACCTGGAAAGGTCTCATTGAAGATTTGCCTTCAAAGCAAAAAGACTGACATACAATGTAGTTTAGTGCAGAGTCACTTCAAGTGTCTATCAGAGGATGACTGGTTAAAGCCACTCATGTATCCAGCAAATATCTGTGGACTGTCTGCCATGGGTCACTTATTATTCTGTGTTCTTTTAATGCAGCAGCAGGAAAAAGGGCAAAGACCCCAGCCTGGTGAAGCTTCTATTTTAGCTAAGGATACAGACAATAAATCACTAAATGCATCATAAAATGGTAGACAGCAATGCATGCCATGAAAGGAAATTTTAAAAGGAAAGAAATGGAGAGTGATAGAGTTCTCCTCCCACAGAGGTACTTAGAAGCCACTAAAACAATGTCACAGAGAGTGTTTAATAAATTGTAAAAAGTCTACGATATTCTAAAATATAAAAGGATATTATTGCCAGGCGCAATGGCTCACACTGTAATCCCAGCACTTTGGGAGGCCGAGGCAGGCGGATCATGAGGTCAAGAGATCGAGACCATCCCGGCCAACACGGTGAAACCCCGTCTCTATTAAAAGTACAAAAAGTTAGCTGGGCATGGTGGTGCGCGCCTGTATCCCAGCTACTTGGGAGGCTGAGGCAGGAGAATTGCTTGAATCCGGGAAACAGAGGTTGCAGTGAGCCAAGGTTGTGCCATTGCACTCCAGCCTGGTGCCTGGTGACAGAGTGAGACGCTGTCTCAAAAAAAAAAGGATATTATTAACCAATAAATGCAATACAATACTCTTAACGTCATGTAGAAACTAATTATATGCGCTGGAAGAAAAAGAGAAGAGCCCTGAAAGGTTCCCAGTTGTTTTCTCTGGCTTAGGAGACTATATATGATTATTTTTAAAGCTATTTCTTCTATTTTCCAAAATTTCTACTCAATTGTGTACTTTTACCAAAAAAAAAAAAAAAGAAATACGAAAGGGTTCAGGTTTTTTTTTTTAATAGCAATAAATCTCTCTCTTCAGCAACTTGTTTTCTGCATGGGATGACTTGATATGCACTTAAGGGGCGTGTGTGACAAGGCCGGAGGTGATGAGAAGCTGGGGGGACGCTGCTGCTGGGTCCTCCTCCTCCTGAAGAGTACTCACAGCCCAGGGTTCCGTCCCTCCCTGCAGTGTCAAGGGCAAGAACGAGGGCTGCAGGTGGCAGATGGTGAGAAACCTTTGCGCCATGGGTGCCCAGCAGTGCGGGGGTAGCAGCCAGTGTAAGTGGGGCCTTCAAGGTCATGCACAAATCAGAGAATCCAAGAGGGTCCCCCCAGTGTTCCAGCCCTGTCTTTATAGCTCTGCCTCGGCTCAAAACAGCCTCACTGCAACAGCACTCAGGTTTTGGTGAACAAGAAGAAGCATCCTTTAAAAACAGGTGACCTGTAGCAGCGCACGCACGACATTTTCAGGCTATGAAACAGTAAAACCACGAGGACGTGCTGATGGAGGTGAGACCAGCTTTGAACGATACACAACATGCAGCAGCCATTTCGTTCCCGGGGAGAGTCTGGGCCCAAGTGTGCAGTGTCTGTAACGCCTTCCTCACTGGGAGTGCTTACATTTACAAAACCTATTCCCATTCACGACTGTACTTACTTTTAGACAGCAGTGTGTTGAGTAGAGGGGCTCTTATCTGCCCTTGAAAGAATGAAAGTGACCCACAGAGAGACAGCCAGCAAAGGAACCCTGACTTCTGCCTCTGAGTGGCCTCAAGGGAGTCAGCACGGAGCCCTCGCACGTGGCTGTGGCTGGGTTAACTGCCAGGGCAGACAGTGAATACGGTGGCAGGCTGCTCCGATTCAGAACAGAGAGCTGTTTATCTTACACTTTTGCATCCCAAAGGATTGAATTTGGCATTTTTAAACCTTCAGATTATAGCCTCTCAGGGCTCAGCCTGAGGTTTACAAGAAAATGGATGTGAAGCCGGGCAGCCTGTGTCTGGGAGGAGCCCATCCAGAAGGGCTGGCCTCTTGCTCTCTGTGTCCATCGACCGGGACTGCAAACACTTCCCCTGGTGGGGCCAGCCAGCCTGCCTGAGGCCTCGGCACCTTGGGAAATCGCCAGCACTTCACTGCCGTGGAACGCTTTGTGGGAAGCCACTCCTACACTGGCTGCAGACACTTTGAAGAAAAGGAAGGATCCATAGACTTGCAATGCCAGGAGGGGACATACAATCTGCCTTTGGTGTCACTGGCAAGGAGAGGTTCATTTTGAGGATGTGCATCCTACCTTGAGCAGGGCGGTTCAGCTGCTGTGTCCAGCTTTTCCCCACATTGCTGGGAGCTTCTCCCAGACTGCAGCAGCCTCCGGCCCCTCTCTGAATTTTTGACTCTGTCTGCTCTTCTTGTGCTTGCCATTTAGACGCAGGCCTTAGCTTTGCACTGTTCTGCTTTGTTTCTGCGTATGCTACTGGGGAGCTCATTCACTTTAGATGCCTCATTCACTTTGTGGCAAGTCCAGTGAGGCGGTGTTGGACCCTCTAATGCAGGCCTGACTTCCCGGTCACCTGGGCTTTGTGTATGGAACACCTTCACCTGGATTCCTTTAGGTTCAGTACAGCTGGTCCACATGTAGTCTTTTTTTTTCTCTCCAGCTCTCTTTCCTTCCCAGTTGCTGCAGAGCTACCTGACTACTCCTCACCCAGGCTCCAGCTCAACGGTGCTTCCCTCGAGCAATTGCCGCACCTAGGAGCTGTCTTTTGGTCCTTAAAGCAACCTCACTGATGAGGAAGGAGGCGTGGCTCAGAGAGGCAGACACCGGACAGAGCTATCAGAGCGTGTCAGAGGCAAGCTCTGCCCTGGGTGCAGCTTCCACATCCCCACAGCTCCGCTGCTGCTCCTTGTACACGCCTGGCGCCCATGCCCAGGGAGCACCACCAGCATCTCTGTTGAGAGGTACCCACGTGTTTTGTGTGTTCACCTCACAAAGGATCGCGCAGCCCCCTCGCCCCAGGCTGTGCATGCCAGCCTCACCTCCCGTGGGCAGCGGGCACCACCAGTGCTGTTCAGAACTAAGGAGCTCTTTGGTTTTCTGCCTGATGAGCCCCCGCCTGCACTCAGCAGGGCAGACCCACACCAAGGTAAAGCCATGAGTGCAGTCTGAGGACAGACAGACCTGACTTCAGGCAAACATGCCCATGGCTAGCTAATGGCTCCCATTTGCTGAACTGCTCTGCTCATCTCAGAGGGAAATAATAATTGTCCCTGCCCTAGAGTGTCATTTAGAGGTGACTGCGGTCATGTGGCAGGAAGCTCATTTGGGGTATTCACAGTTACTCTATTGTCAAAATAAACACCTGTACCCAGGCGGCCTCTGCCCTCCATTCTCTTCCTCTTCTGCCCATCTTTGCAAATTCTCTGTTCCCTCATGGTTGAAACATTCCTGAGGACACCCCTCTCCCTCTCTGGAAATGTCCAGTGAGCTGACCATTAAAAATCCCATCTGCAAGATGAGACCTAAGGCCTTGGAGAACCCCCTGGAGAAGGTGATTTTTATCAACACTGCAAAATAGAGAAATACAACTCAGGCTCTAGAGCCAGGCTGCAGAAATGCCATCTGATCTCCCAGTCACAGCTGTTCGAAATCAGTTTCCTCATCTGGGCAGTGATTAACTCCTTATGTAGGCTGTGGAATGACAGGGATTTTAAACAAAATTTTCTAAAGTAGGGATAATGTTACTGACTACCTTGTAGAATCATTACGAGATTGGTCACTTCAAAATAGCTAGAATTAACAGTCTTCAAGTAAACAGGCTTGCAGCAGAACGAAAAGCAAAACCCAAAATACAAAGGTGGTGGGAATAAAAAAAGCAGATCAGATTAACAGCACCTGGTGTCTGTGAAATAGAATGGGCAAGAGGTGACCAGTCTTGCATGGTCGTAGTCCAATCTCATGCTACTACAAAGAGCTACCCGAGACTGGGTAGTGTCTGAAGAAAAGAGGTTTAATTAACTCAGTTTCACAGGCTATACCGGATGCATGGCTGAGAAGGCCTCAGGAAACTTACAATCATGGCAGAAGGTGAAGGAGAAGCAGGCGCATGTTCACGTGGCCAGCAGGAGAGAGACAGAGAGTCAAAGGGTACGTACTTCACACTTTCAAACAACCAGATCTCATGAAAGCTCATTCACTATTATAAGAACAGCAAAGAGGATGTTACCCCCATGATCCAGTCACCTCCATTGCATTCCAAGGGGAATGCAATTCAACCTGAGATTTGGGTGGGGTGCAGTCAAACCATATCATTCCACCTCCGGCCCCTCCCACAGCTCAAGTTCTTTTCATATTTTTCAAAACACAGTCATGCCTTCCCAACAGTCTTCCAAAGGCTTAATTCACTCCAGCATTATCTCCAAAGTCCAAGTCCAAAGTCTGCAATAAGACAAGACCCTTCCACCTATGAGCCTGTAAAATAAAAATCAGGTTAGTTACTTCCAAGCTACAGGCATTGGGTAAACCCTCCCATTCCAAATGGGAGAAATTGGCCAAAACAAAGGGGCTGCAGGCCCTAAACATGTTCAAAACCCAGCATGGAAGTCACTAAATGTTAAAGCTCAAAAATAATCTCCTTTGACTACGTGTCCCACATTGAGGCCACATTGATACAAGGGATGGGCTCCCAAAGCCTTGGACGCTCTGCCCTTGTGTCTCTGTAGGGCTCAACTCCCACGGCTGCTCTCAAGGTTTGGCATTAAGTGTCTGCAGCTTTTCCAGGGGTGCAGAGCAAGCTGTGGTGAATCTAGCATTCTAGGGGCTGGAGGATGGTGGCCCTTTTCTCAGAGTTCCACTAGTCACTGCCCCAGTGGAGACTCCCCACATTTCCCTAGTAGAGAACTCCACACTGCTCTAGTAACTGTTCTCTATGAAGGCTCCACCCCCGAAGTAGACTTATGCCTAGACATTCAGGCATTTCTATACATTCTCTGAAATCCAGGTGGGGGCCCTCACTCCTACCCTCTGCACACCCACAGGTTTAACGCCATCTGGAAGCCACTAGGGTTTATGATGGCTGCACCCTCTGGAGCAGTGACCTGAGGCATATCTGGGGTCCTTTCTGAGCCACGGGAGTTGAGACAACCATGGCTGGAGCTGTAGTGGCTGGAAACAGGGTGTCATGTCCCAAAGCTGCACAGAGCAGTGGGGCCCTGGGCCTGGCCACGCCCACAAAGCCATTTTCCCCTTTTAGGCCTCCAGGGAGGTCTCCTGTGAAGGGGGAGGCTGCTGTGAAGGTCTCTAAAATGCCTTGGATGTATTTTCCCTGTCATCTTGGCTATTAATACTTGGCTCCTTTTTACTTCTGCAAATTTCTGAATCTGGCTTGAATTCCCCCCTCCAAAAATGAATTTTTCTTCTCCACCACATGGCCAGCCTCCAAACTTTTCAAACTTAGGTTCTGCTTCCCTTTTATATTTAAATTCTAGTTTTAGGTAATATTTTTTGCTCATAAACATGAGCACACCTTGTTAGAAGCAGCCAGGCCAAATCGTGAATGCTTTGCTGCTTAGAAATGTCATTCAACAGGTACCCTAAGTCACCTCTCTCAAGTTCAAGGTTCCACAGACCCCTGGAGGAGGGTCACAATGCTGCCAGGCTCTTTGCTAAAGCAGAACAAGAGTGACCTTTACTCCAATTCCCAGCGGCTTCCTAATCTCCAGCTGCGAACGCTGTGGTCTGAACCTCACTGTTCATATCATCGCCAGTGTTTCAGTCACAACAATTCAACACGTCCCTAGAAGTCCCAACCTTTCACACAACTTCCTGCCTTCTGAGCCCTCTGAACTGTTCCAACCTCTGCCCATTACCCATTTCTAAAGTCACTTCTACATGTTCTGGTATCTTTATAGCAATGCCCCACTTCCCTTGAACCAATTTCCTGTATTAGTTTGTTGTCACACTGCTATAAAGATATACCTGAGACTGAGTAATTTAGAAAGAAAAGTGGTTTAATAGGCTCATGGTTCTGTGGGTTGTGCAAGCTTCTGCTTCTGGGGAGGCCTCAGAAAACTTACAAAAATGATGGAAGGTGAAAGGGAAGCAGGCAGGTCTTCACGTGGTCAGAGAGAGAGAAACAGAGAGAAAGGGAAGTGATACACACCTTTAAACAGCCGGCTTTCACGAGAACTCACTATGAGAACAGCAAGGTAGAAATGTGGCCCCGTGACCTGACCATGTTTCTCTTGGTCTCCCCCCCAGTGCTGGGGGTTACAATTCAACATGAGGGACATGGAGCCACACTGCCTCATGCACATCTGGATCACAGGGGCCCAGCACAGTGTGTGCTGGAGACAAGAGCTACGAATATGGGCAAGTCGGCTCTGGAATCTCACCCTGCTGCCTAGGAACCCATTGCTGGGATTGAGCTGCGGAAGCAGGAGGTGAAGGACATTTACCGGGGCCCGGTGGGGGCACCAGACCAAAGCAGGGTTGGCCTTAGGAAGGACAGAGCAGGAGAAACACAGGAGAGGGAGTCTTGAGCCAGGACACGGTAGACGCCACCCCCACAGCAGAGCCAGAGGACGACAGTTCCAGCTTCCTGTCAGCGCTGCAGGGAGGGCCAGACGGCAGGTGTGATGTCACTCTCCAGACGCTCCTGGTGCGGGAGACCTCAGGAAGCCACCGCCTTTTACTTCGCTGCTGTTTTTTGTCGTTTGTCTGTTTGTTTTAGCTCTGCCTTCCTGGTTTTCCTCCCAGAATCTCCAATCCTTGCCCAAATTAACTTCCCTTTGGATAGAGCCTGGCCAGTGCTATGTGCCAACGGTGTCCCTAAAGGGCACAGCCAGGTGCCAACCCTGTGCCTGTGGGCATGACCCGTTCGGAATAGGGTGTGTGCAGATGTCATCAAGGCAGGGTTAAAGGTGGACCCTACGTCCAGTCCCTGGCATCTTGACGGAAGGCATGAGGTCACAGAGCCTCATGCAGAGGAAGGACAGCCCAGCGGTGACCAGACAGAGACTGGTGTGGTTCAGAGGGGCCCGGAGAAGGCCTGGAGCCACCAGGAGCCAGAAGAGTCAAGGAGGGATTCTCCCCCAGAGCTTGCGGAGGAAGCGTGGCCCTGCCAGCCTGCATTTGGCTTCCAGCCCGGAACCGTGAGGAACTATCTGTTGTGTGAAGACACCACGCGTGAATGTGTCACAGCAGCCCTGGGAAGGCCAGGCAGCCAGGCGCCGCAGCTGGGTCCAATGAGGGCACACACCGCTGACATTTTTTTCTGCAGCTCTGTTCAGCTGGCTGCCTGGGGTCCCTGCTTCCCGGACTGAAGCTTTCTGCGGTAGGGTTCAGAGGAGACCTGGTGCTCGCTGTCCAGAAGACTTGGTGCCCAGGCCTGGCCCAGAGGCTGCCCAGCCAGCTTTCTGAAGTGCAGGGCCCAGTCATGAACCACTCCCACATTGGCAGGAATCAAGGCAGGCCAGGCTGCCCTTATCATCCTCACAGGCTCCCCAGGCTGCCCACGTCAGTGCCGGCAACTGGAATGACTGCACAAGCTCCTGTTTGTATTGAACCAAGCTCTGATACACTCCTCAGCCCCAGCTGCATGCACGCCTGCACGCCACCTGCCTGGCCCTGGCGCTCCCAGCTTGTGCTGTCCTGGGGGCATTCACAACGCAGAGTCACAGCGTGGCTGCCGCTCCCAGCCTCCCAGAGTCACAGCGTGGCTGCCGGTCCCAGCCTCCCAGAGTCACAGCGTGGCTGCCGGTCCCAGCCTCCCAGAGTCACAGCGTGGCTGCCGGTCCCAGCCTCCCAGAGTCACAGTGTGGCTGCCGGTCCCAGCCTCCCAGAGTCAGCAGCCACACAGACGTACAGGGACAGGGCTGGAGAGGAAGGAGGCCGCTCTTCTCGGAAGACACTTCCCCATGTGTGCTGCGGGGCAGAGCTGGCTGTGGAGACGTCTGCTTTCCCGCAGGGGGTGCAGGCTTATAGGACGCCTGCCTGCTCATTGGGTAAAAGCAGCTCATGGCCCCAAAGGGAAATTCCCAGGCAGATGAGGGCCCGCTCCCCCAAGCAAGTCTTCCCCTGGGTCCTGAGCTCTGTCCTGATGTCGCAGACCACTGGGAGTCCCTGAGCCCTGCCAGCCCAGCAGGGTACAAGCCCTCCTCTCTGTGCCTCATGTGGGCAGTCGCTGAGCAAACACCGGAGTCTTCCCTGAGAAGAGTGACAGGCGTGCACCTGACACAGACCTCGTCCAGTTCTACCACTTTCTAGCTGGGAGATGCAGGGCAGGTAACTTATCCTCTGTGGGTCTCAGTCTTTCTGTTTTAAAAACAAGGAGCATCATTCCTATCTTAGAGAGTTACTGTGAGGATTAACTAAGACGCACTGCACCAAGCACCCAGCATCATGCTGTCAGCCTGTGAGCCGTCAGAAGGCTCGTGTCCTCCCCTCGCCAACCTTCCCCACAAACAACACACTACTTGCCATTCATTTCTGAGGATTTTTCCTGGCAAATTATTTCACAGGGGGAAGCACAACTGTTACAATGCACCCAGAGTCCAAAAAACTACAGCAGTGAGCAAAGAAGTCACCTTGGCTATGTCTCAGCAAACATCGGAACCCTCACTGGTCTCTCAAGCCCTGTGCTGCCTCAGTGTTCTTCCAGGTAAGATGGGGCACTTCGTGGGACCTCAGAGGCTGAGAAGGCAGCCACACACGGCCTGCAGACCCTTGCCCCTTGGAGTGGCGTCATGTGGTGAGGGTCTTGCAGGGCCGCCCGGAGTCCTGGGGAGGGAGTCGGGTGTGGTTCCAGCCTCTGGCATCTGCCTGTGTCTGCCTCTTGGTGACTGGCCTCTGAGCCTCTGCCTTCAGCCGGACTGAGTTGTACATCAAGGTTGGCAGCGAGATTCACGCAGGACCTGCTGCCCTCGTGACCTTGGCCTGGCACCTGGCTGCACCCATGATGCGCTCTCTCACAGGGCTGCTGTGCAGGATAGGCAGCTGCCCAGAGTCCTGTTCCTCACTGTGGGCAGGGAGATGATGGCTGTGTTTGGGAATCACTGCACCCAGGAAGCAGTAGGGCACTCACTGTCCCCAGAGAGGGTCTCGGTACTCTTGCTCAGAGAGGGAGCATTTTTCAGCCCAGCTCCCAGTAAAAGTCAGGGGTTTTCTGCCAGAACTCTCAATGGCACTGACTCACTTCCGGCCTCAGGAGCCCCACACAGGTGTCCTTCCCGCCACCGGCCTAGAGGGCACCCACTCTGCTGGCCACCTGGCTCCCAGAATCTCCTGGGCACTGTGTGAGCACATGGACAACAGGCAATAAATACAGGTGAGATTTGAAACGCAGCGTTTCCACTTTCTTTCATTGAAATAAAAGAAAATACCTCCTCTCCGTGGACCAATAGAGTGAAGTGAAATTCAAATCAGTGTCCCTGACGTTTTTCACAAAGAAAGGAGACTCTGTGGGAAGTGACTCAGAGGACCCCACACCACACACCCGCCTGCACCTTCTGAGGGCATTCCCCATGGATGCCAAAGGGTATCCTTCCACCCAAAACCCGGGTCAGGAAGCCCAGAAAGGGGAGGGAATGTGTCTCTCCTTCCCATGACACTACAAGGCTCCTGCAACTCTTCCTCAAGGCCCAATCAGGGAATATGGGGTCAGGAAACAAGGGCTGATGCAGGAGAAATGCAGCCCAGCCTCTGCAGCCGGGACCTCATAGAGCCGTGCCCTGAGACCCTCCATCCAGAGACACTCAGCCAGCAACAAGGCATGAGAGTCTCCCGAGAGCAGCCGGCAAACAGCTCTGAGCAGGAGGAGACACAGGACACTCTCACACACTCACACAGAGAGGACATGGGACACTCACACACAGAGAGGACATGGGACACTCACACACAGAGGGAGGACACAGGACACATATACACTCACACAGAGAGGACACGGGACACACACTCACACAGAGAGGACATGGGACACACACACTCACACAGAGAGGACACGGGACACACACTCACACAGAGAGGACACGGGACACTCACACACTCACACAGAGAGGACATGGGACACACACACACAGAGGACATGGGACACTCACACACAGAGAGAGGACACAGGACACATATACACTCACACAGAGAGGACACGGGACACACACTCACACAGAGAGGACACGGGACACACACTCACACAGAGAGGACATGGGACACACACACACTCACACAGAGAGGACATGGGACACACACACACAGAGAGGACATGGGACACTCACACACAGAGAGAGGACACAGGACACACATACACTCACACAGGACACGGGACACACACTCACACAGAGAGGACACAGGACACTCACACACACACAGAGGACATGGGACACACACTCACACAGAGAGAGGACACAGGAGACACATACACTCACACAGAGAGGACACGGGACACACACTCACACAGAGAGGACATGGGACACTCACACACAGAGGGAGGACACAGGACACATATACACTCACACAGAGAGGACACGGGACACACACACAGAGAGGACATGGGACACACACTCACACAGAGAGGACATGGGACACACACTCACAGAGGGAGGACACAGGACACATACACTCACACAGAGAGGACACAGGACACACACTCACACAGAGAGGACACGGGACACACACTCACACAGAGAGGACATGGGACACACACACACAGAGGACATGGGACACTCACACACAGAGAGAGGACACAGGACACACATACACTCACACAGAGAGGACACGGGACACACACTCACACAGAGAGGACACAGGACACTCACACACACAGAGAGGACATGGGACACACACACTCACACAGAGAGAGGACACAGGACACACATACACTCACACAGAGAGGATATGGGACACTCACACACACAGAGAGGACACAGGACACACATACACTCACACAGAGAGGACACAGGACACACACACTCACACAGAGAGGACACAGGACACACACTCACACAGAGAGGACATGGGACACACACACACACAGAGGACATGGGACACTCACACACAGAGGGAGGACACAGGACACATATACACTCACACAGAGAGGACATGGGACACACACTCACACAGAGAGGACATGGGACACACACACACAGACAGAGGACACAGGACACATATACACTCACACAGAGAGGACACGGGACACACACTCACACAGAGAGGACACGGGACACAACACACACACTCACACAGAGAGGACACGGGACACACACTCACACAGAGAGGACACGGGACACACATACACAGAGAGGACATGGGACACTCACACACAGAGAGAGGACACAGGACACATATACACTCACACAGAGAGGACACAGGACACACACTCACACAGAGAGGACACGGGACACACACACAGAGAGGACACGGGACACACACACAGAGAGGACATGGGAAACACACTCACACAGACAGGATATGGGACACTCACACATGCAGAGAGGACATAGGACACACACTCACACAGAGAGGACACGGGACACACACCACACACTCACACAGAGAGGACACGGGACACACACTCACGCAGAGAGGACACGGGACACACACTCACGCAGAGAGGACACGGGACACACACTCACACAGAGAGGACACGGGACACACACTCACACAGAGAGGACACGGGACACTCACACACACAGAGAGGACATGGGACACACACACTCACACAGAGAGAGGACACAGGACACACATACACTCACACAGAGAGGATATGGGACACTCACACACACAGAGAGGACACGGGACACACATACACTCACACAGAGAGGACACAGGACACACACACTCACACAGAGAGGACATGGGACACACACTCACACAGAGAGGACATGGGACACACATACACTCACACAGAGAGGACCCGGGACACACACACACACACACACACACAGAGGACATGGGACACTCACAGTCACACACAGAGAGGACACAGGACACTCACACACACAGGGAGGACGCAGGACACTCACACGCTGTGCTATCCAGCATGAGTGGCTGCTTCTGGCCCTGCGAGGACCGTCATCTGCTCTCAGAGTCACAGGCTGCCTGGACCACCGGCTGCACCCCTCTATGTTCTCGGGAGCCCTGCATAGTCCTGGGCCCTGGCCTGCCTGCCCACCCACCGGGGAGCTCCTGGGCTCCGGCTCAGGCTCACAGGTTCCAAGGCCTCCTAGTTACTCGGGCAGTGCACAGGCTGTCAGTTCACTCACACAGACGGAGACTGCCCGTTACTCACAGACAGAGGCTGCCGGCTCAGTCACGGATGAGGCCCCCCGCTTACTCACATGGATGGAGGACAGGGGGCTCCTGGGTTTCCCTCCCGTCAACAGCAGGAGCAGGCCTCACCTTTGTGGGAAGGGGAGTCAGGCACACCTCCACAGCAGGGGTCTTGACATACTGCCTTGCAGACCCCAGCCCCAGCTCACCTCGTTCCCCAAGGCCTCACTGTGCAGGCCCTCAAGGGCACCCTACTCTCAGTACGTGTGCCCTCTGTAGCAGGCCAGCTCAGCCACAGCCACCCCTTCTTTCAAGGTCCGGGCCCAGAGAGGCTTCTCCTACACATCCTCCCGCAGTCCCAACCTGTGCCAGCTTCCCCTGCACCCCGATTGCTGGCTCCCACTCCCCTCACCTCACTACTAAATTCACTCCTTTTCCGGGGCTCACGGCTAGTGCTCTGAGGTTGGCTGCTTTGACAGTCATCCTGCTCCACCCTCCCTCTGCATCCTGGGATCTCACACCCGCATTTGATAAGTGGCAAGTGCTTGTGAAATGCTGGTGTCCTGTCCCGTCTCCATGAGAGCTGAGGCGGGCCCTCTGAAAATCGTTGCAGAGTGGGTGACGCTCAGTATTCCCAGAATGTAGCGGTGCCTGAGACAGAGTGAGGGCCTCGAACGTGCCTGTCCCCTGAAACTGGAAATGGTGACACGCCCAGCCTAACAGCATGTAGATATCATGCAGAGCAGCACGCAGGTGTTAGAGTTCCGTGTTTTTTCATATGTTCAAGCGTATGTGCTGCATCCCATGTTCTCCATGTTTCCCTGCATTGATTCCCCTCAAGTGATGAAAAGATCATGTGTATTTTAGACACAGCAAAGCCACAAAGAGGTTCCTGTTACTTATAAGAAATAAGCTCTGAGCTCTCCCAAAGCCAGGTGTGGGATACATCACAGCACATGTAGCTGCATTTCGGGTGGAGAACACATGACTAAGGCCACGCAAAGGCGTTCCTGTCCCTGGCCACGCAAAGGCGTTCCTGTCCCTGGCCACGCAAAGGCGTTCCTGTCCCTGGCCACGCAAAGGCGTTCCTGTCCCTGGCCACGCAAAGGCGTTCCTGTCCCTGGCCACGCAAAGGCGTTCCTCTTCCTGGCCATGGGGCGACACTTGGTTTTTTTGTTTATTTTTGTTTTGTTTGATCTTTTTTTTTTTTTTGAGACAGTGTCTCACCCTGTCGCCCAGGCTGGAGTGCAGTGGTGGGATCTCAGCTCACTGCAACCTCTGCCTCCAGGGTTCAAGCGATTCTTGTGCCTCAGCCATCTGAGTTTAGCTGGGATTACAGGCGTGTACCACCACTCAGTTAATTTTTGTATTTTTTTAATAGAGACTGGGTTTTGCCATGTTGGCCAGGCTGGTCTGGAACTCCTGGCCTCAAGGGATGGGCCCCACCTCAGCCTTCCAAAGTGCTGGGATTTCAGGGGTGAGCCACGGTGCCCGGCCACGCAGCTGTCTTTATGGAGAGAGCCTCAGTCCCATGCCAGGCCTGGAGGGCCACAGCCGCTGTCCTGAACTTGGGCACTTCAGTTCACACCAGCTTTTATTAACTGAACCTCATGGAAAGCTGAATGTGGACTGCACAGTGTTCAGCAGCTCCTATCCGAAGGCTTGTGTAGGTGCAGAGCTCCGAGGGGCCTTTGCCTATGAACCCCCACAACTTCCAGCAAGTGTCCTCTTCCAGGACAGCAGTGGGTTGCCTTGAGACTCAAGTTCACGACCCAGCTAGGAGGTGAGGACTTCCAAGCTCTCCATTCAGAACCTCCAGATGGGACCGGAGCCCAGAGGGGGATTCCGCAGGCCTGTGCTGAGGTTTATAATCAAATGCAAGGGAGAGTCGGTTACGGGTCCCCCAGATGCTATGGAGAGCACCTGTCACAGTGTCACTGGTCAAATGGAGGTGACAATCTAATGTAGCAGACGTGCTGTGGAACCACGGAGCCTGCGATATACACTCCTGGCAAGCAGTAGCTGCTTAGGAAACACCACTGGTTTTGTAGCTCTGCAGCCTGTGTAGGAAGATAACTGTTCCACGGGAAACAGCAGCCCTGGAGGAAAAGGACTTGGGTTTCAAATGTGGTTGACATCTCCCAGGTGCCACCACTTAATCTCTCTGAACCTCCAATGTCTTATCTGTAAATAGTGAAGACAAGCAGCTCTCAGGATCGCTGTCAAGATTAACCGCGAGGCACTGCAGGCGGCCTTCCTGTCAGCACCCAACCTTGTCCCCGCAGAGCTCAGGTGCACACTGACCTGCTGCAGGGCATCATCTTGGCTCTTCCAGGCTGGATGCCAGCCTCGGTCTCAGAGCTCAGGCATCTCCACGTCCCTACCCCTCCCACTTGGCCACGTGCCACCAGATAGCTCCCTCCAACTTCTCCCACCTCGCCCAGCCGTGGGCCCTGGCCAGACCGCCCAGCTCTGGTCTGGTTATCACATGGTCCGCCGCTGTGTGGCGCACAAGAGGCTGGACATCCAGTGCACCGAGTGTGCGTGTCTGCTCTGCCCAAGTCAACCTCTCCCTGGCAATGCTGAAAACCTCAGTGAAGTTAACAAAACAAAACTGTGCAAGGTTCCTGTTGTCTTGGGGTGACTTTTTGAGTCCCACAGCTGTGGCTGAAGCAGGTACTGGAGCACCCTCTGGAAGGGAGGACGGTCAGCTCTGAGCACTGTGCGTGTCTCTGAAGTGGAAACTGCAGTCATGATTAACCCCGTGCTCTCCAGCGCATCTGAAGACTTGGATGAGTGCCCCTCATTCCAGGTCATCTCACAATGCAACTGAAGTGCCCTTCGAGCTCTGTCTGTTTCTGATTAAAACTGTTACCTGGAGAGAGGCCACATGATTGTGGAGGCAAGAGAAGCAGCCAAGGGGGACTGCCTGGAGTCGATGTCCGCTGCAGCCCCCACGGGAGTGACCTCCCTCAGTGCAGAGGGCCAGCCCTGCAGACTGCTGGCCATAGCAGGCCTCACATGACGCTTGCTCAGAGGAATATTGATTTGTTCAAAAGAATGTCATTCTTGCCTCTGTGGCTGCAAAAAACTTTCAGCCAATGCCCAGTGGTCCTGGCAGGCCCAGGGGAACCTGGCCAACCGCTCTGTTCTCGGTGGCCAGAGGCGCCCACTCCCACGGCTCCAGTGATGAGCCTGGCTGCCTGTGGGCCTTGCTCCAGCCACGAGTGCCACGCCACCTCTTACCCCACACCGCACACTCCCAGCTCATTCCTGCCTTTACCTTTTGCGTGGGAGATGCAATCCCTCCGTCCTTCACTCTCCAGAAGCGAAGCCTGCTTCCTGGGGATTCAGCAGTATCTCCAGCGAGGAAGCCCTGAGCACCACCTTAGTGTGGGTCCTCCAGGACAGGCCTGTGCCCACTGATGGTCCCACCCAGGGTGACATGTGTGGTTCCAGCAGCGTGTGAGGGTTCAGGATGATTCACAGGAGGGCCCCGGGGGTCCAAGGGTGTCCGAGGGGCTGCTGCTAGCCAAAGCTGAAAGGATGACTCTGCATTCACGGGGCCCAGGGAAGCAGCAGGAGCCTCACTCAGGTGAAGCCTGTTCCAGGTGCAGCCATGGCAGGTTTGCTGTGGTCCCTGGGTGGAGCGTCCACAGCTCAGCTTCTGTTCCACCCACACCCCTTCTCAGGTTCCAGACAGGCCCCAGCATACACGTGGCCCGGTGGTGAGACACCATTGTTAGGTGGCACCTGAGGGCAGGGCTGAGCCAACATGACATGCCTGTCCGAGCTCGGGTGGGCTCAAGCCCCTTCACCCAGTGGGGAGCCAGGATCCCCAAGTCTCTGGGAGGACGCATCCTAGGGCATTTTCTCCATGGGGTTCGAATTGCAGGACTTAACAACCTGCCTTCCCATGCACACCGAGTGCCACAGCTGACCATGCATGTGCCTCAGCCTCACGCCGGGGCCCAGAGCTGCCCCGCCAGGTGGGAGGGAGACCCAGGTGACAACCTGGAGCCCAGGGCTTCCCCGACTGTGAAGACACAGGTGAGTCCCGAAGGTCAGGGCTTCCCTGCCTGTGAAGACGCAGGTGAGTCCCGGAGCCCAGGGCTTCCTCGACTGTCAAGATGCAGGTGAGTCCCGGAGCTGAGGGTGGTTCTTGCTGCTCCAAGCGCCAGTGGGTGAATGTTGGCAATGGCCTCCCCCTGCCCTGAGCCTCAGGGCCCCTCACCAGCGTGACTGGTACTGGTTCCACGTGGTTGTGGACCCCGCCTCGCCCAGCGGCCTGGGGGACTAGCCCATCGAGTTTCTTTCCTAGTCACCAGTAACTGGAACACAGAGATGGGCTTGCTTCTGTGGATGCTTGAACCGAACTGAGAAAAGTTAGAAGTCAGATGCACCTGGAGAGGATGGAGCATTTTTGAGTTATAAAAACAGGAGAATGGAACAGAGCAGAGAGGCAGCAATGGAAGGTGGGAGTCCAAGAAGAGGGACAGTGTCACAGAGGGAGAGCAGTCTCCCTGGGGCCCATACCCCGGCCCTATGTCCCAGCCTGAGAGGGGTGCACCGATGCCCCCACCCCTGGAGCCTCTGACCTGGGACTGCATTTCTCCCCCACACCTGGAACCCCTGAGCTGGGACTTTGCCCCCCACCCCCCGAGGCCCTGACCTGGAACCATGTCCTCCCACCCCCGGATCCCCTGAGCTGAGACTGTGTCCCCACCCCTGGAGCCCCTGAGCTGGGACCGCATCCTTCAGTGATAGGGGCTTCGTGTTTCTGAGCTAAAGGCAGCCCGTGCCAGCTCCGTGATTGCCGAGATTACCGAGATTGTGCTCATCCCTGAGCTTTATCGCATGTTCTCCATGGGCCAGTTACCCCCCGTTCCCTTCTATGTGCCACTTCAAGGAAGGTTCGTATCTCACCTGCCATGAGAGTTCTCCTTCATCTCATCCCCATTGTACACATTTTAAAATCGGAAAACAAAAATGTGAGACTGAGAGAAAATGGGCGTGTGCAGGAGACAGCAGGAGCAGGAGGCTGCAGAGACGTCCGGGCCAGACAAGCCCAGTGCCCTGCACTGTCCCACCAAGGTGGAGCTGCCCAAATGGAACAGGGCTCCCTGACGCCAAGCCAGTGTCTCCTCCTCTAATTCTTAGTTAATTGCCTTGCCATGAAGCCCGCATGCAAGACAAAATGGCCTTGCTGGGCTGCCTTTTGAAAGGTTCCTGCTCAGTTCGTCTCCTGCCCTCCACCTTGGCTCAGCCCAGGCGGCCATGTCCCATCCCATCACCACCGCAGCCAGGCACCTCACCGGAGCCAAGTCCAGAAACGCTGCTCCTCACTTTGCTGTCTTCATGGGTTCCCCAGAATCAACCTCCACTTTCAGAGCTGCTCATCACCTGCCCCCTACCTGAGCTCACTCCCTCATTCCATTGCCCCAAATCCAACCTGACAACCCAACCCCAGACCCAGCACGATCTTATTTGCTCACGATACTGACATAAATGCGACAGGAATCCTGCCTGGTGGAGGCTGCAGTGTCCTGGGAGAGACAGACAGTGAAGTGTGAATTGAACAAATGATAAAGCAGAGTCTGTTAAAGGTTAAATGTGCTGTGAAAGAAGGAGGGAGCAGAGGAGTCCAGGAGGCCCAGGAAGGCAAGCGTGGGGGACAAGCAGTCAGCCGGGGCGGCCACAGTGTGGGGGATAAGCAGTCAGCCGGGGCGGCCACGTAACCCCTACTGAGAAGGCGGCGTTTGAGGGAAAGCTGCAGGGGTCGGGGAAGAATCCCACAGGCTCTGGGGAAGGATTCCAGGCAGACAGAAGAGCCACGAGAAGGACCTTAAGGAGGAGGCACGCCAGACACATGAGGGGAATGAGGGAGACCACAGTGGCTGGGAGGAGCACAGGAACTGAGGTGGGAGGGTGGTGGGAGCCAGGACGTGGGCGGCCCTTGGGCCGTTTTAGGGAATATGGCTCTCCCTAGTATGGCCGGGGCCTTCTGAGGATTCCGAACAGAGAAGTAAAGTGATCCGAGAGAGCTTTGGGCTGTGTCCAGGATGCACTGTGGGCTGGCCAGGGCGGCGGGCGCAGCAGGGCTGGAGGAGCAGTCACGCTGCTGCACTGACATGGCCGGAGAGGACCGGGCTGGACTGGCTGGGCCCGGGAAGGGGGTGGGGGGTAATCGGATTCAGGTCATGGTTGGCAGTGGGGTGACAGATGCCCTCGTGGTTTGGGCCCAGAATGTGAGGCAAAGAGAAGGGTCAAAAATGACTTCATGGTTTTTCACCTGAATGAGGTAGGGATAAAAGCAGCCATCCACCAAGTTAAGGGAGCTTCGGACGAAGCGCTTCACGGGGGGATGATCGGACCTTCAGTTTGGGAGGGGCGAAGCTGGAAACACCTGTTTGACACTCAAGCTGGGATGTGAGGTAGACAGAGCAGGAATGGGTGTGAGCTGCAGGTATCGGCTGGTGAATGCTCATCAGAGAGACATCGCCTAATGTGCAGGGAAATGCTACGGAGGCCCAGCATTGAGCCCAACTCAAAAGGGCCACAGCTAACAGGTCTTCAAGATGTGTATGAGCAGTGGGTTGGAAGGAAACCCAGAGGGCACCATGTCCTTTGGCTGGCGAGTGACACCTGCCAGGAGGACGGGCCATGAACACACTGAGGGAGTTCTAGCAGGGCAGCCTGGCAGGGCAGCCTGGCAGGGACATGGTCATCACGGGCCTGCAGGAGGCTGAAGTCCAGCCAGAGTGAGTTTAAGACAGGAGAGAAGAGGAGGAATTGGAATTCACAGAATGACTCAAGGGTTTTTCTGCAGAGACACAGATCCCGGGAGCAGCAGCTAAAAGGGCGAGCTGGGCAAAACACGTGGGTAACTGAAAAAAAGAGGGATGCAGAGGCCAAAGAAAGCAGCACTGATTTCTGAAACAAAGAGCTGCCATCTGAATATGTGGAATCGGGGCAGCCCTGAAGAGCGGCTCCTGAGGCAAGCGCATGAGAGCGTTTTTGTAGAGGATTTTCAGAAAAAGTCGGTTTTGGAGGCCATTCATTGATGAGGTCCTGCGTCCTCGCCAGCCCACTGTCCCCAGGTCCTGGCTGTGGCCTGGTTGTCACATGGCCCATCACCGTGAGGTGGACAAGAAGCTGGACAGCCAGACAGTTGAGTGACGGTGCCAGCCCAGCCTGCATCAGCCTCTCCCTGGCAATGCCAGAAATCTCAGGGAGGTTAAAAAAGCAAAGCCTTTAAGGCAGCAGGTTCATGTTGCCTTAGTATCAGTCTGTGATTCCCGCAGCTGTGACTGGGCGTGGATGCCCGTGCGTCCTCCGGAAGAGACGATGGTCGGTTCTGAAGGCTGAGCATGTCTCCCACACAGCCATTTGTTGGCTGGGCAGGGATCCCAAATTGCAAACTTTTTCTGGGTGAGTGAATTAGTGTAGCTCCAGCGAAGACTTGTTGAAGGCTGGGGGACCGTGACTGCGGTGGCTGATTCAAGTCTATCAGAGCATCTAGCAGGTGTGGGGGCAATGCTGTCACCGTCTTCCCACCCCTCTTTAGAAAGCCTTAGTGACTTCACCTTCCATGCACTCCCCTTCTGATCAAGATCTCTATCCAGAAGGCATCTCAGATTAACTGGCGAGTCCGATTTTGTTCTTAGTTGCTGGGATACGCCTGTCCCAGGAGTCACATCCCTTATCCGGGGCTCTCCAGGCCTACGGAAATGAAGACTAGACTGTGTTACATTTAAGTTACATTTCCGTCTACCCAGAGAGAAAACACACAAGCCTTGGTTTCTAATCTCGATCGGGAGGCAGCTGGATGAAACGTATTGGCCAAGTCTCAAAGGGTCCATTAGGAAGATCACAGTGACCTGGAATTGTCTAAATGGTTTTGAAAGGAAAGCTCTCAAGCCTGCTTAAGTCCCAAGAATTGTCAGATCAGATGTGTTTTCCACATCATAGGCTTGATTAATCATACTGCACTTTTAAGGACGCTGCTTGGCTTAAACTGTGATTTCTAAGCACACTTGGATAAGGAGGAGAAACTTAAATTTTACAGCAATAACAACAGCAGTCGCCGTGGTGAGGAACAAACGCTGAAGGCTGGATTTTAGCCATCCTCCTAAGGGGTCAGACACCCGAATATTTCCATGGCGAATGCTCTATTAGCTAAGTAGTGAGTGCATGAATGTGTCCTACTTGGTTAGATGTATTTATCCAGTATAACATGAGGTATTGACTATAGCACTTGGGCAAGATATAATTTAAAGTAATTCTGTTGTGCAAGGGAGTGAAAGACAAAAGCTAGAGTATAGAGAAAGCAACAGTTAAGAAACCAAGTATTTGAGGGAGCTTAATGATATCCAGGCCTGGTCCAGGGTCTTGGGTGTGCATCAGATCAGCTGTTCTCTGCTCCACTCCCAAGTCAATTTTAGCTTCGGGTCTCCGATTGTTTCTGAATTCCAGCAGGGGTAGGGGCTTCCTTTAAATGAGAAGCGTGAATCCAAGAGTGACACCTTTTAGTTTGGCAGCACAGAGATGGGCAAGGAGCACCTGAGATGAACCTTTCCATCTAGAGGTTGAGGCAATGATCTTGTAAATTTTTCTCTCAGCAGGCAAAGTCACCGGGATGCAGGTGCTTCTGTTTGCCTCCTTCACCTCCTGGCAGCACATTGTGGAAAGATTATTCTACCAGGTATAATTTGTCTCTAAAACCGTAATTATTTCTTTACAGTGTTGGAAACTGTGTCCTTTAACGAATTGGATGGTAAAAGCAGAGTGGGCGGAAGGCATTCGCCATCTAGTAATAATTTCAAAAGCTGACGAGTTACGTTTTCCAAGAGGTGAGACTGTAGACTCGAGAGGACCAGAGCAAGTGGCTTTGGCCAGGGCGGCTTTGACGCCTCCTCAGGTTTCAACAGTTGAGTTTCGATCGTGTCATTTGATTTTTCTGCCGCCGTGGAGACTGGAGATAGGCATAAGGAAAGGGTTGTAACGTGGGCCAAGCTCGGCAAGTTTGCTGTTTCCCGTGGCCAGTGAGGTGCACTCCTCAGTCACCACATGAGTCTGAGGGTTTGCCCACGTAGGATGACCTTTTTTAGCCACAGCTTTGTAGCCGCCGAGGCAGTGGCCTGTCAGCAAGAGAATGCGTCTACCCCAAGGGAAAACCACAAACCATGGTTCTAACCTTGATGGGGAGGTAGCTGGATGAAATTCATTGGCAAAACCTCAGAGTCCAGTAGGAGGATCAGACTAAGTGACTCAATGGTCTCCGCTGGCCTGGACTCTGGACAAACGGTATGAGACAGCTGTGCTTTTTAGCAGCCCTCGAAATGTTTCTCTATCAATATTTTCTCATAGGCTATAAGTTCACCAGCTTTCCAGCAAGCCCTCTCAAGTATCGCTTTGCAAAGGGGACTTTCATAGATCATGGGGATACTGGTTTATTAGTGGGACTATGCCATACGTTAGCCTTTGGGCCCAAAATGCAACCATTAGGAGCCCAGTGAGACTTTTCGTTATGTGCTCAGGACTGAGCATCTTTTAAACCCTTAAAAAACAACATCATTTAAATCCCTTTTGGAAAATGACCAATGCTGACGGTAGCGTTTCAGCCTTTGTGGGGCTCAAGGCAGCTGTCCTTGCTGCAGGCTCTGCCGCGCTGTCTCCTTTCACCTCATCAGATGCTGGGTCCGAGTGCCCAGGAATTTTGATCACAGCCGAGGCAAAGAGAGGTTGAATCGAATTGAATGAATTATTGACCAAAGTTCCATTTGTAATTTGGTTTCCTCCAGAGGTTAAAAATTCTCCTGGTTTCCATAGCAGACCAAAAGCACGAACAACCACACATTCATACTGACTGACAGTGTAGTATTTGCAGTTTGACGGGAGGCCGAGTCCTGTGATCCAGGAGTGACGTTCCGCCCGTGGGACAGAAGTGGCCATTGAATTGGGTGCTTCCCTCCTTCACAGAGTGTGGGAATCGCACATGGAGCATATTCGTTTCCTGCACTGTCTGTTCTGCACGGTGGATTAGTGAACCATGAAATTCTGTTTGGCGTTGGGGTTTCTTACACACTGAGTCTAGGTTTTAGTCTTAGGTCAGTTACAGGATCATGAGGAGTCTCATCATCGAGTAGGAAAGGAACACTTCTGATTAAGATGACTGCAGCAGGAATGAATAATATGCAGAGAAGTCAATGGCAAGGCCTAATAGGCAGTTAGTCTACCTGCAGAAAGGGGGCATGAGTGTGGAGGAAAGCTTCCGGGGCCTGAGGAGGGCAGAGGAGAGGGGAGAGCCCACGACCATCTCCTCTGTACATCTAAAGCCATAGTGGCTGGTGCAGCTCTCTTGCGGGAAGGGAGTCTTGCGCTCCTGATTCTAATTGCTGCTGTAATAGCCACGGGGTCTGTCTGTCTCCATTTCTTTGGGTAAGGATCCCTAACACATTCACTTCTCTTTCATGCACAGAAAAGAAGAAGGGGAGAAAGTAATTGCGGTGCCCTAAGGCAGGGGGACTCAGAAGTCCTTCCTTTAACGGATGGAAGCCTATGTGGGCACTCCTTTCTGGTTCAAGGGAACTGGTTTGTTAACTTTCAGAAGGGTTGAGCTATCAAAGACAAAACTACCCTCACCCGTGAGATTTCTCTGCAGGCAGGAAAGTATTATTACAGGGCTTAGTGCAAGATACCAGAAGATTACTGGCTCTGTGTTCTTCTGCGATTGGTTTAATTTCTGCAAGAGCTTCAGGGTTAGGGGGTATTGTCTGATATTAGGAAGGGGTTTGAACTCATTTGAAATTTTTTTGGGGGAGTTGGACGGATTAATCCAATGTCTGTTGTGGATTTCGCCCAAAGATCCTCAGGAACCTCTTTTAAAAGAGCCAGGCTCTCAGCATTTTGTCATTTAGGTTAAGGAAAAATATGGGCAAAGATATTGAAGAATTCTTACTGCTTTCAGTTAAAGCAAGGGTTGACTCGATTTTTAAAAGTATGTGAAAAGGGAACTTTTGGGAAAGGAAATAGCAGCAAGTGTTTTACTAAGAAGCCCTTTCCAAGAAAGCGAACCGGGGCCGAGATCACTCATAACACGAGTGACTGTCTTGGAGATGACCTAGTTTAAAAAGCAGGAGGAAGAATTTGCAAATTGTTGAATTAGAAATTCCCAGCATTTGGCCAGGTGCAGCAGCTCACGCCTGTAATCCTAGAACTTTGGGAGGCCGAGGCAGGTGGATCACGAGGTCAAGGTCAACAAGGTGAAGAGACCATCCTGGTCAACAAGGTGAAACCCTGTCTCTACTATAAATACAAAAATTAGCCGGGCATGGTGGCGCGTGCCTGTAATCCCAGCTACTCAGGAGGCAGAGGCAGGAGAATTGCCTGAACCCAGGAGGCGGAGGTTGCGGTGAGCCGAGATCGCGCCATTGCACTCCAGCCTGGGTAACAACAGCGAAACTCCATCTCAGAAAAAAAAAAAAAAAAGAAATTCCCAACATTTGAATTTTTTCAGTTCTACAGGAAGAGGCTACTTGAGGCCAGTGACATCAGTCCCAGAGAAGCCTGATTCCCTGTCTATGACGAAAGCGAGAACTTCCTTTCCAATCAGGAGGGTAGTTTTGCCCAAACGATTACGAGGCAAGGCCTGTTTCCTAAGAGTACCTGCAGTCCCTAAGGCATATAGAGGGCAGTTTGCCAAGTTGCATGTTTTTGTTTTTTCCAATTTCCAGGCTTTTTCTGATAGCAGCAGATCTCTTTAAGATTTGGTTCTGTGCTATTTGATCACCACGTTTTATTGCGAGGCATAGAAGCTGCTGAAGCTGTAGATTCGTTATTCTCTTTGCCTTCACTTTATTGGTCTTAGAAATTGTACAGGCTGAATTCTTAGCCAGGATAACGAAATCAGAGATGAGCATTGTTGTGATGGTTAATGATGAGTGTCAACCTGATTGGACTGAAGGATACAAAGTATTAATCCTGAGTGTGTCTGTATGGGTGTTGCCAAAAGAGGGCTGGGGAAGGCAGACCCACCCTTAATCTGCTGGGTGCAATCTAATCAGCTTCCAGCAAATATAAAGCAGGCAGAAAAAGATGAAAAGGAGAGATGGGCCTCGCCTCCCAGCCTCCATCTCTCTCCCGTGCTGGCTGCCTCCTGCCCTAGAACATTGGACTGCAGGTTCTTCAGTTTTGGGACTCGAACTGGCTCTCCCTGCTCCTCAGCCTGCACACAGCCTATTGTGGGACCTTGTGATTGTGTAAGTTAACACTTAATAAATTACTACATATATATATGGTAGATTTGGGTTCCAGGAATGGTTCTAGAAGAATATTAATGATGGAGTTATTTTATTGGTTTCACGGTTTCTGGAGTTGACTGCTTAGTACGATTACATCCAAAAATGCTCGGTCCTCTACTTCTAATCGTATGGGGAACACTCATAATTCTTGGCGAAACTGCTTAGAGAGTCACACAAAATGAACGCATTTGACACTCCTGATTCACTGGTCATAAGAGGCAAGGAGTTTAGTGACTCTGTACACAGCTTTGCCCACCTGTGGAGAACCGAGGAACATAATGAAGCTGGTTGGTCGCTCCTAAGTCCCCTGGACACAATAATGAAAGAAAATGATAAACTCGGAGATTCTGTCTCCTGGCTTCAGAAGCAGATACTGAGCCTCAAATCTGCTAACCTTGCCCTGAGTGAGGGTCTTATCTCCTACAGAGAAAGAGCTGAAATAGTGGAAAAATAGGCACAAGCTCTTATCATGTGAGTGGCTGACCTGCAGTGAAAGATGCATGCACAGCTCACCAGGCATCTACTGTTAAAGCGGGGGTATTGATTGGAAAACAATGGGACCCTGCAACTTGGAATGGGAACTTGCTGGAGGACCCTGATGAAGCTGGGGACACTGAGTTTGTAAACTCTGATGAACCTTTTGTTCCCAGAAGAAACAGCTTCCTCATCACCAGTAGTGGCAACATCCTCTCCCCAGCCCATGCTGCCATCAGCCTTTCCACCTTTACCTGAGGAGATGCACCCTGCGCTGCCCCAGGCAACAGTGATGGCCTCCCCTGAGGCAGTTACTAGGTAAGATCATGTTAATTCTCTTCAGAAGCCACAGAGTTTCATGGTTTACTAATCAATCACATAGAACAGATAATTGGGGAAAAGAGTGTGCTACGTATACTATTCCCACTCCTCTGCTTCCAGATCTATAACTGGACTAAAGTCCTAATGGGCCCCTAGCGGTGAGGTTGAGAGTATGGTCTATGATGTGTGCTACACTCAAAAGAAAAAAAAACTGAGTTTCCTAATTTATATAAACAGAAATCTGGAGAACAGGGATGGGAATGGATATTAAAGGTATGGGATAATGGTGGAAGGAACACAGAGTTGGATCAGCCTGAATTTATTGATTTGGGGCCACTAAGTAGGGACTCTGCATTTAATGTTTCACCTTGAGGAGTTAGAAAAGGTTCTAATGGTTTATTTGATTGGTTAGCTGAAATATGGATTAAAAGACGGCCCACTGTGAGTGACATGCTGCCTGATCTCCTTTGGTCTAATGTAGAGGAAGGATCCAAAGGCTTAAGGAGATTGGGATGGTGGAGTCGATTAGTCACTGTAGACTTACCCATCCCAGCTGGGAGGGTCCAGAAGCTACACCCTTGACCAATGCCTCACAAAATAGATTTATGCAGCAGCACCTGCATCTTCAGAGAGGGCTACAGTTGCTTTTCTCTGCATGTCAGATCTAATGGTGGAAACCACAGTCACTCAACTACAAAATTTAACATTAGACTATAGGTATCAAGTCTCCATGCAACCTGGACTGTCTATCAAGAACTGGGTGCTTTCTGACCCAATTTGTCATAAAGTGGGTTGTGCACAGCAGCATTCCATCACTGAATGAAAGTGATGTATATGTGATCGGGCTTGAGCAGGTCCTGAAGTCACAAGTAAGTTACATGAGGAAGCGGCTCAAATGTCCATGGTCTCCACTCCTGCCCCTCTGCCTTCTCTCCCTCCAGCCTGTGCTGATGGCCTCATGGGGGGTTCCCTGTGATCAGTTGACAGAGAAAGAGAAGACTAGGGCGTGGTTCACAGATGGTTCTGCACTATATGCAGGCACCACCGAAAGTGGACAGCTGCAGCACTACAGCCCCTGTCTAGGGCATCCCTGAAGGAAGGTGGTGAAGGGAAATCTTCCCAGTGGGCAGAATTTCAAGCAGTGTACCTGGCTGTGCACTTTGCATGGAAGGAGAAATGGTCAGATATGTGATTATGTTTGGCTGGATGGTCAGGGACTCTGAAGAAGCATGATTGAAAAATTGGTGACGAAGAAATTTGAGGAAGAGGTACGTGAATGGATTTCTCCGAGTGGTCAAAAACTGTGACAATATTTGTATCCATAGAAGTGTGCACTAATGGGTGACCTCAGCGGAGGAGGATTTGAATAATCAAGTAGATAGAATGACCTGTTCTCTGGACCCCACTCAGTCTCTTTCCCCAGCCACTCCTGTCATCACCTGGTGGGCCCCTGAACAAAGTGGCCATGATGTCAGGGATGGAGGTTATGTATGGGCTCAGCAATGTGGACTTCCACACACCAAGGCTGACCTGGCTATGGGCACTGCTGAGTGCCCAATTTGCCAGCAGCAGAGACCAGCACTGAGCCCTCGATATGGCACCATTCCTCGGGGTGATCACCCAGATATCTGGTGGCAGGTTGATTATATTGGACCTCTTTCATTATGAAAGGGCAGAGGTTTGTTCTCACTGGAATAGACACTCTGGATACGGGTTTGCCTATCCTGCACGCAATGCTTCTGCCAAGACTACCATCCCTGGACTCAGAATGCCTCATCCACTGTCTCGCTCACTTTATGACTGAAAAAGTGCGGCAGTGGGCTCACACTCATGGAACTCACTGGTCTTACCATGTTTCCTATCATCCTGAAGCAGATGGATGGACAGAAAGGTGGAATGGCCTTTTGAAGTCACAATTAAAACACCAACTGGGTGACAACACTTTGCAGGACTGGGGCAAAGTCCTCCAGAAGGCTGTGTATGCTCTGAATCAGCATCCGGTATATGGTACTGCTTCTCCCATAGCCAAGATTCATGGGTCGAGGAATCAAAGAGTGGAAGTGGCACCACTCACCATCACGCCTAGTGATCCACTAGCAAAATTTTTGCTTTCAGTTCCCACAACATGACGTTCTGCTGGCCTAGAGGTCTTAGTTCCAGAAGGAGGAACGCTGCCACCAGGAGACACAACCACAATTCCAATAAATTGGAAGTTAAGATTGATGCGCAGACACTTTGGGCTCCTCCCACCTTTAAGTCAACAGGGTAAGAAGGGAGTTACAGTGTTGGCTGGGCTGATTGACCCCTAATATCATGATGAAACCAGTCTACTACTCCACAACCAAGGTGAGGAAGAGTATGCATGGACTACAGGAGTCCCATTAGGGGGTACCTCAGCATCCCCATGCCCTGTGGTTAAGGTCGGTGGACACTACAACAGCGCAGTCCAGGCCGGACCACAAATGGTCCAGACCCTTCAGGAATGAAGGCTTGGGTCACTCTGCCGGGAAAATAAAAAATCTTAAAAAACGAAATAAAACCTTGACCTGCTGAGGTGCTTGTGGAAGGCAAAGGGAATACAGAACGGGCAGTAGAAGGTAGCCATCAATACCAGCTATGACCACCTGGCCAGCTGCAGAAACGAGGACTGAAATTGTCATGAGAATTTCCTCTTTTTTAAAAAAAAAATGTTTGTTCATGTGTACACTTGTACTAAGAAAATAGCTTCATTTTGTTTCTTCTTCTTTATCATGTGACGTAAGATTTATTGACTTCATTTCAGCATTTAGCTGTTGTTCACCTTATGTAATAGTGTTTGGATTGGAGACTGGGGCATTTCTCATTGTATGAAGGACAGTTGCATTATGTTAGGTATAAATGTAACCTCATTATTGCCTTTATTTAAGATAATGTATGAAGGAGATGTGTCAGGGTTCAAGTTGACAAGGGGTGGATTCATGATGGTTAATACTGTCAACCTGATTGGATTGAAGGATACAAAGTATCAATCCTGGGTGTGTCTGTGTGGGTGTTGCCAAAAGAGGGCTGGGGGAGGCAGACCAGGTCTTTGTCTGGTGGGCACAGTTTAATCAGCTTCCAGCAAATATAAAGCAGGCAGAAAAAAAACATGAAAAGGGTGAGACGGGCCTTGCCTCCCAGCCTCCATCTTTCTCCCGAGCTGGATGCTTCCTGCCCTCCATCATCCAACTCCAGGTTCTTCAGCGTTGGACACGGACTGGCTTCCTTGCTCCTCAGCCTGCAGACAGCCTATTGTGGGACCTTGTGATTGTGTGAGTTAATACTTAATAAACTTTATAAATAAAGTTATATACATAAACAAACAACTCCCCTTTATATCCTACTAGTTCTGTTCTTCTACGAGAACCCTGACTAATCCAATTGTTTTCCAATTCAGTTGAGCCTATTTAACTCAAATTGCAAGATATTCCTCTTGGCCATTTCTGAAGAGCGGGTGAAAAGCCACTTTGGCAGATTCAGCATCCTGAAAGGAGTCCAGCGTCTTCCTGAAGTGATTTCTAGTCTGTTGTAACGATCGCTGCCTCACCTTCCTTCTGGGTGCAGGCCTGAATCCTGTCCCAAGCTGCTCATTTGGGAATGCTAAGGGAAGGGCTTGGTATAAAGTCTTAGCTCCCTCTTGGGCTTTCTTTCTTCTGGGACGCACATAGCGACTGCGACTGTCCCTGCCTGCCTCTGCCATGCAACGTTTGACCTGACCTTCTCTCCAAGGAGCCTGTGTATTAATAGAGATCAGAGGAAACAGGTTCATCAATTTGGGCAACAATGTGAAATTCTTCAGGAAGTTTAGGAGGGTGTTCGGGGACCTTGGGGAACTGCAGCCATAGCCATGAGCCTGGCTTTGGTTCAGGACGTACAGGAAATGTTTCAGAGAGGGCCCTTCTTATTTGGATGAAGCTGGAAATGGAGAATTTGAAGAGGTTTGGCAGAAACAGAGAAATCAAGAGAAGCTTTGGGATCAGGAGATTTGATCGGAAGTTCAGCAAGTGTGGGATATCAAGGCAGGGAGCAGAAGGAGTGGGGGAAGGAGAGTCGGGGAGAATCTAACCCTCAATGACTTTCTTTCTCCTTCAATTATTTAATAGCCTGTGTGCATTCAGAGAGTATATTTTGAAGAGAGACAATCTTAGAGTCCTGAGAATGTTTGGATGCCTCTAAATGCCAATTAAAACACGCACTGCATTTAGGTTGTTCTGTTTTAAAGTCAAGGTCTCCTATTAATAATTCAGTTTGGAGGAAACCTAGCTTTGATATGACGAAGCTCGGTTTGGCCATTGTAAGAGCGCACACAGTTCCAGATAAACAAAGGTGAAGATCCCATGGTTTTTTAACATATAACCAGCTTGAGACCAGAAGGAGGACAAACATTACATGGTTTAGGTTAAAGAATCCCAGACTCAGGGCTGAGTGCGGTGGTTCGTGCCTGTAATCCCAGCGCTTTGGGAGGCTGAGGCAGGTGGATCACCTGAGGTCAAGAGTTTGAGACCAGCCTGGCCAACATAGTGAAAACTGACCTCTACTGAAAATACAAAATTAGCTGGGTGTGGTGGTGGACACCTGTAATCCCAGCTACTCTGGAGGCTGAGGCAGGAGAATTGCTTGAACCCGGGAGGCGGTGTTTGCAGTGAGCCGAGATCACACCATTGCACTCCAGCCTGGGCAAAAATAATGAAACTCAGTAACACACACACACTAATCTCATACTCATAATAATTATTATAATCATAATAATACTCACCAAAAGGAAAACTGGCAAATTAGGAAAACTTCCTCACAATTAGAAACCTTTGTTGGCACAAATCAAACAACCTGCTTTAAATTCCCAAAGAAAGATATCAGCCTCAACCAGAGCCACAGAGGGGGGTCCCAGGAGGCCTTCAGAGCCACAGTGCCAGCAGTCTGCAAAGGTGAGTGCAGGAGACCTCAGGGACTCTAGAGAACACAGGTCCCCTGAAAGGGAAGGTCACTTTGGGCTTTCTGACATCAGCCATATTAACTTGGAAAAAAGAGACTTACACCTAGGTGAAAGAAATACATTTATTTGGGAAACAATAAGAATCTAATCGCCATTTGAATATAGGAAATGGGGCCGCCCTGCGGTGTCCTGGAAGGCAGGGGCAGGGGGGTTTTGTGGGGGATTTTCACAAACAGTTGTTTTTGGAGGCAGTTCACTGGACAGCAATCCTAAAGTGAAAACTAGTCCTTATTGGTTAACTCATTAGGGTACTCCTAGCTGAGAGGGCTGGAGAGAGGGTGGCAGATACAGACTTGACTTGTTCATCCATGTCCCTTGGAGGGTCCTGGGGCCTGACCTTCAGCAGGTGTGAGTGCAATCACCCTGCCATCCCACACTCCACCTGAGAAAACCTCAGCCTTAGTGACTTATTTCACAGCAGAGACGGGCACGCACAGTGGAAATGTCAGCATGCTCCCTTGCTGATGGGAATGACTCAGCACTGCTGTAATCAATAACTGAGAAGGAAGAGCACTCACTTCAGTGACAGTTTTCCCAGATTGCAACGGGATGTGTCCAGTGAGAGGTGGAGCCACTGGCTCCGGATGGGCCCACGGAAGGTTCATCTCTAGTCACAGCCAGCCACGGCAGGAAGGCGGGGGCAGCCTGCAGAGCTGGCCGGGGTGGTGTGGTGGGAAAGGCCTGGCAGGTTCCCTACTTCCGATTGCCACCTCCTGTCCTTCTCAGTGATGCAGGAAGCGAGGTCATCAGCTGAGATGAGCATTGTGGGGGAGACAATGGTGTGTGGGGGTTGGGGTAGGAGATGTGAAGGGGGTGCACTAGACGGGGGAAGCTGCAGGTGTCATAAAGGTCCCTGCAGGCTCATGGCCGTGAATTCAAAGGGAGCCAGCGAGTGCGCCTTATTTTTTCTTCAGTCACAATCAGCTGAACAGATGCAGGCAAAGTGTGGATAGGAAATCAGGTTTGCCCAGGGTTATGGCTCTGCCAAGAGAGTTGTAGGAAGTGACAGAACCAAGAGGAAACTGGGAAGCTGCAAAAGGAATGAGAGCCCCTGGTCAGGGAAGGGGTCAGATTGGAGCGGAGAAGACACAGGATGTGTAGGCTGCAGCGCAGTCTTTGGAGCTGTGGTAAGGACAAATGGTCCTGGAGTTAAACACTGTCAGAGGGAAGGAAGGACGGAGGGAGGGAGGGAGGGAAGGAAGGACGGAGGGAGGGAGGGAGGGAAGGAAGGATGGAGGGAGGGAGGGAGGGAAGGAAGGATGGAGGGAGGGAGGGAAGGATGGAGGGAGGGAGGGAGGAAAGAGGAAGAAGAGAGGAGAGAGAAGGAGGAGGAAGGAAGGAAGGAGGGAGGGATAAAGGGAGAGAGGGGGCAGGTGGGAGGAAAGGCCAGAGAGAGAAAAGAGGGAGAAGAGAGGAAGAGAGAGAGAAGGAGGAGGAGGAAGGATGGAGGGAGGGAGGGAGGGAAGGATGGATGGAGGGAGGGAGGGAGGAAAGAGGAAGAAGAGAGGAGAGAGAAGGAGGAGGAAGGAAGGAAGGAGGGAGGGATAAAGGGAGAGAGGGGGCAGGTGGGAGGAAAGGACAGAGAGAGAAAAGAGGGAGAAGAGAGGAAGAGAGAGAGAAGGAGGAGGAGGAAGGAAGAAAAAGAGAAAGTGAGAGAGGGAAGGAGGGAGGGAGGAAGGAAGGGAGGGAGGGAGGGAGGGATTCAGCTAGAAGGACAGGAGGTGGCAATCCGAGAGCTGGGATTCACCACACAGAGTCTACAGAGGAAAGAAAATAGGGTCTGTGGCCAACACAGGATGGAGGACACAGCCATGGGAGAAGGTATATTCAAGGAGTTCAGACCAGATTATTAGCAATCCCATCTATACTGGCACTGAATCCCCAGGAATCAAGAGGGCAGGGCAGGGGTGCTGGACAGACAGGCTGTGAGTCAGGAGCCAGGAACCTCCAGAAACAAGGAGCAGCCACAGCTTGGGACTCAACATCACACCTCGGACAGAAGAGGCAGCACTGGGGAATTTAGGAAGAAGGCTTGAAATGCATGCTGGACACGGCAGTGAGAAAAGGAATTATTTATTCCACTCCCAAGCCCAGGCCTGGTGGTGAGTAGGCGCAGAGGACATCAGGCAGAGACATACAGGAAAACCTCCCATCCCCAGGGAAAGCTGCAGGTACAGCAAAATCTCAGGGGAGAACCAGGTTTCTGCCAGTGATGTAAGGTGACGGGAACGCACAGGGAGAAGCTGAGGAAGTAGGACTGAGACTTTCAGAGGGTTCCAGGAAATGTCAAAGCCTCCAGGAGGGTGGTTTGCTCCCAGTTTTCCTGACAACAAGCCCCTGTGGTTCTTTGTGAGACTGAGAACCTCTGGGGAAGTTGGGGGTTACTTCCTGGGTGGGTGTGGTGGGGGCAGGGGTGGGGGAGTGGAAGTCTGAGAATGTGTAACCGACCTCCGCTTGAGGCCCTTCCTAAGCTTGCTGCAGTCACCTCTCCAGGGCAAACCGGCCACGTCTTCTGAGGATCCATAGTCCCCTGCAGAAGCCCTCCGTTCTCTCCCCAGTCTGCGATCAGGTGCCCATTATGGGGGCCCTTAGAGCCGGGAATTGTCCCCTCCTCATGCCCGGGGGTGCTTGCCTCTGCATGTTCCATTCATCTTAGTATTCCAGGAACCTGGCATCACCATGGTGCCCAGCAGGGGGTCAGAACCATGATGAGAGAATCACCACACAGCGTGACAGCTTGCACGGACCTCAGATACAACCAGCCGAGCCCCTTCCTTGGATAACTGAGCAGAGCTGAGCCAAAAGGGGCAGAGGCATTGGCTGCACTGAGGGAGCAGAGCCGGGCTCCTGACCACCAAGTCCTGGCTTTGACCTCAGCCTCACAGCTAGGAGCTCTGATTTATGGTCCCTTGCTTTCAATGCTGACTTCACTCACCACTGTGCAGGCTGCCTGGAACAAAAACCCACCTGCTGGTTCCCTGGGAGACTGGGGACCACTTCAGACTCAAACATTTCTTTGGCTCAAGAATGTGGTGCCTTCTAAAGCCCCCGACTTCATCATCTGTTTTCTCCTTTGTGAAGTAGGATCCATGCCACCAGTCCAGCAGACCCCATAGCAGTGGGGCGAGAATTGTCAGAGACCAGGCTGGCTCATTTATTTGTATACGTACCGTGCAAACATTTCTGAACTGTCTTCTTTTCTCCATCTGCTTTATCTGTGTTTATGCCATATGCTTCTTGGCAGCAGGCTAGCTGCCTTCTTGTTCATTTTTAACTCACAAGAGGTCCTCTCCCTCCCCCTCCCTAGGTTGCCTCTGTGGATGCCATTATCTTTTCAATAATCAATGGGTGGCAACAGCCCAGGTAGAGCACGGTGAGGTCTAGAGACCATTCCTCAATTGAGAGCCCAGAAGACTATTTTAAATAAATGTGCAGATTTAGAAAAAGGGCAAATATCAAGTAAATCTTGTCTATGATGGCCCATCAAGTAATATTCCTGAAGATTATCTGCTGGAGCCTGTGAATCACAGGACCTGTAAATAACCCTGCTTCTGACAAGCCACACATATACATTTTCTTTAATAGCTAAATGTCAGGAAATTCACTCCTGGAGATCGACAAGGAGACACGCATGTCGACATGCTTCTACCTCTGTAATAAATTCGGAGATGTGAAATACAGATCATATCACTGGATTTTCCACATCCTCATCAGCCACCTCAAAGAACCAAAGATTACGAAGTCCTCACTGAAATCAACGATTGCAACTTTCTCCAGAAGCAATTTCCATTCTGATGTTTTTTTCTCTCAGACCCAGACTATTAAAATTGGAGGAGGAATATGGAGTGAAAAATCAGGCTCAAACCTTTCACAGATGAACATATGACAAGGATAGAGGTGGATGGCAGGTTTGCGATGGTTGTGAGCAGCAGGATCTACAGACATATTGATGAATTCCCACAGGGAGAAGCAACCGAGCTCTGTGAACATGGTTATAGGAATATTTTTAAGTCTGCAATGCTATCAAGAGCACATAAGGTGAATGGCCTAAGAAAATGCAGAGTGTGAAAATCATTCCATCCAACACTCGTTTAATTTGCAAGTCCAGATTTGAATCTAAATCCATAGGGATAAAAATAAACCTCAACTTAAAAGTTTGGATAATTTCTAATTCTTTTCATTTTAAAGCTCTAAAATCCTTAACATCTGCCACCAAAAGACATGACACCCTCCCCCCATCTTTTTCAGGGCAGAGGAAGCAGTGGAGATCTGTAGAAAGGCTTTTGAAGGCGTCTTAGGCCGTTTTGTGCTGCTGTAACAGACTGGGCAGTTGATAAAGGAAGATAACTGATTCTCACAGTTCTGGAGGCTGGAAAGTTCAAGGATAAGGTGCCAGCATTTGGGGAGGGTCTTCTTGTTGTGCCATTGCAGCGCAGAAGGCAGAAGGGCAAAAGAGCGCTTAGAGAATACGGATGGGCAGGAGGGTGCTGGCCTCATTTTACCAGGAGCACACTGTGGACACTCATCTCTCATGAGACCTGACCACCTCCTGAGAGCTCCACCTCTGATACATCACAGTGGCAGTGAAGTTTCAACCTGAGTTTTGGGGGGACCGTTCAAGCCATAGCCGCAGGGATCCCTGATGAGTTAATGTGGACACTTTCACCTCCAATACACAGACACGGTTAGGAGTTGCTATTGGGCGGCTTCCGCCACAGAAGCTAGTTAGACAGGTTGGCCAGGTGGCTGGCTGCTTTTGGATTTGTTTGTTTAACTACTTTGCTTTGTTTCTTTCTTATCTTAAGGAATTTCTCCATATAATTATTCATTTATTCATCCTTCCATGTATTCATTTAACAAATATTCTTACCTCCTATTCGTAGGATAATAATAGAAGTTGCTGTGTTTATTGAATTCTTATAACATAGCAGACATCGGCTTAGTGATTCTATCTCATCATTACATGAGATCTAAAAACGGGTGTTATATTTCCATTTTGCACATAAGGAAACAGAGGGCCAGGTGCAGGCAGGAACTGTCTCTAGGGTAAATTGTGGGACAGGAATAGAGGTGGGCTGCAGTTTTGCACTGATTATCCCTTTAAATATCTTGTTAGATCTTATAGGACCACAAAGATGAACACAACTCCCACTGCCTCTGAGAAGCTTGTACAGATGAAACTAATGTAAAACGAGGTTAAAAATGACAGATGACAGAGAAAGTCTGATAGAAAGGTGAAGAAAATTCAGGGAAGAAAGGATCATTTTCTACGGGGGGATTCGGGAAGGTTTCCCAGCAGGGACATTTGGGGAAGACTGAAAGGGGCGGAGCGGAGGCTTGAGGCACAGGAAACCCGCCCAAGTTCACCCTGATGAGATCATCGAGGTGCCAATGTGGATGTGACGTCTCACGTCAGCAACGTTACATCATAACCAGCAGAACCGTCTAATCACACAGGAAAAGTCATGAAAACCGGCGGGGTATGCAGAGAGCTCAGAACACACAGCAAGTGGTCACGGGAGTTGCCAAAGCCCTCAGTGGACACATCCGCAGGGGTCAGGAGGGGGCGGGAGGCCGAGGAGTGGCCGGGGAGGTCAGGGAAAGGACAGGTCACGCTCTCCTGTGTCCAGTGCAGAGATGAACCTAGCGAAACCAAGACTGGGTTATATCTGCCTCCTTCACCATCAAAGGGGACATCACTGAGCTCCGGGAAAGGTGTGGTGAAGGAGGAACAGAAGCGGAAGGCACACAGGATGGCAGGGTCTCTGTCTGAGGGAGTTGGCAGATGAACAGAGGAAGATGGACGATTCTTTGAGGAAGGAAGTTTTGAAGAGAAGTAAGTAGCCTTTAGAGGGGGCAAGGGAACCAAGAAACATTCTTGCTTTTCTCTCTTTTTTGTTTTGTTTTGTTTGGAAGAGATGGGGTTTCACCATGTTGCCCAGGCTGGTCTCAAACTCCTGAGCTCAGGGCCTCCTCCAAGTCCTGGGATTACAGGCGTGAGCCACCGCACGTGACCCCGTTCTGACTGCTTAATGCGCCGTTTACGTGGGACAGACGTAAGCATGTGATGTGCCTGCGGGAAGGAGCCAGGGAGACCGAGGGGAAGGATGTCGGAGCCAGTGCGGGCCCTGGAGAAGGCAGGAGCTGGAGTGAGAAGAGCTGCAAGCAGGGGCCTGGCCGTGGGACGCCGCCTCCACCTGTCACATGGAAAGCTTGTCAGGGAAGACAGTGTCCTTATACACACACAGCAGGGCCTGCTGGGGGGTGGGGGTGAGGAGAGGGAACAGAGGACGGGTCAACAGGTGCAGCAAACGACCATGGCACACGTTCACCTATGTAACAAACCACGTTCTGCACGTGCATCCTGGAACTTAAACTAAAACAATAAAGAAATAAATAAAAACCAACTTAGTGCATCCTTTTTCACCTGCATTTCTGATGGCATAATTTGTACAGACTCTGAACCACCCACGGTTTGATGTCTGTCTCAGGCCTCCCCCACCTCCTGCCAGCCACTCAAGCCCACAGGCCTGCTCCCTCTTCAGCAGGTCCCCGAGAGGCCCCACCTACCCCCCAGCCTTGGAGGCAGAGGCAGGATCCCGGGTCTGAACAAACAGCTCCTTGATGTTCTGTTACCCCAGGTGATCAGGAGCTCATGGGAGAGAGTCCTCTTCAAAAAATGCCTTAACATGGTGCATGAAAAAAACGCTATTGGACAAATTTTAGCTTAAAAACTAACAATCAGCAGGAAAAGTTGTTTTGATTAAAAGAGATTATTGTTTTTTCAGGAGTGAAACTCAAAAGAAGCTAGAAATTTTAAAATACATTATGCAACTCAACACCTCACCGTGGGAGTTAGAATGGCAACCCTGAGGATGGACATTTTGTCAGGATTGGCACACAGGCTCTAAGGGGGTCCCATGGGTATCTCGCCCTGCCAGCATCTTCTCCCCATGAGGGAGGGTGGGACCCGCGGCTGGTTTGTACTCTGTAGAACAGGCCAGTTGTGAGGGACAGGGGCGCCAGGCCTGCGATTGCACGTCTCTCCAGGATTCGCACAATGGAGGCTTTCCTTGCTGGCCTGATGAAGCCAGGAAGCCCTGTGAGCATGGAACTCCAGATGACCTCTAGGTGTTGAGAATGACCTTGAGGACCCGAGGGTGGCCTCCAACCGAGGGACAGCAAGGACCTGGGGCCAGTGATCCTGCAAACACTAGGGGACAGATTCTGAAACCACCTACGTGAGCTTGGAGGTGGATTCTTCTGCAATGGAGCATCCAGATGGGAATGCAGCCTGCTCAGCATCTTAAATGCAGCCCCGTGAGACCTGAACCAAGCCCCTGCTGACCCGGGCCCTGACTCCTGACCCACAGGAACTACGAGACCATCAATATCATCAGACACCGTCATTTGTTTCCAGCCGTGGATGGCAGATAGGCCACAGGAAGCCTCCCGGCCGCTCCTCTCACCCGCTTTCTCCCTATGTAGAGGCCCCTCTCGGCCTCCTGGCCACGGACACCCGCCTCTTCCCAGCCCACCACACCCTCAGGGCTGGTGAACTTGAGGTTGCCTTGGCTGGTTTTGGACAATTTCTCTCATTCTTCCCGTTGGTGATTTGATACCCTACTTTCTCTCAGTGTGAAGGAGACCCAGACACATCACAGGTCTGTCCTTAACGAACAGGGAAAGTGACTGCGGGCTGTTTCTTGGAATCCTCACACACCCCACACTGTACGTCTCAGAGTGCTGCCGAGTTTGCAGCTGGGTTCCTCGTGACAATATTCATGTTCAAATTGGGGGGCCTCGCCTCTTAGCGTAGCCAGGATGCAACTTTGTAAACAAGCAGCATGTTTGCTGTTGAATCAAATGGTCTTCCAGGGGATGACTTGGAAATCCTTGAAGAGTGATTGGGAATTCAGTGGTTAACTGAGCAAGGTGCCCTGCTCTAAAGCACACAGGAAACACTGAGGGACCACCCTGAGTCTGCTCACAGCATAACTGCCCCATTCCCTTTCAGGCCATGCCTTCTGCCTCTCTGTTGCCGGGCCCCTCATCGTTAAACCAGAGACAGGAGAGGCATTCGATCACCGGGATCATTGCTTTGCCCAGGCAGAATTGATCCCCAGAGCACACTCTGTCTTTGCCTCGTCCAATCTTCCGCACCTGGGGAACCTCTGCCGCTCCTCAGGGATGCCTTCCCGCAGAGCCAGAGAGCTCATCACCTGTTCTTCCTGATCATTCTACCAACTTTTCCTCCTCCAATTTGCCCCATTACTTCGAGTCAAACCTCCTGTATCAGGTCTAACGAACCCTCACAGCCTCCCATTAGCTAGTGCTGCTGGCTCTTATGACCCCATTCTGTTGTCAGCCAAATTGTCATTTAGTATTATTTATTCCCACAGTTCCTCTCGGCAGCCTGGATGCTGTGGCGCTGAGCCGTGAGGGTAGTCAGGTGTTCCTAATCCTCAGACAATGCCTGTTTTCTGAACCCTTTCTGAAGACAGGCTGTGCTAGCCAGCTGCTTTTACACCCTGGGCAGTGACAGCTTACAGGGAGCAGGCATCTAACAGCCCCACCCTGCCTGGGAGGGCATTGCCCAGAGCTCCTCCATGCTCTGGAAGAGCAGAGGGCTTACTCGAAACCCTCCCTACCCATCTCTGCAGGTGCATTTGGAGAACAGAACTACCCCAGAGTCTGCCTAATGCAACCTAATGCTGTCAACGTTTCAGAGCCAGGGATGGGGCTGTGGGGGCAAGCAGGACCAGAACACACAGGGCATTTCCAGGGGTCTCTGTGTCCATCAGCCCAGGGCACCAGCCTCAGACTGAGTCCTCCTGACTAGTTCTGTGACCAGGGACACAGCGCTCACAAGGGGCCCATTGTCTTCCTCCCCATCAGGAGCCCTGGGGAGACATGGTCTAGGAAGACCTCCAAGGTCCGGTCTGTGGAGAAAGCACCTGATGTGGCTCACAAGCTGTTCCCAAGCCGCCACTGTGGCTGCTCATGTGTGGGACCTGGCTGTCCTGTCCATTCGGGTTCCAGCCCTACCTGGCTCAGGTACTGCTGGAAAGCTGAGACGGCCTCATCAGGCCAACGTGCCACTGAGGGGCTGCAGTGGGGGGAGGAGCCAGGGAGTGGGGCAGGGGTGGGCGGCCCTGGCCACTGCTTCGTGGGCTTATCCCCACTGCCCCCACCCTCTCTGCGTGGCAGCTGCTGTCTCGGTGGGATCCTCCAGGGGCACCTCCCATGGGAGCTGACTTCCCGAGTGTTCTCCCTTTCTGCCTCTTGTCTGCTGCCACCTATCCTACCCCCTCTTCCCTGAGCTCACACTGCCCTCTCCACCCTCCTAACACCATTTCTGCTTGGCCCCAATCTCCACGATCCAGCTTCTGGCTCAGAGATGGACCAGAGAGATGGTCCAGGTCCCTGTCCACAGCCACCTTGCTGAGCTCAAGTCCCAGGAACAAGCAGCTGGGCAAGGCCTGATCAATAAAGCAGAGAGCAGCTCTTGGAGGCCAGCGTTCAGGACTACAGGCTCTGGGCAGTCAGCTTGGGCGGGACCATACCCCAGATAGAACCTGGGGTGCTGCAGGGGAAGACGGGAGTGGCTCACTGGTCACACTTTTACCTCTCACAGTCACTGCCCCCAATACTCATCACTCACACCGTCCGTCCTCAAAACCTCACCTCTCCCACACATTCCTCACTCACACCCTCAGTGCTCACACAATCACTTCTCACACACATTCGTCTCTCACACCCACCCACACCCTCACCTCCCACAGACACACCTCCCACAGATACACCTCCCACAGATACACCTTTCACAGATACACCTCCCACAGATACACCTGTCACAGACACACCTCCCACAGATACACCTGTCACAGATACACCTCCCACAGATACACCTCCCACAGATACACCTCCCACAGATACACCTCCCACAGACACACCTCCCACAGATACACCTCCCACAGATACACCTCCCACAGATACACCTCCCACAGACACACCTCCCACAGATACACCTGTCACAGATAAACCTCCCACAGACACACCTCCCATAGATACACCTCCCACAGATACACCTCCCAAAGATACACCTGTCACAGATACACCTGTCACAGATACACCTCCCACAGACACACCTCCCACAGATACACCTCCCACAGACACACCTCCCACAGATACACCTCCCACAGATACACCTCCCACAGACACACCTCCCACAGACACACCTGTCACAGACAAACCTCCCACAGATACACCTCCCACAGATACACTGGTCACAGATAAACCTCCCACAGATACACCTCCCACAGATACACCTCCCACAGATACACCTCCCACAGATACACCTCTCACAGACACACCTTCCACAGATACACCTCCCACAGATACACCTCCCACAGATACACCTCTCACAGATACACCTCCCACAGACACACCTCCCACAGATACACCTCCCACAGATACACCTCCCACAGACACACCTCCCACAGATACACCTCTCACAGATACATCTCTCACAGATACACCTCCCACAGACACACCTCCCACAGACACACCTCCCACAGACACACCTCCCACAGATACACCTCTCACAGATACACCTCCCACAGATACACCTGTCACAGACACACCTCCCACAGATACACCTCCCACAGATACACCTCCCACAGACACACCTCCCACAGATACACCTCCCACAGATACACCTCCCACAGATACACCTCTCACAGATACACCTGTCACAGATACACCTCCCACAGACACACCTCCCACAGACACACCTCCCACAGATACACCTCCCACAGATACACCTCCCACAGATACACCTCCCACAGATACACCTCCCACAGACACACCTCCCACAGATACACCTCCCACAGACACACCTCCCACAGATACACCTGTCACTGATACACCTCCCACAGATACACCTCCCACAGATACACCTCCCACAGACACACCTCCCACAGACACACCTCCCACAGAGACACCTCCCACAGATACACCTCTCACAGATACACCTCCCACAGATACACCTCTCACAGATGCACCTCCCACAGATGCACCTCTCACAGATACACCTCCCACAGATACACCTGTCACAGACACACCTCCCACAGATACACCTCCCACAGACACACCTCCCACAGATACACCTCCCACAGATACACCTGTCACAGACACACCTCCCACAGATACACCTCCCACAGATACACCTCCCACAGATACATCTCCCACAGATACATCTGTCACAGACACACCTCCCACAGATACACCTCCCACAGATACACCTCCCACAGATACACCTCTCACAGACACACCTCCCACAGATACACCTCTCACAGACACACCTCCCACAGATACACCTCCCACAGATACACCTCCCACAGATACACCTGTCACAGACACACCTCCCACAGACACACCTGTCACAGACACACCTCCCACAGATACACCTCTCACAGATACACCTCCCACAGATACACCTCCCACAGATACACCTCTCACAGACACACCTCCCACAGATACACCTCCCACACATACACCTCTCACAGACACACCTCCCACAGACACATCTCTCACAGACACACCTCCCACAGATACACCTCCCACACATACACCTCCCACACATACACCTCTCACAGATACACCTGTCACAGATACACCTGTCACAGATACACCTCCCACAGATACACCTCCCACAGATACACCTCCCACAGATACACCTCCCACAGATACACCTCTCACAGATACACCTGTCACAGATACACCTCCCACAGACACACCTCCCACAGACACACCTCCCACAGATACACCTCCCACAGATACACCTCCCACAGATACACCTCCCACAGATACACCTCCCACAGACACACCTCCCACAGATACACCTCCCACAGACACACCTCCCACAGATACACCTGTCACTGATACACCTCCCACAGATACACCTCCCACAGATACACCTCCCACAGACACACCTCCCACAGACACACCTCCCACAGAGACACCTCCCACAGATACACCGCTCACAGATACACCTCCCACAGATACACCTCTCACAGATGCACCTCCCACAGATGCACCTCCCACAGATACACCTCCCACAGACACACCTCCCACAGATACACCTCCCACAGACACACCTCCCACAGATACACCTGTCACAGACACACCTCCCACAGATACACCTCCCACAGACACACCTCCCACAGATACACCTCCCACAGATACACCTGTCACAGACACACCTCCCACAGATACACCTCCCACAGATACACCTCCCACAGATACATCTCCCACAGATACATCTGTCACAGACACACCTCCCACAGATACACCTCCCACAGATACACCTCCCACAGATACACCTCTCACAGACACACCTCCCACAGATACACCTCTCACAGACACACCTCCCACAGATACACCTCCCACAGATACACCTCCCACAGATACACCTCCCACAGATACACCTGTCACAGACACACCTCCCACAGACACACCTGTCACAGACACACCTCCCACAGATACACCTCTCACAGATACACCTCCCACAGATACACCTCCCACAGATACACCTCTCACAGACACACCTCCCACAGATACACCTCCCACACATACACCTCTCACAGACACACCTCCCACAGACACATCTCTCACAGACACACCTCCCACAGATACACCTCCCACACATACACCTCCCACACATACACCTCTCACAGATACACCTGTCACAGATACACCTGTCACAGATACACCTCCCACAGATACACCTCCCACAGATACACCTCCCACAGATACACCTCACACACATACACCTCTCACAGATACACCTCCCACAGATACACCTCCCACAGATACACCTCACACAGACACACCTCCCACAGATACACCTCCCACACATACACCTCTCACAGATACCCCTCTCACACATACACCTTTCACACATATTCCTCACTCACACCCTCAGTGCTCAACTGATCACCTCTCACAAACATCCACTTCTCACACCCTCACTCTCACATCCTCACCTCACAGATACACCTCTCACAGATACACCTCCCACAGATACACCTCTCCCACCCTCCCCTCTCACACCCTCCTCTCCCACACCCTCCCCTTACTCCCTCCCCTCATACCTCCCCTCTCACACCCTCCCCTCACATCCTCCCCTTACTCCCTGCCCTCACACCCTCCCCTCTCACACCCTCCCCTCTCACACCCTCACCTCCCATACCCTCCCCTTGCATCCTCCCCTCTCACACCCTCCCCTCTCACACCCTCCCTCTCACACCCTCACAAAGGTAAGTAACTACTGCTTCCTGTCTCCAGAGCTCCAGCACCAGCCCACGTCTGTCACTGGGTCCCTTCCTGATTGAGACGGTTTATGTCTGTGTCCCCCGCCCCACATCTCATCTTGAATTGTAACTCTGTAATTCACAGGTGTTGTGGGAGGGACTGCATGGGAGACACCTGAACCATGGGGCAGTTTTCCCGTACAGCTCTTGTGGTAGCGAACAAGGCTCATGGGGTCTGAGGGTTTCTCCTTTCGCTTGGCTCTTCCTCTCTCATTGGCCACCATGAAAGACATGCCTTTTGCCTTCTGCCATGATTGTGAGGCCTCCCCAGCCACGGGGAACTGTGAGTCCATTAAACCTCTTTTTTCTTTATATGTTACCCAGTCTCAGGTATGTGCTTATCAACAGCATGAAAACAGACTGATACACTGAGCTTGAGCGAGACGTGGCACCTCTGAGCCACTTCGACCTGTAAAAATTGGGGCTTGGACTCTCTAAGGGCAGCCGTGCTCTGCAGACATTTGGATTTCCAGGAGCTGCCTCAGGGCCTTGGGAGGTCGGGATTAGAGCAGAAGGCCAGGCTCTGGGGCCCCAACCCTTTTCTATACGTGGTCTAATTGTCTCAGTCTTTTATATTGGGCTTCATGGTTTATAACACGTTTGATCGCCACGGGACCAGACTTTTCTGAGGTCCCTCTGACGGTAGCCCCAGGACGGCTCCGACTCTGCATGTGGGTTCCTTCTCCTCCTGCAGATCATGCCGGGACACAGATACCACCCTGCTCTCTGTGGCCAAGTCTGACTCATTCTTCCCAACTCAGCTCAGGAGTTGGCTTCCCCATGAAGCCTCCTGACACTGCACTCTCTTCTTATCCTGGGACCCTCCCACCCAGTGTCTACACCGGGATCCTCCTGCAGAGATGTGTCTGTAGCACAGTGGGCACTCTGCAAATGTCTGCGATGGCTCGCCATGACGACAGCCCGGGATGCTGCTCTCGGCGGCCTGCGAGTCCTCAGTTTCTGGCCCAGACACAGCAGTTGCCAAGGAATTCACCTCATACACCTGTTTCCAAGTCCTTTTCTGTTACAGGACTCAGCAATTATCTGCCAGCCTGCGTGAGGAATGGCCCCGTGTTTCAGTGCCCTGACCCCAGCTGCTCTGCTTGCTGGACACAGATCTGTGGTGCAGACCCTCAGTGAGGCTCCAGTTGAGCCACCCACAGTCTGTCTTTCTGGCTCCAGAGCACCTGCTGCCTCCTCTCAAAAACACCACTGGACGAATACCTGGACCCTGCAGCCCTTCAGATACATTGTTAGAGCAAAGGAGTGGACTGGAAACCCATTTGTCTTAACCTTCCTTCCCACACACAGGCCTGTCTGTCGGGGAATCTCTCAGCTGCTGGGTTTGTATTTCTTTTCTAACAAACTGAAACAATGGCCTTCCTCTCCCAGGCACGGTGAAGAGCAAGATGACAACTCAGAGTGATTGGCTTCTGTTTCTCTGCTTGTACTCCTCGGGCCGGGGCTGCTGGGGGGCAGACCAACACGTTCCCAGTCTAGCCGGATGCCCCAGAACGGCCGTGTGTCCAGACTCCGTTCTGCACGCACACCCCGGGGGCTGCTCTGCACGGGTGCAGGCCTTCCGGAGATCCGCCTGCCAAGTCCTCTGTGCTCCACCCTTCCTTCATCTTGGTGCCTCATGCCCAGAGCAGGAACCGTCACTTCCTTCCCAGAAGGCGAGTTCACGCGATAGAAAACAAAGGAGAAACGGGAAAGAGGGCAGAACCGAGAAAGAAGCACTAGGAGCAGGAAACGCAGGTGCGGCGTCCCAGGAAATTCCACCTGAAGTCAGACAGCGTCTCCCTAGTGGACTGCTCGCCACTCCTCACCGCTGTCAGGGAAGGCTGCCTCCACAGCAGTGGGGACCACCTCGTTAGTTCACACCTCAGTCTACCCCAGAGACCCCAGCAAGCGTCTCTCTCCAGCATCGCCCCTGACTACTGTAGGTCCTCATGGGTGCTTTCCTGACACCCACAACTTCTTGGCAAGCAAGGGCAATTGGCTGCCAGAAGGAAGACACAGAGCTGCCATTTCCAACCTGCTTGTGCCTGTGCCCCACCAGCCTCGTGCCCCCACCCCTCCAGCCTCGTGCCCCCACCCCTCCAGCCTCGTGCCCCAACCCACCAACCTCATGCCCCAACCCATCCAGCCTCCTGTCCCCACCCCACCAGCGTCATGTCCCCACCCACCAGCCTCGAGCTCCCACCACTCCAGCTTCATGCCCTCACCCCTCCAGCCTCGTGCTCTCACCCCTCCAGCCTCAAGCACCCAAACTTCCAGCCTCTTGCTCCCACCCCTCCAGCCTGGTACCACCACCCAACCAGCCTCATGCCCCAACCCACCAGCCTCATGCCCCCACCCCTCCAGCCTCGTGCCCCCACCCCAGCAGCCTTGCATTTCCCCACCCCACCAGCCTCGTGCACCCACCCCTCCAGCCTCGTGCCCCAACCCACCAACCTCATGCCCCAACCCGTCCAGCCTCCTGTCCCCACCCCACCAGCGTCATGTCCCCACCCACCAGCCTTGAGCTCCCACTGCTCCAGCTTCGTGCCCTCACCCCTCCAGCCTCGTGCCACCACCACTCCAGCCTCATGCCCCCACCCCACCAGCCTCGTGCCCCCACCCCTCCAGCCTCGAGTCCCCACCCCAGCAGCCTCGAGCCCCAACCCCCAGCATCGTGTCCCCCCACTCCTCCATCCTCCTGCCCCCACACGAGCAGCCTAGTGCCACCACCCCTCCAGCCTCATGTCCCCACCCCAGCAGCCTCGTGCCCCCACCCAACCAGCCTCCTGTCCCCACCCCTCCAGCCTCATGCCCCCACCCCTCCAGCCTCGTGTCCCCACCCCACTAGTCTCATTCCCCCACCCCTCCAGCCTCCTGCCCCCACCCCTCCAGCCTCCTGCCCCCACACCACGAGCCTCGTGCCCCCACCCCAGCACACAAGTCTTCACAAGCACAGCTGGCCTGGTGCAAACGAGGCCTCACTGAGCAAAACTGAAACATAAAGGAATGCAGCAGGGTCTTCCACTCACTTCCGGCACTAAAAGCAAAGTTGCTCTTATCTACTTGGGAAGTCTGAGTGCTTTTCCTTATTCCAGGTTCGCTTTCCTGCCATTGTCCTGCCCAGAAAACCAGGAAAATTTACCAGCTGCAGATATCCGCCATGGACAAATTTTGACAATGCTTCTGCTTTTGTGAAGTCTTCCTGCAGAAGTCATTGGCCCCCTCAAATCCAATCACCCTGTGCCTGAACATCTACCCTTAGAGAGAGGGAGGCTGGAATGAGGCAAGCGGACTGTTTGGCTCAGAAAGCACAGCCAGCCGTGGCCTCCTGCCTCGTCACACCGATTTTATTTTCTGATGCTCTGTAATGAAGTATACCAATTAAGATACGCTGGTGTCATCGTGTTTTGCCTCAAAAACAAGTCTCTTTTATTGTACAAAAGAAAAATAGCATTTATAAAATAGAAGCAACCATCCCACATACTTGCTGGTAAGTCAGTACGCTTTTGGGGGGCAGTTTGATTTCACACAGTGACTCGCTGTGTGAAATACGCGTGGCTTTTGACCCAGCGGTTCCTCTTGAGAAGGTGTCATTAAGCAGATAACGGGCTCTCGGTTAAACGTCATAGGACCCACACAGCGTTCATTTCTGCTCTCTCCTAATCCTCTCTAAAATGGAAACTAAAGGAATAAAATGTTATAAATACACAGGCAACATGAGGTAACACAGTATCAGGTAAAGTCGCCAGCGTAGTTCTGCAAGATGGCACGTGGAGCTGAGAAGGCTGAATCCCAAGCACCTGGGGAAAGTGGTTCTGTTAGGAATCAAGCCCTGCTCTGCGAAGCACCCTGGAGAGGCCCCCAAACTGGGGCACAGCAACCGTGGGAGGTGGGGAGCCCTCAGGCTGAAAAGGAAGTGTGGGGTCAAGGTTTGCATGAGAGACAGAGATGCCCCATCCCTCCCTCTCCCCACACGCCTCCCTCACCCTGGGTCTTGCTGAGGATAAGGCTTCCAGAATACCATGGAAGCTGTTAACAAAAGGCCAGTGATGTCTGTGGAAGGAAAAGGAGAACCTTATTTTCTAAGAGCAAATAGATTTTGCATTTAGAAAAATCTGCAGGCTTTGGTGTAAGAGACAAGTGGAAGGGTCGGGGATGTGAAGGCAAATCCTTCAGAATCAGAGTTCACGGGGAGTTTGTTGCAGGATTAGATGGGAAGGCCTTTAGGCAAGACATCGCCAGCCTCTCCACATCAGCCCCAGGTGGCCTGTGGGTGGCCAGAATTTCCAGCCAGGGTCTAGCACAGCACCAGCAACAGGAACTGGTCTGGCCTGTTTGCAGAAAGGGAGGTCCTGTGAGGCTTTCACAACATCTTCCCGAGGACAGGGTGGGTGACTGCTTCCTTACCCTGCCATGGCCGCCTGCTTCGGTTTGAACTCTGAGTGCCTTAGGTGGCCACGGGAGTCCCTTTTGTCTGTCAGCTGGGAGCACACTTAACAAAGCTTGCATTCAGGAACACACGCCCAGCAGAGGTCAGCAGGGTGCGATGCTGGAAATGGGATTAAATAATGTCTACGTAATATTCACAGAGACCCCGGCTCTCCTGAAGCTCAGACCCAAGGTTGGTGTAGCCAGGGCATGGCCACATGGTCTTATCTTGACCACTCAGGGAAAGGCCTGGCTGTTCCCAAATGCAAGATTTATAGATAACCACAGCAAAACCACCGGCTCCCATCCTCATCATGCTGTGGAGACCTCACACGGCCGGCCCTCTGCACACGTGGACAATTCCAGCGGGGTCAGTGCCTCTCTGCTCCATGCAGACAGAAAGATGTCTGGAGGCGGGAGACCATGGCCAGCAACAGATGCTGCAGATTTCAGGGCAAAGACAGTGGGGAGAGCTGAACAAGTCAAAGAAAAAGAATAAAATGAAAACAAGACCATGGTGTGAGCTGTCAGGAAGATGCGGAGGAGAAAGCCTATCATAATCTTCTCATCCACTCTTCAACTTTATTCAAACCTTCGGGTCCTTGTCTGACCTCAGAAGGAGTAAGAGGCAGGCATCTCAAAATTCCAGGGGTTTCTTCTTGGTCGCGTCAGTTTCCGCATTTTTGTGACTTCCCAGCAAAGCTCAGCAGTCAGGAAGGGAAGGCAGAGAGAGTGGGAAGTGGGAGAACCAGGACTGGCCATGGGGAGGGGGCTGAGCTGAGATCAGAGGTGGTCCTCTCCAGCCCAGCAGAGACCTAGAGCCTCCTGACAGTCGGGTCCAGGAGAGTGAAATGAGGGTCAAAGCTAGGGCAGAGGAGCGTGCAGCCGCCAGGGAGCTGGAGACAGGTACCCATGGGAGGGAGGAGGAGGAGGGGCACAGGGAGAAAGGAAAAGGACCCCGAGTTTAAGGTCCTGATGCTGGGAATTCTGATGAGCTCCCAGTAAAATAAGTAGAGATAACATAATGGTCCTGAAGGCTGAGATGGAGAACAAAGGGGACCATGGAGCTGACAGTGGCCTCCTCTCATTGCAACACACAGGAAGATCTGCATGGTGAGCAAGAGGCTGGTGCTGCCTCCCACTGCCTTTGACTCAACATTCACCCGACCTGAATTTCCAGCCTGCTGGTCTGCAGACCTCAGATTTGCAGGCCCCAAGAGGGAGTGAAATAATTCCCTGAAATCAGTCCCTCTCTCAGTCCGTTTCTCTGGAGAATTCGGACGCATGAAGATTTTGGTCTGAGAAACGGAAAAGTGAGCTGTGCTTTCATTCAGTAAGGGTGTGTTGAGCCCGGACTTCCGTGAGCCTGCAAACTCAAGAATCCACACTGGAGGACTCCTCCATCTAGAGGGGTCACCATGGAAGGAGAGACTAAAAATACAACTGAGAGAGGTGGCCATGGAAATGTGCATGACTCAAACAAGAGCAGCAGGGATGCACACAGGAGCACCAGAGATGCGCACAGAGCACCAGAGACGCACAGAGGAGCACCAGAAATGCACACAGAGAACTGGAGATACACACAGAGAACCAGAGATACACACAGAGAACCAGAGATACACACAGAGAACCAGAGATGCACACAGAGAATCAGAGATACACACAGAGAACCAGAGATACAGACAGAGAACCAGAGATACAGACAGAGAACCAGAGACGGACACAGAGAACCAGAGACGCACACAGAGAACCAGAGACGCACACAGAGAACCAGAGACTCACACAGAGAACCAGAGACGCACACAGAGAACCAGAGACTCACACAGAGCACCAGAGACGCACACAGAGCACCAGAGACGCACACAGAGAACCAGAGACGCACACAGAGAACCAGAGATACAGAGAACCAGAGACGCACACAGAGAACCAGAGACGCACACAGAGAACCAGAGATGCACACAGAGAACCAGAGATGCACACAGAGAACCACAGATGCACACAGAGAACCAGAGATACACACAGAGAACCAGAGATACACACAGAGAACCAGAGATACAGAGAACCAGAGACACACACAGAGAACCAGAGACGCACACAGAGAACCAGAGACGCACACAGAGAACCAGAGACGCACACAGAGAAACAGAGATGCACACAGAGAAACAGAGACGCACACAGAGCACCAGAGACGCACACAGAGCACCAGAGACGCACACAGAGAACCAGAGACGCACACAGAGAACCAGAGACGCACACAGAGAACCAGAGATGCACACAGAGAACCAGAGATACAGAGAACCAGAGACACACACAGAGAACCAGAGACACACACAGAGAACCAGAGACGCACACAGAGAACCAGAGACACACACAGAGAACCAGAGACGCACACAGAGAACCAGAGACGCACACAGAGAACCAGAGATGCACACAGAGAACCAGAGATGCACACAGAGAACCAGAGATACACACAGAGAACCAGAGATGCACACAGAGAACCAGAGATACAGAGAACCAGAGACACACACAGAGAACCAGAGACACACACAGAGAACCAGAGATGCACACAGAGAACCAGAGATACACACAGAGAACCAGAGATACACACAGAGAACCAGAGACGCACACAGAGAACCAGAGACGCACACAGAGAACCAGAGATGCACACAGAGAACCAGAGATGCACACAGAGAACCAGAGATGCACACAGAGAACCACAGATGCACACAGAGAACCAGAAATGCACACAGAGAACCAGAGACGCACACAGAGAACCAGAGACGCACACAGAGAACCAGAGACGCACACAGAGAACCAGAGACGCACACAGAGAACCAGAGACGCACACAGAGAATCAGAGACGCACACAGAGAACCAGAGACGCACACAGAGAACCAGAGACGCACACAGAGAAACAGAGACGCACACAGAGAAGCAGAGATGCACACAGAGAACCAGAGACGCACACAGAGAACCAGAGACGCACACAGAGAACCAGAGACCAGAGAACCAGAGAACCAGAGAACCAGAGACGCACACAGAGAACCAGAGACGCACACAGAGAACCAGAGACACACACAGAGAACCAGAGATACACACAGAGAACCAGAGATACACACAGAGAACCAGAGATACACACAGGAATACCAGAGACGCACACAGGAGCTCTAGGCATGTGAACAGGAGCACCAGGGATGCACATAGGAGCACAGGGGATGTATGCCTAATCCAGAGCCAGGAGGAGTCTGGATGTCTTTTAAAGTCATGATGCTTGGGTGAGTGTGAAATGAAGGGAAGAGTGGCATCAAAGCCCAGATGGCCATACCAGCGAATTACAGAAGCAGGACGCTGTACAGCAGGACGTGTGTGTGATGGTGGCTGTGTCAGGGGCAGGGTCTTGGTGGACACAGGCAGCAGAGGTGCTTGGCACCTGGCATCAACGGCTCACGCATCAGGTTAAAGTCTGGGTCTTACCCTGTGGGCTGCGCAGTGCCTCTGAATATTCTAAATAGGGAGGTGACTTGGTCAAGATTTACACTAGGAATATAGGTTATTATTTATGATAGTCACTGCTGTGCAATAGGTCACCAGAGCTGATTCCTGCTACCTATCTGAAACTTTGCTCCCTTTGACCAGCGTACCCTAAGAGAGGACTTTAAATATGTCCTACCACAGAGAAACGGCAGGCATTTGAGGTGGCAGGTTGTGCAATCAGCTTGATTTGTTCATTACACAACGTGTATCTATACATACATCGAAACACATTGTGCCCCATAAATATATACAGCTAGTATTTCTTAATAAAATATTACAAATTTGAAAATTAAAAAAAAAATCTCCCCCAGGAAGATCTCTCTGTGACGGATTTGAGGGAGTCCTGCTCGGGGCTGTGGTGGGGCTCCAGGCAGGGGACAAGGATGTCGTAAGCTGCTGAGGCCGCAGGATGGGTGAGTGCAGGAGAGACGGACAGGACTTGCTGCTAAATAGCCACGAGGCCTAGGAAGGGAATCCGGGATGGGCGGAGGCTCTGGCTGGAGAATTCTTCAGAGAGTCTTCAGCGGTGGTCGAGGAAGAGTGCATTTGGGTAGAGAAAGGATCTCAGTCCAGTGAGGGCCGTGATGGGTTTCGGAAGAGGCCTGGGACAGCCAGGTGCCTGGACAGCCACACTACCATGACCAGTTTGCTTATGCAGGTCACAGCCAACAGTGACAGAACCACAGGCTGAAGTGTCCACCAGAGCCTAGATGTGGCAAAGACAAGCCATGAAGTAATGCACACCGCACACTGGAGGAAGATGACGGGGACGGGGACGGGGACGGGGCGTCCTCTGTAGTTAAGCAGGAAGGAGGAGGATGTCTGCACAGCATGGGGCTGTGACCCAGGAATTCTACAGTCAGAGAATTTCATTTTTTTTTTTTAATTTTTATTGCATTATAGGTTTTGGGGTACATGTGCAGAACGTGCAAGATAGTTGCATAGGCACACACATGGCAGTGTGTTTTGCTGCCTTCCTCCCCTTCACCCACACTTGGCATTCATCCCCAGGCTATCCCTCCCCAGCCCCCCCCGCTGTCCCTCCCCTATTCCCCCCAATAGACCCCAGTATGTAGTAGACACCCTCTCTGTGTCCACGTGTTCTCATTTTTCTCACCCACCTATGAGTGAGAATATGCGGTATTTCTTTTTCTGTTCTTGTGTCAGTTTGCTGAGAATGATGTTCTCCAGATTCATCCATGTCCTTACAAAGGACAGGAATGAAGGCTTTAAGGGGTATTATTCCCATCTCGCAAAGAGGGAAACTGTTACAGAGGAGTAGCTTGGGCCCCAGCTCTGCTTCTGTGCATGTGATACCAGCTCTTGGAAGCAACATCCCTGAACCTGACCTCACAAAGCTGAAGGCATGCCCTGTAACACCCAGGACCTCTGCATGGTCAAGGACACTCCCAGAGGGCAGCCCTGACCAGGAAATCTGAGCTCCAGACTGACCGCAGCCCCCCTGAGCCCGGAATCCCAGCGTGCGCCCGGTGGCTGCTCAGGTTCTCCATGACTCCACATTCACTGGGCTGGTGGCTCAAGCCCAGTGGCACTCCCGTTTTTAAGTGACATGCACATGACAGTCTTCATGGCGTCCTCTCCGACATCAAATCCTCTCTCTTCACTTCCAACTCAGAATTAATTGAGAATTTTCTTCCTTAAATCTGATGCTCCTTGTGGTTACTGAGGCCCGTCTGCACAGGTAAGAAGTTTTCTGAGTCACCATCATACCTTGCACTTTCCCAGTGTCTATCTTTTCTTGAGATCAAAAGTCTATGGTTTTGCCCTCCTGTGGCTGAAGAGGAACAGTGTTTGCTCATGTGCTGAGGGTGCCCTGTGGTGTCCATGGGTGAGGTCAGACTTGCCTGCAGGTGGAAGCTGTCACCTGACACACACTTACTTAATCCTGGAAGTGGGGGCAGCAGGGCAAGCACCTCTTCATCCTGAAGCTGAGTGGCTCGGACAGGCACAACGTGGCACCAGGAGCCCAAGGGGCCCAGCAGGGCTATAAGGACCAGCATGACCACGGCCCTCCAGTCCAGAGCCCCGGGGTGGAACGAGGGATTTCATTAAGCCATAGGAGTCAGGAAACAGTGGCGTGGCCTGGGATAGATTCTCCGGAGATGCCCCAGCCTTGGCTGCAGGGAGGGAGGCAGGCTTCAGGACAGGAGCCAAGGAGGTGGGCGCTGCACCACCCACAGGGCCAGTCGTGAAGAACAAGGATGGGCAGGAGATTTGGGACGTGACCTTGGGTTCAAGGACATCAGGGCTGTGAGGAAGGACAGATGCTCTGGCTGGAGGCCTTGACCCAGGACACCGGGCCTGGAATGCAGGTCTCCATCCAGCCCACACTCACAGCTGAGGCTGCCTGCTCAGAACAAATAGCTCCCAGAGGAGGAAATGAAGACGGCACACAGAGCTGTGAGCACTGTCCCGGCGATGAGGGCGAAAGGAGACGTTGTTTTCCCTTCGGCAATAAGATTAATACAGCCTGCTACCGGTGAGTGAGAGCATCAATACCCATGTTCCCTTACACTGATGGTAAAAGTAAACATGTGAGATAAAATGATTCTTACAGAAAGCAATAGCTGTCAAGGAACTTTGGGGAAGTTTTTCTAATTAAATAATCTGAAACAAGAATAAAAATGTATTCACCAGGGTGTTCACTACAGTGCGATTTGTGGTATTTAAAATAAAAACAAGCAGTGTCCACAGTCAGGGACGTGGTCAGTGACAATACTTCTGTGCGCTGTGAAGCGGACGTCAGAGTAAACGGGATGACTCAACATGCCAAGACGGAGGAAGTGGCAGTGAACCGACATGAGAATGAACCAACGGACAGTGACCTGGGCAGCACAGCTCCTGGGAGAGGCCTGGGCCAGTGCGGAATCTCACAGCCAGAGTCCGAGCCACGGTGGAGACTCCCCGAACCTCCCTAAGCTCTACCTTCCCGCTCTGTAAAGCAAAGGTAGAAATGCTCGTGTGAGGCCGGGAGCGGTGGCTCACGCCTGTAATCCCAGCACTTTGGGAGGCCGAGGAGGGCAGATCACTTGAGGTCAGGAGTTCATGACCAGCCTGGCCAACATGGTGAAACTCTTTCTCTACTAAAAATGCAAAAATTATCCTGGCGTGATAGTGTGCTCCTGTAATCCCAGCTACTCAGGAAGCCGAGGCAGAGAATCGTTTGAACCTGGGAGGCCAAGATGGCAGTGAGCTGAGATCGCACCACTGCACTCCAGTACAGTGACAGAGTGAGAATACATCAAAAGAAAGACAGAAAGAAAGGAAGAAAGATGAAGGAAGGAAGGAAGGAAGGAAGGAAGGAAGGAAGGAAGGAAGGAAGGAAGGAAGGAAGGAAGGAGAAGAAAAGAAAGAAAGAAAGAAAGAAAGAAAGAAAGAAAGAAAGAAAGAAAGAAAGAAAGAAAGAAAGAAAGAAAGAAAGAAAGAAAGAAAGAAAGAAAGAAAGAAAGAAGAAAAGGAAGGAAGGACAGAAAGAAAGAAAGAGAGAAGAAAGAAAGAAAAAAGAAAAAGAAGGAAGGAAGGAAGGGAGGGAGGGAGGGAGGGAGGGAGGGAGGGAGGAAGGAAAGAAAAAGAGACAGGGAGGGAGGGAAGGAAGGAAGGAGAAAAACATTGGTCTCCCACAGCTGGAGTGAGGGTGAAAGTCAGATAATGCATCAGACACACAGCGATCACAGCATCACCGATAAGCACTTTAGATGGAAGCCCTGATCTCCTGCCTGGTGTTCTTGGTGGATAACACGGACCAGGTATAGACACAGCGAAGACACCTGGAGTCTCCCCGTAGCCAGCTGGGTCTGTGCTTCCCGTACACAGGTCTGTGGCAGAGGCAGCGGCGTGAGACCTCAACGGTGAATGGAACAGGAGCTCGGGCGGAGAGGGCCCCTGCAGACCTGAGCCCTTCCTGGCTGCATCCAAGCACCTGGCGAGGTCAGGATGATGAAACAGTGGCTAAGCCTATTTAATTGGCTCTCTGTGTGCGTGCCTTTAAGCCTACGGTTCCGGGAATACTAAGTAATCCATTTCAGAGTTGAGGGTCCATTCTCTCGGCTGATTTTGTTGCAGCCTTTATAAAAATCCTGCCAGTTATTAGCAGGCTTTGAGGTCTGGAGCAAAATGCTTTCCCTTTTGGACTCAGTTTTACCATCTGGCAAAATATGTGGGAGACTCTGAGACAGAGGGTCCTGGCCAGGGAACTTGTTTCCTCCTCCAGGCCTACACCTGCAGGCTGGTCCTCGTCTTCAGGGCCAGGACGTGCCAAGGTCACAGTCAGGAGAACGCTCCAGCCCTGGCCGGCCCCTCTCTGTCTTCCCCTCCCCACTGGAGCAGACTCTAACAATGATGGTGATCATGGCGAGCTCTCCCCTGTGTCTTGGAAGGAGTCAGTTTAAACCAAGGGCAACTGAGGCCAAACGTTTCTCTTTTCTTTCTCTATCTTCTCACTTTTTAATTCTACCTCTCCAGAATAAGCCACACATTAGGAAGATAACAGGGGAAGATGATGGGAAGGAAGGATTCTGGTTCTCTCAGAAGAGGATGACCCCACCTGCCCTCACTGGCCTTGGAGGGCTGCAGTGGGTGCGGGCGTGGAGGGCAGGGAACCGTCACCTGGCAGCAGGGAGGGCTGCTAAGAAAGAACAGCAGACACGGGCAACGTCCCCAGAACATGTGCAGGAGCAGGGAGAGTGACCGTCCCACCCCACGGGTGACAGGAACATGGCCTGCAGGTCCCACGCTGGGCTGGCTCTTTACCTTCCAAGGAGGCTCAGGCTGAGGCTGGGCTCAGAGACAAAGAGGGTTCTTTCCAGAGCCTCCTGCTCTTTCCCGTTAGAGACAGCCCCCTCCCCCTGTGCACTTGGAAATTTTGCCTCCCCACACCCATCTGCACAAACCCACGTGCAGGGTGGAGGGATGCTGCCACACGACTGGAGTCTGAGGACGTGACTGGAGCGGAATCCGGGAAGTCCCTCGGGGGCAAGCACGGGGCAGCTCTGCCTGCTGATCCCTCCCAGTCTCCCTCCCTTCCGCCTTGGAGCTCATCTCTTCGCTGTCCTTAGAAATGCAAAAAGTGCAATTAATAATTAATGGAGCGAGAGCCTCTTGTCTGTGTTATTCAGTGCCCAAATGCCAGGACAGACCAGCCCTGAGCGCGGCTTGAAACACCCTGAGCTGCACTTAGAGGAATCTTGTTTTCCTCCCATCTCCCTTCCCTGGAAGCAAGGGCAGGCCCATGCAGCACACAGGGCCAGGCCAGGCCAGAGCAAGGCTTGCCACCCAGGGGAGCACCCGAAGGACCATCCTGATCCCAAGGGCCTGTCCATCTGCTGGATCATGGCAGGAGGATCGAAGAGAGGCCCTGGGCTTTTTTAAGCAAAAGGTGCTTTTGGAGGATCATAAACCCAAATCATCATGCACTGGACACGGTGTCTCTCAATATGTGGGACATCATTGTCCTCCCTTTTCACAGATGACTATGTGGAGGCACAGCAGAGTTTGCCTGAAGAGCACGCTGTGAACAAGATGTCCCACCGCCTCTGAGGTACACACTGAAGAATGCGTTTTAACATCACGGGTGTGTCAAAAGTAGTTGGTGCCATGTTTACGGTGGTACATAAATATCTGCCAGCTGATGGGATTTACGGGAGCAGATTAGGATTAGCACACTCCCCTTCCATTCAGTTACTTCTCTGTGCTCCGTTTATAAGATGTGCACCTGGCAGGCTGTCCCGCCCCCCTACCCCGTCCCTGCGAGCTGCATCCCTTCTGCCTGGAGGAAGCACCCTCCTTACATGAAGAGGAAAGGTCCGGGGTGGTGGGCACTGGGGAAGACAGATGCAAACTCTGCAGCCTGCTGAATCCGGCTGCACCCAGCCTCTGCCGCCCGCTCTGTGACTGTAGGAGTTTTCTGGGCAGTGGGATTAGCCACGGTGAGCCCAGGTGGGCGTGCAATGCCCGTCTCTCCATGCAGTCACCTGGCCGTCCTGGGAGGCGCCACTCCTCACCTCGGCTCTCTGAGCCCTTCAGCAGAGGCAGGGGTTCTGGGTGGGCTTCCCGACTGTGAGCATCTTGAAGGCAGGGGCTTTGCCATATTCATCCCTCAGGGAGCCCGCAAGAAGCTAATAGCACAAGTGTCCTTGCAATTTGAAAGGGGAGAAGCGTCCCTGGCTTCATTTCCTTGCTGATTTCTTGTGATTAACTAGGCTGATAGGAGTACTGCATTTCGCTGTGAAGAAAGAGGACCCTATTACAGTGTAGCTGTTCCAGAATACACCGGGCACGTTCAGCCAAGACTCTCACCGAAGAGCCTCGCAGCCACTCTGCAGGGCTGGTGCCGGCTCCCCCAGCCTCTGGCACAACCTGGCCCGTCTGGTTCTGGCTGCTCACCAGGCTGCTGCGAGGTCTTCACTGGCTCAGGCACCCATCCCTTGTGCAAGTCACAGTGGTCAGGGTCACAAAACTAGTTTTGGGGAAAATGGTGTAAAACTGACTGACAGAACTGCCACCCCCTTTGCCCCAGAAGGAGCAGAGCAACCAGCTGGCACTTGAGGGCTGTCGCCTCAACCCACGAGGGTGAGACCTTGTCACTCAGTAAGCACAACATTCCGTCCCCCTCGTCTTTGGGAGAGTAGAGGGTGCTATGTTAGACTTCACAAGCCACATTCACCGCTCGGCAGGTGGGAGCCCAGGCCCCGTGCCCTTCCCCTGAGGATGCCAGGGAAGGGGCAGAGCTCCCACCCCTCCCACTGCAGTTGGGGGATGGCAAACCCCGGCTCTGTCCTCAGGACAGTGCTTCACCCATGCTCTTCACAAAGAGGAGGATAAAATCCTCCCCTCAGGGCTGTTGGGAAAGTAAATGAGACATGACCGTGGTAAGGGCCTGGCAGGGTCCCTGAGGGCCTGGAAGACCTGCTGGCTCATTCCTTTGTGTTTTCAAGGTCCGGGCAAAGCACGCGTGGATGGGAGGGGAGCGCCATGGGGCACGGCAGGCTGCCCACTTCCCCAGCCTGGGTTTTTGCCCAATATCTCAGGCTCCATCCTGCCTGGCAGCTAGAGTGGCTCTGCTGGCTCCTTCCAAGAGCTCTCAGCCTGAGCAGCTATCGATTGCAGACACTTTGCAGGAGGCCGTTAAGACAGGAGGGGAGAGAACGCAGCAGCCATCCAGAAATAATTAGAGGAGAAAAGGACTCCCCAGCTCCACCTCCTCTCTGAAAAGCCCAAGACCAAGGCTCCCTCGTCCTCCACCCTCTCTCCATCTCATACACACACACCCCGACTGCAAAAGCTGGAAAATCAGATTGGCGGCTGTGTTTCATCCGCACTTCTAGCTGCCTCTCGGAAGGGCCTGCGGTCAAGGACATTCTGGACCATGTTATGGCCACACAGGCCACTCCTCCCCTCACTCTCCTTCCCTCCCTGGGGTTGCACCTCTACGCTGTCCTGGGAGCGGAACTGAAGGGAGACGCTGGTGAAAAGAAAGCACTCCACACTGTTGAGTGAGGGCTCTGTCCTGAGCGTCCTGAGCGTCCTGAGCGCCGGGCGTGGTCCTGAGCATCCTGAGCGCCGGGCGCTGTCCTGAGCGTCCTTCCCCTGAAAATCTTGCAAGTTGGGATTAATAGACCCATGTTACAGATGAGGAAACTGGAGGACGGAAAAGGCAGGTGAACCATTGGGGCAACTGCTCATCCACGACGGCAGGTTCCAGCAAGGCTGGGCTCTTCCCATGACCCAGACAGCCCCCTCCCGGGCTGGGTGGACACAGGGCTCTCAGACAAGCCGGGTCTTTGCATCCTTGGGAGAAGCAGTGGGGTGTGAGAGATCTGGACTGTGAGAACCCACACTGTGCACTCCGTCCTCATGCTCCACTGGCGCCCATGGAGATCAGGAGGGAGGGAGGGGCAGAGGCAGTGGGGTGCAGCGGGTTCACACAGAGCCTGAGGCTGGGGACTGGCCTGTCCCTTTCAAATTTTATTTGCTTTGGGTCTGAAGTTCCTCCATTTACAGTCCAGGTCTTTATGTTGAAAATTTCCCTCTTTCTTTTTCAAGTACAAAGCTTGTCCTTACTGGCTGGAGGCTGCTGGTTTCTTAGCTGGGTGCCCTATTTCTCTGATGAGAGGGCGGCAGCAGCAGTACAGGTGGGCCCTGAGGGCAGAGGAGGAAGGAGGAGGCCCTTTGGAGTAGTGCGGGCCGGAGGAATGGTGCTTTCAGGACATCAAGTCAGTGCCACTGCCTCTGTGCCCTCTCCCGGCCTCCTCCGCAGCCGCTGGGGCGCCTCCCAGGACTGATGTGCACAGTTCCTGGTCTAAGGAGCGAGAACTTGGTACTCAAACACCACAGCAGAAAATGCAGCAATGGCTAAATACATACTTTCAGCAAAATGCAATGAGAGCAAGAGAAAAAGGAGGCTCAGGGAAGATGTGGGGTGAGCCTCACCGGCAGACGTCGACATCAGTACCGGCTTTGTGCAGGGCAGGTGGGGAGGGTACAAGGCAGGTTAGCCTGCGGCCTGCTGTCCATGGTCTGCAGAGCTGCTGGAGGAGAGTGGCCTGAGTGGGTGACGGTTTGCAACGCCGAGAGTAAGTGTGCAGGTCAGATTTGCATGGCCCGTGGGCAGCAGAGAGCTGAGGGGACACTCTCCTTCCCGGCCAGGTCCACCGGCCAGCGGGGATCTCCCCACCACCCTCCCACTCTTCGACAGCAGCCTTGTTGGATGGGAAAAAGGAGTAGGACTGTTGACCTGAGCTCTGAGGAGACACCACTGCGGGGAGCCCTGCTGGGCCGTGCAGAGGAGCCAGGACTGCTGCAGAAGCAGGTCACTGGAGATGCGTCTCAGTCTCTCTGAAAGCTCAGTAGAGAGCCGGAAGCCACAGGGCAGCGGCGCACCCACCAGCGGCAGCCCCAGAACGGGGGAGGGAGCCTGGTTGGGCAGAACCGTCGACGCCATGGGGTCCACACCCTGACCAGGATCCGCCATACATCGCCTCACTGGCAAAGAGACTAACTCGCAGATGCCACTAAATTAAGAATTTGGGGGTTGAGGAGATGTTCCTGGATTATCCGGGGTGTCCAAGGCAATCACTCAGGTCCCTGTAGGAGGCAGAGAAAAAGCGAAAGGGCAGAGGCTGAGGCCAGAGAGAGGCTGAAGATGCTCCTGGCGAGCTGTGAAGCGGGAGGAAGGAGCGGGGCGGGGGACTCCGGGTGGGGCCTTGAGCTGAAAAAGATAAAGATTCCCTCAGAGCCCCCAGAGGAGCCTGGCCCTGCTGACCCGGACACCTGGTGCCAGGACCTCCCACCCCAGCGCTGAGACACAGCACGGTGGCTCTGCACTCACTGAGATCGTGGGCAGCTGTGGAAACAGACAAGAAACCCTTGGCTAAAGGGCCGGGGCCGCAGGCCAAGGAGCCCATCCTCTATGGGAACCCAGGGCAGGGACAGGAAGCACGGACTCCACCCACACCGCCTCCAAGCTTTGATCTCACAGTGCCGCTCCTGGTTCAACCAGGTCAGAAACCAGAACGCAAGGAATTCGTGGTCCCTGAGCAGGGCGGGGACGGAGAGCTGATCTGGGTGCAGGGGTGTGAGGGCGTAAGGGAGCCACCCAGCCATGCAGAGAAGAGAGCACAGCATGCAGTGGAGAGAGCAGACTCCCTCACAAATCCCGGCTCAGGAGATGGTGCTCCACTGGGGCGCTCTGGCGTGGGAGCAGCGCAGGCTTGGAGATTGTGGCTGAGGGTCAAGGGGAAGCGCTCAGCCTCTCCTCCCTCCCTCCCAGCGTGGGGCAGTGCTGTCCCCCTCCCCAGTGACCAGGCCTCCCGGGAACCCTTGCTCCACACTGGCACTTAGAGGAGCCCATGACCATGCTGCCCCTGCCTGTGGCTCCCGCTTTCAGAATGATAGGAAGCCAGATCTTCCTGTGTCTCCCATCACTGCTAAGATGGCTCAGACAGACCAGGGATCCATGCATGCTCCTGTGAGAACATCAGCGAGTAGATTTGAGAGCTCTGGTGGACGGGAAAGTCTGCAGATGGCAAGGTGTCCATCGCGCCCCATGCCGGGGCCCTGGGATGGGATGGGCCGACCAGCTCGGTCAGCACTTGAAGCAGCAGCTCCCAGGGGCTTTTTCCAACCACAGTCCCTGCGAGACCAGACCTGGATTCCAAGCTCATCTCTGCCTCGAGGGGACCCTGGCCCGCCTCCGAGTCTTGAATTTCTGGTCATCTTTTGTACACTCAGTGCTTGGGCCACGCTCTTCCAAATGGATAGACCTGCAGTGAAGACAGGAGGTTCTTCAAGGCTGCAGTGCCGGAGAGAAAGGCATTTGATGGAAATTGCCCGGCACGCACATGCGCGGCCTGGGTGGTGGGCTTCCTCCACGGCGTCATCCACCCACCCTTGCTGCTTCCAGCAGCCCCCTCAATTACTTATGTTCACAGACATGAGTTCAGTAAACTCACCCCTCTATTTGTCCTGCGGAGAGAAGGGCTAAGGGAGCCTGGGTGGCTCAGCAGGACACAGGGACGCTTTTAGAACAGCTCATTTGCATGAGGCAGAGCATGTCCCTGTGTCTTTGCAGAAGATGAAAGTCCTCCTCTCTCCTCTCATGCTTCCCCAGCTCAGGCATCAGACCAGGCACTCTCTTATCAAAAAGTAAAAAGACTACATCAGCAAACTCTCTCTCTCCCTCTCTCTTTCTCTTGCCCAAAGATTCTTTGCATAATTGAAACCAAGGGAACGAAAATGCACAAAAACAAGTGGCACAGATGTTTTCATCACAGGTACCTCAAATAACTCCAAAGGGCCCTCACCAAGCATGCCTGTGAATATATTTCATGCCTGGCTCGCTGAGAATTAGCATTGGAAGTCATCGCTGTGAACACAGGGAGCTGGATGAATTTCAACCCAGCACAGAGACCAGCCGTGCTGTTGCGGGATGTCAGCTGCAGCCACACCACTGCAGAGCTCTTTTGCAAGACCAGCAGAAGCTGGCGTGTCCTTTTTGACACACCAGCTTGTCCCTTTTCACTGCCCAGCTGACAGCACGCCCAGGGCCTGCCCATTGCTCCGAGGTGAACAGGCCGAGGTGCCCGGGCGTGAGTCTCTGGAGTTCTCTGGGGATGTCAGCTCAGCTCTGCGTCTTGGATGGCAGAGCTGTGGGACCAATTGATTTGTTTGCCAGCAGCACCCACACCCAGGAGAGGAGATTGCTGGCAAACTGAAGCATCCTTCATGGGACTGTCACCAATTCTGGAAAGAAAGTCCTGCGGGAGCCTTGGCCTTGCCAGCATTGAGATGGTGGCTTCCTGGGGAGGTCTTCTTTCCACTCCGCCTAGAGTGCAGGTACAGCTGGGAACTGAACAGGGGCACTGTGGGGGTGGCCTCCTACAGGGCTGGGTCCACCCTTGCTATAGAGTTTCATCTGCTAATTTAGTTGCCATTGTTTAATCTGTGGAGGTAGAAAAACCTCAGCATGGAAGGAGAAAAAGTACAGATAAGTGCACGCTAGAGAAGACACTGCACGGGCCACGCGTGGACTCGGCCCGCACTCTGTGCGGCTGGAGACGAAGGTGCCTCAGGCCCGACGCCTGCCCTTGGGGGCTTGCTGTCCCCGTGGGGAGACTGAGCACAGAGACACATGCACTCAGGCTCTGTGTGTATAAAGTGCGTGACTTAGCATAGGCGGGTATACGTGCTTCCTAAGGCTGGGTACAGACATACATGTGCGTGGCACAGACACAGAATCCAGAATCAGATCCCAGACGAATGGCTGTGCTGCGGGTGATGAGCCATGTGGCCTTGGGCTCAGCGCCCAGCCTTTGTGAGCCTCCGGAGCTTGGAGCTTAGGATGCTGTGGCTTCTCTAGCGGCCTGGGGCATCAGCATGCCGTTCAGCTGAAAGTGCTCTCAGGACCTTGAAGAGCTGCCTGTATTTGAGGGGTAGGAAATACAGCCTCGTTCCCTCCCCTCGTCCCTCACTCCCAGGAAGCTCACACTCCCGCTTTACCGCCTGGGCCAGCCTCTGTGAAGGTGAGGCCCCAGGCGCTGGGTCTGCAGCCCAGCGGGAGGCTGAGATGCTCCTGGTGGCCACCCTTGCCATGAGCCTGTTATTTCATTAACCCTCACGGAAGCCTGTGGAGAAGCTGCAGTTTTATCTCTGCTTCACAGGTGCAGCGTTTAAGGCGTAGAGACAAGAGGCGGCTTATTCAGACTCACGTGGTGAGAGCAAGGCCCAGAGCCCCCCAGCGTGCAGCCCACGGGTGCTGGCTGCGTGATCTCAGGGGTGGGCTGAGCAGGGTCTGCTGCTCTCGAAGGCAAGGCACCCGCGGCTGCCCCTGGCCATGCTTGCGGGGCTGTGGCCTGGATGCACACAGTGTCCGTGGCTTCTTGCCCTCCCACTTCTGTCTGGCCTTGGCGGACAGGGAGGCCTGGAAGGAGAGTGGAGAGAAAGCAGAGTGAGGAGAGGGTTACAGCCCCGGGTCCGACACAGCAAGGTCTGTGTTCCCACGTCAAGATGGCAGCTTCGCTCAACGCAGCCCCCACACATGAAGCTCCGGTCCTGATAGCCAGTCCCTTGGGCTGTGCCCCAGGCCAGGCAGTGGTGGCCAACGCCTGCTCACCAAGCCTGTGGTTGGCAAACCATGATCGCCATCACCTGAGGCTGCCTCCACCCCTTCACCGTTCTAAATAGACCCTGGATGAGATGTCCCTTAAGTGTCATGACCTCTATGTTCTCTGGCCCTTAGGCTCTGCTGGATACCAGGAGGAGCTTAGCACAGAGTGGGTGCCTGGACCTGGGAAACATGAGCTGGGCTGTGACTCACAGGCAGGTCCCATCTCCTCCGAGGGCCTCAGTGTCACTCTCAAGGTGATTAGGGTGGACAAGATGCCAGGACAGGACACCGCAAGTCCCTCAGACAAGCTGACTCAGCATGGCAGCCTCTCCCTCGTCTCTTCATTGCCTCCCGAGGTCCCCCCACTCCAGGACGTGCTCAGTCAGGAACAGGCACCCCTCGGCACACTGGGGCTTCATTGGTTTGTCCGCTGCCTGCAGCATTGGGCCAGAGCAGCCTTGAGCCTCCTGTGGAGCGAAGGACAGGACTCTGTTGCCAGCTCTGGGAGCAAAAGCCCCTCCCCTCCCTGTGGCCGAGCGGATGCACCCAGCCTGCACACCCTCTCCTTCCCTGTGGCCGAGTGGATGCACCCAGCCTGAACACTTATACATCCATGCGCTTGTCCAGTGACCCGGACTGCTCCTCTGACCCCAGGGGTGGCTCGGAGACTTTCTCTTTCCTGCCTGTGTCTCCCCCTGTCTCTGGTGGGAGCAAGGATGGGTGTCGGTGGGGGTGGGGGAGGCCTTGGCTGTTCTCTGCCACGGTGCGGGACTTTGCTTAACACGGAGGTATATCAAACCAGGAGGCCGGTGTAGAGGAACAGGATTCGCTGTGGACTTCCCCTCCCAGCTGGAAGCAACTGCACGTCTCTCAGAGTTGTTCCCAGTAGAATTTGGGAACAAGCAGAGGCTGCCATTGGAGGACGATCCGTTCTGTCTTGTTAGCTAGTGAAGACAGCACCGACAGGAACTGAAGAGGAAGAAATCGGGGGAGGGTTTGTGCCCTGATATGAAGGCTGCTCTCCTGAGGGAACCCCACTCATTTATCCACATAAGGAAGTTCTATCAGAATAAAATTCCCCGTCAGCAAATGGCCACCACCTCCTTGGGAGATGGGAAAAGAAGGCAGGTCTTATAAAATAATTGTTTTAAAGACCTTTCACGTTGCCTACTGGAATTTTTGATGGATGCCGAGTCACAGACATTGAGGAGTGGGCAGCTGCCACCGTGTCCCACTGGAATGCAGCAGGAAAGACACTGTCCTCTGGACCTAGCGTTCTGTATGGCTCAGGGCCTCGTGATCTCCCTTGAGGCAAAAAACAGAATATTATATTTTTAGCAAAAAGCAGCCTTGAGTGTAATTGAGATCCCTGTCTCCAGACCTTCCCTGTCTACGAGCTCTGGTCCGCATCCTAGAATCCAGTATTTGTCTTTCTCATTGCACAACGGGATCACCGACACCTCCCACAGCTAAAATCCTGTTCTTTCTAGCAGTCATTCATGTCTCTGCTTTCAGCTGGGCTCTGAGTCCACCCCTACCACATCACCCAAATGCCGTAAGAAAGCCACCTATGATCCCACAAATTCAAACCCAATAGACCGTGGGGACTTTCTGACACTCTGGACGTGGTTGAATTTTTCCTCCATCTTCAAGAGTGTGTATTTCCTTGTCTCCCTCACATAACAAGCCAAATTAACCAAATACTATTCCCTCCCCTTGTCAAGAGAATTCTGGGTCCTTCATCCACTTCTCTTTCTCCTAAATAAAAAGGAGCTTCTGTTCCGGTGGGGGAGGGGCAGGTCTCATACTAGAAGAGAGCTGAGGAAGGGGAATGGTAAGCGTGGCCCAGAAGGTATAGGAAGGGAATTTTAGGGGGTTGAGGACTGAGATGCCTGCGATGGGCTCTGGAATCTGAAAGAATCGGGAAGTTGGGAACGGAAACCCTAGGGAGTGTTTGATGGGTTACAAAGGCGTCCTGTTGCTCTGAAAGCTTGGATACCAGCACTGAGCAGTTTCAAATGACTTTACAGTATTCAATAATTCTCTAGAGCTTGTCCTCTGAGACTTGGATTTGCGGCTGTCCCGACCTGCAGGATCTGTGCAGGGCGCACCCTCCCGGACCCCCTGCTCTGTTCCTTCTTCCTCTGAGCACACTTTGGGAGGCCTCCGAGCGGCTCCTACCCACGGATGTGCCCCGTGTCTCCTGCCCTTGGCTTAGCCCCACCCCTACGCTGGCTGCTCCTGAGTCTCCATCACTCAGGTGGACGATGCCTCCCAGCTCCTGCCCTGGTGGCTCCCGGGCTCCACACTGTCAGCCCTCACACCGCAGAGCCTGCACCTTCCACTTTAGCCAGGCAGGAAGTAGTGTCCTCCTGGGGACCTTGCCTCTCACATGCGCCCGGCGCTCTGAGCTCCACCCCACCACCGATGCCCTGCCTCTCCCTGTCTTCCAGGAGGATCTAGCCTGTCCCTCAGTTAGTACTTACTTCATTTAAAATAAATATTTTCCAGTAATAACATGAGTGTGAACTATGTGTCTTTCATTTAAGAAACAGAAAAGTAGAAAGAAGAAGGCAAAACACCCATAAACCTAATGTGAAATAGCTTGCCACGAGACAAGAGTGTAAACCCCATTGAAACTCAGAAATCATAAGACGTCCAGGTCATTTAGTGTAAGGAAAATGGCCTAAACCAGGTGCGTAGCTATTAAGAGTATCGCTGCTTCATAGGATGGATGATTGGTATTTATGAGATCGTGGATGAATGGCTAACCTACATTTCTCAATCTGCCTGTGGGTGGCAGAGCCGGGTGCTGCCCTGTGTGGGGTGGATACTTGGAGAACTGAGCCAGGATTAAGGGGCAGGGAATGGGAGGGCCTCGCCCAGAGAATCTTGAAGACACACAGCACGGATTGCTGTGGAGCAGAGACTTGGAGAATGATAAGAAAGGGGGGACCTACATCTCCCTGCAGGAGAGGTGTCTCTGACACTCACCAACTGGGCGGAGACCAGAGGAGAGCTGCATCTGGAGAGGATCCAGAAGCAGAAAGCAGGGGCACCTCCTGGGCGCTCTTACCCCAGGGTTCCAGCACCTGGGCAGCGGGCTCCAAACACCAGTTCTCAGGTTGGATTTCTGGAAGACTCACTAGGCACACACACGTGCTACACACCCATGCTGTCTGTGGCCAGTCAGGATCAAGAGCCAGGGAGACAGAGGCATCATTGTGAGCAGATGCATGGTTAACTGGCCATGGCAAGTATGGGAATCCTCAACACTCAATGTAAAATGGTATCCAGCTTCTAGACAGAAACAGAAGACCCAGGCTGCTCCAAAGACTTTAATAAAGAGAGCACAGCAGAGGCAAGGAAGAAAACAGGAGGTGTTGAAGCACAGAGGCCCGCAGCCACGGGACTCCACTCTTCAGATCTGAGGGCAAAGCAAGGCCGGTGCAGTGTGAACCTCAGGGAGGCCCACCTGGTGGGAGCTGGGGTCATGGGGGCCTCCGCCCAACCCGGAGGAGGCAGTGAAGAAATAGCAAGAGCCTGCTTCTCCCGTCCCCAGTCCTCCTGTGGTGTTGACCATTGGCTGAACCCAACTGGGCAGCCGCAGAAGCCCAGAGAAAGGTCCTGGAGAAGGGCCCTGGGGAAGGAGCCCTGGGGAAGGAGCCCGGGAGAAGGGCCCTGGGGAAGGAGTCCTGGGGAAGGAGCCCTGGGGAAGGAGCCCTGGGAAAGGGCCCTGGGGAAGGAGCCCTGGGGAAGGAGCCCTGGGGAAGGAGCCCTGGGGAAGGGCCCTGGGGAAGGAGTCCTGGGGAAGGGTCCTGGGGAAGGAGCCCTGGGGAAGGAGCCCTGGGGAAGGGTCCTGGGGAAGGGCCCTGGGGAAGGAGTCCTAGGGAAGGTTCCTGGGGAAGGAGCCCTGGGGAAGGAGCCCTGGGGAAGGGTCCTGGGGAAGGGCCCTGGGGAAGGAGTCCTGGGGAAGGTTCCTGGGGAAGGAGCCCTGGGGAAGGAGTCCTGGGGAAGGAGCCCTGGGGAAGGAGCCCTGGAGAAGGAACCCTGGGGAAGGAGTCCTGGGGAAGGGTCCTGGGGAAGGAGCCCTGGGGAAGGAGTCCTGGGGAAGGAGCCCTGGGGAAGGAGTCCTGGGGAAGGAGCCCTGGGGAAGGAGTCCTGGGGAAGGAGTCCTGGGGAAGGAGCCCTGGGGAAGGGTCCTGGGGAAGGAGCCCTGGGGAAGGGTCCTGGGGAAGGGCCCTGGGGAAGGAGTCCTGGGGAAGGAGCCCTGGGGAAGGAGCCCTGGGGAAGGAGCCCTGGGGAAGGGCCCTGGGGAAGGAGCTCTGGGGAAGAGTCCTGGGGAAGGGTCCTGGGGAAGGAGCCCTGGGGAAGGTTCCTGGGGAAGGAGTCCTGGGGAAGGGTCCTGGGGATGGAGCCCTGGGGAAGGAGCCTGGGGAAGGGTCCTGGGGAAGGAGCTCTGGGGAAGGAGCCTGGGGAAGGGTCCTGGGGAAGGAGCCCTGGGGAAGGGTCCTGGGGAAGGAGTCCTGGGGAAGGTTCCTGGGGAAGGAGCCCTGGGGAAGGGTCCTGTGGAAGGAGTCCTGGGGAAGGTTCCTGGGGAAGTTTCCTGGGGAAGGAGCCCTGGGGAAGTGTCCTGGGGAAGGGTCCTGGGGAATGAGTCCTGGGGAAGGGTCCTGGGGAAGGAGTCCTGGGGAAGGGTCCTGGGGAAGGAGCCCTGGGGAAGGAGTCCTGGGGAAGGAGTCCTGGGGAAGGGTCCTGGGGAAGGAGCCCTGGGGAAGGGTCCTGGGGAAGGAGCCCTGGGGAAGGAGTCCTGGGGAAGGAGCCCTGGGGAAGGAGTCCTGGGGAAGGAGTCCTGGGGAAGGAGCCCTGGGGAAGGGTCCTGGGGAAGGAGCCCTGGGGAAGGTTCCTGGGGAAGGAGCCCTGGGGAAGTGTCCTGGGGAAGGAGCCCTGGGGAAGGAGCCCTGGGGAAGGAGCCCTGGGGAAGGTTCCTGGGGAAGGAGTCCTGGGGAAGGTTCCTGGGGAAGGAGCCCTGGGGAAGAGTCCTGGGGAAGGGTCCTGGAGAAGGAGCCCTGGGGAAGGAGCCCTGGGGAAGGTTCCTGGGGAAGGAGCCCTGGGGAAGGGTCCTGGGGAAGGGTCCTGGGGAAGGTTGGTCAGGAGCCCCTGTGGCTCCCCTGCTGACTGTGCCACTGTGGGGTCCCTTCTTTCCGCCTGCACACCATGCCCCTTCCCATCACCTCACATGGAGGACCCGGGAGCTCCTAGAAGGACGTGGACATCAGTCCTCCTCTCCTGCAGCCAGTTCCCCACGTGAGCTGAGGGTGGTGCCTTTGCAAGCCACGTCCCATCAGATGACTCTCAATTCCCCAACAGCCCCAGGTCCCCGTGGACAAAAGGCCGAGTGTCCACCACACGCTGCGTGGTTCGACTTGACCCATCCCTGATGCCGCCCTGACTGAGTCCCCATCTCCTCCCAGGCCACCTTCCCCGACACTGGCCACAGCGGGGCCCCTTCTGCACCGTCGACACTCTTTCCATATTCGGAAACAGCCTCTAAACATGGTGCTACTCTTCCCGGCCTGTGCAATACGAGAGACTCCTGGGTTCCCCACGGCGCTTCCAAACCCTGCACCCGGCTCCACCCTCTATTTTGATTTCCACCAACTTGACTTCTAAAGCTTTTTAGCTAGCTTAAGTATTATCGTTTTCCGTCTTTCTTCATTGGACTGTAAACTACTGTAACTGTCTTTCTTTTCCCAAACTCACATACCTCGATCACCAAGATCATTGCCTGAAGGGCTCAGCGAACGCTCTTTTGAATGTTAAGTGAACTTATGGCTCCATGGTTGACATCTACATGGAGAGAGCCCCACAGCCAACACAGGCTCATCTGTGGAAAGGGGGGTGTAGTGTTGGCGGGTGTGGTGTGGAGGGTGTAGAGTGGGGGGCTGTAGTTTTGAGAAGGTGCAGTGTGGGAGGGTGTAGTGTGGTGTGGTGTACTGGTGTGGTGTTGTGTGGGAGTTAGTGTGGGAGGGTATTTGTAGTGTGGGAGGGTGTCATGTGGGAGGGTGTATTGTGTGAGGGTGCAGTGTGGAAGGTTGTATGTTGAAGGGTGTAGTGTGAAGGGTGTAGTGTGGGAGGGGCGCAGCATGGGAGAGGTGCACGTGAGCCTGAAACCCATGTGTGAAGACTCCACAATTCCACTTTCCCTCGGTGCAATGTTTTTTCCTGAAGAACCCTCCTCATTGCTGCAGTGATGGACTTGATATTGGGAAAGCTGTAAGTGCTCGATGCTGTCACTGTGGGAATCATTTGTGAACTGGGTGCTTCTCTCAGGACAGAAGCTGGAAGCAAGGTAAGAATCCAGGAAGGTCTCACTGGAGGGGGGACAAGAAAAACATCAGGTTGAATTGACGATGAGGCCATGCCAGGAGCAGGGGGGGATGAGAAGACAATTTGGAAGCCGTGGGTGATGCCGCGAGTGTAAGAGGCTCCAGTCAGAAGCAGACGCCACGCAGAGCTTGGCAGGAAGAGCAGACTGCCTGCCAAGCAGGGTGCTGGTTCCAGGATTGATGCAGAAACCAAGAGGCCAGAGCCAAAGCCAGGAGGAGCCCTGCCCTGAGCGGCCAGCGACAAGGACCATGTCTAGGCGAGGGAGGAAGAGGCGGTGACGAGCACCCCATGACACCCGAGTGACAGGCAGGCACAGGGAGGAGCAGCGGCTGCCAGTCGCCATCCAGGGCAGGAGAAGAGGAAGGACACCAGCTTCGCTCACCTGCCCCCTCCACCTCCAGTGGGTGCTTCTCTCTGTGGGGACAAGCAGAAATGGGTAGCCTGGGCACCTGTGGAATTTATCTGCAGGAAGGCAGAGTCCACAGTGCTGCAATGCCAGGAAGGGCTGGGCAGGTGGGGAGTGGAAGGCAAGGAGGCCAGTTTGCACAGAGAGCAGGGGACACAGGACGGGGACGGCCGGGCCAGCCTGCCCAGGAGCTGCAGCAGCCTTGGAAGTGCAGTCAGCGTAGGGCAAAAGCCTCAGCACTGTGGAAACGTGACTATTTTTAACCTATAATCTTTCCCTTCTAGTTTCTCTTCAGGATTTGTCAAAGATTTTTAAAATGTCACCCTGTCACCACTATAATAAGGGAGAACGAAGAACATGGGATTTCAAGAGAGCAGCAGGGCCCTCCTGGGGTGTGCGTGGTGGGAACCGTGAAACTGGCGGAAGTCCCCTGGGAGGGGAGGCAGCTTCCACACTCCTCTGCAAGATGTCTCTTTTCACCTGGAGTTTCTTAACCTGCCAGTTCTTTTTCTTCCATGCTTCCGAGTGGCCGCATCTGGTATCTGGCTGCTCTTCAGGCCTGACGCTGTGGCCCTTTTTCAAAGGTGAAGCAATCCTCCGCCAGCCCCTACCATGCCCTCCTCTAATGGAAGAGCTGCTGCTGTGTAGAGTCTCCGAGCCTGGAATGCCAGCACTGACCTGCAAACTCGTCACCTCCGAGACCGATGTTTGCAGCGGGAATGTGATGAGTAGGCTAGACACACATGCGTCCGTAAGGAGAACCTCTGCCTCTGGTCACTGGACATATGAAAAGTGATGCTTCTGAAATCTTCAAGGCCCAAGGGTGAAGGGTCCTCCAGCCCCAGCATTGCAGCCGCCATGTTTCTAAGCCTTAAAACGATTTGAGTTTGTGGGTAACTTGTAGGAAACGCGCTGTGATGAAGTGTGCCCGGTCTCCCGGTCCTTCATGAAAGAGTCCTGAATAATTGCCGCTCTTTCTCCGACCTGGTGCAGCCTCACAGCCACAATTTACAAACGAGACAGGAGGGTCCCGCCCAGGGGCGCACAGCTGCTGGGCAGAGCCAGGGCTTGGACACGTCTTCTAGGACACACTGGATGTGGCCCTGCAGCTTGAATCACATTAGTCCTCTTAGAGGAATTCACCCCGAGATTTCTCATCTGTCAACATAGCTGCCATCTTTCAAGGGACGACTCCCCTGAAGAAGGGCGTCTTGACCTGCGCCTTTCCCCAGAGGCCCCCATCCCAGCACCAAAATGATACCGCTTTCCAGGAGTATGTCATCTGCGACTCTATGAGAACTCATCTCACTTAAAATAAAGATTTCCCTCTAAATAAATGACCATTGACTACATAGTTTTATTTAAAAATCAGAAAAAAACTTAGAAAGAAGAAAATAAACCGCGCATTAACCTATCTTGCAAAAACTGCCAACAGCTTGCCATAAGAGAAGAAAAATACTTTGGGAGGCCGAGGCGGGTGGATCACGAGGTCAAGAGATCGAGACCATCCTGGTCACCATTTTGAAACCCCGTCTCTACTAAAAATACAAAAAATTAGCTGGGCATGGTGGCGCGTGCCTATAATCCCAGCTACTCAGGAGGCTGAGGCAGGAGAATTGCCTGAACCCAGGAGGCGGAGGTTGCGGTGAGCCAAGACCACGCCATTGCACTCCAGCCTGGGTAACAAGAGCAAAACTCTGTCTCAAAAAAAAAAAAGAGAAGAAAAATAAACTCCACTGAAACTCAGAAATTATTACATGTTTAGGACATTTAGCTCAGGGAAAGACAGTGTAATACAGTTCCACTACTACCAAGAGAAGCTCTGTTTTATAGGATGGAATAATTTATATATATATATGATATGACCAATAAGCAATACGAATTTTGTGGGTAACTACAGCGCCTTCCCATGCCTGGGCTGGGTGGGCGAAGTGTCCCCCAAACAGCATTCAGCAAAGGGATGACAACGAATGAACGCAGACTCTCACAAAGGGCCGGTTACAGGATGTTTCAGCGTTTCCGTGAAGCTGAGTGTAGCAGTGTTTGAAAGAACCTCAGTGTGATGCCTTACGAATGGACCGTGCTGGACGGAGACGCTGTGCTCATGGAGAAACCGCAAAGGGTCCTGGGGGAAGCGGCTACCTTGGCCATTTTAATTATGATTCGGAAGAAAGAGGAAAGACGCAATTGATCTAAACTGTATATTTCAAGGTTATTCAAGAGGTGGAAACACTCAAGCACTGAACCCTCATGCTGTAGAGATGCTCGCCGCGCCGTTCATCCCCTTCCTCCCTCCCTCTGTGAGAAAGGAAGGACCATCCCAGGCGTGGAGGTGACAGGGATATTTCTGAGGCCAGCAACGTGGCTAGAGCTCACTCCTTGGGCCCTTCACTGTGGCTTGTTCCACTCCGCAGAGAGAAAGCACGTGGATAAAAGCTAAGCTTTGGCCTCCCACTGGGGAGGGAGGGAGGACTGGCATTGGGTGAACAACTGCTGTGTGGCTGTCGGACTCGCATATCTGAGGTTACTTTACAAATGCAATTTATTTTAAATCTCATAACAACTCTACGAGACAATATTACTGTCGTGTTTTCAAATGAAAAGAGAAGCTTAGAGACATCAAATAACTTCCTCAAGTAAACAGCAAAATTTATACGCTGTAATTAAGTAATGCATTTATTGTTTTATTTCACTTTTTTTCCTCCCAGGTAGCTGGGATTATAGGCGCTTGCCACCACACTTGGCTAATTTTTGCATTTTTAGTAGATATGGGGTTTTACCATGTTGGCCAGTCTGTTCTCGAACTCCTGACCTGAGGTGATCTGCCCACCTCAGCCTCCCAAAGTGCTGGGATTATAGGCATGAGCCAGTATGGCCAGCTTAAGTAATGCATGCATAACCCCAGAACTCGGCCTTTTCTTTGGTGCTGAAGGTGTGGCCATGAAATCCAACCAGGGGCGTCCTCATCTCGCTCTGCACAGCCAGGGACCTTCTGGAGGTGGGAACGCTGCCCCCAGGCCCATTCCTCATGGCCATCCCTGCTTTCAGCCTTCCTTGACTCATATCATGCCTGGATGCAGTTTTGGGGTGCTCAGACCCCATGCTCATCCCCTAGTGGCCAACAAGGATAGAATGAGGCCTTCTGTGTGAGCCCATGTGGCTGTAGGTGGCTTCGTGTCTCACCCCAAGTAGACAATCCACACACAAATGTGGCTGGGGCCCTTGCTTGTGGCCTGCTTGTCTTTTTTTTTTTTTTCTGAATCTGATTTATTAGACAGCACAGAAATAACAGGTTTAGGTTATATTACAAAAAGAGCTCAAACTGTTTATATACAGCAATTGGGCTTGCTTGTGACCTGCTTGTCTCTTTGCTTGTGAGGGAAACACAGAAGAGAAGGAAGGTCTCTCCCCTCCAGGAGCTTGTTTTCTTAATCCAGGATGTGGTCACGTGCCCTGCATGGGAGTGGTGAGTCCGCTGAATGTTTACCAGCCACAGAAGGGCAGCCTCTTGGAGGCAGGGAGGGCCCAGCTCAGTCCCAGCTCTGAAGGAAATGACACCTGGACCGAGTATCCCTCCCAGCCAGGAAGGGAGGAGCCCGCAGGACCAGAGGAGACAGGAGGGCAGCTGAGCGACAGTGGACACTGGACTCCATTCCCCTCCCTGAGCTGCCATGTGCAGACGGTCACGGTGCCTACCTCATCATTTATCATGCTGGGAGGGCACTCTGTGAGGGGCCTGAGTCTAGGGCAGCCAGGGGTCGGGTCTCAGAACCTTTGTGTCGGGGTCTCAGAACCTTTGTGTCGGGGTCTCAGGGCCTTCGTGTCGGGGTCTCAGAACCTTCCCGTTAGGGTCTCAGGGCCTTTGTGTCGGGGTCTCAGAGCCTTCGCGTCTGGTCTCAGGGCCTTCATTGCTGCAACATTCAAAAGTCACCAAAGGTGGGCGGTCACCTCTGCCCAATGCAGATGAACAAGAGACCCAAGGAATGCCAGACTCTGCGTCGAGGTGGGTCCCACAAAAGCCCGGACAGAAACAGCTGGAGAGGGAGGAGAGAAACCTGGGGTGAGTGTGGTGACGGCAGTCACAAGGGGGGACGTTTTCAAGAGGGAGGGAGTGACAGTGACCGGCCATCAGCGTTGGGGAGAAGAGGTTGGTGGAGTGAGGAGGTGGCCGGGCACCTGGAGAGTGGGTAGCAGACAGCAGAGAGACCAGGAGAGAACACGGGGAGGGAAGGAGGGAGGGAGGGGGGACGCCGCGATGGTGCCTGGGTCAAGAATTCTAGAACAGCCACAGGAATTGATGCAGCTGTGGCTGGAGGGTCGTTTTCAGAAGAGAAGCTCCAGCTTCTCATCTCTTCATTCCAGATGGGAGGGCAAGAGTGAGGGGAGACATCAGGGTATAGGGGAGAGGAGGCACGGCTGCCCGGGGCTGCAGCAGAGAGAGGCTCCTGCCAGGAGGGATGGGGACCTGGAGGACGCCCCGCCTGCCCTGTCCTGCTGCTGCCATGCTCAGGCTTTGGAGACGACCACGCGGCATCCGCTGGCCACGGCGGTCCAGGGCTGCATCCGGCCCTGTCTCGCCCTTGGCAGGTGTTGCCAATACATCTTCCCTGGACACTTGTGCGAACCCCTGGGCAGGGTGGACCCATGAGTTCTGCCCACCAGCCTCTTTGAATTCCCAAAGGTCTGAAGAAAACAGTCAGCAGGGCCCGCCATCCTCTGCCTCCTCCTTCACTGTGCACCTCTCTCTAGGGTGGGGCTCCGCTCTCCACAGGGACCTGTCAAGCCTTGGTATCCCCACTGCTCACCTAGTGCCACGCTTGGGAGCTGTGGCTGGATGAACAAGAGGATTAGAATGGGAAAAGACTCCCCTAGTGCCACAGAGACTGGGCCTCTGTCTGTCCTACACCAGCTCGCTGTGACCTGGGCGTCCGGAGGGGGACCCCAGAGCTGGGTGAACAGCGCCGCAGCCCCAGCCTTGCCCAGCCTTAACCTCCTGAGGGCAGAATTTTGCAAACATTTCTGAAGAAAGACACGAGATCCCCTTACACCCCTTCCTCCTCTGGCTGCTGATCCCCAACTCCCTTTCCCGGGAGGCCCCAGGTTCACACCACTAGGCACACTCCTGCCCCACGAAGACCTGGTCGGGAGGCAACACCGGTTCCTTCCCCTCCAAAGCTCCTTCAAGGGCTCCCACCCTGGACAAGAGGCACCCAGACCCCCTGGAAGAGAGGAAATTCAGAGCTGGGCAGACCCCAGGACAAGGCAATCCCCACTTCATTGCAGTAAGACCCAGAAATGAGGCCCTCATTTCTCAACAACGGGGCCCCTCAACAACGGGGCCCGTGGGCGTCGCAGACTCACACAGCAGCTCCAGTCTCTAGGTTGGCCTCTGGCGGCAAGGACAGCAGGCAATGCCTCATGCACCTTGTGAGGTGGCAGGGAAGTGAATGAGTGGACGTGGACGTCACTGAGGGTGACCACGTGTGGCAGTCAGGGTGGCAGGGAAGTGAATGAGTGGACGTGGACGTCACTGAAGGTGACCACGTGTGGCAGTCAGGGTGGCAGGGAAGTGAATGAGTGGACGTGGACGTCACTGAAGGTGACCACGTGTGGCAGTCAGGGTGGCAGGGAAGTGAATGAGTGGACGTGGACGTCACTGAGGGTGACCACGTGTGGCAGTCTTCTCCAGGGACTAGGGACTACCAGGTGTGAGCACCTCCCCCAAATCAGGGGAGCTGTCCTTTGAGGCTGTTCCCAACAAAAAAGTCCACCCCTAGCTGTTGTCAGAGACAAAAGGCAAGCGAATCCTGGAACAAGAAGACGGTGTCTTTACTCCTCTGTCCTGGGGAGCAGCTGCCAGGATCACAGGCGGCCAGTGACGCCCAAGTCTTTGTGTCCCCTCAGCCTTGGACACAGCCTTCTCCATAGCCTGACAGTGCAGCAGCCTTCCCCCCACCCCACACTGGCTGCCCTGCACCTGAGGCCAGGCATTGGGAGCTAGCTAGAGTCTCAGTTGTCGGGGTGCTAGAGGCTGGGGAGGGAGGCAGGGGCGTGGGGAGGACTCGGTCCCTCATAGAGAGCGGCTTGGCCTACCAGCCGCAGCCCCTCAGTCTGTGAGGAGGGAGCACAGTGCCTGCTCCCTGGAGGCATGATGAACAGGAGCCAGATGCGTCTGCACAGAGCACCTGCCACAAATGCTCAAGGCCCTTTCCAGTCCTCCCCACCCCACCACGCCCCCCCACACACACTTCATGATTTTAATAGACTCACAGAGGAGGGGCTGGCTATGGCTGCTCACAGGGTGTCCACCCATCTGTGCTGCCCCCTCAGTCAATGAGAAGCGGCTCCTACAGCTTACAGGTCGTGGCACTGTGGGACACACACACATCGCTCATCCAGAGGGCTCACCGCCAGTGCCCTCAGCTATGAAGGACACAGCTGAGACCAGGCATATCAGCAGAGGTGGTTCCAGGCTGTCAGAGAGAATTAATGCTGTGGAGAGATCCCGACGCCCGCCTGAGACTCCCACGGACTCTCACTGCCACCTGGTCCTCACACACGTATGGCTTGGTCCCCTGGGCAGGCCACAAAAGATGACACGCAATGAGAAGGTGACCAGCCGACCACAGCAAGACGCAGCCACTGACAGTGGCCAAACAGGAGTGGCCAAAACACGAGCCAGGGCTCAGAGAGAACGTGATCTCTTCCAGCCACGAAGGAACTTTCCTCTCAACAACAGGGCCCGTGGGCATCGCAGACTCGCACAGCAGCTCCGTTCTCTACGATGGCCTCTGGCAGCAAGGACAGCAGGCAATGCCTCATGCACCTTGTGAGGTGGCAGGGAAGTGAATGAGTGGACGTGGACGTCACTGAGGGTGACCACGTGTGGCAGAGACAGCCCTGGGTGGTCAGAGATGGAGGATGCTTAGCTCACCATTGCTCCCTGTGTCTAAAACTCTCTTCCCCAAGTTCAGGGTCCAGGGACAGGGGTTTGAGTCCCGGTTCTGCCAGAATTTGGCTTCGTGACTTCTGAGCCACAGTTTCATTTATCAAAATATATATATATATATCAAGAAAACATAAGTAATATTTCTTCGTCTACCAATTCCTAAGTTTATTTGTGAATCAAATGAAATATTACCTGTGAATATATCGCTTTACAAGGGTAAGGGCTTTTTATAATTGTACAAATAAATGCAACCAACGTGTCCACCCAGGCAGCAGAGAACAACTGTCAGGGCTGGGAAGGGCGGAGGAGCTGACTCGGCGTCTTCCTCGCCTGAGGCCCCACTCCTGCCCCACACCGCGATTCTATCAAATGCATGCATAATTAACCCACAGCCATTCCGCAGTGAAATACAGGGGCATTATCATGATATATTGTGAGATTCTGCTGATTGGAGGTTACAAAGTGTGTAATTAGCTCATGTCACTCTGCGTAGTTACCTGAGAGAGGGTGGCAACATTCATTACAGCGATCGAGGAAACAAAAATGATGAAAGGAAAACAGAATTCCAATTCCTTCATTACTGAGCTCAGCGACGGTAAGAAGCTGATTGGTTACCTCAGACAGTTTGATGAATATTGTTGTTGTTTTCTTTTTTAAATAAACCCAAGGACTAAAGTCAGAACTGCCCTTCGATGCTACTCGTTAGCCCGAGGTCCTGCCTAGGGTGAAAGCGAGGCCCCGTGAGACTGCATCACACTTTCAGTGTTAAACGCAGTGCAGAGGGTGTGGGTGGGAAGACGGAGACTCAGGAGCAGGGCGGCTGAGGACCGCAGCACACGCGTGTGCATGCCCCACGCCGCCCGCCGCCCGCGTCCCGTCTCGCTCAGTCTACTCAGCCGGCAGGAAGTCTGTGCCACATGGAAGGTCCGCCTTCCAGGTGTGGAACTGGGATTTACAGGGTGATGACGCATCAGAGGGGTCCAGTCAGAGCTGGGATGAGCATCTGCAGACCCTCAGCCCCATTTCCAAGACAGAGAGTGACTGCGGGCAGGGCCGCCTTCTGCAGCCCGGGCACTCCCTCACCCACATTTGAGAGAGGAGGGAACTGTGTCTCACAGAGAGCCCATTTCTCCCTCAGTCCCTCAGTCCTCCCAGCTGCTCCACGGCAACCCACAGTGCTTGCCCAGCTGCACCTGATGTGAAACCCTTGAGAAACCCTCTCTCCAAGCCCCAGGAGCAAGCAATACTGGGCAGCCCCGGCCCAGGACGATGCCACAGCCTGGCATGTCCACTCAGCCTCAAGAGGTCGGTGCATCCATCCTCGTTTCTCCACCCAGAGGCCCTAAGTTCACTGAGGCTGAGCACAGCAGAGGCATGCAGACCCCAGGGTGATGGAGGCCAGGGCGAGGCTGACGTGTAGACTGCCTTCCTGCACGTCACAGACACACACAGGATGCCATTATTCAGATTGGTCTGGGGTCTCTGCCCAGGGAAGGGCCCTGGGCTGTTGAAAGGCTGCAGTCAAGGAGACTCGGGCTGGGTGTGAGCAATGCCCTTCCTTTGGAGAGACAGTCAGTGGGGACTGTGGGGACTCATGTCCCAGCTACTCCTGAGTTTGTGAACGGCATGGAGCAGGGTCAAGCCTCGCTGACCACGGCTTGTCCCTCACATCAGCCTGCAGGGCTGAAGTTTGAGCAGCAGAGAAACAGCCCATTTGGGGTTTGTCTCCATTCACATCCTGAGCCAACAATTGAGAAGAAGCACATGCAGGCTGCAAAGAGGTGTCTGAAACCCACCTGTGAGCAGCCCGAGAAGGAACCGGCCTGAGGGATGGTGACCGGGAGGCTCAGAGAAAGCAGCGTGCAGGAAGGAGGGGCACAGCTGCAAGAGTATGTGTAGGACACAGCCCTGCATCCGTGGAAAGCCACGCTCACCTCCTCTTACAAAGAAACAGCACACATCAGTTTCCCAGCTTGCAGACATCAGATCAAGACAGCATCTTGCCACAATGGACAACTAACCCCAGAGGCTTCATGACAAAAATTTCCAGGAAAGTCACTAATAACCCTAGAGAAAACAGGACTTGAGCCAGGAGGACGTCATTAAGGGAAGAACTAGCTCAGACAGCACACTCTTTTTGCTCTCAGCCATGCAGGATGGTTAACTCCTTGAAGTGGGATCAGTGGTAGGAGCAGCAGGGAGACTCCGTGGCAACACAAGGTTCTCACTGAGGACAGTCCCACCTCCTCTGGCCCTAAATGCATGGATGTGCACAGGATTCATGTGTGTGTGTGACGGTGTGTGTGTCTGTGTGTGCAGCGAACATGTGTGTGTGCATGTGTGTGCATGTGTGTGCACAGCACATGTGTGCATGTGAACATGTCTGGGTGTATGTACTGCACGTGTGTGTGAATGTACATGTGAGAGTCTGTGTGCGTGTGAACGTACGTGTGAGAATGAGTGTGTGTGAGTGTGTGTCTGTGTGTGCATGTGTGAGTATGTCTGTGTGTGTCTGTATGAGTGTGAATGTGTGTAAGACTGTGTGTGCATGAGTGTGTTTTTGTATGTATTTGAGTGTGTGTCTGTGAATGTGTCTGAGTGTGTGTATATGTGAATGTGTGTGTGAGTGTGTGTGCGTGTGTGTGAGTGCGTGTATGTGTGTGTGTCTGAGTGTGTGTCTGTGTATGAGTGTGAATGTGTATAAGACTGTGTGTGTATGAGTGTGTTTTTGTATGTATTTCAGTGTGTGTGTGAATGTGTCTGAGTGTGTGTATATGTGAATGTGTGTATGTGTGTATGTGAGTGCGTGTATGTGTGTGTGTCTGAGTGTGTATGTGTGTGTCTGAGTGTGAGTGTCTGCGTGTGAGTGTGAGAGAGAAAGAGAGAGAGAGCATGATTGGCAGGCCCCTCCTGTGTGGCCGCAGCTGGTGGCTCCTTCGCACACTTCAGGTGGCTGCTGGATTCAAGGGTCCCTTTACATTAGAATCAGATGAAGAAATTGACAATTGAAGTAAAACACAAATGAGCAAAGAAAAGGAAGGTCCAAGACAACAACAGCAAAAAAAAGAACAGTGGCCGCGGGCTCGAGCTTCCAGCCAAGAAGTAGATTCCAGCCCCAACAGACCCCCCCAAGAAGGACTTTGCACCAGAAAGAATTTAATCCAATTCTTTTCAACTGACCTTTGATACTATTAGTTTGGTTCAAAAGTGATCATGGTTGGGCCGGGCACGGTGGCTTACGCCTGTAATCCCAGCACTTTGGGAGGCCGAGGCGGGTGGATCACGAGGTCAAGAGATCGAGACCATCCTGGTCAACATGGTGAAACCCCGTCTCTACTAAAAATACAAAAAATTAGCTGGGCATGGTGGCGCGTGCCTGTAATCCCAGCTACTCGGGAGGCTGAGGCAGGAGAATTGCCTGAACCCAGGAGGCAGAGGTTGTGGTGAGCCGAGAACACGCCATTGCACTCCAGCCTGGTAACAAGAGCGAAACTCCATCTCAAAAAAAAAAGCGATCATGGTTTTAGCCATGGAAAGTAATGGAAAAAACTGTAATTACTTTTGCATCAACCTAATGGTTTAGATTCTTGACGGCAGGCCATAGAGCCTGGCTCTAACTAAAGTGACATAGAACACGCATCGGAGGCCATTGCAGGTTGGTGGGTAGCTCTGTGGCAATGCCAGTGCCTGTGCTGGGTACTCATTCTACAGTCACAGAAGACCCTGACATCAGGGGCTCCTCCACTGGCCTAGAACGGTGCCCGGAGCTGGACACGGGGTCAGTTACCTGCTGTTGACTGATTGCTGTTTAAAATAACTGACTGAGTCCACAGTCACACCGCCCCAAATGCACCTGCTCTCGTCTGAAATAATTTGATGAGCAGATTGACTTTGAGGGTCTGGGGGGATCTAAATATTACTTGAGGAACCAGCTATGGGATATTCATTACCGGTTTTGATTTACCAATAAGAAGCCTACTGTGTCATGGATTTTTCTCCCAGCCTGACCCTAGTTAATATGCATATGTTTGATCAATGCCCTTCAAGTCTCTTAATCGGTTTCTTATCCATAAACATGTAGATGTGGTAGAGAAAATACCTTCTGCCCAAACCACCCGCTGTCTGTGGAGCCAGCAGAAAGCTGTGCACAGGGAGAGGCAGCAGGGTGTGGCGCTTGGGCATCCGCGGCCCCAGCAGTGGCTCTCCTTCAGAGCAGGGGCCCCCATCGCATGGCCTCTGTGCATCCAAGAGCCGCAGAAGGGCCCCTGTGCCACTGGCCAGAAGCCTCCCACCCCGCTCCTCTCCTGACAAGGACCAGGCTGGACGTTCTCTGACAGAGAGGCTGCTTCTCAAAGGGCAGGGAGACAAATCAGGGACGATTGTCAGGAGCGGTTAATGGTGATTTGCTCCAATTTCCCTCCAGTAATAGTTAGTCTGTGGTGCACCTCTAGCTCCAGCAATGAATATTTAACAAGAGAATATGTCATCAGAACAAGCCCCCACAGCCAACAAATTAATATTAATGGGGCGAAAATTGAGCCTCCTACTGAACCTTTGGAGAAGTCCGTAAAGATGGTGATTACAGACGAACTTGGATGATCTCAGAGCTAACCTTACCCTGGGTGGCTCTCAGCAGCAACCATGTGAAAAACAATTAAATATTCAACGTGGTTCTCCTGCCAGCCTGGAACTTGGAGGCTTAGGTGCTGCTGACAACATGCATTTCAAAGCTGATCTGCAGTGTGGGGCTGACAGGTCAGGCAGAGTCACCGGAAGAAGCCTGGGAAAGGAGCAGGGAGTGAACGAGGCCAGCAGGGGATGGTGCATCGGCTTCGGACCACACAGAGCTGGGGGCTCAGCCCACAACCTTAGGACACAGGTGAGGAGCCCAGGACAGAGGAGCTGCCAACTCCAGCTCATGTCTAACGGGAAGCAGGGACCCCATTACCCAACATCAACGCTGACCTCTATGTGGAGTCACATGGTCCCTGGCACAAAGCAAAGGTTCAGTAGAGATGAGCTCACCTCTCCAAGGCCTCAGGACCATGCAGGAGGGCGGCCCAGCCTCTTGGCTCATCTCGGCAGTAGCATCCAGGAGCATTTCCCGAGTGTTTGTGCAGGGCCGTGGCCGCCGACATGCCCAGCACTGGCGCAGTTTGGCTCAGGCAAGGGGCACCTCTGGGAAGTTTTATCCTGTTGTGCCCTTATGCTTGGCACATCTCTGTGTGTTCATCCAGTTATTCACTCATTCTATCAATATTTCCTGAGTACTGAAAAACGTGATGACTGATCCGGCCTTGAAAACAGCAAAAGCATTCTCCCCATGGCCCAGACCTCGTAGTGTAGGAGGCAAGGTGTGAGAGAAAGATGTGAGGTACGTAAGACGTTGGAAGTATCCTAAAAAAAACAAGTAGATGCCAGCACAGGAAGCGTGTGGCGTAAAAACTGAGAAATGAGGTTGAGAGAGAGGCCTCAGTGAGATGGGTACTTAAAAAAAAAATGAAAGTGAGGGAGGAGGCTCTTGGAGGAGCACCTGCTGAACTGAGGGAGGAGGCTGATGGAGGAGCACCTGCTGGACTGAAGGAGGAGGCTGATGTGGGAGCACCTGCTGGACTGAGGGAGGAAGCTGGTGGATGAGCACCTGCTGGACTGAAGGAGGAGGCTGATGGAGGAGCACCTGCTGGACTGAGGGAGGAGGCTGATGGAGGAGCACCTGCTGGACTGAAGGAGGAGGCTGATGAAGGAGCACCTGCTGGACTGAGGGAGGAAGCTGGTGGATGAGCATCTGCTGAACTGAGGGAGGAGGCTGATGGAGGAGCACTTGCTGGACTGAGGGAAGAAGCTGGTGGATGAGCACCTGCTGGACTGAAGGAAGAGGCTGATGTGGGAGCACCTGCTGGACTGAGGGAGGAAGCTGGTGGATGAGCACCTGCTGGACTGAAGGAGGAGGCTGATGTGGGAGCACCTGCTGGACTGAGGGAGGAAGCTGGTGGATGAGCACCTGCTGGACTGAAGGAGGAGGCTGATGGAGGAGCACCTGCTGGACTGAGGGAGGAGGCTGATGGAGGAGCACCTGCTGGACTGAAGGAGGAAGCTGGTGGAGGAGCATCTGCTGAACTGAGGGAGGAGGCTGACGTGGGAGCACCTGCTGGACTGAGGGAGGAAGCTGGTGGAGGAGCATCTGCTGAACTGAGGGAGGAGGCTGACGTGGGAGCACCTGCTGGACTGAGGGAGGAAGCTGGTGGAGGAGCATCTGCTGAACTGAGGGAGGAGGCTGACGTGGGAGCACCTGCTGGACTGAGGGAGGAAGCTGGTGGATGAGCACCTGCTGGACTGAAGGAGGAGGCTGATGGAGGAGATGGACTGAGGGAGGAAGCTGATGGAGGAGCACTTGCTGGAATGAGGAGGAGACTGATGGAGGAGCTCCTGCTGGTGTGAGGGAGGAGGCTGATGGAGGAGCACCTGCTGGACTGAAGGAGGAGGCTGATGGGGGAGATGGACTGAGGGAGGAAGCTGGTGGAGGAGCACTTGCTGGAATGAGGAGGAGACTGATGGAGGAGCTCCTGCTGGTGTGAGGATCAGGCTGAGGGCAGAGCACTGCAATAAATGGGAATATCAATGTCATGGCTCTTAGGCCGGCCTGCCTAGTTTCTTTAAGGACCAGAAGGCATCTAGCATGGGTAAAGGAATAAGTGTAAGTGACCATGGAATGCAGTGGTCAGAGTCCTGATGGAGGTAAGATTGTACAGGACTCTATCCCTCAGGCTTTGATTTAGATTTACTCTGAGTACACAGCAAATCTTCTGAGTATCTTGCTTTACATCAGTGGAGTGGGCATGTATCACTTGTGTTCTGCAGTGACTTTAGTTCCTGTGTTGAACATTGACTCTAAGGTTCAAGGTGAGTGCAGGGAGAGTGGGTTGGGGGCCATTTTGTACCCAGACAGAGGAAGCTGTTGAGCAGTAGTCATTGCTGTCTGCATTTTGTTGGCACACTCAGCAGGATTTGATGATGGATTGGTAGTGTATTGAGAGATGAAGGTCATTCTTAGGAATTTGAGCTGAGTAACTGGAGGCATGTGATGATCCTTAGCTGAACTGGGAGGAAAGCGAGAGAAGCAGGCTTTGAAGTTCACGTGGAAGCTGTTGCAGTTCAACACCCAAGCAGACCCGCCACACACACAGTTTTATGGATGAGTGCGGAGTTTGTGGAGAGGATGCGGCTGGATATATGCAGTGGGACTCACCAACTTCCAGGGGGTGTTAAGAGCTATGACTCTGAAGGGAATCACTAAATCGTAAATATTAACATAAGAAAAACATTGCAAAGCCTAAAGCTCTGATGTTCCAGCTTTAAGTTATCTGCAGAGGAGGCTGAGAAGGAGACAGAGCGGTAGGGTAAGCATGAAGCAGGTGACGTGCTGAAGGCTGCATAGAGAAACGGCTTCAAGGAGGAAAGAGCGAGGCCTGATTACTTGACGTGGACAGGAAGAGCTGTGTTCGGAGTTCAGAGAGGACTGAGCGCAGCCGGGAGAAGTGGGAGGCGGGGCATGCAGGTGCCTTCCAGGGAGTTTTTCCATAAAGGGAACGAGATACGCAGGGCGATACTAGAGGACAAAGCAAAGCTGAGTGGGTTGCATTGAGAAGCAAAGAGATAAATCACCTGTATCTGCTCTTAGGAAGAAAACAGTGAAGAAGACAAAGGGAGAAGGCAGGATTTAGAGTGAAGAGTATCTAGAAAGTAAGGTCTTCACAGAGGGAAGGGTGCTGGGACCCAAGGAACAATGGGGGTGTCCACTCAGCTAGACAGGTACAAAGGTCTTCCTCCATCAAAGGAGGAAAGGGAGGATGGATGGACGGTGGGATGGAAGGGGTGACGAATGACGGGGTGGGCAGATGGGTGGATGGGGAGGCATGTGGGTGGCTGGTTGGAGTTGTGCATGGAACACGTTCATGAATATTTATGGATTGTCACCAGCTCTTTGGTGAAATCTGTGCCCATAGTTGATGGTTGCAGCCTCTCACTCAGGGCTGCCTTAAGGCTCAAGGATTTAAGACCCAGAGGGGTTGATAAAGTTTAGCTCATGAACACGATAGCAGGTGACAGAAACAAAGAGGTCAGGCTTTGCTTCCTAGCGACATACTGGTGATGTCATTTGTGAGTGAGGGCCTCCCACACAGCTGCTGTTCTCTGACTGCTCAGAAAGTTGTCTCCCTAGAATGCCAACTTAATCAAATGACTTTCCTGCAAAAGAAAAAAGAAAACCGCTTCACCGGCTTTGCCCTTAGGATAAAATACAAAATTCTTAATGTGACCTGTAATTCTCACATCCCTACTTTTTATCCCTGTGGATGAAATGGCTACTGCAGCCTAACACACCACTCCAGAATTCAGCGGTTTAAAATCACAGCTACGTATTTCCCACTGAGTCTATGAGTCAGTTGGCAGCCCTTCCCGTGGGGGCTGGATGTGCTGATCTCAGCTGCTCGTGTGTGAGTCTGTCACTCAGGGGTGAGCTGGAGCTGGCTGGCCTAGGATGGCGTTGGCTTGTGTCACTGGCCTCTGCCGGGCAGAACTGAGAGAGACGGAGCGGGAAGAAGCGCACAGGCCTTTCGAGGCTGAGGCTCAGAAGGGTTCTGTGCTCACCATGTGCTGTTGGTCAAAGCAAGGTCAGCCCAGTTTCAGTGGTGGGGTGGCTGGAGGGGTTTAGACTCCAACTCTTGAGGGCAGAAGCTGCGAGTCAGAGTGAGAAGGCCACAAGTCCCAGGAGGGTGCAGAGATGGGTGTGTTTGCAATCTGCCCACCTTAGCAAGCACCCCTGCGGCTCCTGCATTCCTCCAGCCCTGCCTCTACCCACCACCCCCCGTCTCTGCTCCCTCCCCTCCTCAGAACCCTCTCATCTGTCCTGGTATGTGTCTGTAAGATTTCTTTTCTACACCCCACCAGAATCCCCATCTCTTCCTGTCTAATTAACTCTCCCTCAACCTGCAGGCCACCCAGTGACAGTCACCTCCTCAAGGAAGCCTCCTTGGCTGCCCTGGAGCCAATGAGTCCCCGCTGCTCCTTAGAGGCCAACACGCTGCTTTCCTTCACAGAACTCGCCAGAATCCTATTAGAATACTGACTTGCTTGATTGTGCATCTAGTGTCTGCCTCCCCTGCCTACCAGAATTCAGGTTTATTGAGAGAGGGCACGTGGGCATCGTTGGCACATGTGCTCTCACCTGTAATGAGAGCTGAGCCAGTGCATGCGCTGTAACAACCTGAGTTAATGCAGAAGGGACACCGGTTGGCACAGGGAGACCATAAACCTTGCTCTTTCTTTCAGTCTGTGGCCCACCACTTTTTTTTTTTTTTTTTTTTTTGATACAGAGCCTCACTCTGTCGCCAGATGCCAGGCTGGAGTGCAGTGGTGCAATCTCCGCTCACTGCAACCTCTGCCTCCCAGGTTCAAGCAATTCTTCTGCCTCAGCCTCCCGAGTAGCTGGGACTACAGGCTCCTGCCACCACGCCCTGCTAATTTATTTTGTATTTTTAGTAGAGACGGGATTTCATCATGTTGGCCAGGATGGTCTCGATTGGCTCACTCCTTTTGATCTTTGCTGTCCTAAATCAGTTCTCCTTGGAAAAAGTGACGTGTTTTGGCAGAATCTTTTTTTGAGAAGAGGTTGTATGTAATTCCAGACACCCCACTGCACTAAAGCCGTTCAGAGGCAGATCCCCTGCCAGGATCACATCCGGAATCTGCACCCCTGGGCTTCACTTCAGCCTCTGCCAGCCACTGCTTGCGTAAATGTTGGAGAAGCGCTGACCTCACTACACCTCAGTTTCCCCTATAAAGGAGAATAAAGCTGGCCGCCTCTCAGGTTTGGTTATTACTCACTTTTCCGTGTGTTTGCACATACTGCCACATGGCAGATACTCCATCAGTGTTTGTCTCCTTCTCTCTGTTCATGATTTCTTATGTTTGTCTTGGCCGTGTGGAAGAAAACCCAGCACACAGTAAGTTCTCCCCTTAAGAGTGGAAAATTGGCCGGGTGCAGTGGCTCACGCCTATCCCAGCACTTTGGGAGGCCGAGGAGGGTGGATCACAAGGTCAAGAGATCAAGACCATCCTGGTCACAAGGTGAAACCCCATCTCTACTAAAAATACAAAAATTAGCTGGGCATGGTGGTGCCTGCCTGTAATCCCAGCTACTCAGGAGGCTGAGGCAGGAGAATTGCCTGAACCCAGAAGGCGGAGGTTGCGGTGAGCCGAGATCACGCCATTGCACTCCAGCCTGGGTAACAAGAGCGAAACTCCGTCTCAAAAAAAAAAAAAAAGAAGAGCGGAAAATTAAACTGACAGCACTTTGTTGTCAGCCAACGCAGAAGAACTCAAGGGCAGACACTTAGGGAGAATGAAGGTCAGTCAGCTTCTGTGGCAGAGGAGGCGCTAGGTGCAGTGGTGCAGGAACCATGGGTCACACAGGCCTGCAATGCGGGGCCAGGTCAAAAGGCTTGAGAGGAATCTACCCAGGGCCGGCAGCCCTGTAGCAGCCAGGCGCCAAGAAAACGGTGCTAGAATTTTCTCACGGTGGTTTTCTCTTAGTGAAGATGGGAAGAAAAACTGTCATGGGAAGCACATGGGTGGACTCTGGACAACTCAGATCAGCATCTCTGAAAACTCCTGGAGCTCTGAGGCTGGCTTTGCAGCTTCTGAAGTTAGCTCATGATTCTCCAAGTGGTAGACAAACCCCAGTGTATAGACTTGGGCCTGCAGGTAAAATACATCTGCATGGAGACTCGGTGGCCTTTGGTTCAGGATCAGGAAGTAGATGTCCATCAATGCAGACCAAGGGCAGATAGGACACAGCCTCGGGCCTCCAGCTCACCCCAGCTGGAGTGGAAAGCAGGTCAAGGATGCCAGTTTCCCGGAAGCTCAAGTACCCCAGCTTCTCAGTGCTGAAGGCTGTGGCAGCCGAAGAAAGAACACAGCTCTCACCCCTTTATTCTGTGAGTTGTTCTGAAGACGTCTGCTGGGTTCCATCTTTGGTTTTCGTCTGCCTATTATTTGACTCCCATGTCCAAGGCCCGGAGCTACACCACGGCCTGGCAATGTACACTCAGAGGCTCAGAACTGTTTCTTTTACAACAGGCTCATCTATCCATCAGTGAAGTTTCTCACGTTCCTCTCAGCCTCAGAAGCCACGTGCATGTGCGACCCTAATCCCATCGACTAAGTACGGGGCCAGCTGGCTCCGCCCAGGAGAGCAGGTGCTCTCACTGGACCACACGCCCACACCTGTCTCCCAGCTGTGGCAACTCTAGGGTACCTGAAGTTTTTCAGAAGGAAGTCAGGTCTACCCGTATTGGAGCCCCTGCTGACTCTCACCATTGGTAACGGCCATCACCCTCAGTTCACAGCTTGTATGGGTAGGTCCTTGGGTAATCACCCTTATCTTATTTAAATACTTACAGATCCTGCATGTCTCATAGCCACAAATTCGTAAACCTCAAGAAAAGTAAAAATAGCTTCTGTTAAGGAACATTCTGTGGCCTCTGGTGACGGAAGTCCTGTGGCATGCTGAGTTAGGCTGTTCTCACACTGCTACAAAGAACTACCCAAGACTGGGTAACTGTAAAGACAAGAGGTTTACTCAGCTCATGGTTCTGCAGGCTCTACGGGAAACATGGCTGGGAGGCCGCAGGAAACGCTCACTCATGGTGGAAGGTGAAAGGGGAGCAGCCATGTCTTACACAGCCAGGGCAAGAGGAAGACAGAGGGCGGGAGGAGGAGGCACCACACACTTTCAAACAGCCAGCTGTCTGGAGCACTCACTAACACGAGAACAGCAACAGGAAACCATCCCATGATTCAGTCACCTCCCCCCACCACCGCCTGCAACACTGCGGATTACAATTGCACATGAGATTTGGGTGGGGACACGCAAACATGCACACGCCAACCTCTCAGCTGGGATGGGCTGGGATGGGCTTATTTTTAAATGAGATATCAATAAACTACGTGAAAGCCAGGTTTGCTAAAACGTTCAGTTATTTCTGTTTGTTTTAATCATCTTTTTATTTTTGGATAGTTTTAGATTTACAGAAAAGTTATCAAGATCAGTCCCAGTGCCCATGTAGCCACCCCTCTCCATTCCTAACACCTCACAGAGGTCCGGTTCGTTTATCACAAACAGTAAGGTAATATTTCTACGTTATTACCTAAAGCCTGAAATGTATTCAGGTGGACAGTTATCCTGTAATGTATTCAGGTGGACAGTTATCCTGTAATGTATTGAGGTGGACACAGTTAGCCTGTAATGTATTGAGGTGGATACAGTTATCCTGTAATGTATTGAGTTGGACAGTTATCCTGTAATGTATTGAGGTGGACACAGTTATCCTGTAATGTATTGAGATGGACAGTTATCCTGTAATGTACTGAGGTGGACACAGTTATCCTGTAATGTATTGAGGTGGACACAGTTATCCTGTAATGTATTGAGATGGACAGTTATCCTGTAATGTACTGAGGTGGACAGTGTTATCCTGTAATGTATTGAGGTGGACACAGTTATCCTGTAATGTATTGAGGTGGACACAGTTATACTGTAATGTATTGAGGTGGACAGTTACCCTGTAATGTATTCAGGTGGACACAGTTACCCTGTAATGTATTCAGGTGGACACAGTTACCCTGTAATGTATTGAGGTGGACACAGTTATCCTGTAATGTATTGAGATGGACAGTTATCCTGTAATGTACTGAGGTGGACACAGTTATCCTGTAATGTATTGAGGTGGACACAGTTATCCTGTAATGTATTGAGGTGGACACAGTTGTTATCTCCCACCTTTTCCCGCCCAGGATCCCTCCGCACAGTGAGCCACCATGCCCCCTTGGGCTCTGCCTGGCTGAGACAGTTTCTGGGACTTCCCTAGTTTCTGTTAACAGTTGTGAGGTGTGCCGGCAATGTGTGCTTTGTACCTTGCCCCCTCAGGTGGGGTGCTGCTGAGCTTTATCCTCATGGTTAGTCTTGGGTTCTGGGTTTGGGGAGGATGACACAGAGGTAACATGTCCTATCACTTGTACCGGCCCCCAGCGTGACTTACCTTTGCTGCTGCTTGACATAGTCACCTGGCCGAGCAGGGTTTTGTGAGGCTTCTCACTGAAAATGACCCTCCCCGTTGTTGGCTGAGAAGTCACTGCTCACAGCACATTCTGTAGGGGCGGGAGCTCAGCCCTGCCTGCTGGAGGGTGTGTGATCTTCACAAACTAGAATTTTCCTGCATGAGAGATGTGTGTTCTCCTCCACTTATTCACTCAATTATATGTTTGTAGTTGTATAAAAGCACTGCATGCATTTTGTGCTTTGGGTTATAATTCAAAACCACACTGTTTATTTTGTTGCTCGGACTGCCCCAGCTTCAGCCACGGGAGAGTCCTTGCAGCCAGCTCCTGCGTCCCCCAACTGTGTCGCCTGTTGTTTGGATGTTGTTTTTAATTTGGGTTTTGAGCACTTCCTTGCTTTCTGGCTCTGGAAGATGCTCTGGGCTCATCGTGTACATTCACTGCATTCGTCCAGAATCAACCGTTTCTCCAAGGAGTTTACTTCCCTTTCAAAGTACAAATTTCCTTGAGATTCTCGAAGGGGAATTAAACTCAGAAAACGCATGCCTTGCCTGGTGAGCAGAGTGGGGGGTGTGGGCTTCGAGAGCAGGCAGCTCTGTGTGGAAATCTTCAAGCACAGCTCTTCCCAGGGCAGGCGTGTCCCTCTTCTGGACCCTATGGCCAGACTTCTGAGGCAATAACAGAACATTTGAAAGAAAGTATTGGAACGATTATGTATTAGCAAAATTGGAGAGTCTGCATGTATTCCACTTGAGGATATAACACTGACTTTTGGAAAAATCAATAAGGAAATAAGCTGACCAGGAATTACATGTGTTTTTTTGTTCGTTTCCAGTAAAACAGATGCTGTTTTGAATTATGGCTCTGCCATTCACTGGCGATGTGATTTGTCAGATTACCAAATGTCCCTAAACTGCAATTTTCTCATCTAAAAATAGGACCAGGTGTGCCTGTACCAAGGGTGTTATACTGGACCGAGCATAGAAAGTCAACACCAAGACAAAAGGATGCCAAATTGCAGGTTTATTGCCGGCGACCCAGAGGACTCACGTCTCTCCAACCCGGGGCCGAGAAAGAAGGGTGACAAGACCTTTTTATACCCACAAAACCACCTTGGGAGTGGGGGGTGAGGAGCGGGGATGGGGGTGAGGGGCTTCAGACATTCTGAGGGCTTAGTGGATTTTGTAAATCACCTTCTGGGCAGAGATGAGGGTGAGGGGCTCCGGACATTCCGAGGGCCAGGGGACTATTTGACATTTTGATTGTTACTTAAGTGCTTCACAAAAGCCAGGATTAGCATTCGTCTACACATTGTCTGGGTAGGGTGGCGATCACAGTCCTTAATTACTCACTCACACTTGGGTAATAGAGAGCAGTTTCAACAGAAAGCTGAGGTATGGTTGAGGTGTGCAGTTTCATGGGCTTTTTACCATGTCACAAGGGTATGATGAGGAATAAATTAGAACCTATGGACTGAGCGTGGGGAGGGCCTCACTCTCGTGGTTTCTCTTTGTTTCACACTGAACATTAGTGTTACTCAAATAACACCATTCTCAGGATGGAAACAGGAGCTCCGTCCCTTCGGGAAGAGCCAGGGAGCAACTGTGTAAGAGGAGCCTGGGTTTCCCACTGAGCCCCTCAGATTTCCATGGGCCGAGTCTTCCCAGAGGGCCCTGGGTTTTCCACAGGCGATTCCAGATTTGCCGGGAATGTTGTGCACACACTCATCTCCGGAGGGCAGGCCATCCAGGAGCATGGCCACCTTGAATAACCCTTGGGGAGAGGTGGGACAAGCAACACAAGCCTGCCTGTTGCAGCTGGTTGGACCTGGGTCCGCAGTCATCGCTAGAGGCAGCTGGGCCAGTGCAGAGTCCAGGCATGGGGACCCAAAGCCTGCAGCCCACTTGGCAGGGCCGGTTCTCAGCCCAGCAACTCTGGTCAGCCAGCTCAGTCTCTCTGTGCCTCCATTTCCTCATTTATAAATGGAGCAATTGATGGGCTTTGTGTTGAAATTCAGTAAGATGGTGTGTGGTATGTGTGGCCAAGAGCAAACCCCTCTCGTGGTGGGTGGGTGGGTGCTGGCACCTTTCTCACTGCCGGGCACACTGGAACGCCTGCCTTCTTCATTCAGAACCAGGCCTCTTTGCCCCCCAAGAGCCTCATTGTATCTGAGCTTGGTGACCTGCCCTGCCTCTGCTCTCCAGGTGACAGCATGAGGCCACCACAGTGACCAGCCACGTCATGAGAGCCCCTCTGTGCCAATCACCTGCAGTCGGCAGATGCCAGGTCTACTTTGCCATAAGCAGGGCCATTTGGGGAATCTTTCCCCTTCCAGCTTCCCATGGGGCTAAACCTTGTCAGGCGTCCAGGGCCCGTGTCTCCACCAGCACCTTTCCAGGGAAACGCTGCTCCTTAGACTGCGAATACTAACCTGGTACCCAGTGCAGCCAAAGCATCCTAGACGTGTTCAATTCCTTAATTTTCATATTCACTGGAGAGTTAGCTGCTTCAGAGCATGCAGCAACGGTGAGGATTAAAACCCAGTTCCATGACCCAGAACCCAGGTGCGGCCCTGGGAGTGCCCCGACCCCAGAGACCCCACAGCTCCCACACGGGTGGGGGATCCCCAGACCTCATCTCTGCTGACGGCCCTGCAGAATCAGGCATTTCCACATCTGAGCATCCCCGCCCTCCTGTTATTTCTGCCGTCTGCCACCTGATTCTCTCTCTCTCACATGGTCTGGCTCCCGAGTCTCTCATTTCTCCCTGGGGCCCCGTCCATCCCCATCAGGTTTCCCCATCCTGTCTTGCTCCCCGCTTTCCCTCGGAGCCCTCCAGCCTTCAGCACATGCTCCTCTGTCCAGCCCGAGCGTCCCTGAAGCAGCGCATCCTGCCGTCCCCACACTCACTGTTCCATTGCCCACCTGCCCACAGTCACTGCAGATGCCCCACTTGCTTCCTGTAAAAAAGGCTGCACCAGGTGCTGAGAAAGATAAAACCGAAGGAGATTCTAACTCCGTGACCAGAGTAGAGACCTTTGGGGACACCCTGTCTGCCCAGCACCAGGTCCACTGATGGGAGGCAATGTGGTGGCCACTTCTGAGCTCTCCAGGACACCACTCCCAGAACACGGGAACCCTGCCAAGGGACACGCTGGCATCCAACCCTCACCAAACATCCTTAGCCAACTTCACTGGTTGCCCCACTTATCAATTGCTCATAGCAAATTACCCTAGAACTTAATGGATTAAAAATTCTCTCATTTTATTATATCTCACAGTTGTGTGGGTCACGAACTCATGCAAAGCTGGGGGAGCAATTCTCCACATGAGGCCAGCAGGGTAACTCAGGGGTCAGTCTGGCCACAGGGAGGTGCTGGGCTGCTCTCTTCACTGCCAGGGGCCTTGGCCAGGACTGAGGGAGCCTCTCCTCTCCTTACCCAGGGAGGCCACACCCTGTCCAGGCAGCCTCCCCAGCAGGTGCTAGAAATTCTCTCCTGATTTCCGTGGATGCCACATGTGGTGTTCCAAGAACAACTGGACTTTGGAAAAAAACATGCAGGCTCACAGAAGTCAAGAAATGAGGTTTGGGAACGTCCACCTAGATTTCCAGTTCCTTCTGAGTGAGCCTCAGGCCTCCAAAGCTGCTCTCTGCATTCTATGGAGGGGACAAGTTGCTGAGACCAGTCTAACATCAGGTGGAAGAGATCAAGGCTCCACCTCTTTGAGGGAGCCCAGCAGTCTTGTGATACAGCTGGCCTAGAGTTAGAATCTGTACACTGCCATTTTATAAAGGACAAAACTGTTTCCATTCTCCTCACAATGAATGCTAACCTCGGCCTCTGTAAAACTGCTAAAATGCCAAAAGGTAAAGCTGCATACTTTCTCTTATCTGTAACTGCCAGAACTGCTGGCCCTTGATCACCGGTAATGGCCAGAGTAAGCACCCCCAGATAATTCCATTCTGGCACCAAGTAACCCCCTACCCAGATGATGTGTAAGCAAATGGTTATCTTAACTTCTGTAAATCTCTTAAGTGTCAAGCAATCCCCTAGCCCTTGGAATGTGCGGAGCCCATCAACCCTCCTCTCTACCCAGGAGGTGATTTACAGCCCCCGAAATGTCTGAAGACTTTCATCCCATCTCTGCTCCTCACTCCCACTCCCAAAGTGGTTTTGTGGGTATAAAAAGGTCTTGTCACTCTTCTTTTGGGGCCATGGGTTGGAGAGACGTGAGTCCTCCATGGTTGCTGGCAATAAACCTGCAATTTGGCATACTTTTGTCTTGGTGTTGACTTTCTGTGCTTGGTCCGATACAACAGTCTCAGGATGCAGCCCTGAGGACATGGCCCTGGAGCACCTCTGACTCCTGTGAGTGAGCACAAGTGGAGAAACAGCATTGAGCCCTCCACACCCCTCCTCGGCCGCCAGCACCATGTCCTCTGTCCTGTGTCCTCTCCTGCCCTGCACTGCCCCTCGGGGTGTGGCATTGAAGGTGGTTTACTACAAAGGCTCTGTGAGCAGGGAGGGAGGGAGTCAGAGGAAAGGGAACTCTTGCTGTGGGGCATCTGTTGAAGAATGTTGGCAACCCCATGGGTGATATGGTTTGGCTGTGTTCCCACCCAAGTCTCATCTTAAATTGTACTTCCCATAATCCTCACATGTCATGGGACAGACCCAGTGGGAGGTAATTACATCATGAGGGTGATGGTTTTATGAGGGGCCTTTCCTCCTTTGCTGGGCTCTCATTCTCTCTCCTTCTGATCTGTAAATAGGTGCCTTCCACCATGATCATAAGTTTCCTGAGGCCACCCCAGACATGCAGAACTGCAGGTCAATTAAATCTCTTTTCTTAATGAATTACCCAGTCTCAAATATTTCTTCATAGCATGAGGACGGGACTAACAAAGTAAATTGGTACTGGGTAGTGAGGCCTGAAAATGTGGAAGTGACTTTGGAACTGGGTAACGGGCAGAGGTTGGAACAGCTTGGAGGGCGCAGAAGAAGACAGGACAATGTGGGAGAGTTTGGAACTTCCTAGAGACTTGTTAAATGGTTCTGACAAAAATGCTAATAGTGATATAGACGATTAGGTTCAGGCTGAGGTGGTCTTAGATGGAGATGAGGAATTTGTTAGGAACTAGAATAAAGGTGACACTTGCTATGTTTTAGCAAAGAGACTGGGGGCATTTTGCCACTGCTCTAAAAGTCCATGGAACTTTGAACTTGACAGAGATTATTTAGGGTATCTGGTAGAATAAATTTCCAAGTAGCAAAGTTTTCAAGAGGTGACTTGAGCAACATTAAAAACATTCGGCTTTATAAAGTTACAAAGACATGTGAAGGGACGCAGAGCATAAAAATCCATATTTCCATCCAGACGATGTTACAGAAAAGTAAACTCTGTGTTTTGAGGAGAAATTCAAGCTGGTTGCAGAAATTTGCATAAGTAGGCAGGAACCAAATGTTAAATCACCAAGACAATGGGGAAAGTGTCTCGAGGGTCTGCCAGAGGTCTTCACAGCAGCCCCTCCCATCATAGGTTGGGAGGCTTAGGAGAGAAAAATAATTTCCTGTGCCAGGTCCAGAGGGGTCTTGCTGTTTTGTGCCATCTCAGGACTTGGTGCCTTGTGTCCAAGCTGTGGCTAAAAGGGGCCAACACACAGCTAAGACCATTGCTTCAGAGGGTGTAAGTCACAAGCCTTGGTGGCTCTCATGCAGTGTTGGGCCTGCGGGTGCACAAAAGTCAAGAAATGAGGTTTGGAACCTCCACCTAGATTTAAGAGAATATATATTAACACCCGGATGTCCAGGCAGAAGCTTGCTGCAGGGGCAGAGCCCTCATGGAGAATCTCCGCTAGGGCAGTGTGGGACCTAGAAATAGAAATTCCATTTGACCCAACAATCCCATTACTGGGCATATATCCAAAGGACTATAAATCGATCTACTATAAGGACACATGCACATGAATGTTCATTGCAGCACTGTTTACAATAGCAAAGACCTGGAACCAACCCAAATGCCCATCGACGATAGACTAGACTGGGAAAATGTGGCACATATACACCATGGAATATTATGCAGCAATCAAAAATGATGAGGTTTTGTCCTTTGTAAGGATATGGATGAATCTGGAGAACATCATTCTCAGCAAACTGACACAAGAACAGAAAAGGAAATACAGCATATTCTCACTCATAGGCAGGTGAGAAAAATGAGAACACGTGGACACAGGGAGGGGGTCTACTACACACTGGGGTCTATTGGGGGAAATGGGAGAGGGAAAGCGGGGGGGAGCTGAGGAGGGATAGCCTGGGGAGAAATGCCAAGTGTGGGTGAAGGGGAGGAAGGCAGCAAAACACACTGCCATGTGTGTACCTATGCAACTATCTTGCACGTTCTGCACATGTACCCCAAAACCTAAAATGCAATAAAAAATTTAAAAAAAAAAGAAATGTGGAGTCAGAGCCCCCACACAGAGTTCCTACTGGGACATTGCCTAGTGGAGCTGTGAGAAGAGGATCACCATCCTCCAGACCCCAGAATGTAGATCCACCAACAGCTTAAACTAGAAAAGCCAGTCACTCAATGCCTGCCCATGAAAGCAGCCGGGTGGGGGATGTACCCTGCTAAGCCACAGGCACAGAGCTGCCCAAGGCCTTGGGAACCCACCTCTTGCATCAATGTGACCTGGATGTGAGACTTGGAGTCAGAGAAGATCATTTTGAAACTTTACCGTTTGACTGCCTTGCTGGATTTCAGACTTGCATGGGGCCTGTAACCCCTTCACATTGGACAATTTCTCCCGTTTTGAACCAGTGTATTTACCCAATGCCTGTACCCCAATTGTATCTAGGAGGTAACTAACTTGCTTACTTTAGAGCCTCATAGGTAGAAGGGACTTGCCTTGAATCAGATAAGACTCTCGGCTTGTACATTTAAGTTAATGCTGAAATGAACTTAGACTTTGGGGGACTGTTAGAAAGGCATGATTGTGTGTTGAAATGTGAGGGGGCCAAGGTGGAATGATATGATTTGGCTGTGTCCCCAACCACATGTCATCTTGAATTATAGTTCTTATAATCCCCATGTGCTATGGGAGGAAACCAGCAGGAGGTAATTAAATCATGGGGGTGATGGTTTTATAAGGGGCTTCCTCCCTTTGGTCAGCTCTCATTCTCTCTCCTGCCACCCTGTGAAGAGGTGCCTTCCACCATAAGTGTAAGTTTCCTGAAGCCTCCCAGCCATGGGGAACTGTGGGCCAATTAAACCTCTTTTCTTTATAAATTACCCAGTCTCAAGTGTTTCTTAATAGCATGAGAACAGACTAATACAGTGGGTCTGAGGCTGGATGTCCCTTCAGAAACTGGTGAGTGGTCAGCCAGTCTTTGGATGCAGACCACCCTGAGAGATGTGACCCTGAGCAAGTAGCCCCCATCCACCAGGTGCTCCCAGATGCTGATGACAACTAATAAGTTCTCCTTCAACACAGGGGACCTGGGCAGTCCATTTCCAGGTCCAATGCCACTGGTCACACCCTGGCAGTTTCTGCAGGATTCGGGTGGTCCGCCCTTCCTGGGGGACTTTATAAGGGAAGGTGAGTGGAAGGAACACTGGTTTCTTCCACGGCCACTGGTCCAAGGCTGCAACTCTGTCAGGTCCTGCCAGCATGTCCCAGATTCCTCTGGAAGGGATCAGCTGCACTTCTAGGCCCATGCTGGCCGCGCGCCTGCTCTGCCCTGGGGGCAGTGTTCTTTTCAGCCTCTCCATGGATATCTGGGACTAGAGGGTCCCCCAATGCCTCTCCCACCTCCCAGATATGGCAATTGTGCCCACAGGCTCCTGACATCTGGCCTCCGTCATTCTAAACTCCATCACCCAAATCCCCCTGGGTGGTCCCTGTTCTGTAATAACCTCTTCTACAGCCATCCTGACCCACAGAGTAAGTCTACACTGCCTGCCTCCACCATGCAGGGAACATGGGAACTGGTGCATCTCCTGGGCCCTCACATGGATGGCAGCTCTCTGCAGGTCTCCAGCCTCCCACTGAACATCTTCTGTGATGTGCCCCCACTTCTCTGTGCCTCTCTCCAGCCCTTCACCATCTGCTATGTGAATGTTGGCATTGCCATCACACACAGGGGCCACCATATGTTCCTTGCTCCCTGGAGGCATCCTAGGGGCATTCCACCACCCAGGAGCCCTGCAGAGCTGAGCCCTGTGGTCAGAGTAGCATTCCCAAGTCCATTTGCTCCCTTCCACCACACCGTGCACTTCTGTGCAAATAACTTCTCCATCCAGCACTCAGCTTGCTCTCCACCCCTGCTGGTGGAAACTGGCTGGGCCCTACAGTTCTCTTCCTCTCTAGCCAGAGCTGGCCTTTCTCCAGCTGGATACACTGGGGCCAGCAGGGGCCCTGGGGCAGGTCCCGGAGACTGGTGTTGCTGTGCAGTGCCAGGCCCCTGTGTCACCCCAGCCAGAGAGGCAGTGCTGGCTTCCATTGTGAAGGAGGAATCCCTTTGTTGGGCTCAGAGGTTTTTGGAGAATGAGGGAGCTCCAGATCTGTAAAAGTGCCAACCCCTTCACACATCAAAGCTGAGGCCTGCCACCCTCAGGCTGTACCTGGGCACTGCCAGCCTGCCCAGACTGGGAGTTACAGATATCCCTGTGAGTCAGAACTGGAACTGAACCTTCAGCTTCCTGGGTCCTCCCTGGAGACTGAGTCCTTCTCCCTGCCCCACCAAACATGCAGCTCTTCAGACCAGCTCAGCCCCTGCCATGTTTCACAGCAACTCAACAGGTGTCCGTGCTGCCCACCCTCTGCCTTACCCCTTCCCTGTCCCTCAACCACGTTCCCTCCCAACAGGACTTCCTCTCACACTGACAAAGTGGCAGCCCTCATGCTGCAGCTTCTTGTTTCTCCCACCTCCAACAATAGGGTTCTCACTGCCCACAAGGCCAGCTGGTGCATTCTCTGGCCACTGCTGTGTCCCAGGGCTGAGGGCCTGGAAAGCTTGCCCTGAGAGAAAGGTCAGTGTGGGAGGCCTCTGGGAGCACCAGAAAAGTCAGGCAGGGAGGCGTGGTGGACAGAGGCGTGACCGGAGAGTCTCAGTGCAGGCTCTGGCCCACCCTAGAGCAGTGCTGAGGCCCAGGAGATCTTCGGAGTTAGAGCTAAACCCCACCCACCAGCATGGGACCAGGCTGCACACTGGAGGGGTACATCTCCTACCTGCCTAAGTAGGGGCTGAGAGCCAAGGGATTTCTGTAAGAAACTGGGTGGAAGGACATGGGAATTCTGCTGTATTTTTTCAGCATCTTATAAATCTTAAACTAATTTAAAAAAATAAAAAGCTATTTTTAAAATAATGGTTGGGTGACCATTATAGGTGTAGCAACATGGATGGGAACAGAGGGCTCCTGCTTGTGTCCCCAAGCATAAGGACCTAGAGCTGGGGCAGCTGGGGCCTGGCACCCATGCAGCTGTGGGCAGAGTTCAGAACAGGCCCAAGTCTGCAGACACCATCTTCACACCCCTGGGGCAGAACTGCTCTCAGAGTCCATTCACACACTTGCTTAGGTGTGGCTGACAGTAATTTCTGGCCAACACTGCTCCTTCATATCCCCAAGGGAGGCTAAAAGAGGAGGCAAGGTTGCTGGGAGACCTACAGTGTCTGCCTTTGCCCCTCCCATTTCCTTTAGGACTTGTCCCCTGCAGCACCCTACTTCCACAAGGCTGCAGGTGTCAGATTCCAAACCACAGCAAGACCTATTTCTTCAGAAGGCAGGAGAAGAAAAAGTTGAAAGTCTCTGCATCTTTAGGGTCATTTAAAGGTTCTCTCTGAACTATGCACAGCAAACATCACAACTAACTAGGCTATGGACTCCCATCTTTCCTCATTAACATGAAAATGTTTAAGGGCTACTTGTGTGTGGTCTTCTTGGGCAATTCCATTCCTCTTCTTTCTGTTTCTTCCTCTCTGTGGACAAAAATGGGAAAGGACAGAGAAGAGACACTCCTGTTGCCAAGAGCACAGACTTAAGAATCAGAAAAGGAGGGCAGAATCTCATTGTGCTGCATAATAGTTATATGACTCTGCATAACTTGGTGAGCCTCAGTTTCTCCTTCTGTAAGATGGGGGAGATGATGCACGCCACACAGGGATGGTTATGAATGCCCACAAGTAGTAAGAATCCACACCAAAGTATTCAGAAAAAGAGATTTACTGATGGCTGCCACCAGAAAGGACAGCACAGTAGCTCACAGCACTGGAGAACCTGGGGTCCAATTCCCCCACCAAGTCTCCCACAGGGGCTTTTGAGCTCTTGGGTCCACTTCACAGTAGGCTCCATGAGCAGCTGACTTACTTCTCACACACAGAGACACAGAGAAAATAGAACTCCCCACCTCTGACCTCCATTTATCAATCCCGCAGAAGGTTCCAGTGAGAGCTGTGATACGGTTTGGCTCTGTGTCTCCTCCCAAATCTCATGTTGAACTTTAACCCCCAATGTTGACAGAAAAACCTGGCAAGAGGTGATTGGATCATGTGGGCAGATTTCCCCCTTGCTGTTCTCGTGATAGCGAGTGAGTTCCCATGAGATCTGATGGCGTTTCCCCTTTTCTCTGTCTCCCTCCTCTCACCATGTGAAGATGTGCTTGCTTCTTGCACATCTTCCCCATCTTCTTCTTCTGTGATTGTAGGTTTCCTGGGGACTCCCAGCCATGCCTCCTGTACAGTCTGCAGAACTGTGAGTCAATTAAACCTTTATCACTTACCCAAAATCAGGTAATTCTTTATACCAATGTGAGAATTCTTTATACCCAGGATCAGGTAATTCTGTATACTAACAGAGAAAATTGACATCAGGAGTAGGGTATTGCCATAAAGACACCTGAAAATGTGGAAGCAACTTTGAAACTGGTTAATGAGAAGAGATTAAAATAGTTTGGAAGGCTCAGAAGAAGACAGGAGAATGTGGGAAAGTTTGGAACTTCCTAAAGACTGCTTGAATTCTCCTGACGAAGATGCTTATAATGATATGGACAGTGATGTCCAAGCTGCTGAGATGAGGAACTTATTGGGAACTGGAATAAAGGTCACTCTTCCTATCCTTCAGCAAAGAGACTGGTAACATTGTGCCCCTGTTGTAGGGACCTGTGGAAACTTGAACTTTAAAGAAACGATTTAGAGTATCTGACAGAAGATATTTCTAAGCAGCAAAGCATTCAAGAAATGACCTGGATGCTTCTAACAGCATACATGCATATTCATGAATAAAAAGATTATCTGAAGCCAGAAGTTACATTTAAAGGGGAAGCAGAGTGTAAAAGTTCGGAAAATTTGCAGCCTGACTATGTGGGAGAAAAGAAAAACCCATTTTTCAGGGAGAAATTCAAACCAGCTGCATACATTTGCATAAGCAAACAGGAACCAACTATTAACAGTGAAGACAATGGGGAACATGCCTCCACAGTATTTCAGAGACCTTCATGGCAGCCCATCCCATCACAGGCCTGGAGACTTGCAAGGAAAAAATGTTTTTGTGGGCTATGCCCATGACATTGTTGCTCTGTGCAGCCTCAGGAAATGGTGTCCTAAATCCCAGCTGCTCAAACTCCAGCTGTGGCTAAAAGGGGCCAAGGAATGGCTTGAGCCATTGTTTCAGAGGTTACAAGCCCCAAACTTTGGCAGCTTCCACATGGTATTGGCCTGCAGGTGCACAAAAGGCAAGAGTTGGGGTTTGGGAGCATTCATCTAGACACCAGAGGATGTATGAAAATGCCTGGATATCCAGGCAGAATCTGCTTCATAAAAACAGCCCTTATTGATAACTGCTACCAGAGCAGTGAAGAGAAGAAATATGGGGTTGTAGCCCCTACACAGAGTTCACACTGGGCACTGCATAGGGGAGCTCTGAAAAGAGGGCTACCATCCTCCAGACCACAAAATGGTACATCCAGCAGCAGCTTGCACTGTGCACCTGGAAAAGCCACAGGCACTCAATGCCAGTCCATGGAAGCATTCATGGGGACTGTACACTGCAGGCCCACAGGGTCAGAACTGCACAAGGCTGGGGAGCCCACCTCTTGAATCAATGTGCCCTGGATATGAGACATTAAGTCAAAGGAGATTATTTTTGAGCTTTGGGATGTCATGATGGCCTTGCTGTTTTTCAGATTGCATGGGGCCTGTAGCCCCTTCATTTTTACCAACGTCTTCCTTTTGGAATGGGAGCATTTACCCAATGCCTGTACCCTCACTGTATCTTGCAAATAAATAACTTCTTTTGGATTTTACAGGCTCATAGATGGAAGTGACTTGCCTTGTCTCACATGAGACTGTAGTCTTGGACTTTTGAGTTAATACTGGAATAAGTAAAGATATTGGGGGACTGTTGCAAAGGCATGTTTGTGTTTTAAAATGTGAGAAAAACATGAGATTTGGGAGGGGCCAGGGGTGAAATGATACAGTTTGGCTCTGTATCCCCACCCAAATCTCACGTTGAATTGTAATTCCCAGTTTTGAAGGAGGAGCCTGGTGGGAGGTGACTGGATCATGGGGACAGATGTCCCTCTAGTTGTTCTCCTGAGAGTGAGTGAGTTCTCACGAGATCTCATGGCTTCAAAGTGTGTGTCACTTCTCCCTTCATTCTCCCTCTCTCCTGTCACCATGTGAAGATGTGCTTGTTTCCCCTTCACTTTCCACCATGACTATACATTTCCAGAGACCTCCCAGCCATGCCTCCTGTACAGCCTATGGAACTGTGAGTGAATTAAACATCTTTCCTTCATAAATTATTCAGTCTCCAGTAGTTCTTTACGCCAATGTAAGAGTGGACTATACACCCCAGGGTTACTGTCACCTAGAGGTGGGGCTGAGACTGGAAGAGGGAGATGAAAGCAGACAGAGGATGTTCTCTTAAGAGAAAGGGGTTTGAAAATCTGCTGAATAAATCCCAAACTGTAGCCCCCCCCTCCTCTGCTCCAATTTCGATTTGATGAACGTGGACACATGAAACAGACCCAGGCTGTTGGGATGTGTGTCAGGCTGGTAGTCGAGGGGGTTCCAGATGCTCAGGAGCAGCCCCACCATGGACACCAGAGTGGGGATGCACACCTGGGGGCAGAAGCCTGTCCCAAACATGCAGGGGAGAAACATGCAGGGGCAGGGAATGGTGTCCAGGCAAGCCAGGCCCAAGTGGGTGAAACGGTAGGAAATGGTGTCCAGGCAAGCCAGGCCCGAGTGATGAAACGGTAGGAAATGGTGCCAGGCAAGCCAGGCCCGAGTGCATGAAATGGCACTGGGATGAGTCCAGGTGAAGCCCAGTACTGGCAGAAGAGAGCAGAAGGCACGGAGAGAAGAGCAGCCTCAGGGCCAGAAAGAGTTTAGGGACAGGTGGCCGGAGACGAGGGCAGCCATCCAGGCATCTCCTGGTCCTGATTTCACTCTCTACCAGCCTCTGACCCAGATCTTAAAGACGCACCAAAGGGGCTCCCATGCATGGTTCCAGGCACATGAAGGTGCTCAGCAGAACACCTGCAGTCACTTCCTCTGAGCACTGAGGAAGAGGGAGTGCATGCAAGGACGTGGGATCGTGTGCGTCTGTGCTCACGATGGAATCCCAGCAGGACACCTTCACTCACTTCCCATAACCAGCGGCAAATGCCATGCATCTTTGAAGGAGCAGGAGAAAAAGCTGCACGTTAACTCTGTCATTTTCCAAAATTAAATAGCTTTTCTCTAAGATAATAGCATGAAATATCTTCTAAGATAATCAAAGTGGACAAAAATACATACCAAGGCTGTGTTATTGCCGTTTACCCATCTGACATTACAGAAGCGTATTGTAAATGGAAATATTGATCAAATATCTATGAAGATACCCAGCAAGCAAGTCATTGCCTCAAAGGCTACACTGCTTGAATACGATCCAGTCTACCACCTTGTATTCATTAGGCATAAATATTAAATCATCTCTGCCTCTGTAATTTGTAATGCATTGTTTGAAATTGTAATATATCCACAGACTTATTTGCTGCAAAACAAAGTCTATCAAAATTTATCATATAGATAATATAGATGGTTGATTGGAAAAGAATGAGAAAATATGGCTACTTTTCATAAACTAAAATACATGTTTCCAGTCATTAAGAAATACATATTTATTGTCCCCAGTGTGAAATCAGTTTCTTCGAGATGCACCACAGGTGGTCATTTGCCATGAGGCCTGGGCCGTGGGACGTCTCGTTTTCCTGATAGTAGTTATTGTGTAGTTGTGGCCAGCGCCAGCATTCCCAGGAAAATGGCTTTGTTTAACACCGGAATGACAGCACATTAATAAAAAATTTAAAGGTATGGACAGTATATAATTTACTTATTTCAGCATTGTACCTGTTTTTAAGACAGACAAAATAGCCGGGCTTTCCAGCTACTGAGTCCCTGGATTTTTGTACGGTATCGGGGTAAGAACCCAGAACTGGGATTTAAGGGAACCACCTTTGTTTCTGTTTTGTGTCTGTTTTATTGTCTGTGCACAATATTCACTAACTCACCAACTCACTGTATGACCTTGAATGAGTCTTTTCCTCTCTCTGAGACCTACTTTTCTCATCTGTAAAGGGGGTCAGCTGAGGTGATCACGAAGTCCCCTTCGGATTATCATGTTCTGTGTCCCAATTTGGGAAAGGAACGGATATTAAATGAGATTACAGCCAGGTGCAGTGGCTCATGCCTGTAATCCCAGCACTTTGGGAGGCCGAGGCAGGTGGATCACGAAGTCAAGAGATCAAGACCATCCTGGCCATGGTGAAAGCCCGTCTCTACCAAAAATGCAAAAATTAGCCGGGCGTGGTGGCACGCTCCTGTGGTCCCAGTTACTCAGGAGGCTCAGGCAGAAGAATCTCTTGAACCCGGGAGGGAGAGGTTGCAGTGAGCCGAGATTGCGCCACTGCACTCCAGCCTGGTGCCTGGCGACAGAGCAAGACTCTGTCTCAAAAATAAAATCGAGATTACAGAAACAAAATAAAGTGACCATGGGCACCACTGCCATGTTTGTGAAGCAGAAACATTTTGGATTTTGTCAATGAAAATGCTCTCTTTGCCTGTCATTTGCCTCTGAAATCAATGAAACAGCACTTCATGCAGCAAGCATTCCTGGAATGCCCACCAGGGGATGGGAACGTCCTTATGCTGGGGATATGGCAAAGTAGACACAGACAGTGGGCCTATATAGTAAGGGAACAAACAAGAAAAATAAATAAATGAGATACATAGAACGTTTTCATTGCTGTGCAGCAAATTATCACAAAGTCAGCAGCTGGAAACAGTCAACTTATGAACTCATTGTCCTGCAGTCAGGCGCCTCGTCACACGGAGCTGGGTTTTCTGCCGGGGCTCACCTGAAACAGCATCCAGATATCAGTCAGGCTGTGTTCTCATCTGCAGGCTTGACGGGGGAAGACTCCCCTTCCTAGCCCACTCAGGCTGTTGGCAGAATTTCCTTCTATTTTGGGATAATCTGGTTATTCAAAGTCATTCACAACGTCATGAAAGACTGCATTTTTCCAGCAAACTTGCTGTAGGGGCTCACTTCTCTAGAATCACTTTGCTGGAAAAATGCAGTCTTTCATGACGTCACACACCCACAAGTGTGGCACCGCATCATAGCCAGCCCACTCTATAGGGTGGAAGTGAGACACAGGCCATGTCACACCAGAGGGCTGGGCCAGGATCTGAACACAGGAGGCAGGGACCATGGGGACCCCCACAGGGCACCCACCACAGACTGGGAGGGTGACACTGCACCCAGGACTGGAAGGATATGGGGGAGTCATTACAGTTGTTTAATCCCCATGGCCAAATCAGGCAGTGCAGTGTCCCCAGGGGAGGAGCTGGTAAAGTTGGGAACAGCTGGGGCAGTTGCTGCTGAAGAGGAGAGACCAGAAGTCAGGGAGGGGAAGTGGGAGTGGGGGTGGCAGGGGCCCGTGGTTCAGGCCAGGCGCACCTTGAGACTTCATTTTATGACTTTACTGTAAATGAGGTGGGGCCCTTGTAGGGTGCAAAGCTGCGAGATGGCACAGCTGCCTTGGCTTTCCAAGGGCCCTTCTGAGCTGCAGGAGGGCAGGGCCAGAGCAGAAAGGCTGGATGGGCACTGCACACACACCCCACAGCGATACCAGCCCTGGCAGGGCAGTGACCAGTGTGAGATTGAGGGATGTCATGCTCAGCTTGATTTGGGAGGTGGCATTGACAGGGTTTGCAGATGGATTAGAATAGTCAAGACTCTGTGACCCTGCAGCCCTTCTCTGCCTCTGTGATGGGACCCATAGAGACCCTTCTAATGGTGTCCTGCCATATGCTGGTGTGAGCACCTGGCCCCAGTCCTTCAGGCCCCTTAAGGTTCCTGTTGCTGAATAACCCTCACCCACCGTCTCCCCTCACCCAGCATCCCACAGGCCTCTGACAGGTGTGTGCCATTCCCAGGGTGTTCCTCCTGCTTCCAAGGTGCTGCGAGGGGGAGGAACACCTGGGAATGACACACACCCTGGAAATGACAAGCTAGAACTTCCTGAGACGCTTTCTTCGACACCTCTAGGCGGGAGTGAGTGTGATCTTCCCTCATCCGTACCACACACCTGCTTTTCACTCGGCGTGGCTATTCTACCCCGTTCCTAAGCTCTGCTCCTAGTACAGTGCCTGAAGTGGACACTCACTAAATGCCATTATGGAGTACTGTGCAAAAAGGTCCATGCAGCCACTCGATGGCCAACCCAGCTAACTCAAGAGCTGGGCTTTAGCAAGAAGCCCAGTGAAAGAAGGAAGGTTTCCAGGCTGCGGCTTGTAGGCAGCAAGTGTCAGAGCATGAACTTCAGCACCCACGCTGGCCTGCTCAGAACTTGCAGAGGCCAGGGGAGCCTGGTGCAGTGAATCTCAGCCAGCAAAGAGGCCAGCAAGGACTTGGGCTGCGGCTTCAGCAGGCTCTATATGTCTAGGCACGTTTCCCTCTCTGAGCCTCAGGGCCCTGAGTGGGCCCTCAAGGGGTGGATCCTGAGTGCAGAGCCCCCTCCTCCCAGAAAAGCTCAGTTATGGGAAGGAAGGCACTCTTGCCTTTGCCTCCCAAGACAAACCTCAGGCTGAGATTTTGTTTGATGCAAAATGAATGCTGGCCAGACGAGAAGCTGCCAGCTGCTGTGTGGGGTTTTTCCACTCATGGCTTCTGGTCTGCAGCTCTGAGAAGCCTTGCCTTTAAACCAAAAGGATCAGCACTAAGAAAATCAAATAAGCCGTGGCTGGGGACACCTGCAGTCCAGGGTGGCGTGGCTGCTCCGAGCCTGGCCTTCCGAAAGGCTGGGCAGGCAGATTGGAGCAGGAGTCCAGTGCTCGGCTCAGAGGCTGCTACTGCGTCATGCCCTGTGGGAGAAAGGGGATGCCCTTGGCCAGCACAGCCCGGTGACAGCCCCTGGGGGTGCTGAGGACGAGACTCAGGGTCACTCCAGCAGAGGGTCCGGCTGGGTGTGCTGTGGGTGACTCCAAAGAGAAAATCACAGCCACGTGGGACTGGCTGAGGAAGGACTGCACAGCTGCAGGGCAGGGGCGGCTGGGAAGGGGGGCATGTCTGTGCCTGGAACAGGCTGGGAACACAGGCCCACAGACACCCAAGGCTCAGCTGAGGGTTCTCCCTGCCCATTGCAGGGAGCCGCCTCCCACCTATGGCTGCTCAGCCCTGAGAATCTCTGGAACTGCTCACAAGCTTCTCATGCATGGGGACAGAGCCTCCCTCCAGCAGTGCTCAGGAGGGCTACTAAGCCTGTGGCTGCTGGAACCCATGCTTACCAAGTGCCCTCCATCAGCCCTTCCCATTCTTGCCCAAAAGGAACCCTGAAAAGCAGCAATGCACCCAATTTCTTCCACTCAGCTTCCAGGAGCTCACTCACCTCATTCTCTATAGGAGGGCAGCCAGCCTTGGGATCAGGACACCAAGAGCCACTATCCAGAGGCTCAGTCACCTGGGCTCACCCTGAGAGCTGGTCCAGCCCCAGGCCCACCCAGCCTCCGGCCTTGCAAGGTGCAGGGATCCAGAACCAGAGCAGGAATTGCTCTAGCACACTCAGGAATCCAGGGGCCACCAAGAATCCCCACAAGACAGGCTAGGCAGCAAGCATGGGCCCATCCCAGAGGTTTTGGCTGTCAGCAGAACGAATCTTGGGAGTCACTCAGGACTTGAGACCCCTTCGACCTGGAGGCGCTGGTAGACCCGGGGGTGGTGGTAGGGGAGGCTCTCAGCCTCCCTGAGATTAACGGGGTCTCTTCTGACCTGTGAGCACATAGAAATGAGAAACGCTTGCTTCTGCCCAGCCCTGTCTATGGAAAGGACTTCTCACAAGAACAGACTCCAAGTGACATTTGGAATTCATTTTTCTCAAAATAAATAAAGCCAGTGAGGTCGGGCAGAGGAAGAAATCACAGAGGGAGCCCGGAAGGAGGGAAGGAGGGGGAAGTCTTCACAGTTTGCCCTTGAGAACACTTCTGGAAGCCCAGTCATGCACCACATAGCAATCTTCCGGTCAATAATGAGCTGCATATCTCATGGTGGTCCCATTATGATAACACCCTATTTTGCTGTAACGTTTCTGTGTTCAGACACATGAACAGTGGCCCCGTGGTGCACTTGCCTGCATTCTTCAGTGTGGCACCGTATTATTTGGGCTTGCGGCCTAGAAGCCACCGGCTGCACCACGTGGCTAGGCGTGCCGTGGGCTGTCCCTCCGGCTGTGGGTAAGTGCGCTCCGTGATGTTTGCACAGTGAGATGCATTTCTCGGAAGGCTTCCCGCTGTTAGATCCGCATGGATATGAGCACCAGAAAAGTGTACCTTCCAACCAGCCGTCAGAGGCTGCTCAGGCGACCGCAGGAGGACACCTTCCCTGACATTTGTGTGGCCACAGAGAGCTGTGGAGGACACAGCCGACTCCCAGGGTGATTCTGTAGCACTTGCGCACGTAGGACACAGAGAGGCAGAACGTTTCCCAGCAGAGGCCTGCATCGGAGGTAACCCCCACACGGCCTTTTCTCACAAGCACCGGGTGGCCTCCAACAAGCCCAAGCCCCTCCACACACAGGAAACCTGGGTCAAACCTGCTAATGCCATGCCATGTCCCATCGCAAGAGGCACCTCGAACCCTGCAAGGCCGCCAGGCAGCCCCCGGCGCCCACCACAGGGCAGGTCTAGCCAGGCGGTCCTCCCCCTCAAGGCCAGCTCGGGTGGTTCCACTGTGGCCTGGTTCTCGGGCTGCCTCAAGCTCCTCTCCTGGGTGTCTCTGCTGCTTTCTCCTCCACACAGACACAGGACAGGCCTATACAGGAGCCACCTGGTGGGGTCCTAAGGGCTCCCCTGGAGAACAAGCACCTTTCATGGAAAGAAACCAAGTGGGTGGGAGGATGGAGGAATGAGCCAGCTCCCATGGGGTCCTGGGGGCTGTGCAGAAGACCCTCCAGGCGGCCAGACCTGGGCAGCGGCTGCCATGGGTTCCCGGCCTGGCCTTCTCTGGAGGGAACCTTGGTGGCTCAGTTCCAGCTCCCCAAGTCTAATGATGCCTGCACAGCCAGCCTCGAATTCCTCAGATGCCTCTCACCTAAGACATCCGGATCAAAGTTCTCCCCAGTCTTCCATCCCATGCCCCTGCTCAGCCCCCGGGGGGACCCACTGCACTGCTGCTGAATCTCGGCCTCTGCAGGTGGCTCCCCAGTGTTTCAGCTTCCCGGCTCAGTGCTGCCTTCTGAGCTCCCTGCTCGAGGGACCTCGTCTCCCTCACATCTCTTCTCCTGACCCTGTTTCCCTCAATTCTGAGTAAGGACAAGGGATCCCCATGCAGCCCAGACACTGGGACCACCAGAAACCTGCGAGCACCCAGGTCCTGTTGCCATGTCTGTGTGACCACACTAATAAAGGGCACCTAGTGATGGGTCCTCCATGGGACTTCCACAGGATGCCCCACACCCTCAGGGAGGCTGCAGACCCTGCTGGGGTTCCTAAGCTCCGATGCCCAAGTGCTGACCAAGCCCAGCTCCTCTCCTGCGCTCCCCTAGGCCCTGCTCTGGGAATCCCATTCCATCTTCCACGGGCCCAGCTCCTCTCCTGCGCTCCTCCTGGGCCCTGCTCTGGGAATCCCATTCCATCTTCCATGGGCCCAGGCCTCTCCCGTGCTCCTCCTGGGCCCTGCTCTGGGAATCCCATTCCATCTTCCACGGGCCCAGGCCTCTCCTGCGCTCCTCCTGGGCCCTGCTCTGGGAATCCCATTCCATCTTCCACGGGCCCAGGCCTCTCCTGCGCTCCTCCTGGGCCCTGCTCTGGGAATCCCATTCCATCTTCCACGGGCCCAGGCCTCTCCTGAGCCAGACTCCCACCTGACAGCAGCCCCTGCTCCCCAAGACAGACCCCCAAACTAAAGGGTGTCACCAGATGGGGTTTCTCGTTGGAGCTGGGGTCCAGCTCCACTGCTTCTGAGGCACCGTGCTCCTTCCTGGGTCCTCAGCGGATGACGGTTTCCCTGATTGATGACTTAGCTGCACATAGGACCTGATGCAAGTCCATTCTGCTCTGAGCCTCGGTTTCCCCATGGGGGTGAGCACCGCTCTATCAGGAAGTGTGTGAGGACTGAAGAGGGGATGAGAAGCACAGGACCCCACTCTGGCCTGGGGGAAGTTTGGGTTCCTCATGATCCATCTGGTGGGCTCTCCCGGGAGTTCCAGCACTCAGACTCACCCCTGCCAGGCCTACCACCTGTGCCAGGCTGTCCACAAGGTGAGGCCCCACTCGCCAGGATGTGGTCCTCTCTGGCCTCCGACAGGCTCTGCCTGGCTCACCCTGTGCCCTGCGCCCCTTCGCATCTGTGCCCGTCCTGCCAGCCATGCCCAGTGGGTTTGTCCAGGCTGATCTGCAGCCCCGGCTGTGCCTCTCTTCTTTTGGGCTTGGGGTCTGGCTCCTTTCCTGAGAAGCCACTTTTCTCTCCATCCCTCTCCTCCCAGCGTCCTTCATCCCCACGCTGGATGGACACCTCCACTACAAGATGGTCCTAGACGCCGGCATCACCTGCTCATGCCTCTGTCTTCTCATCCGGCAGTGCCACGTCTTCAGGGCATGTGACTCCTCCTCTCGGGGGCTCTGAGCTCCCCACACCACGTGACAGGAGAACCGTGATACACGGACATTTGTGGAGTGGATGGATGAGGAAATATTGTAATGGCAGAAACTGCCAATCTCTGGGAAGGGTGACAGGGTGGTATTCTGAGTTTCTTCTGAGCTTACCACATGCAGGTGACCTGCCTTAAGGACAACATGGAGGGTCGACCCTGGGGCCCCTGGGCCTCCCCCTGATCTAAGTGTGGGAGGATTGGGAGATACCCGAACATCCCAGGCGGGGTTCCCAGCTGTGGCTGCACATGGCATCACCAGGAGAGCATTACCCATGACCTGGCTGAGTGCTGTCCCAACGCCCCTGAGGCTCCAGGACTGAGTGCTGCCTGGCAAGGAGCTCTGCAGGGCCTGACACAGCCAGACTCAAGATCCACTGCCCCAAGGTGACCTTACCCAGGGTGTTCTGTGGCCGCAACAGCAGACCTTGCACCCCTCCTTTGAGGTCAGTGCTTCCTCCAGGTTTCCCTCTCCTCCAGGTCCCCTTTCCCTCCAGGTCTCCCCCCACCCCACTTCCAGAGCTTCCCTCCCCCTCCAGATCTCCTTTCCCTCCAGGTCTCCCCCCACCTTCAGAATCCCCCTATCCTGCCCACCTCCCCTCCCCCTCCAGATCTCCTTTCCCTCCAGATCTCCCCCCACTTCCAGAGCTTCCCTCCCCTTCCAGGTCCCCTTTCATTCCAGGTCCCCCCCACCGGGAGTTCCAGGCAGGAGCCCACAGGCCAATGGTGAAGGGCAAGGGGAGGCGAGGAGGGTGGCGGTGTCCTCTCTGCCTGGCCTCTGCCTCCGCCCCTCAGGGCAGCCCAGTTTCTCAGATCTACTCTGACAGTGAGCCTGTCCCTTCCGGTCTTGGCTCCCAGCCATGTCCCTGACACTGGGAATGCAGTGCTCTAATTAATGGCCCTCATTAATCAGAGCTCAAACCGGGCAGAACTCAGATCCAGCTAGAGATGAGAGCTGGCTGCCCTGACAAAGGCCAGCTTCTGCCCCCCAAGCATCTCCGCTGAGCACCGGACCCTGGGCCGGCTGAGACCTGGGACCTGGTCAGAAGGGACGGGAGATGCAGACCCCGGCCTGGGAGACGCGGTGGAGCCAGCCCTCTAGCAAGGCTGGAAGGCTGCAGAATGTCATTATTTTCTGTTTGTTTCATTGCCCAGAACCTCTCAGCAGTGATCCTGCAGCCAACAGAATGAAACCCATGCTCCCAGCTAAATATGGAAAGCCCTGTGATCTGACCCAGGGTAACCCAAGCTCTCATCCCAGCCCTGGCAGCTTCACCGGCTGTCTGCTGACAAGCCCAGATAGGCACTCTTGCCTGACCGAGGGCATCTCGGGATGCTCCTTGCAAGGCCAACTGCAGCTCCCCATGCTGGCCACACGTGCCCCAGCCAGACCCGGTCATTCCAGAGGACATCGCCCTGTGGCTGCTGCTCTAGCAAGGGCAGTGCTCTGGGCACAGGCTGCCCGCAGGCCTTCCCTCCTCTGCCCAGGTCGGGTACAGATTTTGCAGATTCAGCCCTGTCCTTTGGAATGTGACTTCACCCAGGCACAGAGGCATCCCCTGCTCCACGTGGCTCTGCAATGGGCCTCTGGCTCATGGGGCCCCTTCAGCAGCACCCACTCCCTGGCCTGATCCTCACTGCAGAGCACCCACATGCCCTCCAACGCTCTGCTCTGCTCAGCCAAGCCTTCTTTCCCAGGGCTCCCGGAGTCTGAACACTTCCTCCATGGACTTGCACAGCAGTGGATTAGAGCATCAGTGCAGCTCAGCTCATCTGCCATCACTATCATTATCCAAAACAGTCTTTTCTCCCTCCCAGATTTTACCACCTTAAAGACAGGGCTTTAATGAGTCCCAGCCCGTCCCCAGTGGCCAGCACCATCTCTAACAAACAGATGGGGATAAACTGTATCAGAAATGTTCCTATTTTTAAATAAGAAGTCAAAGATTGAATTTAGGACATTATCCCATGTACTGACTCAATTTTAGATGTTAGAGGAAATGAAACACTTTTCTTTTTTCTTTGAGACAGAGTCTCCTATCACCCAGGCTGGAGGGCAGTGGTGCCATCTCACTGCTCAGCTTCCACTTACCAGGTTCAAGTGATTCTCCTGCCTCAGCCTGAGACTACAGTCATGCACCACCATGCCTGGCTACTTTTTGTATATTTAGTAAAGGTGGGGTTTCACCATGTTGGTCAGGCTGGTCTTGAACTCCTGACTTCAAGTGATCCACCGGCCTCGGCCTCCTAATGTGCTGAGATTACAGGTGTGAGCTACTGCGCCTGGCCATGCTTTTCAAGATAATTCTCCCTTACCTTGGCATCTGAATGCATGCATAACACGTAAATCTTACAGGTAACCAAACCTATGACGGGATTCTCCTTTTGACTTTGTTATCTTACAGACCATTTTCAAAGGCATGTTGATTGTTCCAAGCCAGTGCAGCCAGGTCACCTGTTGACAAAGACACCTGGCATGGGTTGGAGACCCTGTTCTGAGGGTCCCAGGCCTCGGGTGAGGCAGGCATGGGATTCACCCAGCTCCCAGGGTTGCTGCTGGGACAAAATTAATTTCGGCCTCGTTATCAATTCATGCTCACTTAACGTATCTCTTTCTCCTACAAGCGGAGCGCAGCCCACACTGCCCCTTATTTCCAGATGATGGGGGCACGCGCGCCGTCTCCAGTGGACACGGATTTGCCCACAACGTCAGCTGAATCTGCACTGAGCACAACAAAATGCAGGTGGCAGTGACACGCAGCTCTTCACAGGATCGTTTCAACACTGGCATCACCAAAAAACGTGAAAGGTGCAGTCAGCTACCGTGTGAGTCCTGGCTCCGTCATCTGATGAGCTCAGAGACCTTGGAAATTGAATCTCTTGGAATCTCACTTTCCCTATCTGTAAATTGGATTTAGAGGCATCCATTCTACTTACGCCAGACTTGCTTCAAACATCAAGATGACAATCGAGAAAGCACGAAGAAGCCTCCCTCTGCAGGGAAGAGAAAGTATCTACCCAAAGACCACGCAGCATGCCACGGGTTCTCGGGAGTGCCAGTCTCTTCTCCTCCACTCTATTCCCATGGAAACCTGTGTGTGACTGGCTGCAGGCGGAAAAAGGACAGTGGAGCTCAGGTCTGGCAGAGTCCCTGGGTGAACGCAGGGCTGGAGGATGGAAGCCAGTTGCCTCCAGAAGGCCTGGCTCCTCCTAGGCTGACTGCTAGCTGGAAACAAGACGTCTGTGGACAGAAGGGACAACTGGGAACCAAGAGAGCACCGTCCCGAGTCACAGAAAGGAACAAAGGAGATGCAGGCACAGGGAGGCCAACGCACGAGTCTTCTGGACAGGGCAGCCCTGCCTCTGCCATAGCCCCGCCCACAGCCAGCGTCCTGGCCTACAGCCATTGTCCCCACCTACAGCCAGTGTCCCCGCCCACAGCCAGCGTCCCCTCCCACAGCCAGCGTCCCTACCCACACTCATTGCAAACCACCCGGACACAGGGCAAGCATCCATGCCTCACAGTCAGCGTCCCCGCCCACAGCCAGCGTCCCCGCCCACAGCCAGAGTCCCCGCCCACAGCCAGCGTCCCCTCCCACAGCCAGCGTCCCCTCCCACAGCCAGCGTCCCCTCCCACAGCCAGCGTCCCCTCCAACAGCCAGCGTCCCCTCCCACAGCCAGCGTCCCCTCTCACAGCCAGCGTCCCCGCCCACAGCCAGCGTCCCCGCCCACAGCCCGCGTCCCCGCCCACAGCCAGCGTCCCCTCCCACAACCACTGTCCTCCAACGGCCAGCATCCCCTCCCACAGCCAGCATCCCCTCTCACAGCCAGCGTCCCCACCCACAGCCAGCGTCCCCTCTCACAACCAGCGTCCCCGCCCATAGCCAGCGTCCCCACCCACAGCCCGCGTCCCCGCCCACAGCCAGCGTCCCCTCCCACAGCCAGTGTCCTCCAACAGCCAGCGTCCCCTCCGACAGCCAGCGTCCTCCAACAGCAAGTGTCCCCACCCACAGCCAGCGTCCCCTCCCACAGCCAGCATCCTCCAACAGCCAGTGTCCCCACCCACAGCCTGCGTCCCCGCCCGAAGCCCACGTCCCCTCCCACAGCCAGCGTCCCCGCCCCCAGCCAGCCTCCTCCCCCAACAGTCAGCGTCCCCGCCCCACAGCAAGCATCTCCGCCCACAGCCAGCGTCCCCGCCCACAGTCAGCGTCCCCGCCCACAGCCAGCGTCCTCCCTCAACAGTCAGCGTCTCCGCCCCACAGCAAGCATCCCCGCCCACAGTGTCCCCGCCCACAGTCAGCGTCCCCGCCCACAGCCAGCGTCCTCCCCCAACAGTCAGCGTCTCCGCCCCACAGCAAGCATCCCCGCCCACAGTGTCCCCGCCCACAGTCAGCGTCCCCACCCACAGCCAGCGTCCTCCCCCAACAGTCAGCGTCTCCACCCCACAGCAAGCATCCCCGCCCACAGCCATTGTCCCCGCCCACAGCCATTGTCCCCGCCCACAGCCAGCGTCCCCTCCCACAGCCAGCGTCCCCTCCCACAGCCAGCGTCCCCTCCCACAGCCAGCGTCCCCTCCCACAGCCAGCATGTCCTCCCACAGCCAGCGTCCCCTCCCACAGCCAGCGTCCCCTCCCACAGCCAGCGTCCCCGCCCACAGCCAGCGTCCCCTCCCACAGCCAGCGTCCCCTCCCACAGCCAGCGTCCCCTCCCACAGCCCGCGTCCCCGCCCACAGCCCGCGTCCCCGCCCACAGCCAGCGTCCCCGCCCACAGCCAGCGTCCCCTCCGACAGCCAGCGTCCCCACCCACAGCCAGCGTCCCCGCCCACAGCCAGCGTCCCCTCCCACAGCCAGCGTCCCCGCCCACAGCCAGCGTCCCCGCCCACAGCCAGCGTCCCCTCTCACAGCCAGCGTCCCCGCCCACAGCCAGCGTCCCCTCTCACAGCCAGCGTCCCCGCCCACAGCCAGCGTCCCCGCCCACAGCCAGCGTCCTCCAACAGCCAGCGTCCCCTCCGACAGCCAGCGTCCCCTCTCACAGCCAGCGTCCCCACCCACAGCCAGCGTCCCCTCTCACAGCCAGCGTCCCCGCCCATAGCCAGCGTCCCCGCCCACAGCCAGCGTCCCCTCCGACAGCCAGCGTCCCCGCCCACAGCCAGCGTCCCCGCCCACAGCCAGCGTCCCCTCCCACAGCCAGCGTCCCCGCCCACAGCCAGCGTCCCCGCCCACAGCCAGCGTCCCCTCTCACAGCCAGCGTCCCCGCCCACAGCCAGCGTCCCCTCTCACAGCCAGCGTCCCCGCCCATAGCCAGCGTCCCCGCCCACAGCCAGCGTCCTCCAACAGCCAGCGTCCCCTCCGACAGCCAGCATCCCCTCTCACAGCCAGCGTCCCCACCCACAGCCAGCGTCCCCTCTCACAACCAGCGTCCCCGCCCATAGCCAGCGTCCCCGCCCACAGCCCGCGTCCCCGCCCACAGCCAGCGTCCCCTCCCACAGCCAGTGTCCTCCAACAGCCAGCGTCCCCTCCGACAGCCAGCGTCCTCCAACAGCAAGTGTCCCCACCCACAGCCAGCGTCCCCTCCCACAGCCAGCATCCCCACCCACAGCCAGCATCCTCCCACAGCCAGCGTCCCCGCCCCACAGCAAGCATCCCCGCCCACAGTCAGTGTCCCCACCCACAGTGTCCCCGCCCCCAGTGTCCCCGCCCCCAGCCAGCCTCCTCCCCCAACAGTCAGCATCCCCTCCCCACAGCAAGCATCCCCGCCCACAGTCAGTGTCCCCACCCACAGTGTCCCCGCCCACAGCCAGCATCCTCCCCCAACAGTCAGCATCTCCACCCCACAGCAAGCATCCCCGCCCACAGCCCGCATCCCCGCCCACAGCCAGCGTCCCCTCCAACAGCCAGTGTCCCCACCCACAGCCCACGTCCCCACCCGAAGCCCACGTCCCCTCCCACAGCCAGCGTCCCCGCCCCCAGCCAGCCTCCTCCCCCAACAGTCAGCGTCCCTGCCCCACAGCAAGCATCCCCGCCCACAGTCACTGTCCCCGCCCACAGCCAGCGTCCTCCCCCAACAGTCAGCGTCTCCGCCCACAGCCAGTGTCCCCGCCCACAGCCAGCGTCCCCGCCCCCAGCATCTCCCCAGAGACTGGCAACTCCCAGAGAAGGCTGCAGCCATGGGAGAGTCCAGGTTCTTTTTTTTTTTTCCCATAATAAAGAATTTATTTTTATATTATTTTTTTTTTATTTTTATTGCATTTGAGGTTTATGGGGTACATGTGCAGAATGTGCAAGATAGTTGCATAGATACATACATGGCAGTGTGTTTTGCTGCCTTCCTCCCCTTTACCCACATTTGGCATTTCTCCCCAGGCTATCCCTCCCCTGCTCCCCCCCCACCGCTGTCCCTCCCCTATTTCCCCCAATAGACCCCAGTGTGTACTACCCCCCTCCCTGTGTCCATGTGTTCTCATTATTCTCACCCGCCTATGAGTGAGAATATGTGGTATTTCCTTTTCTGTTCTTGTGTCAGTTTGCTGAGAATGATGTTCTCCAGATTCATCCATGTCCTTACAAAGGACACAAACTCATCATTTTTGATTGCTGCATAATATTCCATGGTGTATATGTGCCACATTTTCCCAGTCCAGTCTATCATTGATGGGCATTTGGGTTGGTTCCAGGTCTTTGCTATCGTAAACAGTGCTGCAATGAACATTCATGTGCATATGTCCTTATTGTAGAACAATTTATAATCCTTTGGATATATACCCAGTAATGGGGTTGCTGGGTCAAATGGAATTTCTATTTCTAGGTCCTTGAGGAATCACCACACTGTCTTCCACAATGGTTGAACTAATTTACACTCCCACCAACAGTGTAAGAGTGTTCCTATTTCTCCACATCCTCTCCAGCATCTGTTGTCTCCAGATTTTTTAATGATTGCCATTCTAACTGGCGTGAGATGGTATCTCAATGTGGTTTTGATTTGCATCTCTCTAATGACCAGTGATGATGAGCATTTTTTCATGTGTTTGTTGGCCTCATGTATGTCTTCTTTTGTAAAGTGTCTGTTCATATCCTTTGCCCATTTTTGAGTCCAGGTTCTGCACCTGCCATCGTTATTCTCCACCTCTATGAGATGGTCCGGGAGGCCTCTCCTCCATCCCCATTTTTGTGCTAATTCCAGGGAAATTGGCTTATAGTTGTCCCCACATCAAAAAGAAAAATACCCTGAGCTGTCAATCACCTTTCAGGCTCCTGTAAGCTCTGGGCTACTCCTTCTTTAACTGAGAAGAATAGATGTTTTTCTTTCTTTTTTTTTTTTTTCCTCCAAATGCTTGTTTTAATCCCCTGATCATTGGGTCAGGTATTTTCTAAACTTTATTTGCTGCCTCCAGCCAAACTCAGACCAGGGTTCTGCGTCAGAAATCTAGTCAGCAATCTCCGTTTCCTTTATCCTGGCCCTCCTGTGACACAATAAAAATACATTTGGTCTTTGTACCTGGTTCCTGGCTTGGGACTCCCGAGCACTTGGAATTTTCGGAACGGTAGGAGTATGTTTGGTTGTTCAAGAGAGCCTTGTCTAACATACGTGAGTTTGGGCTAATGAGGTGACTCCCTGTGAGGGGGCCTGGAGGCTTCAGGAAGGGAGCTGGTCAGCAGAAGAATGAAGCATGCGCCCGTGATTAGACGGTTGGAACGCTCACCCCATCCCCATCCTCCCTGAAGGGAGGAAACACTGCAGCTTGAGCTCCATCTCCAATGGTCAGATATTTCATCGACCATGTCTCAGCAATGAAACTCCACATAAAACACTGGAACAAGGAGGCTTGAGAAGCTTCTGGCTGTTGGACACAGGCAGACGCAGGGGCGTTGCATTCATCTGTTTCACACTGCTGGTAAAGACGTACCTGAGACTGGGTAGTTTATAAAGAAAAAGAGGTTCAATGGACTCACAGTTCCACATGGCTGGGGAGGCCTCACAATCATGGCAGAAGGTGAAAGGCAGGTCATACATGGCCACAGACAAGAGAGAATGAGAACCAAGTGAAAGGCGTTTCCCTGATAAAACCATCAGATCTAGTGAAACTTATTCACTACCATGAGAACGGGCTGGGGGATCCACCCCCATGACTCAATTATCTCCCGCCAGGTCCATCCCAAACACATGGGAATCCTGATAAAACCATCAGATCTAGTGAAACTTATTCACTACCATGAGAATGGGCTGGGGGATCCACCCCCATGACTCAATTATCTCCCGCCAGGTCCATCCCAAACACATGGGAATTATGGGAGCTACAATTCAAGATGAGATTTGGGTGGAGACACAGTCAAACCATATCAGAGGTGGAGCACCAAGTGAGGGCACAGAGCTCCTGCCCCCTCCCCAGACCTTGGTTCCTGCGTCTCGTCAACTGGCTGTTCATGCCTATACTTTCAGATAAACCAGTAATCATAAGCCTAAAGCTTTCCTAAGTTCTGTGGCTTCCTCTAGAAAATTATTCAAACCTGAGAAATCCCCAAATGTGCAGCTGCTTGATCAGAAGTGTAGGTGGGCCCCAGGACTTGGAGCTGGCATCTGGAGCGAGGGCATTCTTGTGGGTCTGAGCCCTTAAGCGTGTGGGCTCAGTGTTAACCCCAAGTGGTTAGCCTCAGAATTCACCACTGGATTCATGGCTGGCATCAGAGGATCACTGCTGGAAAATGGGCCTCCACATCTGTTTCACAGCCAAGCCTCACCCATGCAGCCATTAGCACCTCCCGGCTCCCCTTCGCTGCCCAGGGAAGGCCCTCCTCATCTGCCAGCGAAGAGCAAGCCACACCAAGCCACTGTCCCGGTGGACGTAACCAGAATCCACTGCTTACAGCAGTCTAGTGGGTCCCCATCACCCGAAACCTGAAGGTCAGAAAAGCCTCTTTATAATGAACTGTGGGGTGGATTTTGCCGCTCTCACCGGGGAGAGCACAAGTGGAATGCTTTGTCACTGAACTGAGCGGGTTCCGGCTGCCATAGGCTGTCTGGAGAAAATGGAGTCTTCTTATCCTCTTCCCATGCATGGCCAAACCACTAAAACCTTCCAGAAATGCTCAAGTTAACATATGCTGAGGATTTCCCACGGTAAAATCCAAACCACGCGGACTGCATTCACGTGCTGGGGGACATGGCATGGAAAAAAGCCACTGCAGGATGTGCCCTGAGCCTGGCTGCCTTGTCCCAGTGCATACCTGGCTGGCAGCAGGAGGAGAAAGCATTGCTGAACTCATCCATCCTTCTCAAAGCTTGGTTTGGTTTCCCTTTTATCATTCTTTGATGTCTTTTCTTTTTTTTTTTTTTTTTTTGAGATGGAGTTTCGCTCTTGTTACCCAGGCTGGAGTGCAATGGCGCGATCTCGGCTCACCGCAACCTCCGCTTCCTGGGTGCAAGCCATTCTCCTGCCTCAGCCTCCTGAGTAGCTGGGACTATAGGCATGTGCCACCACACCCAGCTAATTTTTTTGTATCTTCAGTAGAGACGGGGTTTCACCATGTTGATCAGGATGGTCTCAATCTCTTGACCTCATGATCCACCTGCCTCCGCCTCCCAAAGTGCTGGGATTACAGGCGTGAGCCACCGCACCCAGCCTCTTTGATGTCTTAAATACAAGAACGAAAGGACATCTCAAATGGAGAGGATCAGTTTCTCTCTTCTTTTTTACTATTACCATTACTGCTTCATATTGGACTAATAGATCCAAAATAAAAGTTGCATCTAAGCCTTTTATGACCTTGGGGTACATTACAGCACCAAGATCTCGTGATAATTCTGGGAAGAACAACTCCAACTGTTTTCCCCCAACACTTTTCTATTCCCCTGAGACCCGATAGGGTGAATGAGGCTGGGGTGGATGACCTTGCCCAGAAGTCCCTGTGCTCCGGTTCCAGCCCCTGTCCAGCCTTGGTTCTCAGCCCCTTTGCTGTGCTTCCGTAGGACTCCTTCCCTGGCCATCCAGGCAGAGCTCAGCACAGCCTCTGTGCCCCTCCACTCCTCCTTGTGTTCTGTATTTAGGCCAACACTCATCAAACACGCCATTTGTCTTTTTAATTGCAGGTTTTCACTCTGGGCTGTAGCTCCTTGAGGACAGAGACCACATTCTACATATTAACAACAATAAACTTTAACTGGCTTTACCCTAAGTGAGATTTATCACTAGGCTTTCAATATGTATTCTCACTGAAACCTCACAGCCAGCCTCATTTTACAGATGAGGGGCCTAAGAAAGAGAAAGAAAGAATCCTGCCCAGCGGCAAACAGCCAGGAAGTGACTCAGCCACTGCTTGAACTCAGGCAGAATCTTGACCCTGGCAGCAGCAAGTGGAGCACCTGGCCTTGGGGCTGAATGACCATAGAGCAATTATGACCAAAATGCTGACGGCAGTGGCACTCCGTCATCAGAGCTAATGTCTGAGAGGAGTGCTTGCTCACACACGTGGGCCCTTCAGCTCAGGCAATGTCGTCATATATCATATTCTGAAATGGGACTTGTGGCAGATTCACAAGTATCTTTGAGGTGATGACTAATGCAGGTCCAGCCCCTGAAGGCAGTCTGGGCATGGAGTAAGAGCTACCCAGAGTGCTGATCCCCAGACAGTGTAGGGAATACAAATGGCTTGGGGTTTGGAGTGAAGATAGGCAGATGATAAAATGGAATTTAAAATCTGGTTCTGGAGGCCACAGAACAAACCCTGCCTGCATTTGTGAGTAATGAAGAATGGTCATCCTCAATCAGGTTGATTCAACAAGCTTTCCTTAGTTATAGGTGTGTAGGTGAAGTAGGGAGAGAGGGATGCAAGAATGACCACTTGTGATTTTTAAAGTTACTCTTTCATTGGTTAATTTTAACAACAAGCAAAATCACCTGTGCATGAAGTCAAGATACATGGACCAGTCATGACTGAATAGAAGTTACACTACACGAAAACCATAACACATGAATATCATGACACGCAGACCACTCACAGTGATTGGAACCCACGATCCATGGAAACCAGAACACATAAATACCATGACACGCAGACCACTCACAGCGCATGGAACCCACGATGCATGGAAACCAGAACACATGAATACCATGACACACAGACCACTCACAGCGCATGGAACCCACGATGCATGGAAACCATAACACATGAATATCATGACACACAGGCCACTCACAGCACATGGAACCCACAATGCATGGAAACCATAACACATGAATAGCATGACACAGAGGCCACTCACAGCGCATGGAACCCACAATGCATGGAAACCATAACACATGAATAGCATGACACACAGACCACTCACAGTGCATGGAACCCACGATGCATGGAAACCAGAACACATGAATACCATGACACACAGACCACTCACAGCACATGGAACCCATGATGCATGGAAGCCATAACACATGAATATCATGACACACAGATGACTAACAGTGCATGGAACCCACGATGCATGTAAACCAGAAAACATGAATAGCATGACACACAAACCACTCACAGTGCATGGAACCCATGATGCATGAAAACAATAACACCTCAATATCATGACACACAGACCACTCACAGTGCATGGAACCCACGATGCATGGAAACCATAACACATGAATAGCATGACACACAGACCACTCACAGTGCATGGAACCCACGATGCATGGAAACCATAACACATGAATATCATGACACACAGACCACTCATAGTTCATGGAACCCATGATGCATGGAAACCAGAACACATGAATAGCATGACACACAGACCACTCACGGTGCATGGAACCCACGATGCATGGAAACCATAACACATGCATAGCATGACACAGAGGCCACTCAGAGTGCATGGAACCCACGATGCATGGAAGCCATAACACATGAATAGCATGACACACAGACCACTCACAGTGCATGGAACCCACGATGCATGGAAACCAGAACACATGAATATCATGACACACAGACCACTCACAGCGCATGGAACCCATGATGCATGGAAACCATAACACATGAATAGCATGACACACAGACCACTCACAGCGCATGGAACCCACGATGCATGGAAGCCATAACACATGAATAGCATGACACACAGACCACTCACAGTGCATGGAACCCACGATGTATAGAAACCATAACACATGAATATTATGACACAGAGGCCACTCACAGTGCATGGAACCCACGATGCACGGAAGCCATAACACATGAATAGCATGACACACAGACCACTCACAGTGCATGGAACCCACGATGTATAGAAACCATAACACATGAATATTATGACACAGAGGCCACTCACAGTGCATGGAACCCACGATGCACGGAAGCTGTAACACATGAATACCATGACACACAGACCACTCACAGTGCATGGAACCCACGATGCATAGAAACCATAACACATGAATATCATGACACACAGACCACTCACAGCGCATGGAACCCACAATGCATGGAAGCCATAACACATGAATGTCATGACACAGAGACCACTCACAGTGCATGGAACCCACAATGCATGGAAACCATAACACATGAATAGCATGACACAGAGGCCACTCACAGTGCATGGAACCCACGATGCATGGAAACCATAACACATGAATAGCATGACACAGAGGCCACTCAGAGTGCATAGAACCCACGATGCATGGAAGCCATAACACGTGAATATAATGACAAAGAGACCACTCACAGTGCATGGAACCCACAATGTATGGAAACCAGAACACATGAATATCATGACACAGAGATCACTCACAGTGCATGGAACCAACGATGCATGGAAACCAGAACACATGAATATAATGACACACAGAACACTCACAGTGCATGGAACCCACAATGCATGGAAGCCATAACACATGAATTTCATGACACACAGATGACTCACAGTGCATGGAACCCACAATGCATGTAAACCAGAAAACATGAATAGCATGACACGCAAACCACTCACAGTGCATGGAACCCACGATGCATGAAAACAATAACACCTGAATATCATGACACACAGACCACTCACAGCGCATGGAACCCATGATACATGAAAGCCATAACACATGAATATCATGACACACAGGCCACTCACAGTGCATGGAACCCACGATGCATGGAAACCAGAACACATGAACATCATGACACACAGACCACTCACAGTGCATGGAACCCACGATGCACGGAAGCCATAATGCATGAAAAACAAGAGGCATAGTAGCCATAATTCTTGGAAGTTGAAAAGCATGGAAGTCATAATACATGGAAGACAAGATGATTGGAAGCCATATGCTTGGAAGACATGATGCATGGAAGCCATCATGCATGAAAGTTATGAGACATAGAAGTCACAATGCATGGAGGTCATGAGGCATAGAAGCCACAATGCATAAAAGTTGTGAGGCATGGAGGCCATACTGCATGCGGTAGTCATGATGCACGGAAGTTATCATGCATGGGCAGCCATAATGCATGGAAATCATGAGGCATGAAACAGTCAGGATACATGAAGTCAGGCTGTACCAACATCATAATCTAGCCCTACCTTTCTCTTCAGAGCCACCTTTCATTGTCCCTGGTTCCTCATATGCTATTGTCCAACAATACTGAATGCCTGAGGTCCTTCAGATACGCCAGGTTTTATGTCTTTTAACCTTTTCGCTTTTTCTCTGCCAGAATTTCCCTGCCTTCCTTCTATTGCCTATAATCTTATTCCCTTTCCAGGTGATGCTAGAACTTCAGAATCATTCTCCAGTCCTCTCAGACCCATTCTGTTGTCCTCCCAAAACACCTTGAGCTTAATTCCTACCTTGTACCTCCAGGATTTGGAAACAGAGTTAGCTCTTCCCCCACGTGTTACACTGCTGCAGGACTATGAGATTCCTGAGAACAAAACACAGGCTTCCTGCATCTGAAAATACATGCCTGTGTCTATCACATGGCAGGAGACCTATAAATGAATCAGAATAAAATAAATTAATGATCAAACAAACAAACTCCTACTTACCTCCCAGGCTTGTGGGTCAGGATCCGGGCATTGTGCTTAGTCTACAATGTTTGCTAAGCCCTCTTCTTTTTCCTTAATAATCATTGTTCTCTTAAACTACAAAAAGCTTTTTATCCCTCTTAAAATAGGCCCAGGTGATATCAAAGTGAACTCTGGTCTGAAAGATGCCCAGGAGAAATGAATGTCACTTTGTTTCATGGTAGCTCTTTCTGAGAAAGAACATAGACAACCTGGGCTCTGAGAATATCCAAGCATGCCCCCATTGGGGTATCCAGGTTTTGCTCAAGGAAGCATTGCAGGGATAAAAAAGCATAAGAAAGATGGGGAGGTGGGTAGGCTTTGAAGACCAGAATTATAAGCTCAAAGCATGCATTTAAAGCTGAGTGAGGTGAGGCATATAAATGGAAACTAATTAATCTGAAGGAGTGATGTTCTGGTGGATATTTGAGTTTGCCTGGGTGCCATCTGGCCGAATGCTCACAAAAGAGCTAACTGCAAACAGAGAAACCCAGAAAAGCATCTTGGAGATGGGAAGCTGCCTGTGAGCACCACCCATCAGGCCAGGACAGCCCAGAGCCTGCTGCTCCTCAGGCCTTACCTCCGGCTTGCCTTCAGCTGCAACAGAGAGCAGGGAATGGGCCAGGAGACCTGGAGTCAGAGACCAGGGTTTGAGTCCTTGCGGGCGCCTGCTGACAAGGTGACCTGGAGAAAGTCACACAGCCTCACTGAAGCTCCATCTCCTTCTTTGCCACCCACCACACAGGAACACTGCTGACTGCAGCCCCCTCTGTGACAGTGCTTGGAAGATCACAAAGGGCTCTGCAAGCAGGAGCTACCATTATGTGAAACAAGTCCCTGCAAGAGCTCAGAAATGCTGCTGGTAAGAAAGCCACATCTTCCAGCTCCAAAATCATTTCCTCCTTGGTTCATGGACTCAGGCATCTGGCCACCCAGTGCTGAATAAGGATGTGAAGTGCTGACAGCAACGTGTGAAACACATTCAGGCCCACTGCAAGTCTCCAGCATTGGAGGAGGCAGTGGAGGCCACGTAGAGAACTTGGGCTTTGGGGCTGAGCAGGCCCCTGTGTGAACTACCTCTGCTGTTGCATGATGGTTCCTGAGAAGCAGGAATCTCACTGAACTCATGGGTGCCCCATGCTCGGCACAGCACCTGACACACAGGGATCTTGAGACCATGACATGCTGATCCTCCTGCCCTTCTTGACTTAGTCCCTGGTGGCCAATGATCATCCAGAAAAGTTCTGGGAAACACAGCATCAGCAAAGAATATGGAGACCCAGCGCTGAGAAGGCTCAGTGACAAAAGCCTATGGAAACCACAAAGGTCTATATTCGGGGTCATGAGACAGAGGACAAACAGGAAGAGGAAATGGTTGGTGGAGACTCGGCACACCTGCCATGGTTTGATGGGACCACAGGGACCCCTAAGTGCCAGAATCACTGAGGGCTGTGCAGGCCTGTATTAGTCTGTTCTCACACTGCTAATAAACACCTACCTGAGATTAGTAATTTATAAAGAAAAGGGGTGGAATGGACTCACAGTCCCACATAGCTGGGGTCAGCCTCGCAATCATGACGGAAGGTGAAGGAAGAGCAAAGGCACATCTTACATGGTGGCAGGCAAGACAAAGCTGCCCTTTTTAAAACCATCAGATCTCGTGAGACTTATTCACTACCATGAGAACAGCACAAGAAAAGCCCACCCCCATTATTTAGTTACCTCCCAGCAGGTCCCTCCAATGACACATGGGGATTATGGGAGCTACAATTCAAGATGAAATTTGGGCGAGTGCACAGCCAGACCACATCAGACCCCTCTGCCACAAGTTCCATGCTCTATGAGCTCCTTGGTAGAACTCCTCCCTGCCCACCTCACCCCTCTGCCTCCATATCTCAGTCCTGACCGTGGGTTCTTCTCTTCCATGGCCTCCTTACTATGTCCTGGGAACACTGCATTTCTCCCCCAAAGAGCGCTGGTCCTACAAGTACCTGTCGTTTAAACTTTCCTTCTGGCTTATGGCTTCCAGACCTAGACATCAGCCCCACACGCTGCCCTAACATTTAAAGCAGCCTGTTCATTACTTGTTAGTCAGCTGGGTGTCGCACAGGAGTTTAAATTTACATCCAAAGCCAAACTCATTACCTTCCTCCAAAGTGGCTTCTCTCATTACCTTCCAGTTGCCTGAGCCCAAGCCTGGAGCCAGCACAACCTCTGTGTCCTCTCTCCCCATCCTCTCGTCCCCTCTGTCCCTCACACGTTCCTTAAGTCCCACGTCCAGCTGAGTTTGCCCGCCAAGTTATATCTTGCCTCCCTCTTTGTCTTCCTAAGCCAACCAGCAATGGCCTGGTTAAGAAGCCTGTCACACCCAGGCAGAGCCCCTCGAGAGCCGCATGGTCTTCCCACATCTAGTTCCACCTGCTTAGCCCCACTCTGCACACAGCAGCCAGGGAGGGCCACTGACACCATAGACTCTCCAGATCACTATTAACAAACCTCCAGCTCCGTTCACATCATGCACAGGGTGAACCGTAAGCTTCCCTCCTTGGATCACAGAAGCCTGGAGTGGATTGCTTTCCCTCCACCTGAGCCTACCCTGATGCTCATTCCCTGGTCACCAGAAGCCTCAGGCTCTTTGCCTCCTACTTGCACAGGCTCCCCTCTCCTTGGTCACCATGCCGTCTCCCTTCCCATGCTGGTTTATCCTCACTGACTTTTACACCCTGCACCTTCTCAGGCATCACACTCTGCACGCTGCCAGGCCTCACACCCTGAACCTCCCCAACCTCCACACCTGCACCTACCCCACCTTCACAGCTGCACCTCCCCCACCTTCACACCAGCATCTCCCCCACCTTCACACCTGCACCTCCCCGACCTTCACACCTGCACATCCCCCACCTCGACACCTGCACCTCCCCCACCTTCACACCTGCACATCCCCCACCTCCACACCTGCACCTCCCGTACCTTCACACCTGCACCTCCCCCACCTTCACACCTGCACCTCCCCCAACTTCACACCAGCACCCCCCCACCTTCACACCTGCACCTCCCCCACCTTCACACCTGCACCTCCCCCACCTTCACACCTGCACCTCCCCCACCTTCACACCTGCACCCTCCACCTTCACACCTGCACCTCCCCCACCTTCACAGCTGCACCTCCCCCACCTTCACACCTGTACCGCCCCCACCTTCACACCTGCACCTCCATCACCTTCACACCTGCACCCCCCACCTTCACACCTGCACCTCCCCCACCTTCACAACTGCACCTCCCCCACCTTCACACCTGCACCTCCCCCACCTTCACACCTGCACCGGCCACCCTCACACCTGCACCTCCCCCACCTTCACACCCGCACCTCCCCCACCTTCACACCTGCACCTCCCCCACCTTCACACCTGCACCCTCCACCTTCACACCTGCACCCTCCACCTTCACACCTGCACCTCCCCCACCTTCACACCTGCATCTCCCCCACCTTCACACCCGCACCTCCCCCAACTTCACACCTGCACCTCCCCCCTTCACACCTGCACCTCCCCCACCTTCACACCTGCACCTCCCCCACCTTCAGACCTGCACCGCCCCCAGCTTCACACCTGCACCTCCCCCAACTTCACACCAGCACCTCCCCCAACTTCACACCTGCACCTCCCCCACCTTCACACCTGCACCTCCCACCTTCACACCTGCACCTCCCCCACCTTCACACCTGCACCAGCCACCCTCACACCTGCACCTCCCCCACCTTCACACCTGCACCTCCCCCACCTTCACACCTGCACCTCCCCCACCTTCACACCTGCACCCTCCACCTTCACACCTGCACCCTCCACCTTCACACCTGCACCTCCCCCACCTTCACACCTGCACCTCCCCCACCTTCACACCCACACCTCCCCCACCTTCACACCTGCACCTCCCCACCTTCACACCTGCACCTCCCCCACCTTCACACCTGCACCTCCCCCACCTTCACATCTGCACCTCCCCCCTTCACACCCGCACCTCCCCCCTTCACACCCGCACCTCCCCCACCTTCACACCTGCACCTCCCCCAGCTTCACACCTGCACCTCCCCCAGCTTCACACCTGCACCTCCCCCAACTTCACACCAGCACCTCCCCCAACTTCACACCTGCACCTCCCCCACCTTCACACCTGCACCTCCCACCTTCACACCTGCACCTCCCCCACCTTCACACCTGCACCTCCCCCACCTTCACACCTGCACCTCCCCAACCTTCACACCTGCACCTCCCCAACCTTCACACCTGCACCCCCCACCTTCACACCTGCACCCCCCACCTTCAAACCTGCACTCCCCACTTTCACACCTGTACCTCCCCCACCTTCACACCTGCACGTCCCCCAACTTCACACCAGCACCTCCCCCACCTTCACACCTGCACCCCCCACCTTCACACCTGCAACCCCCACCTTCAAAACCTGCACTCCCCACTTTCACACCTGTACCTCCCCCACCTTCACACCTGCACATCCCCCAACTTCACACCTGCACCTCCCCCACCTTCACACCTGCACCTCCCCCACCTTCACACCTGCACCCCCCACCTTCACAACCTGCACACCCCACCTTCACACCTGAACCTCCCCCACCTTCACACCTGCACTCCCCACCTTCACACCTGCACCTCCCCCACCATCACACCTGCACCTCCCCCACCTTCACACCTGCACCTCCCCCACCTTCACACCTGCACCTCCCCCACCTTCACACCTGCACCTCCCCCACCTTCACACCTGCACCTCCCCCACCTTCACACCTGCACCCCCCACCTTCACACCTGCACCTCCCCCACCTTCACACCTGCACCTCCCCCACCTTCATACCTGCACCCTCCACCTTCACCCACTTCACCTCCCCGACCTTCACACCCCACACCCTTCCAAGCTCCACACCCTACTCCCTCCCAGGCTTTACACCCTGCACTGTCCCCCACCTTCACACCCAGCACCCTCCCAGGCTTCACACCCTGCACCCTCCTCAACCTTCATGCCCTACACCCTCCCTGGCCCCAGGAGGCTTTTCCTGAACTGGCCAGGGGCCATGGTGTCCTGCCAAGCTCTCATACATCCATGACCATCTCCAAGGCAGAACCCGTGTAACTTACCTGTTGCCTTAGGAAACACAGGGCTCTCTTCGTGGACTGTGCTCTCTTAGGAAAAGCTGTATCAAAACCCACTCCCATCGGTTTATCTCCAGTGCCTGGCACACCGAAGAACAAATGATGAATGTCCCACAAAGGTTCGCTGGACTCAGTCTGGAGTAAATGAGAACTCAAAGGACAAGAACTAGAGCTTCTGCCAAATCTTTTTTTTTTTTTAATTGAGTTGGAGTCTTGCTCTGTCACCAGGCTGGAGTGCAATGGCGTGATCTCAGCTCACTGCAACCTCCACCTCCTGGATTCAAGCGATTCTTCTGCCTCAGCCTCCCGAGTAACTGGGACCACAGGTGCGTGCCACCACGCCTGGCTAATTTTTGTATTTTTAGTAGAGATGGGGTTTCACCATGGCCAGGATGGTCTCGATCTCTTGACCTCATGAACTGCCCGCCTCGGCCTCCCAAAGTGCTGGGATTGCAAGCATGAGCCACCGTGCCCGGCTGTTCTGCCAAATCTTAATAAGTGCAGCCCACCACAGGGCAGTCACTAGCTTTGCAACATTGATTCAGAGTCTGCCATACTCCACCACACAGCTGCTATAACCACTGCCTGCTCCTGGGACTGTGACCACATCCCTGCCTCCCCAGATTAGAAACTCTCTGAGATCAACACCTGCACCTCCAGGCCCCTGCCCTGTGCCTGGCCTAGAGCACCCACACGTGCATGCTCACAGAGGCAGAGTCACAGTGATTGGTGCACCCCAAAGTTGCCCTTTCTCTTTGCATTCTCATGTAGACAAGAGGAAGAATCACTTCCATCATCAGTGACACTTGGTGTGGGAGCTGCCCTGGGTCCATTACAGGATTCACATTCTTGCTGCCTCCCTCCCGGGTGACTTGGATTGGATACTGGCATTTCCCGAGCGGCGTCCTCAGGGTTCTAATCTCAGGCACCTTCAACCCACCTTGACTCCACCACAGCCTGGCAGGTGCCATGCTCACAGCTCAGGAGTGACAGCCACGTTGACATGGAGGCCTGGCAACTTCCCTGCACTGCATTCCACCCGTGATTACATAATTAATATCTGACACAGTTCATGCACTGACACATAGTCTGCTGCAACTCCTGACGTTGCTACTTAACAGCTCAATCTTTGCAGGATTCATTAGGTTTGGTTGTTCATAGAGTCTGCTTAATTTCCAGCTATGCCCTGTCCTGTTAGAAAAAAATTATAATCTGTAACAATTACACAGTTCAGTTGTTTAATGGAAAGTAGATTTGTCATAATTCTCTTGCGAAAAATGGCTTCACCTCCAGAAAAGGCATCGTGTTCCTGCAGTCCCTGCAGTGCCCCTGAGGCTCCCTCGGCCACCAGCTGTGGAGGGTCCACCCCAGCATCGCCCACCATACCCAGTTTCTTCCCCCACCAGGGGAATATATCTCTGAACAAGAGCGGGTGGAGCATTTTATGTGGAAAGTCACTTACAGTGAACATTAAACGAGCTTTGTGCAGGAAGGACTCCGTGGCCAAGTAAGTCGGAGAGAGATTCCATCTTAAAATACAATATATATTCTGAAGGTATGCCTATCAAAGCTTCACTATGCCAAGTCTCAATATTTGGAACTCTCTGAGAGGGGAGTAGAGGATGAAGTGTTGAGCAAATCTGCTGTCTCCGGAAGCCCCTCTCCCTTTGCCTTGGGACAGTGGGTGGGACAGGATCTGGGCATGTCCCCGGAGCCGGCATGGAGCTCTCCACTCACATTCGGAGGGAGACACACACATAAGCGACACGGTGCACCCTCCTCCATCAGGGACGGCTCTTTCAACAAAAAGAAGTATTTCATTCATTCATTTGTCCACCTGGTCTGTGCTCGTGGGAGATGTTTTAGGCTGGGTTCTCTGGAGGCTGTCTCTGAAGCAGAGGTCTATATACAAGAGTTCATCAAGGAAGTGCTTTCTGAGGAAACCTGTGAGAAAGTAGAGGATGCGGTGGGAGGTGGAGGAAGCCAAGTGCAGGGTGACCTGGCAGAGCCCCGCCGAGGGTGACTCCAGCTGAACCAGCCAGGCCCTAGCAGGTCAGGCGTACGTGGCTCCTTCCATAGCATCCAGCCTCGCATACGACGAGCAGCAGTTAGTGTAGCTACTTTACTGTATTCATGTGCATTTTCTAAAGGTTTTCGGTAACAGCAAAAAAATGCACGCTTTTTTTTTTTCTGGCAACTCTGAGGCCTTCAAAACCTGCTTCTCAGAATGTTCATTGAACTGCAGTCAACCAATCTTCCTCTGTGCACCCCAATTCCACTTCAGGATCACCCATAACCAGGCCCCTTTATGAGGAGGGTGCTTTGGGGCCTGCATGGTGGGTCTATGCAGCACACATGAGCTCTGAGTTCCAATCCCAGCTCCGGCATGAACACGGAGGATGTCCCCAAATGCACTGCCTGGTCAGAGGAGTGAGATGGCGCGTGGCTGGCCCCATATACCGGGAAGTACAGAGGACACGAGGCCGATCCCCACGACTCAGCCCAGCCACGTGGGAACTGTGATCTCTGTTTCGCAGATGAGGAAGCCGAGATCAAATTCGGCGACCTGTGCAGAGTCGGAACTCAGGACGTGGCAGAGTTGAGGCTGGAGTCGGGGAGTTCGGCCAGGCTCTGCAAGGAGCTGGCTTCGGTTTGACACATTCCGCTTTCATCCGCCTGTGGAACTCACACTCTGGCGGGCACAACGCCAGACGATGTGCAGCTTCCTGACAGATCCCGGACTCCAGCAAGAGACAGGCAGCTCCGTCAGCACCGTCCGGACATTTGATAATTGACAAGTGACAGTCAGGGAATGCTCAGCAGTAAGAAGCGAAACTCTGAGTAGAGAGGTTCAGGGAAGACGCCCTTTCTGAGAGGATGTTTTTGAAAATCTAAGTGTCTTTGAAAGATTGAATAGTGCATGCAAAGGGCCCTAGAAACCATATACCTTCCTCAGCTTCCTCAGGTGCAGAACTTGGGAACACAGGCCTCCAAGTATGTGCTTGATTCTAAGTCCAAGCTGAAAATAAAATGAATCCAAAGTCCACTCAGGGTGAATGTGAGATCTCTCGTCTTATGACTCTGATGAGCAGCTGTCAAGGGGCAAAAAGAAAAAGGCCACAAACACTTAATTCCTCAGCTGGAAGCCTGGGGACACACCACAGGTGGCTGCAGGAAAGGCCAGCCCAGGCCCTCCTGCCGCCACCTTCACCCTTTAAATTAGACACAAGAACAGAAAAGCAAGCACCACTGTTCTCACTCATAGGTGAGTGTTGATGAACAAGTGAGATCACATGGACATAGGAAGGGGAACATCCCACACACGGGTATGTTGGGGGATGGGGGGGCTAGGGGAGGGACAGCACAGGTAGGGAGGTTAGGGAGGGATAACACTGGGAGAAATGCCTGATGTAGGTGAGCGGGGGCTGGAGGCAGCAAACCATCATGGCATGTGTGCACCTATGCAACAATCCTGCAAGATCTCCACATGTACCCCAGAACTTAAAGTACAATTTAAAAAAATAAGAAAGAAAGGCAAAGCTTGTCACCTGAGTAGAAAGGCCATTGCCGAGCCCCTGAGCCTCTGCGACACTGGGACTTGCCAGTGGCATCGGCATGCAGGCTGTCACCCCAGGCAGATTTCAGAAAGTCTCCAAGTGAAGCAGCAAGCCATGGGGAGGTGGCCACAGAGGCCACAGAGGCCTCAGAGGCCCCAGATGATGACCTGGGCCTTAATCTATTTTCCAGATTCCATCTGTGGGAGTTCCAGTGAGCGACTCTCTTTCCTGTGGGGGTAACTTATCAGCCTCCCAGGGTTTCGGAGCGGCCTCCCGCTGCTGACCTGAGATGTCCACGTAATCTCCCAACAGGGGTGACCTTATTTAGGCGATAGGATCTTATAACTTGAATAACTGACAATGGCCTCTCTGAACATGACAGATAACATATTTTCTGTCAACTACACCATGAACCAGTTTTCTACCTTTTTTTTAGATCGGAAATAAATGGAAAAGTGGAAGATCTTCTAAGATATTCCTGAAAGTGGTGACTGGGTGTCTACTCCACAGGAGGCACAGTGGCTCCTGAGTGCCATCCGAGTCTGGAGGAGCTCATGGTCTACAGGAAGAGGAAAACTCAGGGTAGAACCCACGTGGTATAGGGCAGGGCGCACGCACGGTCTGGAGAGAGGCCCGGCGCAGCCCTGAATGTAGGGGAGGATGAGAAATCTCATTCCTGGCAGAGAATTGGGACCGAGCCGCAGCAGGCACACACGACCATGTGACAACTGACCTCTGGAATGACATGGGCTCAACTGAACTTCACTGGAAGTCTCACCTCCAGAAGAGTGCACTGATCCCCGGCCAGTTAATGAGGAGCACGCCCTTATGTTTGCAGATGTCTAAAGAAAATGCACTTGGGAAACAGCTCACGTCTGAAACTCAAATCTCAGGAAAACTCACGAGGCCTCTTGTTGATGGTTCCTGTAGTAAACAAAAGGCTTTTTCCACCCAACAACTAGTTTTTGGGCTCTCACTATGCTGTCACGCTCTTGGACGGCACGCCCCCACGGAGGCAAGGAATAAGCAATGATCTTCTGGTCTGAATGGACCAATCTTGTGCCTGCATTCCTGAGAGAACACAGAGTTCCTGCTGGCTCTTATGGGTGGGAAAGGGCTCTGCACTGAGACAGGTCCCCTAAAAGTGACTTGGGAGGAATTAAAATGACCCAGAGAGGCGCAGTGTGGAAGAGCTGACCACGAGGATGGGCCTTCAGGAGGCTCACCGGCTCCTCATGCTTCCAGAGGAGGAAGCGTTTTGTGGCATTTGTATTGTGGCATTCCTGCACCCAGGGAAGGACATGAGTCCTTCCACCCAGAGTGCAGCTGGCAGGAGCCTTTCCTTTTGCCGGGTTTGGGTGCAGAGAGGCTCCCGCTTGCTTAGAAGAACCACCTTCTCAGCCCCAGTTCCTCTCCTGCACCTGCTCGGAGCAGGCCTCCTCTTCACTCCGCCAGCGCTTGGCCACCACTCCTGGGGCTTCCTCGAGTTCTCTCCGTCTTTATTCTCTCTTCTTATTGTGACCAAACACAACCTGACCATGAATTTCTAGCCAGAATCGCCTGCTCCTAAAGACTGCCGGCAAAAGCAGCCATCGGGATTTTCTCTGCCCAGAACCTGGATCACTCAAGCCCTGCCTTTCTGGCTGGACCTGCCACGTGCTGCCACCTCGGCCTCATGACATCAAGAGATGTTCTATGCTTCCTGTTTGACTCAGGCTTCTAGACCAGCTGGAACATCTCAGAGCTGATAAAACTCTCAGCCCCTTCCCTGCCGCACAGTGCCCCATCCTTCCCCTTCTTGGATTCTCCAGCTCGGGAATCTCACACCACAGTCACAACATAACGTGACCCACATTTACCCATCTCCTGGAGCACAGGGAGCTTGTCCTGCTCTCCAGGGGCTGCCCTGTCGCCCAGCAGGCACCTGACACACAGTAGATGCTCAGTAAATGTTAACGAGCCCATGCAGACTGAAGAGGCTTTGCATTCAAAAAGAGGAAGAAGCAATCACAGTCCACACACCTCGGTTAGAAGCCCTGTGTGTTCCATGGGTGTGAAAGGGACTGAATGCACCATCTGACGTTCACAGTGGGATCCATGAGTGGGAAGTACAGGCAGCTCAGCCTGGGAGCGAACAGTCATGCCTCCCAAGGGCTTCTGTAAGAAACACCCAGCCGTGAGCCGAGCCCATCCCACAAAGCTAGTCTTTCAGGAACCCACGCGAGATCAAGTCATAAGCGTGCGGTTTGCTGGAGTCATGGTGACCAGGAGAACTCTCATCTTTCCACAGTCATGAAGATTTTCTCCAAACTCACAAAGTCCCGGAGTTTTACTATGTGACCACGGACAGCACTTAAAGTCTCTGACGTTTTCTACTTAAAAGATAAAATTCAGAGGAGAGGGAGGGGTGGACAGCATTACCAGGCAGCCAATTCCACACTGCCTTGCACTGCCCACGAGAGGGGAGCACTTCCCTGCACCAGGGATCCTGAGCTCGGCGGTGGCCTTGCTTGGACTGAAGGGGTCGAAGTGAATCTACTCTAGGCCACGTACCAGCCGTGGTGTTCCTGAGCCTCTCGTCCCGTGCTCCGCTGTGGAAAGCACATGGAGGGCTGACCCCAGCCCCGAGCAGAGGTGCCAGAACCTGTACAAACCCCAGATGGTGCTAGATCCGTGTTGGGCAGCTCCTGAGCGTGAGCGTCACCAGGATGGAGCAGGGCACGGGGTGAGCTGACGGTCTGGACCCGGGAGTGAACCCAGAGGAGGCCTGCAGAGCAGACATAAGGCGTCACATCCGGGGGCAGGTGCGCAGTGACTCACTGACTCACAGTAATACCCCTGACCTGCGGAGCCTCCCAGAAGGGCAGCCATGTGGACACAGTGCAGACCGAGGTGCAAGCAACCATCTTTGCAATGGCGAGTAGACGCTGATGATTAAGTCCACACATTTTACCCAACAGGATCCAAGATAAGGAACTCGTCTCAAAGACCAGGGTGTATTCATTTGAGAGCCTTGTCTCTGACCGTTTGACCACTGGCCCCTTCCTGCTTCCAGAAGAGGGTGCAGTCGGAGACGCCATCTTCAGGCGGCGTGTAGGCGGCCGGGTCCATCCGCTGCTCTCTTCTCTCCCTTCTCTGGCAAGGCCTGTGAGCAGCAGGACCTCGTCATTCTGCTGCACTTTCCAGAGCACTGCCCTCCAGGAGGGGCACACAGCGGGGGCGGGCACGCCGCTCAGCATCAGGCGCACACTTGGGGGGTGGGGGCATCCTGAGGCCATCCCCAGGGGTGAACAGTGGCATGGGAGGTGGCGCCAGAGGCCAGTAGCTTTGGATTCTCAGAAACACCTCTGAGGCCAGGGTGTGACTCCAGCCTCGCTGCGCCTGCCACCCATGTTAGACGTCATCACACAGCGTCTGTCTCCTGTACGCTTTGTCACACGATGTGCTGATCGGACTCCAAACAGCAGCTGATTTGGATGAAAACACTCTTGTATTTTCAGATGAAATAATATTAATTTGGACAGTGAGTATCTGATCAGAATTCCGTGTAAATGTTTAAATGGAGTGCCTGGGGAAGAAGGACGCCTGGTTAATTGTGAATTAATCACGGATAATTCATTACTTACAGGATCCTGCTCGGCTGGGGCACCTCTGGGCTCAGGATCTTAGAAGTCTGCAGACTCCAAGCCGAACCCAACGTGGTGAAGGTGGTTTTGCCTTGGGTGCTGCCTGACAATGCTAAACAGGAAGCCGGGATGGGCGCAGCCTCCCGTGCCAGTCACCATCGTGGGTGGTGTTTGTTCTGAGACACCACAGGGTCCAGGACCCAGAGAGAAGCAGCAGGTCAGGCCACAGTACCCAGGATGCCCCTGGAAACCTCTCCTCATGCCAAGTCCCCAGAAGTGGGGCTTCTCCCGGGACCTGCGTCCTCACTGCCCCTGCATGAGAAACTGGGCAGAAACGGGGCTGAGCAACCTCATCTTCCCTGCAGAGGAGTCTAATTTACTAATGCAGGAGTGGCTGGTCTGAGAGGAAGAGCACAGTGGCTGGAAGGAAGAGGCCTGGCTGAACATGGACAGCAGAACTGAGGAGGGTGGGGTTGCCCAGAGAAGTCTGAGAGGGCGGGGAGACAGACCAACCTCCATGGGGCAGAGCGTCAGGGAAATCTGGGAGGGTGGGGAAACATGGCTATTGCCTCAGGCATGGGAAACAGTGGCTGGAAGGTGGAAGACAGAGCTTGTTTCAGGGTATGCAATCAAAAACCTGGGAGGCAAACAAAAACCTTTCCCCCTCCCTGTCCTTACTCAGCCGTGTTCCTGCTCCCCGCCTGGCACCTGCACACCCGTGGCCTCTGTCCATCCTCCTGTGGCTGCCATGCTTAGAACAGCACCACCTCCTGCCTGCAGCCCATGACAGCCCCGGCTCCAGTGTCCCCTCCCTCAGTCCAGCAGCATCAACGTCACTCATCCAGAGTGCAGATCTGATCACCACTCACTTTAAAAACTCTTCAGTAACTTCCCATGCCTTTTGTAAAAGCAGCAGACCCCCAGCCAGGCTGCCCATGGAAGCCCCCGGCTTTGTACCTCTCCCCAGGTTGAAGGTCTCAGTTCTTGTCACCAGAGCGCACCTCATACACAGCCATCCTTGTGATTGGCAGATTTGGTGCCTGTGAACCTGCCTACTTGCTAAAATCCACCTGTAACCTTCACGCCAATACCTGGGGTACACTCGCAGCCATTTGTGGACGTGGACGTGAGAGCCCCCACTTGGGCAGGCAAGGGCTCCAGCTGTGGGATCACAGCGGATTCCACGGGCAATGGAGGCTCCGGTCACCTGAGGCACAGGTTCCATGCCCATCCTCCTTCCTTCACCTCTCAGACTGTAAACAAGGCTTCTTTTGGAGGTACAGTTAGTGACGTGTTTTTGCATTTCTGCGGGTGAGTTCACAGTTTAAAATGGCCACAGGTGCAGTCTCTACTTCTGTCTCGGGATCCTGGGAGCAAGGGGCCATGACATGCGTCATGCAGAAACTGTGGCTGGAGCAACCACGTTCAGGTGAGAGGCGCGGTGCTGCCGGCCAGGGACGACACGGATTACACAGGCGCCTTTAAACAGAAACACACGTCACACTATGACACGTGCTGGTCACTGATGAAAACGCTGTGACCAGAATCTTGCAGGACTCTAACCGTGATGGTTCATTTTCTGTGTCGAGTTGGCCGAGCCATGGTGCCCAGATATTTGGTGAAACATTATTCTGGGTGTTTCAGTGCAGTGTTGCTGGATGGAACTAACATTTAAGTCAGCAAACTGAGTAAGGCCGACCCCTCCCTGCCGTGCATGGGCCTCGTCCAGGCTGCTGAAGGCCTGAAAGGACAAGGACGGAGGCCCAGAGCAGGGGGTTCCCCTGCAGGTGCTCCCCACCCTAGACCGAGGTATCTGCTCTTCCGCCAGCCCACCCTGAGCACTGTGGACTTGCCAACCCCACAATCACATCAGCCAATTTCTAAAAACCTCTCACTCTTTCTACACACACACACACACACCCCTTTGTTTCTGCTTCTCTGGAGAACCCTGACTGATAAACTTCCTGCATTTCCTCCAAGATCAAGCGTTCAGAATTCACTAATTCAGTGCTTATGGTGACTTTACAAGACAGAACCTCCTCGAGTAACTGGAAGGGCTGCCCTGCACTCCCCCAAGTGACCAGAAGGGCTGCCTTGTGCTCCCATCTAAGTGCCCTCCCCACCTGCCACTTATGTCCTGAGGTTTTCCTGAGCCCGTCTGCACCTCCCACCACATGAAGGCATCTCTGCCTCCCTAGACCCCTCCCATGTGCCCCAGTCACACCTGGGCTCACGCCTCTTGTCACACCTGGTACAGAAATGGCATGCAGTGTTTGCGGAGTTGTTCTCTCACCTTTGGCACAGGGCCAGCGGCATTCCTGGCACACAGACACCACATGACACCAGAGTCATCCAATGAGAGCCCCCACTTGAGCAGCCAAGGGCTCCAGCCAGGGATCACAGCCGTTTTCACGGGCAATGGAGGCACAGTCCATGGTGCAGGGGTGCATGGAGGGCACCCAAAGGAGCTCCTACAGAAACGCCGATACCCCGGGGACAGTGTGGGCAGCACCTGCACTCGCTCTTCCTCTCGAGGACTTAATGGCTACAGTGAAATCAGAGGCCTGCTGGGGAGCCGGGTGGTGCGGGGTTCTCCCAGTAGCACTGGGCTCCTCACGTTGGTAGGGTCTGGAGGAGGGGGGCTCAGGGAAGCTCTGTTTCTGTGGGCTCACCGGAAGGCATTCGAAACTGATCAGCATTCACATGAAAGTAGCCAAAGACAGCGCCTTAACGAGGACCCAGGCTGGGGTCGGCAGGGAGTGCGCGTGGGCGGCCTCCCGTGCTGTGGGTCTGGAAGCCTCTGGCCTCAGGAGGCGCCTGCACCCTCCCTCCTCTGCTGATCCAGCTTGCCATGAGCCCTAGCCGAGAGAGAGCTGGCATTTTCTGTCACTCTGGAGAAAATATCTAGAATCAGCGAGTTGTGAAAGCTTCAAGGAAAGTGAGATGGCAGTTAAGTGAGAACATCAAGGAAGCAGATTTCCGTTCAATAGCTCATTAAAAACGGCAAAGCTCTTCCACAATTCCAGCTGTCCCCATGCAGCTGTGTGTCTGGAGCGGGGGTGAGCATCCCCGAGGAGGGGAGGCACAGGGAAGGATGGGGCTGTGGGGACTCACTGGAGAAGAGATTGCTAAGTTCCTGGAGGCTTTTCCAACTTTGAGGACCCCAAAAGCGTCTTGAGTGGCTTCCTGACTTGAGAACTGTCCGCATCAGCCTGGTTTCCTGCACAGGTGTGTACCGTGGTGGGAGCTGTGCCGTCGGATGAACCAGGACCCTGGCGGAGGGAGAAGGAGTAGCAGCGGGGCTCCCATGGCACCTGCTGCCTGTGGCTGAGGGGAGCCCATCAGGGCACCAGCCTCACCCAGCCCAGCAGAGACCTTGCACAGAGAACATGATACAACCACAGCTGAGGCCCCACCTACAGCTCCCAAGTCACCTTCCCAGCTCACTGCCGTCCTCCGGCCTCAACCCTTCTGGTGACATTGATGAGAATTTTATGTGGATGGTAGCCAAGGCTGACAGAGTTAAAAGTGAGAAATTTCCTGTCCAAACACTTGGGCTCAAATCCTGGGCTGAGAACTAAGGGCTATTTGAATGCCTGTGAGTCAGTTTGTCTCTCTGTAACTCAGTTTCCTTCTCTGTCAGATACACTGATATGGGGTTGGCTGTGAAGGAACATGAGCTCCTACTTTGCACCATGAAGCTCTGGGCAGATCCCCACTCATGGACGGTGCCAGGAAGTGTGGAATGATGTCCCCTGCCAGCACGATCACATTTTCACATGGTGACCAGCGTCTGTCACTAACAGAATTGGCTCAAATCACATGTGATCAAAAGAACAATAATGTTGAGTTATTTTTTAGCACCCTGCTCTTTGACACTTTTTAGGAGTTCGAAGTCAGAGGTTTTTTTTGTTTTGTTTTTGTTTTGTATTTGCCTAATGCATTATCTCTAAGGCTAAGTGGGTTTTGGGGAAAAAAAAAAAAAAACAATCTTAAGAGCATCCCATCCATTCTTTAAAAATTTTTTTTCTGTGAATGAATGAGATTCAAAATGGGGGTGTGACTCATCCCCAAGCTGTATCATTTGTTGCAATGCTTTCCGATGTCACCGTGGAAAACTCCACTAGAAATAACCAATTTCTGAATGATATTGGTGAAAAGGAAAATCACACTGATGAGCAAGGTCATCAATTTAAGATGTGAATAGCTATTGTCAACATAAACACCAAACAATCTTCCCTGATGTACAATTAAAACTGCACTCCAGCTCTGATCAGTTTTAACATGCTGGCACGCTCTGCAGAGAGGCAGCCTGGAGAAAACTCCCGTCCTGGAGAAGCCAGCTTCAGTCTGGCCGTCTACCTGCATCTCCCACAAAGAATACGACTTGGGAAGTATCACTCGACCACTTTGAGCCTGCTTCCTGCCTGAAAAAATGGAGTTAGAAACACCTGGGGAGGTGGGTGAGCACTAAAGATTCAGCAAAGGTAGGGTAGTTGTAACTGGCACGTTCTGGCTCACACGGTAAATATGGGTACTCTTCCCCATGCCGAATGCAGAGCAATCATTATAGAAATAAAGGGACTACATCCATTGCTTTGGAACCCCAAAGAAGAGAAACGTCTTCTGCATGCTGATGGCAACACGAGCCTTACAGCACTCCACAACCAGGGCATCAGTGAAAGCGAAGGGGCCTCTCAGCTCCGGCACTGGACAGATGGGTCTTCCCCCGAAGCACCTGCATGAGAATGGGCAGCTCAGAGGCATCGGCACTTGGTGAGTGCGGATGACAGAAGCATCATGCCCAGGTTCCAGCACTCAGTCTACCACTCAGTAGCTGACAACCTTGGGCAGTTTCCTTAACTGTTACTGTGCCTGGATTTTCTCAGAGGATTGTGAAAGCATTAAGCAAGTGTATGCATGGGCAATATTTGGAACACATTCTAAGTTCTCAATTAAAATCAGCCATTCCTTTAGATCAGAAGTCAGGAAACTACCACCCCCACCTATTCATGTAAATAAAGTTGTATTGGAAGACAGTTTTCCCATTCACTTACTGGTTGTCAGTTGCAGTTTTCATTAAGACTTGAGAAACTGAAACAGACCACAGGCTGTGTAAACCTAGAATATTTACTGTCTAGCCCCTTACTAGAAAAGTACGCTGACCCTGTTCTAAGTTTACCACACGGTTCACTTCCATTCACAGGAATTATTCATGATGTCTGGGTGTAGCCATGAGCTTGTCTCTTTTAGGTCCGCTAGTCCACAGGCAGCCTAGGGAGACACCTGGCCATCCCCACCACAGGGCAGGAACCCACATGGGTCTCTGCACCATGTGCCACGGTGGGCAGGCTCCTGGCCACCCCCATGTGACCTGAGTAACAAGGACACCAGGCCCCTCTGATCCCTTTTTCCATCTTTCCCAGGGTCTAGGAACTGAAACTCCAGACCCTAAACATTCTTAATGAGTGAGTTTAATTATCACATTAACATTTACCACTTTAAAAAAAGTCGTCAGTTTTATGCTGTTATTCCAATTAATTGTGTTGGGAAACACTGAGCCTGAGCTTCAAAGAATGAGGTGCTGGTTTTTGAAGTATGATGCTGTTTGATAATGGAATCGTCACAGACTTCAGCATCTGGAATGGGCTGGAATATCATGTAACGTTTTACATCTACACATGCCAGCAGTATAGGTCCATGCACACATGCAAATGGAGAGACATCCTACATGGTACCATCTTATTTCCAGTTAGCATCTGGAAATAGCCATTGATCACGTTTCTGTTCATTCCGTTGGCCTCTAAGCACTATTGACAAACATACGTCAGAGTGTGACCACTTTGTCACTTATCTTCACCAGATATCACAGGGTTGGGGTTTCCCTAGGGTCCCCTTCAGCAACCTCTTGGCGTCACAGCATGAAGATGGGAACTACTTAGCTGGACAAGGTGGCCACATTCACATCTGGTTGTGATGCTTGTATTTGCGTCAAGTCCTCTCCCTCCTTGCAAGTGGCGGGCGGCCATGGCCATCACCACAAACACGGTGGACAGGAGGATTATTGGTGCCCATCTCCAGCACCCAGCACTGGCCAGGTCAGGCTGTGGGATGGAGGATTCTGTGCAGGGGAGAAGTAAGGTCAGACTGAGTCTGAGACCGGGCCCCAGGTAGGCAACTCAGTTAGTTATTTACCCCACTCACACACGTGACAGGCAAGGTGGCTACTGGTCATTACCTCAGTGACAGGGACAAAGCAGGCCTAGTGAGTGGCCATCCCAACAGGAGACAAGCAAAGCCCAAGTGGGTTTCCCCACGGAGGAGAAACCCCAGCTCCAAATCTCAAAAACCCACCTGCAAACCCCAAATCCGGGGCTAAGAGTCCTTCCCCTCTGTTCACGGCGCCCTCCGCACCTGCCTTACCACCTGTTGCAGACGTTCTTAGTCTCACTTCCTGTTTCTCCCCGAAGAACACTGCGTTCCTTGAGGACAACAGCTATGCACTGTATTAATCACATATGTCCTCCTCATCACACAGTTATTTGGCATGACTTGCAGGTCTCCAAACAGCTCAGAATTCTCTGAGAAAATTTAAGTGAGAAAAAAAAGTAAAGGTAGAAAAATTAAAAGCCAGAGGTAATATCAGTAAACAAACTCATTTGAAGACGAATGATATTGAACTGTCAGTATGTGACCATTCTTTAAACCTGTAAATGTGGTGTTTTCCTGTGCTCCACTTCAATGCTTTATCTCTGCTTCCTCGAAGTCTAATGACCTGTCTCAAACCTATTAGGTATTCAACGAAGAGGGAAGAAAAAGAGAAAGAAAGGAGAAGAAGGAGGGAGAGAATGAGGGAGAGAAGGAAAGAGAGAAAGGTAGGAAGGACAGAAGGAGGGAGGGGAAAGGAAGAAATAAGGAGAAAAAGAAGGGAAGGGGAGGGAAGGGAAGAGAAGGGAGGAAGGGGGGAAGGGAGGAAGAGAGGAAGAAGGAAGGAGGAAGGGAGGAAGGAGGAAGGGAGGAAGGGAAGAAGGGAAGAAGGGAGGAAGGAAACAAAGGGAAGGGAAGGGAGGGAGGGAGGCAGGGAGAGAGGAAGAGAGTGATGAACAACATGGTTTTCTATTCTGTTGGAGAGAGTGACCCTTCTGAGGTCCAGTTGAGTCCTCTTGTGGGTCCCCTCCCCATGATATGGTGGGGAAGGGCACTGTGAGCAGGGAAAGACCATTTTATCTATTTCCCTTCAAGAGGAAGAGCCCCATCGTACAAAGGAAAGATAAAAGGAAACAGTAAATTCAGCCACCAGGTTCTTCCAGACATTATATAAAAATTAAGTAAAAATAACTGCAGTGTAATACAAGGATAAGAACAGATACTTGGCATATTTATAATATGAGGTAGGGAAAGCATGCTTGCTATTTTAACAGATAAGTCACCAGAAGGATAATGGCTCAAGCACTGTGGAAGGTTTTTTTCTCACCCACAAAACAGAACCTGGAGGCTCAACAGGCCAGCAGGGCACAGCCCCTTCAGAGCTCAGGCTGAGAAGACTGCCACCTTTGACAGAGGGCTTCAGACGTGGTCCAGGGGGCTGTCTCAGGTCAGCGGGAGGGTGGGGGACAGGATGGGACATTCCCAGATGGGGCCCATGGTGTGTGTGTGCACTTTCCATGAGGTAGCACGAAGCCACATGGCTCCACTTCATTACATAGGAGGCTGGAATACTGTTTAGTTGTCTGTCCCAGAAGAAATCATGAATTGAGATCAATAGCCAGAAATCTCTACCTGTTGCTCAGCCCAGCAGGAGAGGCCAAAGCCCTCCTTTAATCACAGGTGGTGATACGGTTTGGCTGTGTCCCCACCCAAAGCTGAAATTATAGCTCTCATAATTCTCACATGTCACGAGAGGAACCCGTGAGCGGTAACTGAATCTTGAGGACAGGTCCTTTCCCTGCTGTTTCCATGAATGTGAATAAGACTCATGGGACCTGGTGGTTTTATAAAGGGGAGTTTCCCTGCATACGCCCTTTTTTACTGTGGGTAAAATGCTATCAAACAGCATCACTGTTACAGATAAATCTTTTGCAAAAGGAAGAGTCAATCGTGTCAGATGTGCCTTCCTCCTTGTTTGCCTTCCACCACGTTTGTGAGGTGTCCTCAGCCATGTGGAACTGTGAGTCCATTCAGTCTCTTTTTCTTTATAAGTTACCCCCAGTCTCAGGTATGCCTTTATTAGCAGTGTGAAAAGAGACTAATATGAGTGGCAAATGAAATTTTTTCATGATGTAGAGAAAAAATTAATGACTATTCAAACGGCCTTATGAGACAGGTCAACTGAGACTTGCATTTTGCCAGTGGTAAAATGGAGACAACACATGGTGTCACTGCTACAGAAAGAAACAAGACTCAATGCTCCAGATTTCATTCGTGTCCTCACTCATCTGAATGAGGACTAGCATCTTCTGTGTTTGGCACTGTTCCGCATGGTAAGGACAGAGAGAACCAACCTGGAGTGGAGAAGAGCTTGGGGGATATTGGCTGGGAGCCCAGCAGCAAGTCCAGGTGCACATTAATGCCAGCAGAAGCACACCTGAGACATTGCAGGTTCTGTTCCAGATGATATTCAGTCAATCCAGAATAGCAACATAAAGTGAGTCACACAACGAGTACCATTTCCCACTGCCTATTAAAAGTTACATTTATACTACATTGGAGTCCATTATGTGTACAACAGCATTATGTCTAAAAAATGTACAGAACTTAAGTAGGAAATATGTCATTGCTATAAGAAAGGTCAGGAAGTCACATCTTTTTGCTGGTGGAGGGTTTTGCCTTGATGCTGACAACTGCTGGTGGGTTAGGTGGTAGTTGTTGAAGGCTGGGGTGGCTGTGGCAATTTCTGAAAATAAGACGATTAAGTTTGTCACATTGATTGTGTCTTCCTTTCACAAAAGATTTATCTGTAACAGTAATGCTGTTTGATAGCATTTTACCCACAGTGGAATTTCTTGCAAACTTGGAGTCAATAGTCTCAAACCCTGCCACAGCTTTCTCAACTAAGTTTATAGAATATTCTAAATCCCATGTTGTCATTTCAACAATGTTCACAGCATCTTTACCAGGAATAGATTTCATCTCAAGAAAACACCTGCTTTGCTCATCCCTAAAAAACAACTCCTCATCCATTTGGGTTTAATCATGACATTGATGCAATTCAGTCCCATCTTTGAGCTCCATTTCTAATTTTAGTTCTCTTTCTATTCCTACCACATCTGCATGATTTCCTCCACTGAAGTTCTGAACTCCTCAAAGTTATCATGAGGAATGGAATCAACTTCTTCCAAACTCCTGCTCAGGGTGATATTTTCACCTCCTTCCTTCCATGAATCACAACTGTTCTTAATGCCATCTAAAATGATCATTTATTTCCAGAAATTTTGCAACTGATTTTGCCCAGATCCATCAGAGAAATCACTATCTGTGGCAGCTAATGCATTATAAAATATATTTCTGAAGTAAGACTTGGAAGTCAAAAATACTCCTTGATCCATGGGGAGTAGAATGGATGCTGTGTTGGCAGGCATGAAAACAATATTCATCTCCCTGTATATCCCCATCAGAGCACTTGAGTGACAAGATATATTGTCAATGAGCAGTAATATTTTGAAGAGAATCTTATTTTCTGAGCAGTAGGTCTCAACAGTGGGCTTAAAATATTCAGTACATCATGCTGTAAACAGATGTGCTGACATCCAGGCTTTGCTCTTCTATTTTCAGTGCACAGGTAGAGTAGAATTAGCATAATTCTCAAGGGCCCTAGGATTTTCATAATGGTTAATGAATATTAGCTTCAACTGAAAGTCACCATCTGCCTTAGCTTTTAACAAGAGGATCAGCCTGTGCTTTGATGCTTTGAAGCCAGACACTGATTTTCCTCTCTAGCTCTGAAAGTCCTAGATGGCATCTTCTTTCAGTAGAAGGCTGTTTGGTCCACATGGAAAATCTGTTGTTGAGTGTAGCCATCTTCATCAATGATCTCAGCTGTATCTTCTGGATAAGTTGCTGCAGTTTCTCAATCAACACTTGTTGCTTCACCTTGAACTTCTATGTTATAGAGACAGTTTCTTTCCTTAAACCTCATGAAACAACCTCTGATAGTTTCATACTTTCCTTATGTAGTTTCCTCACCTCTATCAGCCTTCATAGAATTTAAAAGAATTAGAGGCCTTGCTCTGGATTGGGTTTTAGCTTAAATGAATGTTATTGCCACTTTGACCTTCTATCCAGACCACTCAGACTTTCTCAGTAACAGCAATCAGGCTGTTTCACTTTTTTATCATTGGTGTATTCACTGGAGTAGCACTTTCAATTCCTTCAAGAACTTTTCCTTTGCATTCACAAGCTGGTTAGCTGTTTGGTATAGAAGGCCTGACATTCAGCCTATCTCAGCTTTTGACATGCCTTCCTCACTCAGCTTGATCATTTCTAGTTTCTGATTTAATGTGAGAGGTGTGAAACTCTTTCTTTTGCTTGAACACCTAGAGGCCATTGTAGGGTTATAATTGATCTGAGCTCAATCTTGCTGGGTCTCAGGGATTAGGGAAGCCCAAGGAGAGGGAAATACATGCCAGTGCCAGGGGACTGCTGGGAGATGGGGAAGAGCTTTCAAGGGCCACAGTACCCTAGAGTCTCAGTACCTAGCCTTGTCTGATATAGTCCACTCTGACTCCCCAGTCATGGCAGCCAGTGAATCCCTGTGTTCTTCAAGCTCCTTCAAGTTGTGAGCTTGTAGTTTGCAAGAAAGTGGAAAAGTGGGAGAGCGGAAGGGCAGGCAGCTGAGACAGTTGACGATGACATGGTCAGGGAAGGCCACAGGGTGAGGTGGGCTCGGGGAGGTGACATCTGTGGGAAGTGACATCTCTGGGAAGTGACAAGGGCTCTGTGGCATAAAGTTAATAAATAATGAAACAGCCCTGTGACTGGCTGGCAAAAGAAAGTCCCAGGAAGGAGCCACAGAGGAAAAAGTGAAAGCCGGGAGAGAGCTGGAGACATTTGGGTAACAGCTTGTCGTCCTGAGGAGGGGAAGCAAACAGACCAGTGGGGGTGAAATGGACTTGAGTCAGGGGAGGCAGATGATGCAGGTGGAAGAGCTCATCCACGGTCCAGAGCAGCGAGAGTCACGCATACACACACGTGAAGGGAGAAGATGCAGATTATTGCATGTCCTGGAGAACATATGCCAGGCACTGGTGAGTAGAATCCAGACTCGGCCAGCCCTGTGTCCTGTGTCCTTTCTTCAATCTCACCATTTTTTAGTTTTAGGGAGAGGAGAGATATGATTTCCTTTATGGTATTAAAGGGTCACTCTGATGCATAGAAGCAGAAAGACAAGCTAGGGCAGCAGCTGGGTCAAGGACTCATCCGGAGTTGATGAGGCTGAGCCAGGGAGCAGAAAGGAGTCTGGTGGACTCAAGGGATCTGGAGGCGGGGCCAGTGGGCTCTACTGCAGCCTTGATGGGACAGGCATGGAGCCGAGGGGGAAGCGTGGCTCTGGAAGGGGGTAGGCATGTTCCAGAAGACAGGAAGCCAGCAGGGCCACCGGCTGACACGGACGCTGTGCCCACGATGGTGTACCCGGTGTTGGCCTCTGAGTCTGATGATCTGTCCATGTCACAGGATTTGCTCCTCAGTCTACAAAAGTGATGATTTATAAATCACTCAGAATCCTGTTTTTCCAAAATAAAAATACAGACTCTCTTATGATAATAAGGTTGAGATAGAGGATATAAATGTGAGGAAACCAAAGAACCGATGCTCTGTGAAGCTCCAGCCGACCTTGGGTTTGAATGTGACACATGGCTCACAGGAGGGCAGGCCATGCCCTGACTCACGTCAACCCCGTGGTCAGAGATCGCATGCACACAATGCAGTTGCCAGGGTGTGTGGAAGCCACTCTGGCCCCTGGGATTTAGACACACCTGGGTATGTTAATGACCAGGCAGGTTGGGCCTACTGTCCAGAGCAGCAAGAGTCACACATACACACACGCGAGGGGAGAAGATGCAGATCATTACCTAACTCTATCCGCGTGAGGGGCTGAGCAGCCTCCAGAGGGAGAAAGAGAATCGTGTTAAGAGAAGAGGGAGCTCGGGCAGACACCTTAGATGACGCTGTTGCTTCAACTGATCTCCAGAGACAGAGGCTCACCAACCAAGATATAAGTCCTGTAGCGGGAAGAGAAAATATCAGCAACGATCACAAAAAGTGATTCTGCTAACATCTCTGTAGGGTCTAGGTGAATGCCGCTGCCCCAAGTTCGTCCCCAAGCAGCCCTGTTCTCACAGCAGAGAGCCCCAGCATCAGTAGACACAGCCAGCCCTGCAGCAGTGCTCAGTAGGCAGGTGCCTGGCAGGTCCGGTGGAACCAAGGACAGGGAGCAGGTGTGGCTGGGAAAGGTGCAGGAGTCTGGGAGTGGCCAGGATAATTGGAAGGTGCTGCTGAATGCAGGGCTGACACCGCAGCATCAGAGGAGGTGGGGAAGGAGATAGCTGCCAACGGGTCTTTCCTGGAAGACCTGTTATGTCAGGTGAGACACTCTGGGGAACTCCAAAAACAAAAATAAAATAAAATAAAATACACAGGGGAAATTATGCCCGGAACGAATTTCCTATGCAAGAGATGAGGCTGGAGCCAGAGACATCGAGGCCACAGACAACAGTGACATCCCATGATCAAGTGACATGCTCTCCCAGGCACCCTCCGACAACACTCACCCAGACCCAGTCTGAGGGCCCCGGGGGGACTGTAGCCTCTCCCTTCTGCACAATCCTTTCTTTAAAAAGTTCTCTCAGTTTATGCTGACTTTTTTCCTGATGGTTTGGTTATGTGCCATTGTTCTCAATCAATAATTTAACATCTAATTCCAAAAACAAAACAATAAGCACCTCCTGACGTCTGTGGAAGTGTATAATTAACCACTTTTGCAAATGTCTTCCTTTCACATATTTCTTTAAACTTTCCGAGATATTTTGAAGCTCTTTTTTAATAAAGAAGCTATTTTTAACCAAATGTGAATACTGGTCATTTCATGGGTTGGGATGGAGTATTTTTAAACAAATCTTAATGCCTTTCCCATACAGATGCCTCAGCTGGGTGTTGCAGCCAAGATGGAAAGTGATGGTGGCGGCAGGCCCAGCCCCCTCTGCACACAGCCTCCCACGGGACCCGCGAAGGTTACGGGTTCTGATGCTGGTGTCTCCAAAGCATCAGCTCCTGACTCAAGGAGCTGTCACAGAAGAGAGATTCGAAGAAGTGCGTTGATAAAGCCTTATGTTTATAAAAGCCACATTGCTTGTGGCAGAAAAGTAGGGAAATAAAGAAAAAGTATGAAGAAGAAACACAAAGTACCCATGACATCGACATCTCAAAATAACATCGTACTTTCCTTAGTCCCAGTTCCCTCACTCCACATGGGAATAGTGTGGGTGATGAGGGTTGTGGTGGGAGTCACGGTGAATGTCATTAGCCCACCCTGAGTGGGGTGTGGCCTGGCTCACAAGGTGACCTGTTCACAACAGCCACACCCAGGCCTCCTGGAGCCATCCGAGGTCCAGCCCTCTATTTACTGCCCCTGGAAGCTCGCCCACCCACAGGTAACTGAGTGGCCTCTTCCTTCACAGTTTGTGCCCCTGCTCACTCACACCCTGCCCGTTTACACCCACACCAACCAGAGTTGGCTTTTCTTAAGACTCTTCCCAGCGGAGGGAAGGTTAATTTATACACCAGGCAGACCAGGCAGTAAGTCCAGCGCTGCGATGCAACCCGGCCATCAGTGAGAACTTCCAAGTGCTCACCACTCATCCAAGCTCTGCGTGCAGCACCAGGAATCCTGACCGCCATGTTACACACGCTCTGTTTCCTCCCTTTCTCCACACATGAGAAACCCAAGTCCAAGCTTAATGAAGGTGCTTGCCCAGGATCAAAAATCTGGAGAGTGACTGGTTTGGGATTCAAACTCCAACCATCTTCTCCCAGAGCCAGTCCTCAAAGCTGGGCACTCAACGGCTGATACAGCAGTGATCCCGCAGAGGGAGGATGTGGGAAGATGCCTTCATTTTGAACTATTCCCGTTCTTCTCCCTTTTCTAGAGTTGGGTAGATTGCAGATTATCTGCCCAAACAAAAGCTTTCAGTGAGTTTTGACAGGAACAACTCTGTGCCAGGCACCCTTCTAAACTCAGATAATTAGACATTAAATTAGGCAACCTCTGCCCCAGAGGTAGCCATGGCTACCTGAGAGGTAGCCATGCCTGTAAGCACTTGCAACGTAAGGCGGTGGGAGTGGGGGCTGCAGATGGGAAGTCCAGGGGATAAAGGGTGGAGGGTAAAGTGCTCCCAACCCATCCTGTGGACCTTGGAAGCCCACACTCCTGGAGACCCCACCCTCCTGGAAGCCCACCCTCCTGTGAGCCCACCCTCCTGGAAGCTCGCCCTTCTGGAAGCTCACCCTCCTGGAAGCCCATCCACAGATAACTGAGTGGCCCCTTCCTTCACAGTTTGTGCCACTGTTCACTCACACACTGGTTCGGGAAACATCTGCCAGCCCACAGGGACGCTAAGTGGTCTTGTGAGGATGTTTTCCTCCCAAAGGCTGAGAATAGAGGCTCAGCACATGCCCTTCACCGCTTGACCCAGCCAGATGCTGCCAGAGTCCTCAGTCTATCAACACACCCCAGCGTCAGAGGGGAGACTCTTCAAATTCCCTCGGTGACATCTCAAAAGTCCCGGAGGAATGATCACTCTAACAACTTTTTTTTTTCATCATGTCAATATTTTCAATAAACAGCCCTTCTGCTTGAGTGCTCTTAGGAATGTGATTAACATAATTTCCTTCGCTTTTTCAAAATTTGATGTTTCCAGGCTATTTTGGCAGAAGCATAATGCACGCTGACTGGGGCGCGGTGGTGACATGATGCTCTTGTTTAGTTTCCATGTGAATATCACTACTGGAGTAGAACCACTGCCCTCCGGCGTGCGGATCCCCAGCTGATCCATCACCAGCAGATCCTCAGCCATTTCTCTGTGGCATTTTCATGAAAAATGCAGTTATTTCCTGGAAGGAAAGGAACCCATAAACTCTGGAGCTGTTGACCGAGTTGATTCTGTGCACAGTTTGATGCTTCCTTCTTGTTCAAATGTCAGTTCATATTCCACCTCCTCCAGGAAGCTTCCCTGGTCTCCTCCCCAGTCTTTGTCAACAGAATTGAGTCACTCTTTCTCCTAGCTAAAGTAAGTCTTTTAAAACATCTTTAGTATTGAGTTTATAATAAATACTTTACCCAAAGTCATGTGTTGCTCTATCTGGTCCTCGTCATAAACATCACTAAATTTCTTGAGGCTGGAAGCAAGCTCTGGCTGCCAGCACAGGGCCTGGTATGGAGCAGGTGCTTGGGGCTGCTGCACATTTCTGGCAATCGCATCCCTCACCTGACCTGCAGGCTGGGCCTCGGGACTGTTTTCCAATAAATGAACACAACAAAAGTGACTGCATGGCACTTCCAAGACTAAGCCACAAAAAGGCAGGGACTTCGGCCTTTCTTGTGCACTGATGTCTCTCAGTGCTTGTGCTCTGGGGAAGCCACTGAGGTCCTGTGAGCAGCCTAGCAAAGAGGGTCACATGGTGAGGGGCTCAGGATTCCCACTGCAGCCAGTTGGGAACTGGGGCTGGCTGAGCATCCACGGTGAGCCTGAGAGAGGATCTTCCCTCTAGAGGGTCCCCGAGATAGCCACACCCCGACTGCAGCCTGTGGGACCCTGATCCAGAGGACACAGCTGGGCCATGCTGGGTCCCTGTCCATACAAAATAGGAACTAATACAGTGCTCAATTGCTAGCTAAAGTGAACAGAATTAAATTAATGGAATCCATTCCTCACGTGAGGGTCTTAAGATTACTCCGCACATGGAGTGAGAGGGAATGTGTTCCAGCTGACTACACTACCAGGACCATTGTCTCAGAAGCCCAAATGAGATTGTTTCAGGACAAACAATACCAGGTTTCAATTATCCCTAAAACAGCACAATATGGTGAAAATGTCATAACCTAGGATTAAATATTTTAGATCCATGCCCTTTTATACGCAGGCATTGCGGCCCTGTGAAAGGTGTTTGTTCAAATTCTCTGAGCTTTTAGAGCCATCTGTAAAATACAAAACCTCAGTTATAAGCAATATTTACTCATAACCCCTAATGACAGATCCTCTGTTAGGAGTTGAGGATATAAAGACAGACGGGCACAATCTCTGTCCTCCAAAATCTCAAATGAAGTCCCATGGTCTGGAGGAACCAGAAATAATCCACAAATCTCAGCTCCTCTTGTATTCCCATTTCAGCATGTAACACTCACAGGAGAATATATGGCTCAAAAATAAATAAATAAATAAAAAGATAAGCTTCTGTTTGCAATGGTTTTGATAAATTTGAGAAGGAGACATAAACAATGTTATTAACTACTTAACCTTTGAAAACACGTGAATGAAGAGACTGTATTCTCTTGACTCCACCTTCAGAGATGACAAAGTGAACTGGGAATGCCAGGCATTTGATTTAGAGCCGAATTTCAAGGGGCTCTGTTTGTACACATTTCAGGGTTACAAGGGATGCTGGGAAATGCCCAGCAAAACCTCCCTGCCAAGATTTGCCTCCTGCTGCTGTGGTGGCTTGAAGGCAGCCCTTCAACTCCCAGACATGTGTCCCTGGAACTGCCCACTCCTGTCAGCAGCACTAGTAGCTAAAGTGTCCCCCTACTAGGACCCAGCCTCCCTATGGACCCCCACTGGCCTCAGCCATCCCCTGGGAAATGCCAACAAGCCGTGTGTCCTTCCTCAGGTGGTTTTTGAGAAAGACTATATCCAGGACCCAGGCTGTGTCTAATCTTCACATGAAACATCTTTCTTTCCAATACTTTGACTAATTTATACATCAGAAATTGAGCTACACACCCCAATGAAGAACTGAAGCCTGTGTTTTCAGGATTCTTCACTCAACTAATTGAACCATCTTGGTCTGATGAAAGATTTGAATACTGCTGCTTTCACAGAATAGTGAAATTTACCTGTCCCAGGTCTTCAAATGTTCTTTTGTTACATTTAATTTCAATTTTGTATTGAATTTTATACCTAATAAAACTTGATATTTTTATCTATGATCATACGATTAATCTTGAAAACAAATATCCTTCTCTTTTCCATCCAAGTAAGAATTGAGCCAACTTCAGATGTAAGTTCTAAGCCAAGTGAAGTGTGCCTAGGAGACCTAAATGGATTGACACCTTCCCACAACGTAGGAGCAAGATCACTTGCCACGCAGAGCTCAGCATGGTGGCTTCTCCATGCTTTTCATGTTAGCTATCAGCAAAGTTCCATTTGATGCAGATTTCTAGCCCAACCACAACCCTATCTTGTGGGGGATAAGCACGCAGAGCTCTGTAGAAGGTAGTAGTAATGCCACACTCTCAGCTCACCATGCTGGCCTCACTCCTGCTACACCTGTGATCTTCCAGGGGGCCTTGGGAAACAATGCACAGGCTTTGCTGCCTCCCTTCTGTAAGCACCCTGCTTGGAAAGACATGAAGAACAAAGGTGTGGGCCTTAAGAGAGAACTGAGAGCCAGCTGCATCAGCGAGTTGAGAACAGGGAGACAGCACCTCCTCAGGGGTCCTAGGCAATGCCCCCGACATTCCAGATTCTAAAGCAAGGTAATGGGGGAGCACTGGGAGAGTCATCTCCTCCAGCAATTGATTGGCCAGCTAGCCCATGTCCCCAGTGCTGGGACACCTCACTACATTTCTGGACAATTAGGTAATACATAGACTGATACTAGATTTCCAAAACAGAGTCTTTGGGAATGAAAACTCACTTCTCTAATACTTCCCTTAAGCCCTCATGCACAGTTCATAGTTGAATTGTAACAATGATGCTTCAATATCTTCAAATTACGTCTGACCTCAGTGCTCATTTTCACAAAACAAGTGACTGGCAGAGCCAGGACGTGAGAAGAGACATGGGAAGAGCAGCTGCTGTACACTCCATGGGCTGCCCTCCCACCTTTCCAGGACCCACCACAACCCTACACAACCACCTAGGGTAACAGCTTCCCTTGTAGGCAGGCTTTACTGGCTGTAGTGGGTAATTAATCCCACGGCATCCACAGCCTCCAGCGGTGTGTGTGGATAGGGGTCTCTAGAATAGAAACTGCCCTATAGTCAGAGCACAGAATGGTGCTCAGGGATAAGTCCTGAACTAGGGACCTGAGACGATTAAGCTTGAAAACAAATGTCCCGCTCTGGCCATGTGACTTTGGGATCCTTCCTTTATGCCTCTAAACTTCTGTTTTCTGCTGCATGAAACCAAATGGTTAGGATTCTGGTTGGACAAGAAACAGGGCCATGTGCTTTTATCTCCTCTTTCTGAAAACCCCACCAAACCCATAAAGAAAGCTTTTAAAGTAGAAAACTGTAACACAAGGCAAAGGAATATGAGAGACACATCAGTGGGTGAGAGATTCCAAGGAATTTCTGGAAGATACAGACAAGCAGAGGAAGATTAGGAGATGGGATATTGAGCACCTCTAAACAGGTAGAGATGCAAAGTGAGCCACATGCCTAAATGACCTCAGGAAGCCCAGGGGGTTTGAACTCTTGGAGGCATGAGTTGCAAGGACAGCAGGCATGAGTCGTGGGTGGAGTTGGAGGGACTGCCTCAGGGACTGCTGCAGAAGCCACATCTGCTTTCCTCCAGGAGACATTTTTTCAACTGACAATGCTATCATGAGCACAGAAACTTCCCTGAGATCACCAGGCTTATACCCAGGGTGGAAAATTAGACAATAAACGAGGAAATAAATACAGAAATAAGAATAGAAAAACCATAGGTTGTGCTAAAGTGCTGAGTAAAGAATGTAGAGAGAGGGCTTTGAGTGGAAACCAGAGGTTTAGAGGCAGAGCAGGACTGGGCCTCATGTCTTAATGACAGCACCTTGGTGACTGAAGAGCTTATCTTAGGTCAGTGACAAAGAAAGCTTTCCTGGAGGAAGTGATGTTTAGACCAGTGTCCACTGGAAGGTAGAACCAGCTGTGTGGAAATCAGGGAGAACGACATTGCAGGGAGCTGGTACATGAAGCAAAGACCCAGAAGTGATGATGTGCTGTGTACTCGAGGGGCCTGATGCAGGGCCCACCAGCAACCAGGATCTCAACGTATTTTTTTTAAAGTGAATAAATAACTTTTAAGAATGTTCAAGGAGGCAAGTGTGCCTTCACTGTTGTGGGTGAGACCAGGCCGTGCAGGGCTGTAAGCCAATGTAAGTAGGCTAAATTTTACTCTAAATGGGAGAGGAAAATAGTGATGATGTGTTCTCAGTATGTTCTTAAAGGATCCCCTTCACTGTCATCTAGGAATGGAGTGTTAGGGAAACAAGTGCAAACAGAAGCACCAGGATCACTCAGGGTTCCCCTTGGCACACAACCCATAACAGCTTCAGCTACTGAAATCTGAGAACGAATTCACTGAAAGGACAATGGTAGCTAATTATTACCTGGGGGCCCCAAGCATAGGTGCCCCCTGGACCTAGAATAAGTGTTGAAAAAGAAAAAGAAAGGAACCAGACTCAGAAGCAACAAAACCAGGAATGATACTGCCAATCATGCCCAGGCTTGTTGAGTAGAATTCCTGCCACACACGGCTGGACACTAGACAGGCTGTGCCCCTAAAACTCCACTTTGCTGTTTCTACCACCCACAGCAGGAAGAATCCCTCTCCCACAGCCTTGGTCTTGCTCTGAGTTACAGAGCAATGCCTCTGACTGAGGGGACCATTGTTCTATGTTTATAGGGGGATGGCATGAGTCACTGTCATTCTTAGTCTCTGGGGTGTGAGGCAGGGTCCTACGATGGGGTCATGTCAGTCAGAAATATAAAAAAGAAAAAAAATAGAGTAAAGAAAACTTAAGGAACTTATGAAATATCCTCAAGGGGATTTGTATGTGCATTATGGAAGCTCCACAAGGAGAAGAGAAAACCAAAGTTTATTCAGAGAAATAATAACATTGACTTTTCAAATCTGGAGAAGAAAATGGATATCCAGATTCCAGATTCAAGAAGCTCCCACAAGCCCCCTCCAAAAAAAAATATGAAAACAAAATTGGACAAATCTAATGAAATACACATCAAGATATACTATCATCAAAATGTCAAAAGACAAAGACAGAATTTTGAAAGCAGCAAAAGGAAAGCACCTTGTCACATACAAAGGAAACTCCACAAGAGCATCAGAGAATTTTTCAGTAGAAATTTTGTGGGCCAGAAGGGGTGGAATGACATAGTGAAAGTGCTGAAAGAAAAACCTGGCAACCTAGAATTCTATATACAGAAAAACTCTTCTTTAAAAATGCAGAGCAGATAATTACTTTCTCAGATAAACAAAAGCTGAGGGAATTCATCACCATTAGACCTGACTTAAAGGGAATTCTTCAAGCTGAAACAAAAAAATGTTAAACAGTAACATGATAACATAAGAAAGTAAGAAAGTCATTAGTAGAAGTATATATACATGGACACACACACAAACACACAGCAGTATACTACTGTAATGGTGGGGAGGAAAGGTATATATACATGGACACACACACAAACACACAGCAGTATACTACTGTAATGGTGGGGAGAAAAATCACTGTTAATTCTAATATAAAAGTTAAAAGACAAGTACATTAAAAATAATTACCATTTTATAATATGTTAAGAGAAACAACAGATGTAAATTATGATAATAAGAGAAAATGTGGAGATGGGAAGAAGTTAAAATGGAGAGATTTTGTGTGCAACTGAAGTTATCAGCTTAAATGGAATTCTATAATTATAGAATATTTTATGTAAGCTCCAAGTCAACCATAACAAAAATAATAATAATAATAATCTATAGAAGATATAAAAGAAAAAGAGAAAGAGATCAAAGCACATAATACAGAAATCAACATAACATATGGGAAGACTCCAAAAGAAGAAAAGGCAGACAAAATAACCATAAGCCTGACAGAAAACAAATACCAAAATGGCAATTGTAAATCCTTTCCTATCAATAATTACTTTAAATTAAAATGGATTAAACATACAATGGGCGAATGGATTTTTAAAAGACAATAAATAAAAAACAGAGTAGCTGAATTATTTTTTAAAAAAGAAGAACCAACTATATGCCATTTACAAGAAACTCACTTTAGATTTAAGGACACATAGAAACTGAAAGTGAAGCAATGGAAAATATATTTCATTCAAATGCTAATCAAAGGAGAACACAGATGGCTACATGTATATTAGAAAAAACCAACTTTACATCGAAAATTGTCACAAGAGACAAAGAATGACATTGTATAATTTTAAAAAAAAAAAGGTGAATCCACCAGAGACATAGAACAATCACAAATATGTATGCACCCAACATCAGAATACCTAAATATATAAAGCAAAACTTGACAAAACTGTAGGGAGAAATGGACAAAAAATACAATAATACTGTGAGACTTTATGCCCTACTTTCAATAATGGACTGAACATTCAGACAGAAGATAAATAAAGCAATACGGGACCTGAATAACACTGCAGACCAAATGGAATCGCCAGATCTTGACAGAACTTCCACCCAACAGCAGCGGAATGCGCATTCTTCTCAACGTACGTGGACCTCTCTTCCAGGATAGAATAGATGTGAGGTCACAAAACAAGTCTTAAAAAATTTAAGAAGGTTACATGTCGATTTTTGTTTTTTCTGCAGTGGAGTGAGACTAGAAATCAGTAGAAAACTTTGAAAACTTACAAATATGAAAAAATTAAACAACATATTTTTGAATGACTATTGAGTAAAGAAATATCAAAGGGAAATCAAAATGCATTGAGACAAATGAAAATGAAAACACAACATATCGAAACTTATGGAATGCAGCAAAAGCGGTGCTAACAGGGACGTTAATAGTGATAAATAACTGTATTGAGGAAGAACAACGTGCACGTCAAAACATCAGAAAAACACAAACTGAGCCCAAAGTTCACAGAAAAAAAATAACAAATATTAGAACAGAAAAAATTGGAATAGTAAAATAAAACAATAGAAAAAATAGATAAAACTAAGAAATGTTTTTTTAAAATAAATAAAATCAAAAACCTTTAGCTAGACTATGGAAAAAAGAGCAAGGATTCAAATAGATAAAACCAGAAATGAAACAAGAGACATTGCAATTGATATCACAGAATTAAAAAGCATAGTAAGAGACTACTGTGAACAATTACACAACAACAAACTGGGTAACCCAGAAGAAATTGATAAATCCCTAGAAATATGCAATCTATAAAGACTAAATCATGAAGAAATAGAAAGTCAGACCTATAACTAATGTGGAGATTGAATTAATAATCAAAAACATCTCAACAAGAAAAACCCAGGACCAGATGTTCACTGGTGAATTCCACCAAACATTTGTAGAATTAATGCCAATCTTTCCCAAACTCTTACAAAAAACTCAAGAGAAAGAAATGCTTCCAAATGTATTTTATAAAACCAAAGATACCACAGATAAGAAAACTGCAGGCCCAGTACACTGGCTCACACGTATAATCCCAACACTTTGGGAGGCCAAAGCAGGAGAATCACTTGAGGCCAGAAGTTCAAGACCAGTCTGGGCAACATAGCACCCAGAGGTGGATCCCCTGAGCCCAAGAGTTTGAGGTTACAGTGAGTTATGACCACAATATTGCACTCCAGACTGGGTGATGAAGTAAGACCCTGTCTCAATATAAAAAAAAAGAAAGAGGAAAGAAGGAGAAAGAAAGAAGCAGCAGCTGCAGCAACTACAGGCCAGTGTCTCTGATGAAGACAGACGAAAAAAGAATCTCAGAATATGCTAGCAGACTGAATCCAAATGCACACTAAAGGGAATAGAGACGATGAGCAGGTGGGATTGATCCTTGAGATGCAAAAAAATTGTTAACCATACAAAAATCAGTTATTGAGATATAACACACTAATTGAATAAAAGATAAAAATTACATAATCATCTCAACAGATGCAGAAAAGCGTTTCAAAAATTCAATACTCTTTCATGATAAAAACTCTCAACAAACTAGAAATAGAAGAAAATTATCTCAACATAATAAAGGCTATATATAAAAATCCCACAGCTAACATCATTCTCAGTAGTGACAAATAAAAGTTTTCCTCAAAGATCAGGAACAAGGCAACAGTACTTATTCTCATCACTTCAATTAAATATAATATGAAAGTTTACCCAGATAATTAAGAAAAAAAAAAACCTGCAACTAAAAGTATCCAAATCAGAATAAAGTAAAATTGTTTCTGTTTACAGAAAATGTGATCGAACAGACAGAAACACCTAAAGACTCTGTTAGAACTAGGAAACCAAATCAATAAAGTTGCAGGATTCAAAATCAACATACAAAAATCAGTATACACTAACAACAAAATATCTGAATGAAAATTAGGAAAATATTTTGTTTACAAAAACATCATAAAAATGAAATACCTATATAAAAACATAACTTGGGGAAATGAAATACTTGTCTACTGAAAACTGTAAAACGTTGATAAAGGAAACTAAACAGGATACAAATAAATGGAAGATTTCTGTGTTCATGAATTAGAAAACTTAACATTGTTAAAATTTCCATACTGTTAAAAGTGATTTGAAGAGTTAATACAATCCCTATCAAAATCCCAATGGCATTTGCTTTCAAAATTAGAGGAAAAAAAATATGGAAACACAAAAGATTACAAATAGTAAAACCAATCTTAAGAAAGAAGAACAAAGTTGAAGGCATCATATTTTCTGGCTTCAAAATCCACTACCAAGCTACAATAATCAAAACGGTATGGTGTTGGCATAAAAACAAACATATGCAGAAACAAAACAGAAGAGAGAACTTAGAAATAAATGTGCACATATATGGTCAGCAGACTTTTGACAAGAGTATCAAGAGCATGCAATGGGCATAGGACAGTCTCTTCAACAAATGGTGCTGGAAAAAAATGAATATCTATATGCAAATAAATAAAATTAGACCCTTATCTTATACCATACACAGAAGTAAACTCAAAATGGTTTAAAGTCTTAAATATAAGACCTAAAACTGTAAAACTCCATTTGTTTAGGTCTTACATATGTTTTCAAGGACAAAACACAGAGAAAACACTTCATGACAATGGTCTTAGATATTATTAAATGCATATGACACAACAAAAAAAGATAAATAAATGGGACAGCTTCAAACTAAAACGCTTCTGCTCAAGAAAATAAATCATCAATAGAGTGAAAAGCCAACTTGTGAAAAGGGAGAACATCCTTGCAAACCATACATGTGTTAATAGGTTATTCTCCAAAATATTATGGAACTCCTACAATTCAATAGTTTTCTTTAATAACCTGATATAAAAATTGGCTAAGGATGTGAATAGACATATCTCCAATAAGATATGCAAATAGCCAACATGTATATGAAAAAGTGCTCAACATCATTAATGATCAGTGAAATGCAAATCAAAACCACAACCAGATACCACCTTATACCTAACCGGAGGGTTACTACTTTTAAAAAGTAACAAGTGCCAGTAAGCACATGGAGAAAAGAGAGCCCTTGCATACTATTGGAAGGAATGCACAATGGTGCAGCCACTATGGAAATCAGAATAGATATTCCTTAAAAAACTAAAAATAGGACTATTATATTACTCAACAATTCTGTTTCTCAGTACTCATCCAAAAGTATTGAAATCAGGATCTCAAAAAAACATTAGCACTTCTATTCATAAAAGTTGAGATGTAGAAGCAACTGAGATGTCAATTGACAGATTAATGGATTTTAAATAATGGTAAATACATGCAACCAAATACTATTCAGTCTTAGAAGGAAATTTAAACTTAGAGATTAAGCTGAGTGAAATAAGACAGTCACAGAAAGACAAACACTGTGTGGTTCCACTGAAATGGGTTATCTAAAATAGTCAAGTTCACGGATGTAAAGAGAGAAATGGTGGTTGTCAGGGACTGGAGAAGGAGCAAATGGGGAGTAAAAAGTCAACAGGCACAAGGATTCAGTAAAGCAAACTGACTCACCCCTTGAGTCCTGCTGTAAAACAGTGTACCTATAGTCAACAATAATCTGTTGTACACTTAAAAATTTGTCAAGTGGGTATATTTACTGTTAAGTGTTCTTATCACAAAAAAATAATTTTTTAATATCCTCACCTCTGTGATGTTGCTCAAATATTGCTCCTGAAATTCCCCTGAGTGATATTTCCTAAGCAAACACATTCAAAGACCATCTCTAACCACCTTCTTATCCAGGATCCAAGCTGTCAATATTGCTCTTGAAATTCCCCTGAGTGACATTTCCTAAGCAAACACATTCAAAGACCATCTCTAACCACCTTCTTATCCAGGATCCAAGCTGTCTGCATTAACAGGTTAACCACCTCAGTCAACACCCCTGTGAAGGACAGAGCAGGTGTCAGTGTGAAGCATGCAGCACTTAACAGTGATCCTATGGAATATATGACTAAATCTGACCAAGAGGAAACTGCCCCAGAGGAGAAGGATGCTCTCTTGAACTCTTGAAACTCCTTTTCTTTTTTTTTTTATTTTTTAGAAAGAAAAAAAGAGAAAGAGAAAGGGGGAGAGAGAACAGGAGTCTTGCTCTATTGCCCAGGCTGGAATGCAATCTAAAAATAGGTATTAAAAACCTCTTTTATGCTGATAATTGTGCTTAACAGCAGAGACAGGAAGGAATAAGGGAAGAAAATAACAAACAAACAGCCAACCAATATTGCATTTAAGTCTGTGAAATGCTGTGCAAATGCTGAAGGGTGATTTACTTCCAATTACGTGGTCACTTTCAAAATAGGTGTAATGTGATACTGAGAAAAATGTGTGTTGTGTGGACCTGGGGTGAAGAATTATATAAATATTCACTGAGTTTACTTGTTCCAGGTCTGAGTTCAAATCATAGATGTTCCTGTTAATTTTCTATCTCGTTGATCCTAGAATATTAACAATATGGTGTCAAAGTCTCCCACTATTATTGTGCGGGAGTCCAAGTCTCTTTATAAGTCATTAAGAACTTGTCTTATGTATCTGGGTGCTCCTATATTGGGTGCATATGTATTTATGATCATTGACTCCTGTTGTTGTATTGATCCTTTTACCATTAGGTAATGTCCATTGTTTCTTTCAGTCTTCGTTACAATTAAAGTCTATTTTGTCAGAGATGAAAGTTACAACTCCTGGTTTTTTTGTTTTGTTCTGTTTTGTTTTTTGTTTTTTTGCTCTCCATTTGATTGGTAAGTCTTCCACCAACCCTTTATTTTGAGTCTTTATGTGTCCTTGCTTATGAGATGAATCTGGATACAGTGTATCGATGAGTTTTGACTTTTTATTCAATATGCCTGTCTGTGTCTTTGATTGGAGCATTTAGTGCATTTAAATTTAGGATTAATATTGATATTTGTGAGTTAATATTGTCATTTAATGCTAGTTGGCTATTTTTCCCATTAGTTGGTATAGATTCTTCATTATGGAGATACTCTTTAACTTTTGGTAAGTTTTTAAGATGACTGATACTGGTTGTTCCTTTCTGTATATAGTGTTTCTTTCAGAAGCTCTTGTAAAGCAGGCCTGGTGGTGATGAAATCTCTGAGTGCTTGCTTGTTTGTGAAAAATTTTATTTTTCCTTCGTTTATGAAGCTTAGTTTGGCTGGATATGAAATTCTGGTTGAAAATTCTTTTCTTTGAGGATATTGAATATTGACCCCCACTCTCTTCTGGCTTGTAGGGTTTCTGCTGAGAGATCTGCTGTGAGTCTGATAGGCTTCCCTTTATGGGTAACCTGACCTTTCTCTCTAGCTGCCCTTAGAATCTTCTCCTTTATTTCAACCATGGTGAATCTAATGATTATGCGTCTTGGGGTTGCTCTACTTGGGAAATATCTTTGTGGTGTTCTCTGTATTACCTGGAGTTTAGCATTGTCCTGCCCTACCAGGTTAGGAAATTTTTCCTGAATAATATCCTGAAGAGTATTTTCCAGCTTGGATTCATTCTCTTCATGACATTCGGGTACACCTATCAAACATGAATTAGGTCTCTTAACATAGTCCCATATTTCTTGGAGATTTTGCTCATTCCTTTCTACTCTTTATTCTCTAATCCTGTCTTCTCATTTCATTTCATTAAGTTGGTCTTCGACCTCTGATATTCTTTCTTCTGCTTGATCAATTCGACTGTTAAAACCTGTGCACACTTCATGGAGTTCTCATATTGTATTTTTCAGTTCCATTAATTCATTTATATTCCTCTCTAAATTGTCTATTCTTGTTAGGATTTCATCAAACCTTTTTTCAAGGTTCTTAGTTTCTTTACATTGGGCTAGAACATGTTCTTTTAACTCACAGAAGTTTCTTATTATTCATCTTCTGAAGCCTGATTCTGTTAATGGAATGCACTCATTCTCCATCAGGCCTTGTTCCCTTGTTGATGAGGAACTGTGATCCCCTGTAGAGGGAGAGGCATTCTGATTTTGGGTATTCTCAGCCTTTTTATGCTGGTTTCTTCCCGTCATTGTAAATTTATCCACCTGTCGTCTTTGTAATTACCGACTGTCAAATTAGGTCTTGGAATGGACGTCCAACTCGTTGATTCCCAGTGCTGGAATCTGAGCAACCCACTGCACTGGCTAAAATAGCAGCATTAAGATTTGTGGTGCTTTTCTGCCCAGGAATCTTTGGTCTGTCTTCCTTCTTGAGACCCTTTTTCAATCAGCTGAATAGGTGACTCTGCCTTCCCGGAGCTCCAAATGTCGACCAAAAGGGGACCCAGTCCCGTTTACTCTGCACCAAGAACCACTGCGCCAAAGCACCGGCAAAACCACCAGGCCAGCCACAAGAGTCATGCTGGTGACCCGTGGGGCTCCTCCGCTGGGAATCTCCTGGTCCGTGAGCAACAAAAATTTGTCTGAAAGTGTGGTGTCCTCTTGTTCTCTGTGCTTTTACTGGGAGCTGCAATCCTGAGCTGCTGGTGACTGGCCATCTTGGATCTCTCTCCCAAAACAATAACTTTTTTTAAAAAAAGTATACAAAGATCACCTAAATTATGAGTGAGACTGAAGACACAATTCATTCTGAGGCAAAAATCCTCTCCAGCTGTGAACCTGGAAAACCGGGTAAGTTATGTGTGCTTCCAAAATACAAAGATGGGAGGGCATAGGATAGAGTCCATTCCAAAAGGGAGGAATAGGAAAGGAGAAAGGGGTGCTGGGTCTCAAGCAAGTCCCAAACCTGCAAACTTCATCACCTCTCAAGCCTCAGAACAATCCTCTTTGGCTCTGCTCTCGGGGCCCCTGGGAGGCATCACCTCATCACACTAGATGGTGGACTCGCCCCCTTGTATCTGTGGGGAGACTCCTCCTTATGGCCCTGCAGGAGCCTCTCCCCCGAGAAAATGACATCCTGGTCACAGAAGCTGAGGAGGAAACAGTCTTGCCCCCAGGCCTGTGATGGGAAGGGCACCCCTGATGGTCTCTGAATTGTCTTTGAAGTCATTCTTCCCTTTTCCTGAAGGATAAGGTTGATTAGGTGTGACTGAGGCTGGAGGGTTCTACTCTCTCATCACAGGAGCCTAGCAACCTTCTTTCATCCTATCCCACCTTCTCTGTTCCTTCAGTTCAGATGAGCAGTGTTTCTGCTAGCACAACCTGTGTCTAAGCCTGGGTCCTTGACGTGGCTGATTAAACCCATAAGCCATCTTGATATGGAGTGACTGTCCAGCCATAATTATTATTCTCTTCAGAACAGGCTTTCTCATTTTTTGTAATATGGATAGGCTAAGAATTTCCCAAATCTTTAAGTTTTAGTTACTTTTTTTCTCTTTTAACTTTTGTTTTATGTTCAGGGGTACATGTACAGGTTTGTTACATAGGTAAACTCATGTCACAGGGGCTTAATGTACAGATTATTTCATCGGTCAGGCACTAAATATAGTACCCAATAGGTATTTTTTTTCTCATCTCCTACCTCCTCCCACCCTCCGTCCTCAAGTAGGCCCCCAATGTCTGTTGTCCTCCTCTTTGGGTTCATGTGACATTGTTTTTTAGCTCTCACTTTTAAGTGAGAATATGTGGTATTCAGTTTTCTGTTCCTGTGTCAGTTTGCTAAGGACAATGACCTCTAGCTCGATCTAGGTCCCTGCAAAAGACATGATCCATTCTTTTTCATAGCCTCATAGTATCCCATGGAGTATATGGACCACATTTTCTTTAACCAGTCCATGGTTTCTTTTTTCCTCAATAATTCCTTCAACAAAGTATTTCTCTCCTCTCACATTTAACAATAAGCAGTAAGAAAAAAACCAGGTCACACTTTTAACATTTTGATTAGAAATCTCCTCTGCTAAATATCCAAGATTGTAATTCCCAATTTCTCCCTTCCACAAGACACTAGAGCAGAGTCCAGCCAAGTTCTTTGCCACTGTGTTGTAAGGATGGCCTTTGTCCGATAACCTGTTCCATATTTCCAGAAGCTCCTTTCACGTTCACGTTTCTATCCACATTCTGTTTATAATCCTGTATACATTCTCCAAGACAACAGAACATTTCTCTACAGCTCTACCGACTGCTTTCAAAGGCTTCCCTAGAATTACCTTTAACAGCCATACTTCGACCCATAGTCCCTTAAGGCAATCTAGGTTTCTTCCAGCTGCAGGTGAAGCTCTTCCAGCCTGTGCGCAGTTCCGAGGCCACTTGTACATTTTTAGGTGTTTGCTACAGTAGCATCCCACTTGCAGTACCAAAATCTGTACTTATCTTCCAGGCTGCTGGTTACAAAACATCATAGACTGGGTAACTGACACAGCAGAAATTAATTTTCTCACAGTTCTGAAGGCTGAAAGTCTGAGATCAAGGTGGCAGCTGATTGGCAATGAGGCCTGTTTTCCTGACTTGCAGATGGTTCTTCAGGGTCCTCACGTGGCCTTTCCTCCCTGCACATTCACTCCTGGCATCTCCTCTTCCTCCTCTTGTGGGAACACCAGTCCTATGGGATCAGGGCTCACCCTTATGGCCTCACTTAACCTTAGTCACCTCCTTAATAGACTGTCCTTCAAATACAGCCACACTGGGGTTATGACTTCAACATATGAAGTTGGGGGAAATGCAATTCAGCCCATAACAGTGTTCAACTAGAAGTGTGTGTGGATCTATGTGTTCATGTGTGTGTCTTGTGTGCATGCATGTGTGTGTGCATTTGAGTGCACATATGTCTGTCTGTCTGATTGTGCCTGTATGTGTATTTGTGTGCACATGTTTCTGCACACGTATGAGTATCTGTGTGTGCATGTGTGTGTACCTCTGTGTGCGTGTGCATGGTCCATGCATGTGAGTGTGTGTTTTATGAACAGGGGATGGTGCAGAACTGTCAGGTCAAAGCGAAGACATGGGCTCTGAGGCTAATAGCATGGAGGCACACGGCCATGACAGTATCAGCCTCAGTGGAGACTGGGGGCCAGAGTCCTAAGGAGTTGGACTGAGAGAAGAGCATAGGATGAGGAAGTAGAAACAGTAAGGACAGAACTGGGACCTTGACCCCTCAGGTCCTTCCAGCTCAACCAGAAAACCACTTCTCCCCTCACACCTCCCTTGGCCAACACCACATGCTTAGAGACAGGCTTCAGCAGAATCTGAAGAAACTGCGCTGGAGGAGCCTCAGCCTCCAAAACACAGAGTGGATGGCTAGCATGAGGCTCAGGCAGGAAAAGACAGAAACAGGTCACACTGCACACTGAATAGCCTTCTGTCCTGTCACCCCTGCAGGCTCCTTCCAAAGCCAACCAGAAGTGGAGGCTCCACTCCATCAGCTGAGGACAGGAGGGGCCATTCTGGACAAATCAGATGTTCTCAAGTGTCCCCAAGACCACTGGCTCATCATCAGACTTACCTCCAGTAAAGTCAACCCATCCACAGCATGGCCCAGCAGTGTGCCCCACAGGAGGGGAAGGTGCCCAGAGAGCTCACTGTTCCCCAGGGAGCAGCAGTCACCAGGAGGGGGGGCAGCTAGGGACACTCGACAATGTTTTCACTTAACTGCACGTCCTGCATTGATAGGACAAAGAGATCAAGGAGGACAGTGAAGAGCGAAGCCTGAGCTGCCACGTGGCGAGTCCAGAGATCGTATCTCACTGATAAGGGCTAATTACAAGAGCATATTATTAGGAACATAAATATAAATATGAAGAAAAAGCCTAAAAGATTTGCAAGTGGTTGATTGGGAGGCATGACACCAGAGGCTGGGACACGTGGCACAGGGCATGGCAAGCCCCTGGCACGGGTGGAAGCCGCTTTAGGAATCCCGAAAAATAGCACCCCTCCTTCCACAGGAGCTCCAGGACCAAAGGACAGCCAGGCAGACACACAGCAGGCTGAGGGGGAGGAGGGGGGAGCAGCAGAGTTGGACCTCTGAGGCTGAGTCCCAGACCCAGACACAGCCCAGCCCCCACGCCTCCCTTCACTGGCCCCTGTGGGGCTCACAGCACAGGGACACCAACCAGAATGCATGCTCCCTATAGGACACTGGCTCCTCCCTATAGGGGGAGGGAGGGTAGGGCAGAGGCACATGGGCTCCAGCAGCATCTCAACTCATGATTAAGATAATCTATCATCCTTTTGGAGAGGAGCAGTCCAGCCTGACCCAAGCCTGGGAATGACCCCAGATACCCCCACAGGTAGTGCCAGGAGTGGAGAAGTACTGATTTTCCCAGCCCATACAGCTTGACTTTCTAAACTATGTGTCTGCGTTTCTTTGCTTAAAATAAATATTGGCTTGAAAATGACTGAAAGCAGGAAGTGGCTCAGCCGCCTCCTTGCCCTACTGCTCCGCCTCTACCCTGAGCAGCTGGGGAGAGGAGCTGCTCGCACAAGTGGAAGATCCCCGGGATTCACCTGCAAGAAACACAGGCAGTGGCACCCCGAGGGGTGGGGCCGGGGCGCCATTGGGTCCAAGCCCCATCGGGCACACCATGGCACTGGCCCAGACCCCGCCTCCAGAGACCAATCTCACGCCATCATGGCCGTTCAGCTGCGTTCTGAATGGTTCTGAGACTTAGCATGCCAGGTGGTGGGGAAGATTCAGACTTTGAAATCAGTGAGCTTCTGTCTCTAACACGAAAACTCATGGGACAAACTGACTTGGTGCAAACCTGCTGAGCACTGGGAGGATGTAAAACGGTACCTGACCACGGAGGCCTGTGGCGGGCAGGCGCAGCTCCCGGCACAGTCAGAGACACAGAGACAGACGTCCACAGCACCGAAAACTGAGGCTAATGAGCAATGAAAACCTTGGAGGAATCTCCACTAACTAAAAAGCAAATGGAGTGTTGTTTTTTTTAACCTACCTTGGAGGTTGGAGTCTCCTGATGGACACCAACCTTGGGACATCTGTGCCTCCCTATCGGTCAATCAGGATTCATCCTGCGATGTTTCTGAGAAGGGACTAGTTAGCTGTGAGGCAGCATCCTCATGGGTGGCCATCTCCAGGCTTCTGATTATTACAAACTCAGATTATCGCACGACACAGAGGCAGCCTGATAATGCCGGCAATGTCTCCTGCAAAATAAGGAGCACAGAGCACTTCCCGGGCACACACGAGGAGACGCCCAGCACACGCCGGCCATGTTGTCCTCCGTCCCTGCTCCCTGTGGCTCCCACACACTGAGCCTCAGTGGGACCCTGAAGACCCACAGATGGGTCTGGTCTGATGCATCTGGTCCCAGGTACCTTCTAACATTAGCAGCAACCACTGAAGAAGGCTTTGCTGCGCCAGCCCCCAGGCCTGGGGAGGCTCCCCTGGAATGCTGAGATTTCAAGCAGATTTCAGCTGCATATTAAATATAACCTTCTAAAAATACAGATGGCCACCATGAGGATGCTGCCTCACAGCTAACTAGTCCCTTCTCAGAAACATTGCTCACCTTCTCAGAGGTGAGCAGAACAGCTCAAAGCACCCAGACCTTCCCACAGGTCCCCAGCACCCAGGCCCAAGGGGAGAGCTGAACCAGGTCTGCTCCATCCTTAGACTGAGGTGGGCGAGGCTGGCTCAGAGGGAAGGTGACCTGTGAGGTGTCTCCCAGGGTCAGGGAAGGAAAAGCACTTTCCCGTGGAGCACAAATGAGTAGAACTAGGAATCAAAGCGGAAAGTGCAAAAAGCCAATTTGGGAGTCAGCAAAAGAAGCTTTGAGTGCACGGAGGCTATTCAATCACAGGACAGTTGCCATGAGGGACGCCGAGACCCCAGTGTGGTTTATGAGCCTTGAGCCACCACAGCGAGTGGGGACGGGTCTGCAGGAGGGAGCCTGGACCTCAGAGTCCCCACCCTAGGGCCCTCCAATTTTCATTTCAATTATTCTCCCCCCTCTCATTCGTACCCCTTCCTGTAACAAAGATCGCCCAGTGAGGAGTACCTGCCATACTCTTCAACAGACCATCTGCAGATCTCTGTAAGTCCTCAGTGGGATATTTACGGCTGACCCCTAGATGAATTTGGGTGGCCAGGGCCCGTGGAAGTCCTGGGTTCCCTAACATTCTACGGAGCCCTTATTCTCCTCTTGGGCTGAGCCTGATGCTGAGGACTGCCCTGTAGTTTCAACAAGGGTCCTCAGTATGTGACCTGAATTCAAACCAGGGCTGCAGGAGGACCCCCATGGAGCACGTGAAGGGGCTCCCTGAGGCGAGTCGCCCACCAGTCAGGAGCTCCAGCTTTTCACGCCTCCTCCCATCTCCTATTCACCAGCTGTGCACCGTTCACAAAGTGACTTTGCCCCTCTGTTTCTGTCTCCTCTTCTGCAGCATCAGGCTGACCAGAGGGAGACAGGAAAACAGGGCATTTCCGGAACTCCCGTGTGACCGCAACAGGCTTGTATCAAGTGCTGGCCTGGAATCAAGGCTGCTGTTCCTCCTCTCCTCCCAGCCCTGCTGCCTACAGACAGTCACGCCCACGCTTCTCCTGTGGAGATTGCCACATCCTGGCCCCCTTTCCCCGGTTGCCATGGAAAGATGAGAGCGGAAAGACAAGCTCAGCATGCAGGCGGATTCATGGCTCGGTCCCTGCAGAGAAGAACTCCACAGTCGCTGGGATGAGCCTGTCAGCACGGCAGACTGTGCCACTCATTAGCAGAGGGAGCAGCAGGCAGGGCTTCCTACAACTTCTCAGCACACGCCCGGCCCCCATCTGCAGCTCCCCCTTCTCTCTCCTCGTTCGGAGGTCTCCTGGATACCCTGGGTGGGCTTGCAATCATTGCGTGTTCCATTTTCCTACGTAAGCCTCCCTGCAAAAGATCCCAGCCTACGGCTGATGTGAGACACAGCTAGACAAGTCGGGTCACCTCTGGGGAGTGACCCAAGGGGCTCTCTCCAACCCCTTAGGTATCAGCCAAGGAGAAGAAAGAGAACCAAACTGGGTTCGTATCTGTCAAGCACGGTGCCAAATACCTCGCACATATGTTCTCATCAAACCCAAGCAACTGTCCTGAGAAGCAGCTTGGCATTTTCCTCCCTTTGTGGATAAACAAATCAAGGTCTGATAACCAAGAAACAGCCCTGTGGTCAGACAACTAGCAATGTTCCTAGCCCAACTCCATTAGTTTAGAAATGCAATCCCAAGATTGTACTGTAACCCCAAGTTCAAGCTTTCAAGACTGAAGTACTGCCTCTCCAAACCTTTATTAGGTAGTGGGCCGAACACGGGCCCCAGTAAGCAGGTTCTAATCCCTGGAAACTGTAAAAAGGGCCTCTGCAGAAAAGATGGGGAACCATCATTGTGGATTACTTGCATGGGCCCTAAATCCAACCGCAAGTGTCCTTAGAAAAGAGGACAGAGACTCAACACAAAGGACAGGCCATGTGGCCACAAGCCAAGGACACCAGGAGCCCCCAGAAGTGAACAAGACAGGAAGGCCCCTTTCCTAGAGCCTCTGGGTAGAGCATGGCTCCACAGTCCTCTGGATTTTGCCCCTGAAACTGATTTTGGGCTTCCAGCCTCCATTACTATAAAACAAATGTTGACTATTTTAGGCGACCAAGTCTGTGGACATCTGTTGTGGCATCCATAGGACACGGAGCACAGGATGAGGGCTCTGAGAAGCAGTGTGGGGCATCCATGGGTCCTTGTCACCTCTCCCCAAATGATGCGCATCCTCTACCATGCATTCTAATGACAGACACCCTAAGCAAATGCCGCCCACGTTTCTCCTGGTTAGTATTGTTCCTCTAAGCTCCAGATGCAAACATCCCAAGGCCAACTTCCCATTCCCACGTAGTTGTCTCAGGAAGCCCAGGCATTATACAAAGAGGAGCCCTTCGCTCCTTCACACATCAAATATGACTGTCTTGGCTTTCTCCATTCAGCAAGTTGCGGGGGGCGTTCTTGATTCTTCCACTCCCCTCGTGCCTAGTCGGGCTTCCAGGAACAGGCTGTGATGAGCCCCTCTACTCCCCACTGCGGTCCAGCCACTGTCACCTCAGGGTGGGTCATGGCAACACCCTAGTAATACTCCCAACACAATTTCCGGCTGCATCCTTCACCCAGCAGCAGGAAGGATCATCCCAAAACAGATCTGAGTATGCCTCTCCTTTCAATCGGAATAATGCCCACACTCTTAACCAGGGACAGAGAGCATACGTGGTCCTGCCTGAGCCAGTGCCCCACGCCCTGTGACCAGCACCTGCTCCCTGGTCTCAAAGTCCTCCAGCTCTTCACGGCTCCAGGCTCACTCCATTTCCCCCTCAACTGAGACACTTCTTCCCAGATCTCCAAGTCCAGCCCCTTCTCGGGAGCCAGGTCTCTGCCTACACAGGCATTTTCCCCATCTGTGCCGCTTCCAGAGGCCTGTGCCCCCAACCACTCCCTAAGCCCACCCTTGTTTTTCCATTTTTGTAACAATGGTCTCAATCAGTTAATATGCACTATTCACTTATTTACACTAATCCCAAGCTTGGCTTGAATTTGTCCCTCAAAAGTTCTTGTGTTGTAAACTCAATCCCCAATGCAACTTTGCTGGGAGGTGGGGCGTGATAAGAGGTGACTGGGTCACGAGGTCAGGTTACTTACTGTGAGAGTGGATCGCTACGGAGCTCCTCTCAGTGTCTGCGCTTGCACCATGGGATGACCCAGATGCCAGCGCCATGCTCTCGGACTTCCAGCCTCTGTTCTTTATCAGTTGCCTAGTCTGTGGCACTCTTAGTTTTAACAGCAGAAAACAGACTAAAGCATCCCACTAGAACGCAAGGCCCAGCCATGCTTGTTCCCAGGCCATGAGCTTCTCCCACAGCCGTTGTCTCGCCCGTGCTGGATACAGAGCCCAGCCCTCAGTAGGAACCCAATGCCTGTTTGTTAAAGAAATGTCAGACCACCTGCAACTTGAACAGAGCAGGTATTATAATGATACCTGTTATTAAATAAGAAAGCCAAAGCTCAGAGTAGTTGAGTGCCTTGTCTGACATCACACAGCTCTAAATAGAACAGAAAAGGTGAAGCGAGGTGTTAGATACGAGGGAGCTGCACATGTAAGGTGCCATGAGAGACGGGGTGACTGCAGATCTGCTGAGAGCCAGCTAAAATCAGAAACAGGAACATACAGCGGACAGTGACAGGGAGCAGTCGGGCGAGGAGAGAAAAGCTCTAATTTGGTGACGGGAAACCTGCTGGGCAAAGTCTCACAGTCAGCAGTCTGGGAGGACACAGAGCTAAGGCAGGGTCAGGCAAGAGCCACAAGGAAAAGCCCTGGCTGAGAAGGCTGGTGGCTGTGAGAGGAGTGGGGAGACCTGAGGTAGAGCCAGACACAGAGGTTTTGGCCAGGCCGGTTGCTGGAGCATGGGCTGAGGGTCAGAAGGGACTCAGCAGGCTGCCCCCACCCTCCCAGTGATGTGAGCAGAGCAGGTGGAGGAGCCCAGTGGGACGGGGACTCCAGCATCTCCTCCCACATAGACTGTTTATTAGGAATTCTGTGAGCTTCTGTGGCCAGAGGACCCCAGAGCACGTGGATCTCGGAGATCAGACAATCCTGTCTCCTTGTATTATAGGTCACAGCACTCAGCTCTGCAATTCCAGCTCCTTGCACACATGGCAAATATTATTCTCAACAAAAGTTTTCTGGATGAGTGCCGGTGAGGCCCATCAAGGTGAGTCACTGCTCTAGTTATCCATTGCTGAACAACAAACCACCCTGAAGAGTGGAGGGAAACCACCAGCAGTGTATTGAGCTGCCAGGTCCCGTAGTCCAGGATTTTGATGGATAAAACAGCAGCTGCCAGCCTGTGTTCCTCAGTGTCCAGGACTCTCATGAGAACTCGCATGTCCAGAAGCTGGAATTTTCTGGTGTTTCTTGACTCATGTCTAGTGGCTGAGCCAAGAAGACTCAAGAGTGAGGTTCTGTGAGCCTGTTGACCTGTGTGTCTTGGTTGCCTTTCCCTGTACCCAGTCTTCTCACAGCACAGCAGCTGGTCCAAGGAGAGGAGGTTCCCCAAGTGAAATGTGACCATGCCCAAAGCCCGGGCACAGGACACGGCCCTTGACGACCTAGCTCAGAAGCTCACCTGGTATCGCCTACCCATCCTCTGTTGGTTGAAGTGGCCATGTGCCCACCTGGATGCAAATCAAGAGGCCACAAACCCCACCCTTGGAAGAACCCATGGCTAACACTTTTTTTTTTTTGAGATGAAGTTGCACAGGCTGGAGTGCAGTGGTGTGATCTCTGCTCACTGCAACCTCTGCCTACTGGGTTCAAGCTATTCTCCTGCCTCAGTCCCTGAGTAGCTGGGACTATAGGCACCCGTCACCACGCCAAGCTAATTTTTATATTTTTAGTAGAGACAGGGTTTCACCATATTGGCCAGGCTGGTCTCGAACTCCTGACCTTGTGATCTGCCCACCTCGGCCTCCCAAAGTGCTGGGATTACAGGCATGAGGCTCTGCGCCCAGCAGGGCCAACACTTATAAATTGTCATGTCAGGAACTCAGAGGTTCCTAATGCCTGTCTTATTCTGTTTTCTGTTGTATAATGGAGTATCTCACACTGGACAGTTTGTAAAGAAAAGGAAGTTATTTCTATAGTGCTGGAAGCTGGAAAGCCCAAGGTTCAGTGGCCACATCTGGTGAGGCCCTTCTTGCTGATGGGGACTTCCTGCAGAGTCCCCAGGGCGTGCAGGGCATCATATGGTCAGGGGACTCACGAGAGAGAAGCAACCTGGCTTTTCCTACCACTCTCCTGATAACTAATCCACCCCCTCCGTGACCCATCAATCCAGTAATCCAGTAATCAATTGATGGATTAATCCATTCGTGCGGGCAGAATTCTCATGACCTAATCCCCTCCCAAAGGTCCCGCCTCTCATCACTGCTCACACTGGGAACCAAATTTTCCAACATGAACTTCTGGGGGACACATTCAACCCACAGAAATGGCCATATTCACCATCTCTGGTTGCCAAACCCAATGACCACAGACTAGGGGTCTTAGAGAATCAAAATTTACTTCCTTGCAGTTCCAGAGGCTGGAATTTGGCATCAAGTGTCAGCAGAGTTGATTCCTTCTGAGGCCTCTCCTCTGACCCCGCAGACGCCACCTTCCCAGGTATCCTCACAGAGTTGTCCCTCTGTGTGGCTGCGTCCTAATTGCCTCTTACAAGGACACCAGTCACACTGGATCAGAGGCCAACCCAATGACCTCATTTTACCTTAATCACCTCTTTAAAGTCCCTGGATCCACACGATTCAGCCTGAGGAGGTGAGCTGACACTCAGGTGAGGTGCTTCCAGTTCTCAAAGTCTGCTCAGCTATTTTCATCGGGGCAGAAGCTGATCCCAAAGGCCCCACCCCCTGACTCCACAGAGATGACGGTAGCTGGAAAGGCCAGGAAAGGTCCAGGAGTGTGAGCCATCCACCCAATTTCAAAGCACATCATAGAAGTAAACCGTCTCCTCCCAAACGGAACACAGGAGTGTGCTGGCTCTTGCCAGGCCCTCGCCCCATTGGATCAGAGCTGCTGTCTCTTCTGTGATATCCTGGCATCCTCCGTGGAAGTGCAGATTCCTGGCAGGACTAAATCTGTTCCTTCTTTCTTCTCTCATTTCCTCTGCTGAATGCATAAAGCCATTACAACAGCTTCTATCTCAATAAATACATATTTTTAAGGCAGAAAGACGGTAGTGGGATCCCATATTGGCAGGAACTATCAGGGAAGCAACAGGATGTCAATTCCTTCATCCTCACCTGGTATCCTTTGCTCTTTCAGCTCTCTTCTCAGTTAAACTGCTCCACACCTTCCCCAGTTTCCCAAAGCCACACGCCACCGGCTGCAAGTCAACACACAGCCCCAGGAAAATCTTTGGCCCGTGAGCATGGGATTTTGTTAAATATACATCCCCACTGTCTTGAAGTGCAGGCTCCTTCTAACAGCCATAAAAGCATCCTGGGTTTCTTTTTTTTAATCCACAGGCACATGGCAGATTCCTATTCTGCCCACATCTGAGAACAGGAGCTCCGGGCAGCCGGCCTCCACCATGTGCGGCTGGCAGGGGCTGGGCAGGGAGTGGGAGGCAGCGGGCAGGGGGTGGGCGGTGGCAGCCAGGCCTGGCACAGATGTCACACTGTCCCCAGAGCTTACACTCATGGAGGGGCGCATTCTGCTCCATGGCAAGGGAGCTAGGGACACAGCCCCCAGTGCCACATCTGTCCAGGTCATGAGCCTCCTCGGTGAGACCAACACACTCCCCTTCACAGCTCTCCATCCTGAAGGGCATGAATGACCCTGGTCTATGGAAACCAACTCCATTCTTAGAATATCCATCATTTATGGAACTCATTGTCACTTGCCAGGATTACAGTGGTCATTCTTAAAATGTCAGTTTAAAGCTCTAAAATTATTATCTGCTAAATTCAGACACAATTCTGATGAGGAACTAATTTCTCCCTAAGAACGCCCTCAGCTGCCACGGGGAGAGGAGGCAGCAGCCGGGCCAGCTCCTGCAGCTGTGCGGCATTCACGGGAGCTGCTGATGGGACCAGGGGCTGGATCTATGTCTGTCTTTCCTTACCACATTACGCTATTTTGGCTTTAAAAGATGCCCTCACAAATGTGCATCACAGATCAACGATGAGATGACTTCCTTAATTGTTTAGACATACTGGAAAGAAGACTGAATGGAGCACCGGCCGTGGAAGGGCAGCTGCTTTCTTGGCTGTGAGAAGATGGGTGGCTATTGGGCAAAGAGGCTACCCAGAAGGGCACAGGGCCCCAGCACAGCAGGCTGGCCTCCCTTCTGCCTGCTGCCCCCTGCCCCCCTTCTGCCTGCTGCCCCCTGCCCCCTGCCCCAGGCAGCACATTGAGAAAAACCCTCAAAGAAGCTAGTATTGATGGACATTGGTGAGAGGGATTGGGCTCACGAACACGTCGAGATGTCGTGGCCAGCACTCCTGGGGAAGGAGACAGAATGGCAGCAAGAATGGCTTGGGGCTCATCCTGGCAGCAATGGCTCAAACAAGGGTGGCTAAGGGGGTCCGGGTGTTCTGAGCCCTCAGAGACAGAAGCATAGCCCAGTTGTCCCTTGTTACCACCTTGGGAAGGGGATAGTGAGGTGCACGACCTCAGTGCACCAACGTCAGCATTCAGAAGGTTCCAGTCAGCCAGAGAAGGTGAGACTGGAAGTCGATTTCCAAACACAGAAGCCAGCACCCACGGCAGGCGCCCACATTAGACACCCCGGCAGGTGGTGCGTGTCCCTCAGGAAGATCTGCTCACAGCCTCCCTGCTCCTTCCTCCTCTCTCCTTTATCTGTCCCTGATTTTTTTCTCTCTCCCTTTGGTCTTCTCCTCCTCTTAAATACAGAAAATCCCTGCATGTGCCCTACCCACCCCTTCGTGTTCTGGCCTCTGCCCTGCCCCTGGCCCACCCCACTGCACCCTCACAGCCACATGGCCACTGTGGGTCCCCAAAATGGGGTCCTCTTTGTACAAAGCCCTTGGAGGGGGTCCCTCTGTGAGTCACTGTTACTGCTCCTGATAAGCCAATTGGCTCGAATCTGTCCTGTGGCTGTCAGTTACCTGACCCTGGCTCAGACCCTGACATGACCTCCACAGCCCGTAGAGCCCATGTGCCTCCTTCCTAGGACAGTGAGGGTAGGGCCTCCATGTGACCACTGGCCACTTCCCACGTGCACTGCTCATGTGCCCATGTGCATCAGCACAAGGGCCTCACCTGAGAGGATCCAGGACCACTGCCTGAGGCTGAGCAGATACTGTTGCCCAATGACCCAATGAGGACACAATGGCAAGGGTAGAACAGGGTGGGGGCAACTGGGAATGTGCCCCACAGAGCCCAGGGTGGAACTAGAGGCAGCTGGGAATGTGCCCCATAGAGCCAAGAATGGAACATGGTGGGGGCAACTGGGAATGTGCCCCATAGAGCCAAGGATGGAACTGGAGGCAGCAGGGAAGGTGCCCCACAGAGCCAATGGGCCACACAAACACAAAAACAGGGCTGTGGGTTGGCGCCAGATGCCAGCAGCTGCTCGGTGCTCCCCTTCACTGCCCAATGCACACACACAAACACATGGACACACAAGACAAAAACACATATTCACAGAGCAGAGGCTGGAAGAACACTGCCATCTGCCCTCCTCACCTTCCTGTGTGGGCAGAGAAGTAGCTTCAGGGACTAAAAAGCCCACCCAAAAGGCAGAAAGAAAACAAAAGCAGGCTCATCTCCCACAGAGAACCTCCAGGTTCAAAACTCAGGCTCACACTCTCCCTCAGCATAACCCCAGGCTTACACCCTCCCTCAGTGTAACCCCAGACTCACACCCTCCCTCAGTGTAACCCCAGGCTCACACCCTCCCTCAGTGTAACCCCAGGCTCACACCCTCCCTCAGTGTAACACCAGACTCACACCCTCCCTCAGTGTAACCCCAGGCTCACACCCTCCCTCAGTGTAACCCCAGACTCACACCCTCCCTCAGTGTAACCCCAGGCTTACACCCTCCCTCAGTGTAACCCCAGGCTCACACCCTCCCTCAGTGTAACACCAGACTCACACCCTCCCTCAGTGTAACCCCAGGCTCACACCCTCCCTCAGTGTAACCCCAGGCTCACACCCTCCCTCAGTAATCCCAGGCTCACACCCTCCCTCAGTATAACCCCAGACTCACACCCTCCCTCAGTGTAACCCAAGGCTCACACCCTCCCTCAGTGTAACCCCAGACTCACACCCTCCCTCAGTATAACCCCAGACTCACACCCTCCCTCAGTGTAACCCCAGACTCACACCCTCCCTCAGTGTAACCCCAGGATCACACCCTATCTCAGTAAACCCAGGATCACACCCTCCCTCAGTAAACCCAGGATCACACCCTCCCTCAGTGTAACCCCAGGCTCACACCCTCCCTCAGTGTAACCCCAGGCTTACACCCTCCCTCAGTGTAACCCCAGACTCACACCCTCCCTCAGTGTAACCCCAGACTCACACCCTCCCTCAGTGTAACCCCAGGCTCACACCCTCCCTCAGTGTAACCCCAGGCTCACACCCTCCCTCAGTAAACCCATGATCACACCCTCCCTCAGTGTAACCCCAGGCTCACACCCTCCCTCAGTGTAACCCCAGGATAACACCCTCCCTCAGTGTAACCCCAGACTCACACCCTCCCTCAGTGTAACCCCAGACTCACACCCTCCCTCAGTATAAACCCAGACTCACACCCTCCCTCAGTGTAACACCAGACTCACACCCTCCCTCAGTGTAACCCCAGACTCACACCCTCCCTCAGTGTAACCCCAGGCTCATACCCTCCCTCAGTAATCCCAGGATCACACCCTCCCTCAGTAAACCTAGGATCACACCCTCCCTCAGTAAAACCAGGATCACACCCTCCCTCAGTGTAACCCCAGGCTCACACCCTCCCTCAGTGTAACCCCAGGCTCACACCCTCCCTCAGTAAACCCATGATCACACCCTCCCTCAGTGTAACCCCAGGCTCACACCCTCCCTCAGTGTAACCCCAGGATAACACCCTCCCTCAGTGTAACCCCAGACTCACACCCTCCCTCAGTGTAACCCCAGACTCACACCCTCCCTCAGTATAAACCCAGACTCACACCCTCCCTCAGTATAAACCCAGACTCACACCCTCCCTCAGTGTAACACCAGACTCACACCCTCCCTCAGTGTAACCCCAGACTCACACCCTCCCTCAGTGTAACCCCAGGCTCACACCCTCCCTCAGCGTAACCCCAGACTCACACCCTCCCTCAGCGTAACCCCAGGCTCACACCCTCCTTCAGTAAACCCAGGATCACACCCTCCCTCAGTATAACCCCAGACTCACACCCTCCCTCAGTGTAACCCCAGACTCACACCCTCCCTCAGTGTAACCCCAGACTCACACCCTCCCTCAGCGTAACCCCAGGCTCACACCCTCCTTCAGTAAACCCAGGATCACACCCTCCCTCAGTATAACCCCAGACTCACACCCTCCCTCAGTGTAACCCCAGGCTCACCCCCTCCCTCAGCGTAACCCCAGACTCACACCCTCCCTCAGCGTAACCCCAGACTCACACCCTCCCTCAGCGTAACCCCAGGCTCACACCCTCCCTCAGTAAACCCAGGATCACACCCTCCCTCAGTGTAACCCCAGACTCACACCCTCCCTCAGTGTAACCCCAGGCTCACACCCTCCCTCAGTGCAAACCCAGACTCACACCCTCCCTCAGTGTAACCCCAGGCTCACACCCTCCCTCAGTGTAACCCCAGACTCACACCCTCCCTCAGTGTAACCCCAGGCTCACACCCTCCCTCAGTGTAACCCCAGGCTCACACCCTCCCTCAGTGTAACCCCAGGCTCACACCCTCCCTCAGTGTAACCCCAGGCTCACACCCTCCCTCAGTGTAACCCCAGGCTCACACCCTCCCTCAGTGTAACCCCAGGCTCACACCCTCCCTCAGTGTAACCCCAGGCTCACACCCTCCCTCAGTGTAACCCCAGGCTCACACCCTCCCTCAGTGTAACCCCAGACTCACACCCTCCCTCAGTGTAACCCCAGACTCACACCCTCCCTCAGTGTAACCCCAGGCTCACACCCTCCCTCAGTGTAACCCCAGACTCACACCCTCCCTCAATGTAACCCAGGCTCACACCCTCCCTCAGTGTAACCCCAGGCTCACACCCTCCCTCAGTGTAACCCCAGACTCACACCCTCCCTCAGTGTAACCCCAGACTCACACCCTCCCTCAGTGTAACCCCAGGCTCACACCCTCCCTCAGTGTAACCCCAGACTCACACCCTCCCTCAGTGTAACCCCAGGCTCACACCCTCCCTCAGTGTAACCCCAGGCTCACACCCTCCCTCAGTGTAACCCCAGACTCACACCCTCCCTCAGCAAACCCCAGGCTCACACCCTCCTTCAGTGTAACCCCAGGCTCACACCCTCCCTCAGTGGACTATTGTTCTCTGAGTTCTGGAGGAGCCACACTGCTGTCTCACTGAGTGCCAGACTGGGTCTCCAGCAGAGACTTCGCCATCTCTGCTTTAACTGCTGTGTGAACAGAGGCTCTGTGAGACAAGGCTCTAGGTTTATGCAGCTCTCAGGCAGGAGACCTGAGGCCAAAGTCTGACTCTTCAAAACCACCCACACAACCAGCAGGCAGGCAGCTCAGAGATGGGGAAAGCTGGTGCACCCACTGTGCAGGGTGCCATAAGAGGGCATGCAGAGCCTGACGCATGTTCAGCATGGGAGATAATGGGTTCTATTGGATCAGGGGGAAGGGGCCTTGTGGCAGTTTGGGGAATGGACTTGAAGCATGTTCAAGGGTAGGGGAGCTGCATGATGGGCCTCATGGCAGGGCTGAGTGGCCAGTGGGTGCTTTGGAGCAACAAGGCCAGAGCTGAGTAAATCCTGAACTACAGCCAGGGGGCAGTGGGAGGGTCACTGCGATCGATGCGCTGCTGGATGGGACCAGGACAGGTGAAGCGCAGTCATCAAGGAGGACTTCTGGGTACCTGGTTTAGACAATGGGTGGGCAGTGGAGCCTGCTCAAGACAGGGGATGCAGCAATCCTCAGCTTTGGGGTAAAAGTCGGGACAAACTGCCTTCACATTGGTCCCTTTTGAAGAACCTGTGAGTCTTCCAAGCAGATAGGGCCTGGAAACTCTGCAGAAGACTGGAACTCTGCTGAGAAGGCAAACCTGGAACACAAGTCTGGACCTCTACAGAGAAGGGAGGGACTAGAAATAGGTGTGGAGCACTTTGAGGGTGCAGCACCACCAGGGACTCTGCGTGGGTGCAAAGAGGCCAGGAATGGAACTCCAGGGAGCAGAGGCAGCGGGAGAGAGGGAGACAGGAGGTCGGGGAAGGGAGGGCTGAACTGGGTGACAGTGATCATGGGAAGCCACAGGGACCAACTGGCCCACAAGGCATGTGGACAGTGATACCTAATACTGCAGAAAGTGGTGTGGGGACTGGGTGGCTTCTGAGGTCGCTTTCATTCTCTGAGTATAAACACACACCTCTTCTATTCATCTTCTCCCACATTCCCACAGTGTAGAGATCTGACCCACAGGAGATCATGCTGGAGAATCATGAGGATGGATGGATGGATGAATGATGGATGGATAGATGATGGATGGATGGATGGATGGATGATGGATGGATGGATGGACGGACAGATGGACAGATGGACAGACGAATGGATGGATGGATGGATGATTGATGGATGGATGGACAGACAGAAGGACAGACATTGGATGAATGGATGGATAGACAGACAGACGGATGCACGGACAGATGATGGATGGATGGATGGATAATGGATGGATAATGGATGGACAGATGGATGGATGGATGGACGGATGGATGGATGGATGATGGATGGACAGATGGATGGGTGGATGATGGATGGATGGATGGATTGAATGGATGGATGGATAATGGATGGACAGATGGATGGATGGATGGATGGATGGATGGATAGATGATGGATGGATGGATAATAAATGGATGGATGATGGATGGACAGATGGATGAATGGGTGGATGATGGATGGATGGATGGATAAATGGATTGGATGGATGGATGGATGGATGGATGGATAGATGATGGATGGACAGATGGATGGATGGGTGGATGACAGATGGATGGATGGATTGAATGGATGGATGGATAATGGATGGACAGATGGATGGATGGATGGATGGATAGATGATGGATGGATGGATGATAGATGGATGGATGATGGATGGATGGATGGATGGATAGATGATGAATGGACAGATGGATGGATGGGTGGATGATGGATGGATGGATGGATTGAATGGATGGATGGATAATGGATGGACAGATGGATGGATGGACGGACAGACAGACGGACGGATAGATGAACGGACAGATGATGGATGGATGGATGGATGGATAGATGATGGATGGATGGATAATAGATGGATGGTGGATGGATGGATGGATGGATGGATGATGGATGGACAGATGGATGGATGGGTGGATGATGGATGGATGAATTGAATGGCTGGATGGATAATGGATGGACAGATGGATGGATGGGTGGATGGATGGATGGATGGATGGATAGATGATGGATGGATGGATGATAGATGGATGGATGATGGATGGATGGATGGATGGATGGATAGATGATGAATGGACAGATGGATGGATGGGTGGATGATGGATGGATGGATGGATTGAATGGATGGATGGATAATGGATGGACAGATGGATGGACGGACAGACAGACGGACGGATGGATGAACGGATAGATGATGGATGGATGGATGGATGGATGGATGGATGGATGGATAGATGATGGATGGGTGGATAATAGATGGATGGTGGATGGATGAATGGATGGATGGATGATGGATGGACAGATGGATGGATGGGTGGATGATGGATGGATGGATTGAATGGCTGGATGGATAATGGATGGACAGATGGATGGATGGGTGGATGATGGATGGACGGATGGATGGATGGATGGATGGATGGATGGATTGAATGGATGGATGGATGATGGATGGGCAGATGGATGGATGGATGGATGATGGATGGATGGATGGATGGATTGATTGAATGGATGGATGGATGATGAATGGACAGATGGATGGATGGGTGGATGATAGATGGATGGATGGATTTAATGGATGGATGGATAATGGATGGACAGATGGATGGATGGATGGATGGATGGATGGACAGACAGACGGATGGATGGATGGATATGGGTACTGCATTTTGCCAGCTGCTGAGGACTCCAGAGCAAGGGTCACCTCCTGCCAGACACTGGCTGGGCTCCAGCTGCAGCTGTGTAGACTCCAACGTGACAGGCACAGATCCCCTGGGCCATGGTGAGCAGCAGAGCCTCAAACCAACTGCACATGCTAAAGCTAAGGCAGAGGCATCTGTGCAGACTCCAGATGGCCAGAGAGTGCCTGATGCCACCTTGGGCTTTCTCTACCACACCAGAACATGCACACACAGGCACATGTGCACACATAGGGACACACAAATGCACAAGCACAAACCCACACATGCATACTCACATGGACACATGCATGCTCACATGGACACATGCTGAGGCTTAGTGTCTCCCTCGGGGAAAGGGCCCCCCTCTCCTCCATCCCTCCTTTGCAGCCTGGAAGTTTCTGGCCACCCAGTTAAGCATGCGGTGCACACCGGACTTTCCAGCCCTCTCACAGCTGTGTGCTGCTGTCTTGTCATCTGGCCACAGAGGCTGACAAGCATGGGCAGGTCTCCAACTGGCCCCAACTCCACTGAGAGGCTGGACTGGCAGATAAATTGGTCCTGGAGGGAGGTGAGGAGGGGTCCAGAGGGAAGATTTCAAATGCATTTCTCTGCTAAACCAAACTCCAGCTTTCCAAGACTCATTGCTGTGTTCCAAAAGCTGACAGAGTGCCAGCCCCCGCTCAGGCAGACAGTGCCAGGAGGGGCACAGGAAAAGCAGGGTGGGCTGGGACCCAGCAGAATTCAATGAAGCGTTGGCTCCAGAAGAAATGGTCTGTCCTGCCGACCTCAGAGCATCTCTATAGGTCATTCCAGCTCATTCTGGTTCTGTGAGAGCCAGAGGCCAGTTAGATCCAGCCTAAGAAACAGCAGCATCTGTCCCGAGAGCAACTTGAGAGAGGACCTGGTATGCAGCCACACTCAGCAGGTGCCCCTGACCTTCAGCCTTTTGCAGACCAATGGCTGATACCCATGTGGCCCTTTTTAACTCCAGAGGAGGAGGCTGCATAGCACGAGAGAATCTAACTTCAAAACATACTTTCTTATTTTTGGTGAATTCTTCTCAGAGGCTACCGCCAGGGGCGTGCAGAATGGATTCCAGCAGAGCCCCCCACATCCCAGTCCACATTAGTAAAAAGCACATCGGAGGGGGTGCCATCATTCTCTGCTCGTTCTGCTGTTATTTCCCTAGAGTTCTACCATGAAAGGCAAAATGCTCGCAGGAATTGCTGCTTCCAGGTATTGGAATGCAGAGGGCACCACCCCTTCCAGGTATTGGACTGTAGAGGGCACTGCCCCTTCCAGGTATTGGAATGTGGAGGGCATCACCCCTTCCAGGTACTGGAATATGGAGGGCATTGCCGGACCACGGCTGGCTGCTGGTCCTGGGTATGCAGTCAGTGAAGCAGGCAGGCAGAGTGGGCGTCCTGGATTCCTGGCTTCCCCAGAGACAGAGGCTGCCCCAGAGCTGCCATGGAACCACAGGCTGTGGGAAGCCGGGATGGAGCACACCGCTTAGAAACAGACCTGGGGGTCTCCCGCAGACGGCGTCGCTGGGTCCTGCCTACACAGTCTGTGTTGAGTTGGCAGGTGCAGCCACGCCCACCTGAAATCTGAGTCAGGCTCACCAGATGCCCACAGAGAAGGCATATGGAGGAGGGAAGCCCCCGCAGAAGTCAGGAAAAGTCTGTATCACATACACAACAACCTATGAAATGTTATCTGTCTCAGGCTTAACACCAGCATTGCCTGTTCTGAGATCCCAATTGTGTCTGTTCCTGGCATGACACGCTGTGAAATGTAAAAGGCCTGAAGCCCTTCACTGGCTTTCTGGATGTCAGACAGTTCTTGCAAATAGCTATTTAGTAAACACAACCTAACCGAATAAAAACCTGCCAAATGGATTCCCTTTGATCCGGATATACCACTCCCATGTAGGGAGGCCAGTGTTTAGCATCAGATCTCACAAGTCTGCTTCAGCAAAACCATCGGCAAATCGGTACTATAACATGCCAAGGCCACGGTGCACTGCAGCTGACAGCCCACACCTCTCCGGCAGCCCGACTACACTGAGAAGTTAAGAGCTTACAGGGCACTGACAATTGTAAATCAAATTCATTCCCAAGAAAATGATTAAAGTGCATTTTTAAGAAACGCTTTGACTGGGTATGTTGTGGAGGAGACAGATGCCAACCCAGGACGGAACGTGCCCACAAGCGGTTGCTGCCGTCTGCAAGCTCGTGCCTGCCTCCTACATGTCGGTGTTAAAATCCTGACCCCCACGGGGACGGTATTTGGAGGACCTGGAAAGTTGATTCGGTCATGAAAGCAGAACCCTCATGAGTAACATCGGCGACCTCAAAAACGGGCCCAGGAAACCTCCCTGCCCCTGGCTGGGAGAACCCAACCACCATGAACTGGGTTTTAAAGGTGATTCTGGCGAAGGCTCAGAGAGGACAGAGGAGGGCTCGAGAGACAGCCTCCGCCCTGCGTAATACCTAAGTGGTCCTGAACCGAATGCTGGTAGAAATATGGATAATAAAGGCCTTTCTGGTGAGCTCTCAGGTGGAAATGAGGAACATCTCAGGTGGAATACAAATGAGGACGGCAGAGAGAAGGCCATCCTTGTTATAAAATGGCGAGGAACTTGGCTGGACGGTGTTTGTGTTGGGTGTTTTATGGAAGGTAAAGCCACAAACAATGGAAGTGAATGTCTGAGCAGAGGGCTGCACAAGCATGCAGCCTCTTGACTCCTTAGAGTGAGATGGGAGAAGACTGAAGCAATTTAAATCCAAAAGGAAGCAGAGCTTACAAATTAGGCAAATTCTCAGCCCATCCACGCTGGGAAACGTAAGAAAGCCTTTTTGGGAAAGAACAAGGGTGTGGCCAAGAGACGTTTGAGATGGAAATTAGCATGAATCTGCCACCTCAGCAGAAGACAGGTGCCACTAATGAAGACAATGGGGAGATTAGCCAGAACCTAGTGCCCATGATCTTGGAAGAATGGCCCCAAAGGAGTTTCAGAGCTCGGGGAGGCTGCCCCTGGCATCACAGGCCCAGAGTGCAAGGACCTGAAGTGTGGCATGGCATCAAAGGAGAGGAACAGCCACCTAGCCCCATCACATGTCTGAGCTCCACTCCCCACAATCAGACACCAAGCCAAGCTGCTCAGAGGCCCCAGGTGTGGCTCTGGTGGGCTGGAGAGAAATGCATTTTGTGAAGAAAGGGTATGAGAGCATGATTACTGCCACCTAGATTGTTCTAGAGAGTTCTAGAGAGTAACAGGACCCAAGCCGGGAGGTGCCCAGGACAGGGCCACTGCAGGGAGCCCTCACTAGGGCAATGCCCAGTGAAGCCATGGGTGTAAGGCTGCTCAAAGCTGTTGGAGCAGGGCTGACTGGAGCTTTGGGCACTCAGCTTCTGTGTGACGGAACCACGGAGTGGGTCCTCCACCTCAGGGAGCCTGGAAGGTGGGATCCCTGCCCCACTGGGCCTGGAGGGCAGAGCGTTGAGCCGATGTTGACTCTTGATCTTTAAGGCCTTTCTTCTTCCCTGTTTTCCCCTGTGGACTAGAAATGTCTGTTCTACACCCGCCCCACAACTGTATTTTGAAGGCACATAAAACGTTTCATTCACCAGCTCATTGATGGTGAATTTGCCTCAAGATGAGTCCCACCTTTGAGTCTCACAGATATCTGATTCAGATGAGACTTCGGACTTTTGCATTGCTGCTGAAATCAACAAAAACTTTTGGGATATTGAGGTGGAATGAACGTATTTTGTATGTGAGGACATGAATTAGGAGGGGTCGGGGCAGGATGCTATAGTGTGCATGTACGTGTATCTCCAGAACTTACATGTTGAAACTTAAACCCCAATTTGATGGTATAAAGAGGTGTGACCTCAGGGAGGTGATTAGGCCAGGAGGGCTCCACCCACATGAATGAGATGAACGCCCTTGTAAAAGAGGCTTCCGAGAGCTTCCGAGTCCTTCCCAGTCCTTTGGCCTCTTCTGCCCAGTGAGTGCGTAATGCGCAGCCATTCTTCCACTGCACCACGTGCCTTAAGCCACGGGGGGACACTGCAAGGGGGTGTGACCCTGGAAGCAGGGAGGAGCCTCACTGGACATCAAAGCTGCCAGAACCTTGATCTGGAACTTGTCAGCCTCCCGAATTGTGAGAAATGAATTGTTTATTTACCATTTACCTGGTCTAAGATACTTTGTTATAGCAGCATGACCAGAATAAGAGAGTTATTTTATGTATTTAGAAAAACACAAAGTTCCATCGAGTTGGCTAAGGTTTGTGGCAGCGTTTGGGAATTGGCCACTTCACACCCAGAGTGGGATGAGGCAGACAGGTAGATGTCTCCCTGAGCTTTTCAAGAAGTCTGAAGTCTGGTCATTGTTATTCTGGTCAGTCTAGTTAAGACCCTGCCCAAAATCACAGGCTAAGGAGAGCATGCCAAGAGTCATTCCCTCCTAAAGGGCTGTGTTCCAAGGGGAAAAGCCAGTCTGTGTACATGCATCCTCAGATCAATGAAGATGTGGCCTCAGGTCTATGCGGACGTGGCCTTAGATCCTAGGGCAGGGAGGGGCCCCCTAAGTCTTTACTCAGTCTGCTCCCATAGTCTTCACTTAAAAATGCAATGGGGCTGGGCGTGTGGCTCACGCCTGTAATCCCAGCACTTTGGGAGTCTGAGGCAGGCAGATCACGAGGTCAAGAGATCGAGACCATCCTAGTCAACATGGTGAAACCCTGTCTCTACTAAAAAATACAGAAATCAGCTGGGCGTGGTAGTGCATGCTTGTAGTCCCAGCTACTTGCAAGGCTGAGGCAGGAGAATCTCTTGAACTCAGGAGGCGGAGGTTGCAGTGAGCCAAGATTGTGCCACTGCCCTCTAGCCTGATGACCGAGTGATACCATCTCAAAAAATAATGCAATGGAATATTCTAGTTAGTTTGGGAAACCTCAGAGACCCAGTAGGGCCACCAACGCTTCCACACCCAGGGCAGGAACCTCTATGGGAAATAGAGTTCTTCAAGCTGACACAGGCACACGTGAGCTCGGTGTGAGCCTGTACATAGGGGACAGCAAAGCAAGCCCTTGTTTGCACAGAGCCTTTCTGCACACTCACAGGAAGCTTCCAGAGGCCCTCCTGAGTAGACCACCGGTTCTTCACCCAGAGTACGCATCAAGGTCTCAGGAAGTAACCCATCCTCAATGTCAAATATAGTGGCTCACCTGGTTGAAAGCTTCCTCCAGGGGACAAAATCTTTCATTCCACAGTGAGAACCCAGGCCCAATCCTGCTGCAAGGAGACTCGTCATGTCTTTGCCTTCCACAGAGATGGAAAGGTGGCAAAGCAGAGGCTCTCCTCGACCAGAGCAAAGACATGGGGAGGTAAGGGCAGAAGATTCCCACAGGGAGAAAAAGAGGTGTGAGGGAAGAGGCTGGGCAAGGCAGAATGCGAGGACCGAACCCCAAATCAAGCCTCTTGAACCTTAGGAGCTGTCCAGGTCTTGCCTTGGCTACAAATAAAATATTGCATTTAAAACCCCCAAATATGCTGTGACTGTCCTCTGCCTCTCTGTCCCGGCCTGTCCAGACTGAGCCCTAGGATCCCAAGGGAGAGCAGGGCAGTTATTTCCTCCCCGCTACAGCAGGCACTGGGAGCCCAGCGCATGCAGGACCTGGGGGAGATAGCAGAGCCCCACCCGAAACAGAGGCCAAGCTCAGCAGCCAGCCAAACCCGGCCTGGATCCGATTCCAGATGAAAACGCCTCTGTATTAGTGTGTTGCCACACTGCCATGAAGAAATACCCCAGACTGGTAATTTGTAAAGAAAAGAGTTATAATTGACTTACAGCTCCGCATGGCCGGGAGGCCTCAGGAAACTTAGAACCATGGCGGACGGCACCTCTTTACAGGACAGATGGAGAGAGGATGAGAGCCAGGAGGGAAAAATGCCAGATGCTTCCAAAGCCGTCAGATCTCGTGAGCATTCACTGGCTACAACGAACAGCACCGGGGAAACCACCCCCACGATTTCATTACCTCCGTCCAGTCCCGCTCTTTGACATGAGGGATTATTAGAATTTAAGGTAGAATTAAGTGGGGACACAGAGCCAGACCACATCAGCCTCAGACCACCACAATCAACACTGCAGCCAATGTTTCCTGCAGTCGCTGAGCAGACATCAAATGGAGTTGCCGCCTCCCGTGTAGAGGCCGTGGAATGGATGCCTCTATGCTGGAGCCACACTTGGCTTCGTGCAAGTCACACCTGTCAGACACATGGCCAGCTGGGCCCCAGCACCCGTGCCTGTGCATGTCCATGCTGCCCACTGCAGGTGCACACTCTCCCGCCGTGCGCCGAGGTGGACGCCGCGTGGCGGGGACATTCTCTCTACCTGTCTCTGCCTCTGTGTCTGTCTGTCCCCCCCGACACACGTGCACATACACACGGTATTGCTGATCCCTGCTCGTTAGTATGCACTCCATGTGAAGACTGTGAATCCTACCAGGACCAGCACCAGGAATCAGTTCTTCAGCACAACTCAGGAGGGGAACTCGCCCAGCTTTGGAAAGCTTTGATCCGTCATCCTCACTTGGAGTACATTTCAAATAAAAATCTCCAGAGACCATCGCTTTTTAAAATTCATTCCTCATCGCCTTTCTTTTTTTCTCCTATTTCTCTCTAGATGATGGCAGCAAAATTCAAAGCAAGAGAATCTCCCCAGGAAAAGGACAAGATGATGGGACCTGACCTGGGGTGACCATAGCCCTCCCCTCCTACAGTCCCTGCCTGGGGACTCTGCTTTCCACCATCTAAGTCTCAGGGGACATCAGCATTTTTCTCAAGAGGATCCATCCCTTGGAGGTTTTCTCTCAACTTCTACACCCAGAACTTTCTCCAAAATGGAAAGCGTGTTAGCCGGGAACAGCTCATTCCGAGCAAGTCTGCTCCATCTGCACAGGCTCGGTGCTGCTGCGATCTGGGCTCCGTCCTAACTTGTGATTCTGATGCTGTTGCCTTGGGATCCTCACCGAAATGCCAGCCACCAGGTTGGCTCCCTTCTAATCGCCTCTTGCCCACTGGGAAGGTAAAATCTCATCTAATCAGGAGGAGGAGGCATCAGAAGCACTGTGATGGAGAGCTGGTGAGGTTTTCTTCCTCCCAGCCCTGAATCAGAGCCTCTGAATTTTTCAATAGCTGTCTTTGCCCCTCTTGGAGAAAGCCCCTTCTGCTCCCCCTTCATCACTGCATAATCCTACCCATATGCCCCTGCTCTCTGCCATTTCTCAAAGGCACATGGGACTCCTATTACCTGAGCCCTTTCCACTCACAGGCGCCTGCAGGCTGAGGCTTGCTGGGGAGGCCTCTTCAAGGGATGCCTGGCCCCTGGACATCCTCCAAGTTGGCAGTTTCACTGCAGACTGCTGAGAGAAAGGCGCTGGGGGCAGCCTGGTCTGGCCTGCTGAGCCAAGATAAAGCTGCAGGAACCTGCTGATGCCAGAGGGGATGTGTGCCAGGTTCCCACAGGTGACCAAGGTGGGCAGAGACCAGGCAGGACTCCTGCTCGGGGACGGCAGGGCACAGGGTCACGCAGGGCTCTGGGCTTGGCCCTGGTTTTGAGCCAACAACACCAGCTGCCTGGTGGCAGGAAATGACCCAAGCACCAGGCTTTGTTTTCAAACCCCTGCTCCTCCATCTCCTGCCATTTAAGGTGGCATCACATTGGAAGTGAGCCAGGCAGGTGGAGCTCCCTACGTCCATGAGGCAGGTGCAGCAGCCCAGGGAGGCAGAGTGGCCTGTCCCAGGAATAGCCATCATCAGCTGGAGCAGAGCCGGATGTGGGCTGTGTGGGTGGCTCCTGACCATGTGGGCAGCAGGTCCGACTGTTCTGTCCCCACGAGCCACGGGAAGGTCGCTCAGGTGCCGTGGACGTGTCCAGGCGTGGGTGTTGTTCTCTTCATGGCCCAGCCTTCTCCCTCTTTCCACACACACGGTGTGGGAACACCGACCGGCATCTCCCATCTGCTGCCCCGACCTCTGCCAGAGGCGTCAGCTCACCCGCGCCCTGTGGCCTCATTTTTCATGGTGTTGCTACCACCTGGCTGTCTGCCTGTCCCCACATTAACTCTCACCATCTGATGGCAGAGACCTTGTCTTCCCCATCTCTGTCTCCAGACCCCAGTGGCCCTCAGTGGGTATCTGCCAAGAGAAATACACACATAAAGTACATTCACATATCATAGCCTGTGAGACAGACACACCCGGAATCATTGTTCCTGCTTTGCAGAGGGGTCTGTCCCTAGACCCTAGTCTTTGACTGCTGGGGCCTGACAGCGTGGGCAGATGATGAGGCGCATCAGGACACAGAGAGGGGAGAGTGGGAGGCTGTCTTTCCTCCAGCTCCCTCCCTTCGGGGCCACCCCTGGCCAGCCTCAGGCCAAAGGACACAGGTCCCAGCAAATATCCCTGCCTAGCCCCCAGGGCTTGATAATATCCACAAGGTGGGAGAGGCCTGGATCCCACAGCAGCCCACACCTTGCACTCAAATGTCTCTGACTTCATCCACAGGCTCCATCCCAGCTTCAATTTCTGCGTGAGCTGCCTCCTGCTCAGTGTTGGAATTCTAATGGATGCAAGCACCATGTTTCTTTATTTTACACATTGAACATGAGATCCTGAAAATGGTAAAAGGGTTCACTCAATATCCCAAAGTCAGGCAGTGGCAGGGCAGCTCCCAGCCTCAGCATGATCCGGGCTCTCCTCTGTGCAGGGAAAATCTGTGCCGGTTCTTAGCTCTCCACATTGTGAGATAGCGCCTCATGTGTATGTGTGTATTTGTACATGTGTGTACATGTGCACATCTGGACACCTCTGCATGTGGGTTCATGCCTGCTCTCAGCTCTCCACACTATAAGATAGTCTCATTTGTATGTGTGTTTGTGCACGTGTGTGCATGTGTGCACATCTGTACACTTCTGCATGTGGGTTCATGCCTACTCTCAGCTCTCCACTTTGCTGAGAGAGTGCCTTGTGTGTATGTGTGTGTGTCTGTGTGTGTGTTTGTGCTTGGCATGTGCATATGCTGCATCTGTGCATATATGCCTATGACTATGTGTGGACATGTGTGTGTGGTATCTGTGTGCATATCTGTATGATCATGCATGGACATGTGTGTACACATGGGTGTGCCTGTATTTGTGAATACACATGTTTGCATGTGGTATCTGTGCACATGTTTACAATTATATGAGGACATGTGTGTGCACACACCTATTCCAGTTAGGGTTAGGATTTATTCATGTGCCTGCATATGTGGGCATGTGTGTACATGTATCTGTCTCTGTGTGCTTGTGAGTGGCTACATGTGTGCGTTGAGTACATGCGTGAATACAACTTCAGGAGCATGCATGTGTGCGTGTGAGTGGGAGGAGGCAGGGTGCTGAGGCAGGCTTGTCTAGGAAGAAAATCTAGGCCCAGAGTGAGGGAGCGTCTCAGGGGCCCAGCCAGGGAGAGGATGGGAATCCACACAGGAGCAAACGCCTCCTCGCTGTGGGGCTTTCGCAGCCTGCCCGAGCTGCATGTCTGTCATTTTCAGTTCACACGATCCTCAGCCAAAGTCACCAAAGGTACAATGATGAAATTTTCCTTCCACCATGTGAAAGATGATGAGACAGAGGCCCAGGGAACATTCTCCTGATGTCACCCAGCAAATGAACTTAAAATGAGGAAGAGAACCACACTGATTCTCACCACCTCTGCCCTGGACTCACCATGCTGGGCACCTGGGTCTGTGTGAGAAGCCGCACCCTCAGGTCCTCAGTTTCCTCGTGTGTCACAAGAGGGAATCAGATTCCCTCCAAGGCCTCTTCCACCTCACAGGCAATTCCTGAGCTGACCCAGCAGGAAGTGAGTAGCTAGAGATGGGACAAAAGACTCCCAGGGTGTCCCTGTGGAAGTCTGTCCTGCCGCACGCAGGAAGGCCAGAGCTCAGCTCCTACCGTGCCCTCCTCTGCCTGGACCAGGCTCGTGGGGAAGCGTGTCAGCCCGTATGCCCTTTGGGTGCAGTTTCCATGGTCCCCTGGCCACAGCCGCGGTGCAGTCTCTTCCCGGATACACTGTCTCCGAAACGTGATGCGTGTACTTCGGATTTCTCCTTTCCCCTATGGTAAAGCACAGAAACACCATCGGGAATCTATCAGAAACAAGCACTTCTGCGGAACAGCTTCCCTCACTTTGCCGTGGAGATTTTGGAGGAGGAGAAGGCATTCAAAACCTCACGTGAAGTGATAAACCAACGTAGGTAAAACCCCAGGGTCTAAGATACGAGCTCAGTCTCTGTCCATAGCCGCCCTGGCCACTCCCATCCACACGACTAACTCCAGTGGCTTCCACAAGGCTCAGGCCCCCACACCGAGCAGCAGAATTGAGATGGAAAAACAGTCAAGGAAAGACACAGAGGAAAACCACCAAAAGTGATACCTCAGAATGTCTCTGAGCCATTAAAAACAACAAACAAATAAGAAACAGTGAACTCGACTGAGATCTTAACTGCGGACGCCACCTCCAGGTTAAGCATCCTTTATCTCATAGACAGAGGCTGCAAATTTCACTTTATAATTCCCAACATTCAAGCTCATCTTCCAGAAAAGCATTTGCAGAGCCGGATGTGGTGAGTTCAGAACAGCCCATCCCATAAAGCAGGTGGGTGAGCCTAGCTGCTGAGCCTCTCCTGCTTGTCCCGAGGCTTTGCACAGCCTGCCTGGGGCGCAGACGGGCTGTGTGGGTGACAGCTCCCATGCCTCCTCTTGAGGCGTCTCCCCTCCCCTCCCCTGCTGTTTCAGCAACAAGTTGTTGGTCTTCAGCTACTCTGGCACATTTGCTCTATGGAAACGTCACAGCAGTGCTGGCACGATGACTCTGAGGATGGCACAGGCCAGGGCTCGGTGGACAGGGCATTGCCATGGCAGCTCTGCTTCCTTTTTACCATCAAGAGGAGGCGGAGAACGCAGTGTGGTGTGGAGATGCACACCACAGGAGGTGCTGCTGTGTGTCCCCCTCTGTGACCACCCCAGGGTTCCAAAGGAATTTCATAACCTGCAATGCAGTCTTTGCAGTTGGCCACCCCAAGGGGGGCCCTCCGCAGGCTTAGGGACCCCCAAGCTGCTGTTGCAACCTCGTGCAGACCCTTACTCCGTGCCGACCACCCACTGGATGCTTGGCAACCTGTGGCCCCCCATGAGCACCAGGACTATAACACGAGGCTCATTTCACAGAGAGGTGCGGGAACCTCCCCCAGCTCCCACATCTGGGAGGGCGTGATCCAGCCACCCTCCTCCCAGCCCTGAGGCTGGAGTTCCTCATCCAAGGATTTGTGCTTCCCGGGAAAAATGTACCATGACTCGTGTTTCTCTCTGGGCCCCAGTGCACAAATTTCAGCTCCAGAGGGAGTCTCAGGGCAGCCCTCATTCCAAAATAAGCCCAACAACAAGCAGGACCGTGCTGGGGCTTAGAACCTCGGAGCTGCTAAACCCTAATTATTCACCCACAGGAAGCACCCGCCCAGCCATGGAGCCATCAGTGCCGCTGACAAAATCAAAACGGAAGTGGAAAAATGAAAAAGAAGACCTTCCCTCTTAACCGCTGTAGCTCTGACGTGGCTTGCTCTTACAGCATGCGGAGCACACCGGCGTTTCCTCGACACCTGGGTGTTCGCTTCCCTGGTGGGGCAAGCGGCTGGGTGGCGTGGGCGCCCGGTTCTGGCGGCTCCGTGGGTCCCGGTGCTGCTGTGGCTCCCACATGGCCACCCTAAAGCCAGCCAGGCTGCGCCCCTCGGGAAATTCTACTCACTGCCCACAGCGGGCAGCCTGGGAAGAAAGCAGAACCCAGAACCGCTCCCGTCACAAGTGAGTGCTGTTCTCTAGGGGACCCCACCCTGACACTGGGAGAGAAGGCGCCTGGGGCGTCTGTCACCCCTGATGCAACCCCAGAGCTGAGATCCTCAGAAAAGCCGCCAGGTCACCTCCCTCCCAGCCACACTCAGAGGCCAAGGCTGTGATTACGAATAATGCAGGGACCAGGGCACACGGGCTCTGTGGGTGACAAGCCGGAGCAGCTAGAAACACACACACACCACAGCATGCCACATAGACACGCCACAGGACAGCGCACACACACACGAGCCATACACATCACAGCACAGCACACACACACAAACCATACACACCACAGGACAGCACACACACACACGAGCCATACACATCACAGCACAGCACACACACACAAACCATACACACCACAGGACAGCACACACACACACGAGCCATACGCATCACAGCACAGCACACACACACAAACCATACACACCACAGGACAGCACACACACACACAAACTGTATACACCACATCACAGCACACACACACACACCGTACACACCACAGCAAACACACACACACACAACCATACACACCACAGGACAGCACACACACACACAAACTGTATACACCACATCACAGCACACACACACACACCGTACACACCACAGCAAACACACACACACACAACCATACACACCACAGGACAGCACACACACACACACACACTGTATACACCACATCACAGCACACACACACAAACCATACACACCACAGCACAGCACTCACACACAAACCGTACACACTACAGCAAACACACACACACAAATCATACACACCACAGCAAACACACCCACACAAACTGTACACACCACAGCAAACACACACACACAAACTGTACACACCATATCACAGCACACACACACCGCAGGACAGCACACACATGTACACACAAACCATACACACCACAGCACGCACAAACACACAAACCGTACACACCACAGCAAACACACACACACACAACCATACACACCACAGGACAGCACACACACACAAACCGTAGACACCACAGCACAGTACACACACACACAAACCATACACACCACAGCACAGCACACACATACACACAAACCATACACACCACAGCACACACACACATACACACAAACCGTACACACCACAGCACAGCACACACACACACACACAAACTGTACACACCACAGCACACACACACATACAAACTGTACACACCATATCACAGCACACACACACCGCAGGACAGCACACACATGTACACACAAACCATACACACCACAGCACACACACACACACACAAACCGTACACACCACAGCACAGCACACACACATACAAACCATACACACCACAGCACACACACACCTACACACAAACCGTACACACCACAACACAGCACACACACACACACAAACTGTACACACCACAGCACACACACATACAAACTGTACACACCATATCACAGCACACACACACCGCAGGACAGCACACACACAAACTGTATACACCACATCACAGCACACACACACAAACCATACACACCACAGCACAGCACTCACACACAAACCGTACACACTACAGCAAACACACACACACAAATCATACACATCACAGCACAACACACACACACACAAACTGTACACACCACAGCAAACACACCCACACACACACAAACTGTACACACCACAGCACAGCACACACACACAAACCATACACACCACAGGACAGCACACACACACACAAACTGTATACACCACATCACAGCACACACACACAAACCATACACACCACAGCACAGCACTCACACACAAACCGTACACACTACAGCAAACACACACACACAAATCATACACATCACAGCACAACACACACACACAAACTGTACACACCATATCACAGCACACACACACCGCAGGACAGCACACACATGTACACACAAACCATACACACCACAGCACACACACACACACACAAACCGTACACACCACAGCAAACACACACACACACAACCATACACACCACAGGACAGCACACACACACACACAAACCGTAGACACCACAGCACAGTATACACACACACAAACCATACACACCACAGCACAGTACACACACACACAAACCATACACACCACAGCACAGCACACACACACACACACACACACACAAACCATACACACCACAGCACACACACACATACACACAAACCGTACACACCACAGCACAGCACACACACACACACACAAACTGTACACACCACAGCACACACACACATACAAACTGTACACACCATATCACAGCACACACACACCGCAGGACAGCACACACATGTACACACAAACCATACACACCACAGCACACACACACACACACACACACAAACCATACACACCACAGCACAGCACACACACATACAAACCATACACACCACAGCACACACACACATACACACAAACCGTACACAGCACAGCACAGCACACACACACAAACCGTACACACCACAGCACAGCACACACACACATACGCACAAACTGTACACACCACAGCACAACACACACACACAAACCGTACACACACCACAGACACCACAGTACACACACCGTATTACACATACCACATGAGTGCACAGCACAATCTCGTGCCCCACGTGCACACACACAGACACACACACAGACACACACACCACCTTTCCCGCCAGCACAGCCACCCTGTGGTTGGAGGAGGCTGGGAATGGTCTTTGTTGTTCTTTGCTTCGGAAGCTGTGAGCCCAGCAAGTCCATGTGTCCCCTCCCTGCCGCACACTTGATCTCACGTGCCCCCACCTCCCTCTCCCTGTCCCCTCTCTTTCTCCCCACCTCCCCGACCCTCTCTTTCTCCCTGCTGTGGTCCTGGGCTCAGGCTGGCAGGAATTGTAGGAGGCAGGGAAAATGGAAAAGAGACAGACTGCCGGGGCAGTTGGGGAGACACCTGCTGCCCACAGGAGACCAGCAGCCAGGTACCCAGCCTCAGCGAGGAGCTGGGCACGGCCAAGGAGGGAGGCAGGGAGGATAGGGGGACATGAAGCCAGGGAGAGAGGGAGGACTATCGGGAGGATCCGGAGGGAAAGGAAGCCAGGGAGGGAAGGGAGGGAGTGGAGGGAGGGAGGTCTGAGGGAGGGCCTCAGGGGAAAGGAAGGTGGGGGGGAAGCAGGGGAGGGAGGACTGTAGGGATGGACTAGGGGTAAGGGAATCCAGGGATGGTCCCCTGACCTTCACAGATGGCCCCAGACACGTGTCCCCCCCACGCAGGAGAGAAAGCAGGTGTGTGGGAGGTGTCGTTGGGTTACAGTGATAAACCGCCTTATAGAAAGGAGGCTTGAGCCTTCACAATCGTAGGGACTCTAGGGGAGGCTGCCGCCTTCAAAATCCCCACCCACCGTGCTGCATAATGGGAGGAAGGCAGGACTGGAGGGAGGGCCTGGGGGGAAGAAGAGCCAGGGAGGGAGGGCAGGGAGGGAGGACTAGGGGAGGGCCTGGAGGGGAAGGGAAGGGAAGCCAGGGAGGGAGAGCAGGCGAGGGAGAACTGTGGGGACAGACTGAGGGGAAGGAAATCCAGGGAGGGAGGAGAGAAGAGAGGACTATGGCAGGGCCTGGAGGAGAAGGGAAGGGAATCCAGGGAGGGAGGGGAGGGAGGGAGGACTAGGGGAGGATCTGGAGGGGAAGGAAAGCCAGGAAGGGAGGGGACGGAGGGGGAACTTCAGGGAAGCTTCCAAGGCTCAGCCCTTTCAAGCAGGGGGCTCCTGGCCTGGTGAAGGCAGGGACCACCCATTCACTCCCCAGAGCTTCCCCCCCAGGGTGGAGGAGCTCAGTAAAGGCCTGTGGTCTGATGTCTCTGCACCTATGCTACCACCATCTGCCTGCCCCTCCACAGCATGGGAGCTGCTGATCCTGGGGAAGGTGCAGGCCTGGCCTCCCGCTGCCCCTCCACCTCCTAACAGGAACTGCTATCCCACTGGGCCACTCAGAGTCCTCCACCACACTGAGGCTCTTTCTTGAAGGCTCACCCTTCGTGCCCTCCTCCCTCCCGCTCCTTCTTCCCTTCCTTTTGCTTCCCTGCTAGAAACTCTGCCCGGCCCCGGGGCTGTGGACCCCAGGCTCAGGCAGGGTGGGCATTGTTGGCCTCCCTCCCTTCATGTCAGTGACCTGGGATGCTTTTGGGAGTGAACAGAAGGGCCAGTCGACTGTGATTAATGATTGTTCTGGAACAACAGATGTGATTCAGAGCTTCCCAGGCAAGCAGGCCACAGGGAACCGACATGGAGGCCCACAGGTGGCTCTGTACCCCAACACCATGGAGCTCTGCCCCCCAGCTTGGTCACGCTTGTCTCAGACCCTGCAGTCGTCCCTGGGTCCTGCAGAGCCACCAGGGTCAGCACCTCCGGAAGGAATGGAAAAGTCTGTCCCTGTCGTGAGGATCCAGACCCCATACTGACCTCGAGTCCACCTACTCTCCCAGGGCAGCCCGGCCACGGTCCAGCCACATGAGAGGCCCCTGGTCCCGCGTGGAGTAGCTGCTCTGACCAGAGACTGGGCAGCCCCAGCTCCTTCCTGCAGCCTCCCTCCCTCTAGCCGCAGGGCAGGCTGCAGGGTCCACTCATCAGTCACCGTGTATGGGATCATCTGCGGCATGTCCTTCTGTCATTTCCGGGCCTGGAGCCTTCTAAGTGGAAGTGTGAGGCAGGGGCCTTGCAGGCAGGACCGGAAAGTCCAGGTGTCTCAGCAGTCCCTTCTTCCCCGTGAGGAAATTGCCCAAAATCACAGTGAGCAGGAAACTGCGGCCACCAAGCCTGTGCAGCACAGGACGGAGGGGTGTCTTGGGCAAAGTCCTCCTGGCCCAGCCTGGCCTCTCCTACCCCAGTGTGCTGCCGTTTCTGGAACACCTAAGGCACTCCTGCTGCACAGCCCGAGCTTTGGCAGCCTGAACCCTCACCCTCACTCAGAAACCTGCACCCTCACTCAGACACCTGCACCCTCACTCAGACACCTGCACCCTCACTCAGGAACCTGCACCCTCACTCAGACACCTGCACCCTCACTCAGGCACCTGCACCCTCACTCAGACACCTGCACCCTCACTCAGGAACCTGCACCCTCACTCAGACACCTGCACCCTCACTCAGACACCTGCACCCTCACTCAGACACCTGCACCCTCACTCAGACGCCTGCACCCTCACTCAGACGCCTGCACAATCACTCAGGAGCCTGCACCCTCACTCAGACACCCGCACCCTCACTCAGACACCCGCACCCTCACTCAGACACCCGCACCCTCACTCAGACACCCGCACCCTCACTCAGGAACCTGCACCCTCACTCAGGAGCCTGCACCCTCACTCAGACACCTGCACCCTCACTCAGACACCTGCACCCTCACTCAGGCACCTGCACCCTCACTCAGACACCTGCACCCTCACTCAGGAACCTGCACCCTCACTCAGACACCTGCACCCTCACTCAGGCACCTGCACCCTCACTCAGACACCTGCACCTTCACTCAGACACCTGCACCCTCACTCAGACGCCTGCACCCTCACTCAGACGCCTGCACAATCACTCAGGAGCCGCACCCTCACTCAGACACCCGCACCCTCACTCAGACACCCGCACCCTCACTCAGACACCCGCACCCTCACTCAGGAACCTGCACCCTCACTCAGACACCTGCACCCTCACTCAGACACCAGCACCCTCACTCAGGAGCCTGCACCCTCACTCAGGAGCCTGCACCCTCACTCAGACACCCGCACCCTCACTCAGACACCCGCACCCTCACTCAGACACCCGCACCCTCACTCAGACATCTGCACCCTCACTCAGACACCTGCACCCTCACTCAGACACCTGAACGCTCACTCAGGAGCCTGCACCCTCACTCAGGAGCCTGCACCCTCACTCAGGAACCTGCACCCTCACTCAGACACCTGCACCCTCACTCAGACACCTGCACCCTCACTCAGGAACCTGCACCCTCACTCAGACACCTGCACCCTCACTCAGACACCTGCACCCTCACTCAGGAGCCTGCACCCTCACTCAGACACCTGCACCCTCACTCAGACACCTGCACCCTCACTCAGACACCTGCACCCTCACTCAGGAGCCTGCACCCTCACTCAGACACCAGCACCCTCACTCAGGAGCCTGCACCCTCACTCAGACACCTGCACCCTCACTCAGACATCTGCACCCTCACTCAGGAGCCTGCACCCTCACTCAGACACCTGCACCCTCACTCAGACACCTGCACCCTAACTCAGACACCTGCACCCTCACTCAGGAGCCTGCACCCTCACTCAGACACCTGCACCCTCACTCAGACACCTGCACCCTCACTCAGGAGCCTGCACCCTCACTCAGACACCTGCACCCTCACTCAGACACCTGCACCCTCACTCAGGAGCCTGCACCCTCACTCAGACACCAGCACCCTCACTCAGGAGCCTGCACCCTCACTCAGGAACCAGCACCCTCACTCAGACACCTGCACCCTCACTCAGACACCTGCACCCTCACTCAGGAGCCTGCACCCTCACTCAGACACCTGCACCCTCACTCAGACACCTGCACCCTCACTCAGGAGCCTGCACCCTCACTCAGACACCAGCACCCTCACTCAGGAGCCTGCACCCTCACTCAGGAACCAGCACCCTCACTCAGACACCTGCACCCTCACTCAGACACCTGCACCCTCACTCAGACACCTGCACCCTCACTCAGGAACCTGCACCCTCACTCAGACACCTGCACCCTCACTCAGACACCTGCACCCTCACTCAGGAGCCTGCACCCTCACTCAGACACCTGCACCCTCACTCAGGAGCCTGCACCCTCACTCAGACACCAGCACCCTCACTCAGGAGCCTGCACCCTCACTCAGGAACCAGCACCCTCACTCAGACACCTGCACCCTCACTCAGACACCAGCACCCTCACTCAGGAGCCTGCACCCTCACTCAGACACCTGCACCCTCACTCAGACACCTGCACCCTCACTCAGACACCTGCACCCTCACTCAGGAACCTGCACCCTCACTCAGACACCTGCACCCTCACTCAGACACCAGCACCCTCACTCAGGAGCCTGCACCCTCACTCAGACACCTGCACCCTCACTCAGACATCTGCACCCTCACTCAGGAGCCTGCACCCTCACTCAGACACCTGCACCCTCACTCAGGAGCCTGCACCCTCGCTCAGACACCTGCACCCTCACTCAGACACCTGCACCCTCACTCAGGAGCCTGCACCCTCACTCAGACACCTGCACCCTCACTCAGACATCTGCACCCTCACTCAGGAGCCTGCACCCTCACTCAGACACCTGCACCCTCACTCAGGAGCCTGCACCCTCGCTCAGACACCTGCACCCTCACTCAGACACCTGCACCCTCACTCAGGAGCCTGCACCCTCACTCAGACACCTGCACCCTCACTCAGACACCTGCACCCTCACTCAGGAGCCTGCACCCTCACTCAGACACCAGCACCCTCACTCAGGAGCCTGCACCCTCACTCAGGAACCAGCACCCTCACTCAGACACCTGCACCCTCACTCAGACACCTGCACCCTCACTCAGACACCCGCACCCTCACTCAGACACCCGCACCCTCACTCAGACACCTGCACCCTCACTCAGACACCTGCACCCTCACTCAGGAGCCTGCACCCTCACTCAGACACCTGCACCCTCACTCAGACACCTGCACCCTCACTCAGATGCCTGCACCCTCACTCTGGAAGGCAGGTCCAGCTGCGCAGACACTGTGTGTGGGAACCCTTCTTCAGAACAAGCGTCAGCAGCAGAGGCCAGCCTGGAGCAGCACAGCACAGACACCCTTCCTGCTCTCAGTCACTGGAGAAGCCTTCCTCACGGTCTCTGCAGAGGTCCTGCCCACTGCGCCCACGGAGAGACATCCTGCAGTGGAGATGGCCCCAGACGCGTCCTGAATGGATGGATTGCGACACTGCATGTCTTGAAACGTTCCCGTGCTGTTCCGGACACCATCTGCCCCTTGCCAGGAAGCTCAGGCCTACACTCCTCTGGGGAGCCTTTTGGAACCAGGAGGCCGCCTGTGTCAGCCATCAGGGGACCGACCTGTGCTGCTCGCCCACCCGCTGCTCACTCCCGCCGCCCACTCCTGGTGTGAGCAGGTGCTCATCAATCCCACTGAATGTGTTATTGCAGGATCCGAGGAACGTGCAGAACCAGACCTCAACATCTGTTGTTTTGGAGGGTTGGAGATATGCAGGGGCCTCTCAGAGCAAAATGAATTCAGTGGGTGCCCTTCAAGGACCTCTGCCCCTCCCCCTCAGTCATCCCCTCAGTCTAAATCACTGCTGGCAGCTCTGAGCACTGCGGGCCCTGCATGCTACAGAGCCAAGCCTTTCCCGGTAGTAAGGCTTCAGTTGCGTGATGGTTTCACAGCCTCAAGGACCAAATTGCCATCATTATGTAGCAGAGGGGGGTTGTGAAGGCGGCAGCGTCCCCTAGAGTCCCAGGGCGGTGCTACCCATTGTGAAGCCTCAGCCCCCTTTCTAAAGGCAGTTTAACTCTGCGCCCAGAGGACACCTCACACACACACCCTTGCTCTCCTGCATGCATGGGGCCTGTGTCTGGGGCCATCTGTGAGGGTTAGGGGACCAAAGGCATTCTGGCCCCAGGCCCCCTCAGAATCAACGTAGAATGGGGGGCCTGCCTCAGGCCCAGCCATGTGTCCTGCCAATGGGCGGCCAGCAGAATTATTTTTAAATGCCAACCCCATTATGTCACCCTCTGCTGGAGCCCCCCCCAACACCCCTCCACCCAGTGACTCCTCTTGCTCAGTCTCTGCCCCAGGCATGCACAGCCTCTGGACACAGGCTCACTCCTGGGTTCCAGCCTCCTCTCCTGTCCTCCTGGGTTCCAGCCTCCTCTCCTGTCCTCCTGGGTTCCAGCCTCCTCTCCAGTCCTCCTGGGTTCCAGCCTCCTCTCCAATCCTCCTGGGTTCCAGCCTCCTCTCCTCTCGTCCTGGGTTCCAGCCTCCTCTCCTGTCCTCCTGGGTTCCAGCCTCCTCTCCTGTCCTTCTGGGTTCCAGTCTGCTCTCCTGTTCCTCCTGGGTTCCAGCCTCCTCTCCTCTCCCTCCCAGCTGCCCTTCCATTCCCTCCAGGGTCACAGGGATGCTGCATAAGGAATTGCCCCCAGTCTCAGGCGTGTACACAAGCCCTGGGTGGGTTCACAGGGCAGCTCTGCTTCAGGCTGCAGGCAGCTCCCTCAGCCCCCCACCCCCACCCCACCTGTTTGAACTAGGGGCCAGCCATTATGGGTCAAAGAGTGTCCTCCAAAAGGAAATGTCAAAACCTTACTCCCCAAGTACCTGTGAACCTGCTTTTATTTGGAAATACAGTCTTTGCGCGTGTCATAAAGTTAGGAGGTCACTAGGGTGGGCTCTTATCCAGAATGACTGATGTCCTCAGAAGAGGAGAGAGACAGACACTTGGGGAGGAGAGCACCTGTAAGGACACTGGCAGAGACTCACTGATGTCAGAAGGCAGGGAGCCAGAGGAGGGTGCTCCCCTCGGTGAGCAAGCAGGCCCTGCAGATGCCTGGATTCAGACTGCTCGTGTCTGGGACAGGGAGGGAGCACACTCCTCATACTTGAAGCCACTCGGTGAGCAGTGCTTCATTTTGCAGGGCAAGGCAGAGACTCCAGGGAACAGACACGTGGAAGCCCTCAGGCTGAAGCCAGCCGGGAGCACGGCCACCTCCACCCATTCACCTCCAGGCAAGGTCTGGGAAATGCATTCTGCTCCAACGAGCAAGGTGAGGTAGAGCGCTGCAGCTGCTTCTCCTACAGCCACCTCCCCGGGCTTCCTCCAGCTGCACGCCACCGCGCCACAGCGGTTGACATTATGGCCTTGTATCTTACTTCTTCCCTGCACACCACACAAACGCAACACACACCATACCCGAGCACATACCACATATATGCATACACAAATGCACTAAACACGTGAACACACACACACACCACATACACACATACCCATGTATACACACAAGCACATGCATACATACACATGAACACACCCACATGCACATAGAAACACATGAACAAACACGCACCACAGACACACATACACATATATACACACAAGCACATGCATACATGCACAAACATGCAGACATACACATGGACACACCCACCACACATATACACAGAAACACATGCACACACACACACACACCGCATACACACATACCCATATATACACACACAAACATGTGCATACATGCACAAACACCACACACATACACATGGACACACCCATATACACACAGAAACATGAACAAACACGCACCACAGGCACACATACACATATATACACACAAACGCATACATGCACAAACACAACATACATATACATAGACACATGCCACATATACACATATACACAAACACATGGAAACACACATCTGCATGTACAAGCACATACCACACACACATACACTATACACATACAAACATGTATCACATACATGCAAACATATATACATAAGCACACACAAACACACATCACATACACGTATGTGCACCCAAAGACACACAAATGCATACCTGCACAAACACCACACACATACATACACACACATGTACATATAAACACAAACACAACACAAACATGCATACACACATAAACATATACCACACACGTGCACACAGATGTAAACACACAAACACTGTATATACACAGACACAAAAACACACACAAAATCATATACAATTACATACATACACACATATGAATAAACACACATATGTGACACCTGCAGACACACATGATATACACATGTACATGCAAACATACCACACAGCTGCATACACACATATACACACACACTGCATACACAAACACATGCACACATGTACAAACACACATGCATGCATGCATGCATGCACACACACCAACACACACACGCACTCACATACACATACACTCACAAGTGCAAACTACACACATGCATACACACATATATTCACACACACGAACGCACACCACACACTGACAAACACACACACGCTTGGGCTTCAGTTACACAGAAAGGAGATTGCTCCATGCACTTTGTGAACTTCCTGGCTCCGCGCCTTCTCTATGCACTGTTCTCCTCAGCCACCTGGAATGGGGCCAAGGCAGCTCCTTACCTTTTCTTCCTTATTTCAAAGCTCTGTTTCCACAGCTTTTACCACTCTCCATCTTTGACCCTTCTGCTAGCTCTAATTAATGCTGCCAGTCTCCTGAATTATTACAACTTGTAGATTCCACTATAATTCTGTGCGTTATGTGGGCCTTCCAGCTACAGTGCGACTCCAGCAACCATGGGCTGCGTTTTCCCACGTTGTATTCTCAGCTCATGACATCTAAGAGTCCCCCCAAAATATCTGGTCAATGAAAACAGAATGGATAAATGGACAAATACATGAATTAAATGCAAAATGAGCCCATATTATCGACAATGGGTAAAATAAGCCTTTATAAGTTAAGGAATTTTAGAAATAGAGCATTTAAAATAGATCTAGAAATACATCTTCGAAAAGGGGACAGTTTTGCATAAAGAGGAGATAAAGGAGCTCTGGAGGAGCACCTCGTCCATGCTTCGTTCATAGCTGGACACTTACGCAGCCTTGACTCTTCATCCTCCCGGTCCTGAGTTCCTTACCAACACCAGCATGAGTACCCCTCTCGAGTTGTTACAAAGTGAAATGCAATCACAGTGGAACGCCCTGAGTTCATGCTGTCTCTGAGTGGATCTCAATATTGACAGTTTCCTTCCTCCCCTGCCCACCTGCACATTCCTGGTGGCTAGAAGCCTGGCTCAGTGGCACACTTCCTGTGCCCCAAGGCTGACTGATGGACCAAATGAACAAAGAGATGAACGACAATCGACCCTTCCACGTCCCTTCCTCATGAGGCCAGCCCCAGACATGGAAGGTCGGACTGGATGAATCCTACAGCTGACTATCTGATGTTTTTTTCAGTTTATATGTCTATAACTTCATCCAAAACTCCATCCACGGGGCCGACTCTGTGATATTTTGTCAGACAATCCAAAGAGGTTTTTGAGAATCTCAGCTATGCAGCAGTTACAACCGAAGACAAGATAAAGGGTTAAGATCAACATAACGGGATGCTGAGACCCTCAGACTTATTTACTCTTTAATTTTACTTCTAATGTCCCATTTTCTGAGCTACAGCTAGAACAATGACTGAAAACTCTGTGCACTCAAGCAAGCCACATGCTTCTCTCTGCATGAAGACTCTGCTGTCCTCCACTTTCACATGAAAATAAACAACTTCCAATCATTTTAAGCACACAATTCACACTACTGCTAACATTGCTGTAATTACCAATGGCACATTCAACTTTCACCCTATGACAATCACTGAAGCTCTACACCTGTATGTAATACGTGGAAAGCAATCCCCATGTTACTGTCACTGTTTTGCAAAGTGATTGTGCAAAATTCTGGGCGGTGTAACGCATTTGACCCATGTGAAAGCATAAGTGTGGGACAAGCAGGTCATTATATGACTTAGGGAGAAACGGAGGGGAGGTGGAGGGCGGGACCGAGCTGCTTCATCTGTTTACTGCTGCCTGACCCGGAGTCCTCTGAGCTTCAGTTTCCTCCTCTGTAAAACAGATGGAAATCTTCACAGACTCGCAGTGGGCAGTGCATGCAATAAAGCTTTGCACATTGTCCAACTTTAGAAAGACATTAGTGATGACTATAAAATTTTGATGAATACCAAGCCGTCTCATTTTTCAGCTCAGTAATTCAGTGAGCCCCGTAATGTACCATCCATGGGCTCGCACCGCAGGGAATTCCGAGTCAGACTTACCTTCTCTGTACCTCCCCAGCTGACCTCATCTGCACTCACATCCATATTCACTGGGCAGGCAAACCATTTTGCACCAAAGTTCTGTTGCTGCCTAAACCGGAGACTTCTTCCCAGACCTGACTGTTGACTTGTCAAAGCACTTGAATGTTCCACAAACACTTCAAGCTCCACAAGTCCCAAACGTAAGTCCCTGTCTTTCCCACAAAACCTGTCCCTTTCTGCTTTATTCCTGCTCCAGGAAAGTGGCATCACTGTTGACTCATCCAAGCCAACCACGAAGGGTCCACAGTTAGCTTCTCCCCTGCTCATATCTCCCCTGACAGTCCCATCCACTGGATCACTACATCCTGGTAATTCCATCTCCAAACTATTGGTCATTTCCACTGCCTGAGACCCAGCCCCTATCAGCTTTCATCGGGACTTCTAGTTTGCATGGCTCCTGTCCTGTCCCACTTAATCCCAACTTTCCCTGAAGCTAGAGATACTTGCAGGAAAAATCTAAATTTTGTCTTCACATGTCTGTCCATGCAGCTCAATCTACTTTCTGGATATGTAAGTCCAGCCCCATATCAAGGCCCCAGACATCGAAACAAACAAACAAAAAATCCCTCACATCAAGCTTTACACTTGTAAGAAGTTCTTGGGTTCAGCAAGGTTCTTTTAGGCTCCATGCCTCCTCCGCATTCGTCTCTCTCCACATATTCGTTTCTACTGAATCACCCCCAAGTCACAGAACTGTGCTGAACGCTGTTGTCTGACAGCGATACCCACATGCCCATGCTTTGAAGGCTCCCTGACAGGCAGAGGCCCAACAAAAGTCATTCACATAAAATTTAGGATGCAGAAAAGGAAAAAGAACATATTTCTCATCAGCGATCATGGGCTGGCACATATTTGTCAGGTCAGCTGGCAGATGTAGTATTTTTCCGCCAGATTCCAGGCACCTTCATTAAAATCACCCACTCCAGGCTCTGAGCAGGTATTGTGGTGGTGTCCCTGCAATGCCTACAGCCTCCCCACCTCCGTGTAGGCTTCCCATTAACTCACACCTATCTGGACATCCTGAAAGCAACAGTGGCCTTCCTGGCCATCACTCCCCAGAGACTTACTACAGGTCTGTAAATATCTATTTCCCTGTATTATTTCCTTACTGCTCGAGATACTCAGAGTGGCTTCTCTTTTTCTGATCTTCAGAATTAGAATATTCCTACCACTTGTGCTTATGAGTGACACAGAGGCGCCTCTACCAGAGGAGTTACCCAGTAGTATTTCTTACCCTGAACTGAAACTTCCCACATCCATCCACCTCCTCAGAACTCTCCAGAAACGTAAGCAGGCAGCCAGCACCTTCTTGTCTCTGCTACTTCTGCCCATCTTTAGGCATAAGAACAAAATGAAATTGATCATCGTACGAAGAGGTATGAGCCCTGATAGGATCATCTCCAGTCCTTAACTGTCATCCATGTTGGAAGCGGCTTTGGGGCTCCCACCAGTGGCCGAAAGTCCTGGAGGGATGCCGTTCTTCTGCATGCCACCCGGGAAGACGTCAGGTGAGGACATTTCATGAAACGTGTCTAGTGGGTGGTCCAGAGGGCTCTCCCTCATGGGGCCTGGCGCACTAAGTGGTCAGTCACGTTACTTACCTATTATCAGTAATGTTATCGCTCACCTACAACCTCCCCCCACCACCTACGGCTTCCAATGATGTGGCATATTTCTGCTCATTCCCAGCTGTCGAAATATACCCTGTATAAGAGAGGAAGTACAAATGCTTAATCAATGTATACAAAATGGCCACCTCCATTGATTTGAAACTATTAAAATAAGAAGATCTGTTTTAATAGGCCATTGTCAATGTTGAAAGTGGTTATAGATACAAAGTTTACCCAATGCTCTGTTAGATACTTCCAGAAGAGCTATGCTTTTAAAACCTTTCTAGGGAGCAATTTCTTTGTGCTTATTAAGAATTTGTAAAACATTCATATTCTTTGATGAAAAGACAGACTATAAAATACTAACAGAAGTTTTGACCCAAAGTAGTCTGGTGTGATGAATTTATCGGAAGACACGGGCTGCATGCTGCAAACAGAATGCCATTGTCTTACAAACCTGTTCTCTTAACTACTTTCCCCTAACTCTCAACAAACACATGGACAGGGCCCAGAACTTTCCCAGACACTCTTGGGTCATAAGAAGTTCTCTAGTCAATTGCAGATAATAGGAAATCCAATCAAATGTAATATCAAAACGACAGGCTCTTACCAGTTAAAATTTGTCTCTTCCCAGAGTATAAAATTCCTCTGTCCAGGAAAGCCTCAGCGAGGAAGTGTGGAATAGAAGGTTGGGTCACTGGTGGCAGGAGGAGAAAGCTCCCATTTGACTGGTTCTGTTATAACTAGTTGTTTTTGCCATCAAATTACAAACACTGATCTTTTCTCTGGGGAAAACATGAGGTCTAACAGCAGGAAATTTTCTAAGCAAAATACTACTTGATGTAATTTAATTCGATGTAATATTATACCACCTTTAAAAAATGTTACTTCTTTAAAAAGTTTTCAATTACTTAGAAAAACACTCATGATAATGTGTGATGCATTACGTAATATACAAAATCACATCCACCATTTGAGGGAAAGAATTTTCATAAAAGAAAGACTTGAATAAACTATAGAAGAAGATAATAGTATTTATCTCTGTGTGGATGGTTAAAGGATTTTTTTACCTTTTTTTATAATTTTCTGCAATATTCAAATGTTTTCCAGTGAGGGTGTACTATTTGGGTAATCATCAAATAGAATTAAGTCCAAAAATTCAACAGAAAAACGTGAGCATCGATTTTCCAGGCCTGAGTGCCCTGCAGCCTTTCCCTCCTTCCCCTCTGATTTGTTAATTAGTTTATAGGTTAAGTCATTCCCTCCAAGGAAGCAAGATTTAACCCTTGAGACATCCAGGCAGCATCTAAACACTGCAATGGTAAGCAGGCCAAAGAAAGGGGAGTGATTCTTGGCCTCTGACTGCCCCTCAGAAAGTCCTCACTGCCAAGAGACAGCTTCATCCAGCAGAAGGTTGTGAGTGCCCGCTCGTGTGGGTTGGGTGAGGGACCGAAGTTCTCCAGCGGGCCTCCTCCTTTGACACCTACATCCAAGAGCTCCTCCCCTCAGCCCTCCTCTCTCATCCTCACACGCCCTCCTGGTGATGTTATTCAATCCCATGGTTTTCAGTCTCACTACGGCTGATAAATCCCCAGTTTATATATCCAGTCAGCACTCCTCTCACAAGTCCCAGACTCTTCCCCCAAAGCCTTCCAACCTCTACAATCAGAATTTCACACACATCTCAAAATTCTATTTTAAAATTTAAATCTTGATTTCCCCCAAATCCACCTCACTTTCTGTTTTTCCACAGCTCGGAGCACATCCTATGTGATATCCCAATTGGTAAAGAGATCGTATCCCCATTATTACCCAGGCCACAAGAATTAATAATTCATTCCTGACTTCTCTGTCCTTTGCATCCTACATCTGCTGTGCTGGCAAATCCTGTGGACCCAGCCTCTAAACACGGGGATCCCCCGTCTCTACCTCTGGGCATTATATTAATAATGCCCAGCCTTGATGGGGATCTAAGCCCTTCCCATGGGTATCACCTCTCCAGTCTTAGCGATCAGGATGCCAAGGTGCAGAATAGCTAGGCAGCCTGCTCCAGAGCACACAGGCAGGCTGGCTCGGTGATGGCACAGACGTCTGAGAGAGCAAACAGTGACGGAGTGGAAAAGTGATACACTGAACAAATGTGGGGGGAATGCATGGTAGGGAGAGCATGACAGGGTTAGTGCATGATAGTGAACACATACACAGTAGAGTGAATGTGTGATCGCAAAAACGTGATACACTGAACATGTGAGAGTGAACACATGATAAAGTGTGATAATGAACACGTGATAGAGCAAACATGAGACGGAGTATGTGACAGAGTGAACACACAATAGGCTGAACGTGTGAGAGTGAACAATGATAGAGCAAATGCGTGACAGTGGACACATGATAGAACAAATGTTATAGAGTGAATGTGTGACAGTGAACGCATGATAGATTGAACATGTAAGAGTGAACACATGATAGAGGAAGACTGTGAGAGTGGATGCATAATAGAGCAAACATGCAATAAAGTGAACACATGAGAGTGAACATGTGATAGTAGGTGCACAACAGAGTGAACACAGGATCGAGTGAATGCATGAAAGCTAACATGGGATACAGTGAACACGTGATAGAGTGATCGTCTGATAGAGAAAATGCGTGAGAGTGACTGTGATAAAGTGAACATGATAGTGAATGTGTGATAGAGTGAACATGTGACAGAGGGAATGTGTGAGAGTGATTGTGATAGAGTGAATGTGTGACAGAGGGAATGTGTGATAGAGTGAACGTGTGACAGAGGGAATGTGTGATAGAGTGAACATGTGATAGAGTGAACGTGTGACAGAGGGAATGTGTGATAGAGTGATTGTGATAGAATGAACGTGTGACAGAGTGAATGTCTGATAGAGTGAACATGTGATAGAGTGAACGTGTGACAGAGGGAATGCGTGAGAGTGACTGTGATAGAGTGAACATGATAGTGAATGTGTGATAGAGTGAACATGTGATAGAGTGAACGTGTGACAGCGAATGCGTGAGAGTGATTGTGGTAGCGTGAACATGTGATCATCAGTGCATGAGTTCATGTGTGACATAACGTGTGGTAGAGTGAACACATGATAGACTGAACGTTGACAGGGAATGTGTGATAGTGATTGAGGGGAACAAGGTGGAGGAGGAGGAAGACCCTGGAAGGGTGGTCTCAAGAGGGCCCACGGCCTGCCCAGGTGGGGCTCACCCCCAGTGTCCTGGGAAAGGGGTAGGGCCAGGGAGTGTGAGCCAAGAAGCCTCAGGCAGGCAGGGGCTGCAGGGGCTCAGGCAGTGTCTCCCCAGATGTCCATGGTCGAGTCCCCTGCTCAGCTGAGTGCACCTTCGGGACACTACTTGGACCCCTGGCAGAGGAAAGTGCACCCTGGCCACAGGTTCCGGCTCCAGAGATTGCTGAGGATGAGGCTCCGGATGGAGTTTGAGACAGCGCGTGAATAGCCTCACTGGGGAGGAGGATGGCCTTCATCTTATTCCAAATGCATGCTCTGAAGAAGGCTCAGACATAGAAGAGAAGAAAGCGACACCAGCCTTTCTCCCACTTCACGTCTTGACCTCCTCCCTGCACACGTGAACTTGCTGTTCCTGGGAGTCTGCTCTGGCTCTGCCTGCGGTTTCTCTGCAAACTTTCGCTCCATGTCATTTAAGGGCATCAGTGGATCGAAAACCTCAGCAAGGTCAGTAGTTTTTTTAAAAAAATCTTTCTCCAACCACACCTTTCCTCCTACTGTGCTGCAAGTGACAAAAGGACACCAGGCAGCCACTGTGGCTACGGAGACAGGTGCACAACGCCTGGCAGAGTTCCACAGGAGATGGGGACAGACGCCTTACCGGCCTAGCGCTCCTCCCGACTGTGTGCATGGCGGGGCCTCCCACCGTCTCTGTCTCCCTGCAGCCCTTCGCCTTTTGGGCTGTTCCCTCACCTGCTCCCCACACCCAGGCTGCCCAGCGCCCCCTTCCCTGCTGGTAGATGCAGAGGTGCCGATGATGCAGGCAGCGGGCAGGGCTGAGGCCATGAGTAGATGCCCTGGCCCCGTAGGAAGTCAGCAGTGACCTCAGGCTCCGTGGTGACCAGCAGAAGAGAACAAGGCCAAGGCCACTGACAGCCGGGCTCCAGAGGGTCAGGGCTGTCACAGAAGGGTGTGAAGCAGTGACCTGGAGTGGCAGAGGAAGCATGGGTCACCAGGGGAGAGCCAGGCTGGGGCCGCGTTCCCATTGGAATGTGAGCCCACCGCGAGATGAGGGAAGCGGGAGCTGCCACGGAAGGAGAGGAGCTGCCCCAGGGAGCTGGCAGCTGCACCTCGGAACCCTCCTGTGAGGGGAGCACGCAGCACCACCACCGCCTTCTGCCCATGGTGTCAGCTCCTGTCACCTTCAGGCAAATGCTGTCATACTGTAAGTGCTACTTTAGTTAAAATAAATGTAAAAGCCCTGTGTAGGACCAACCTAAGGCATCCCAGATGATCTGTGCTCCAAAGTAGAAAGAAAGATGGAGGGAAGAGATCAGATGTCCCACCGTCACCCCGCCGTGGCAGCAGAGCAGCGCTAGCCCCAGACTTCAGGCAGCCAACCTCTGAGTCCAGAGGCCCGCACCCCAGGTCCACTGGATCCAGGTTCCGCATCCCAGTAGATTATTGTATGTGCTGTGGGGGGAAGAGGAGTCCCACTGTACAGGGAGAGCTACAAACCAGACAACCTGATGGAAATTCTGACCCCTGTGTCCCCTCAGTGCCCACATTACCCAAACACACACAACTCATCTGTGAGCACTGAGGCCACACAGACTGCCCGGAGTTCCACGATGGACACGTGTGGACATGGAACGTTCTGGTCCTTTGATGAAAGACCAGCCTGAGTTGTGGTGGTTTGAACCCTTAGGGGCCAACACAGCTCACAGGTGCAGCGGACACTACCTTTCAGAGCTGTATCTCCAGAGTTCCAACGGTATCATCCAACCCAGAGGAGGAGCTCAAATGTCCAAATAGGATGAGACCTTCATAGCCAAGGACAGTCGGAGGGTCATCATATTTGACAGAGACACTATCGGTGCTGGTCACCCACCAAGTCACCACCTCTTAAGCCTGTCTGGGTAGCTTGAGAGGCAAAAAGTGCGCCCTCTCAGAAAGGAACAGCAGCACCCCACGGATCCTGCACTTTCTGTAAAAGCCTCGGATGCGGGTGCCCACGGGCTGGGAGACCGATCCACAGTGCTGAAAAAATTATAATGCAATTCATAAAGTCAGACAGGAAAATAAAATCAGAGTCCACAGAGACCAAGAGGCAGTGAAGAGCAGCACCATCCTCCCAAGACAGGGCAAAGCTGTTACTACCTGATGAAAGTCAGGCCAGGAAGCACGGCCATGTCTGCAGCGGCCAGCGGGGAAGAGAAACCTAGGACCCAGTCTTGATCAAAACTTCCTCAAACCAGGCAAGCGGACATGATTTTCTTGAGAAAATCAATGCAAATTTCATCTCTTTTTGCTCAACCAATGGAGACTTAAGAAAAAGTATGCTAATAAAAGATGCAAAGTTGATGTAGTGAAATCTTTAGGTAGCAAGGGAAACTCTCCTGCTCTAAACCACTTTTCCCTTATAATAGAATTATGCACAGAGAATGGTAAAAATCACAGAACCTTCCAAACACAAGGACCTGGAAATCAATCTAGTACAAACCTGTTGTCTTATAGACAGGGAAACAGATCCAGGGAGGCCGATTTGCCCATGGCCCCATAAATGACCTGCGGCACGGCTCAACGGCAGCCCCGAGCGCGGCTCGCCAGGAGTGAGCCCTGAAGAGGATGGAACTTGTGGATTTCAGAGCACATGAAGGAATGGGAAGCAGAGGATGTTAGTGCTTCTTCAGAACACTCATAGCTAGAGTAATCAACGTACACTAAGCACTTCCTGACTGTCTCACCGAAGGCCCCGCAACCCCACTAGGGAGGTGCCACCACCCACATCATTGTACAGACAGAGGAATCAGGGCTCGCTACGCTTCCACCACGTGCTCAGGGCCACACAGATGAAAATGGCCACGCTCGATTCAGACCTGCCTCCAAGTCTGCCCTCCTGGAGATGATGCTGTCTGTGGAACTGAGCCCTGGTGCCTGGATAGACTGGACGATCACCAGGGCCTGCAATTATGGATTATTGGCCAGCCTGGGGTTCCAGGCCGACGCCCAGCCATGGCGGAGTCACACCCCAGCCCTCCAGAGGCAGCTGCACAGGAGAGGCAGGCTCACCACCTTTCCTTACCTCAAAATAGCACTGTGTCTGTGAAAGGAAAATAAAACCCAGACCACAACATCGCTGGGAACCGCCGGGCATGCCTGCCTCCCAATCCATGGCCGATAAGGTCGCTGAAGATAAGAAGCTACAACCCTCCCTCACGATTTGCCCACTAGGAGATTCCTTGGGACAAAGGACAGACAGAACTCAGCCTGAAAGTCATCCCTCTGAGGCTCCCCTGAGGCAAACGTTTATCTGACGGCTTCCTCTGCCCTATTGTTTAGGTAAAAATGCAGATTCACTGGGCCAGACTAACTGTATTCATTGGAAAGCTGATTAAGGACTGAAAAGAATGCAGCCCTGTGTCTCCTACCTACTTCTGACCTGGCATCCCCCATTGCGAGGCATCCCGCCTTACCCAACGGAAGCAATGCACATCCAACACATACTGACCGGTGCCTCACGTCTCCCTAAAATGTGTCAAAGCAAGCTGTACCCCAACCACCTCGGCACGTCATCAGGACCTCCTGAGGCTGTGTGAGTCTCCCGAGGGTATGTGACCTCCTGAGGCTGTGTGACCTCCTGAGGCTGTGTGACCTCCTGAGGCTGTGTGACCTCCTGAGGGTGTGTGATCTCCTGAGGGTGTGTGACCTCCTGAGGCTGTGTGACCTCCTGAGGCTGTGTGACCTCCTGAGGGTGTGTGACCTCCTGAGGGTGTGTGACCTCCTGAGGCTGTGTGAGTCTCCTGAGGGTGTGTGACCTCCTGAGGCTGTGTGACCTCCTGAAGGTGTGTGACCTCCTGAGGCTGTGTGACCTTCTGAGGGTGTGTGACCTCCTGAGGCTGTGTGACCTCCTGAGGGTGTGTGACCTCCTGAGGCTGTGTGACCTTCTGAGGGTGTGTGACCTCCTGAGGCTGTGTGACCTCCTGAGGGTGTGTGACCTCCTGAGGCTGTGTGAGTCTCCCGAGGCTGTGTGAGTCTCCCGAGGGTGTGTGACCTCCTGAGGCTGTGTGACCTCCTGAGGCTGTGTGAGTCTCCTGAGGGTGTGTGACCTCCTGAGGGTGTGTGACCTCCTGAAGGTGTGTGACCTCCTGAGGCTGTGTGAGTCTCCTGAGGGTGTGTGACCTCCTGAGGCTGTGTGACCTCCTGAAGGTGTGTGACCTCCTGAGGCTGTGTGACCTTCTGAGGGTGTGTGACCTCCTGAGGCTGTGTGACCTCCTGAGGGTGTGTGACCTCCTGAGGCTGTGTGACCTTCTGAGGGTGTGTGACCTCCCGAGGCTGTGTGACCTCCTGAGGGTGTGTGACCTCCCGAGGCTGTGTGAGTCTCCCGAGGCTGTGTGAGTCTCCCGAGAGTATGTGACCTCCTGAGGCTGTGTGACCTCCTGAGGGTGTGTGATCTCCTGAGGGTGTGTGACCTCCTGAGGCTGTGTGAGTCTCCTGAGGGTGTGTGACCTCCTGAGGCTGTGTGACCTCCTGAGGGTGTGTGACCTCCTGAGGCTGTGTGACCTTCTGAGGGTGTGTGACCTCCTGAGGCTGTGTGACCTCCTGAGGGTGTGTGACCTCCTGAGGCTGTGTGAGTCTTCCGAGGCTGTGTGAGTCTCCCGAGGGTGTGTGACCTCCTGAGGGTGTGTGACCTCCTGAGGCTGTGTGAGTCTCCTGAGGGTGTGTGACCTCCTGAGGCTGTGTGATCTCCTGAGGGTGTGTGACCTCCTGAGGGTGTGTGACCTCCTGAGGCTGTGTGAGTCTCCTGAGGGTGTGTGACCTCCTGAGGCTGTGTGATCTCCTGAGGCTGTGTGACCTCCTGAGGCTGTGTGATCTCCTGAGGCTGTGTGATCTCCTGAGGGTGTGTGACCTCCTGAGGCTGTGTGAGTCTCCTGAGGCTGTGTGAGTCTCCCGAGGGTGTGTGACCTCCTGAGGCTGTGTGATCTCCTGAGGCTGTGTGACCTCCTGAGGCTGTGTGATCTCCTGAGGGTGTGTGACCTCCTGAGGCTGTGTGACCTCCTGAGGCTGTGTGACCTCCTGAGAGCGTGTGACCTCCTGAGGCTGTGTGACCTCCTGAGGGTGTGTGACCTCCTGAGGCTGTGTTAGTCTCCCGAGGGTGTGTGACCTCCTGAGTGTGTGTGATCTCCTGAGGGTGTGTGACCTCCTGAGGCTGTGTTACCTCCTGAGGGTGTGTTAGTCTCCCGAGGGTGTGTGACCTCCTGAGGCTGTGTGACCTCCTGAGGCTGTGTGACCTCCTGAGGGTGTGTGACCTCCTGAGGCTGTGTGAGTCTCCTGAGGGTGTGTGACCTCCTGAGGGTGTGTGACCTCCTGAGGCTGTGTCACAGGCACGCCCTTAACCTTGGCAATATAAGCTATCTAAATTGACTGAGAGCTGTCTCAGATATTTGGGGTTCTAAAGGGACTGTGCTGGCTGCCTGGGAGCCTGGGAGTAGCACAGCAGATGAGGGCTTATTTCCCACAGCTTGAGGAAACCTGGGATCTTCCATCTGGGGTGTTGCGGGGTTGGCTGTCTGGGGTGGTGTGGGGTCCCCTAACACCTCAGGGTCCCAGGCTCTTCCCCTTCTCCTCTTCCTGTAGGCTCCATCTCCACGGTCACCTCATGGCTGTAAGATGGCTGCCTCACCTCCAGCCTCCTGTTTTAATTCCAGACCAGAAGAGGAAAGCAGAAGCTTCAGGAGGAAAAGGTGACATCTTACTTCTCTTCTGGGCTGCGGAATGGTGCCCGAAGCTCATGCATGCACAGAGAACAAAATTGGGCCTTACTAGGAAAAGAATGGGAGGAATCGGTGCTGGGGGAGCAATGAGGGGCACACGCCACAGTCAGCTGGCCTTAAGCCACACACGTCCCTGCTGCTTTGCTGTGCCTTTGAGCACGTCCCCACAAAGCTGAGAAAAATATGATCAAAGGATTGGCTTTCCCGGAAGCGTTGTTGAGGGCATGCAGGGTGGCTGTCCCGATGCACTGATGCACCCCCATCCCACACGACCTCTCGGGAGGGAACACTTCCGTCCCCAAGTCCTGCATGCCCCTGGCATTGCCTGGAGAAGGGGCAGTGGCTACACTGCACTCACTCTGCATTTCAGTATCTAGTGGAGCACCTAACAAGGGCGGAGGGTGTTAGTGTTTGGGGCACCAGTGGATTAATTAGTTACTCCTCAACCAGTCTATCAGTGACCAGCTAGTCCACCGAGCAGTGCATGAATTCACCTGGAAGTTTGACGGAAGAGATAATACTAAAGAGCTTTCACACCCAACAGAGCGCAACGTGCCAAAACCAGCTCTGATGCTACTGAAAAACCGCCTCGATGAAATACCCAGTGTCTGCACCCTGGCCAGCCCCTGCCCCCTCAAGCATCCAGCAGACTCTGGGCTCAGCAGGGCTGACAGCAGATGCTTCCTGGGCTAGGGAAAGGGCAGAAAGAGAAGAGCACCACTTTTCAAGGAGCTGGTGACTGCAGTGATCTTACCAGCTCTAACAGATGCTTCACAGGTGACATGTTTTATGTCATACCAGGCACCACCTTCAGAGCTTTTCTAGAACCTGAGGCAGCTGCGCTGTGGCTGAATCCTCAGGCACCTGGCCTCCTGTGCTCAGGACGAGTGAGGCTGAGGGGCAGAGCCGGGGTGGAGGCTGCAGAGACACCTGACCCTCATCTGGCCTCATCATCTTTGCTACAGCTCCTCAGAGCCTGTGCTGGCCCCCGCCCTTGGAGCAAGTGCTGGGATCAGTCAGCCTCATGGCCTCAGCTTAGTGTGAGCACAGCCTCCAACTTGTGAGGCCACCTTTTTTGCTAACGCTAATGCAGCACGTTCAACAGCTAAGAAGCCTGAGACGCCACGGGAGGACGCCCTGAAGCAGGACCCGCAGTCGGCCCGCGCAGCTGCCTCTCAGGCCTCACGTGCCCGGCCCACCCACAAGGACCCACAGCTGCTCGCCTGGAAGCAGCTCTGGACACCCAAGTAGCCATCACTCTTCCAGAGGACAACACACTCCCAGCCAGACGCTCGTTTTACCCTGAGACGCATCCAAGGTTTTACACAGACCCTGCCAAACGTGCATGAGGTGTCCCGGAACTCACAGGAAGTAGCTGCTGCCTGCTCCAGCTCGGCAGAATAATAAATTGAAGAGGGTTTCCATGCCGGGGCATGAGTTGGAGGTGGGGGAAGTAATTTTTTTTTTTGAGACCAGGAGTTTCACTGTGTCGCCCAGGCTGGAGTGCAGTGGCACAACCTCGGCTCACTGCAACCTCCACCTCCTGGGTTCAAGCAATTCTCCTGCCTCAGCCTTCTGAGTAGCTGGGATTATAGGCATGTGCCACCACGCCTGGATAATTTTGTCCCTCACTGACACCCCAGGGACAGCAGTCATGCAGCCTCAGGACTGGGATCCAAGGGGCGATGGCCAGGCTGTAGCCAGGCAGTCGTCCCCTGGGACCTTCCAGAGTCAACCCCAGTCCTCCTCAGCAGACCACGGGCTTGGCTCTGTCAGCCTCCTGCTCCCCACTCCTGGCATCAGCTACATGAATCCTAATCCAGGGAAAAGGATGCCACAGTGCCACGTGCCAGCAGGCTCTCCCCGAGAGCAGACTCAGTGCCAAGAGCGGAGCTGCGCAGAGCGCGAAGTTCTATGCAAACACCACCTTTTACAATTTTGACTGAGAATCCCCACTTTAGAGAGCAGTAAGTTCAGTCCTAGAAAGTTTGGACAATAACAAAACACCTATGGACAGCTCGATGCCGCGCTCTGGGTCTCCACTCACCAGCCCATTTAAATTCCGCTCCGAAGCCTGTAAGGCGGGCACCGTCATTATCATCATTTTGCAGATGAGGAAGCTGAAACACAGAGAGGTTAAGTATGTCCAAGGTCACACTGTAAGTGGCAGGTGCAGATAGGGCTGGTGGCAGTGTCTGAGCCCTTCCCCACTTCCTCTCACTACTAACGCAGATGCTGCACCCCCGTGTGTCAGGAATAGTCCGTGTGCTTTATAATGTATTTTAACTCATAGGATTGTCGCAGCAACCCTGGGAGGGAGGTGCCAGTTGGCCAGGATGGGACAAAAGGAAGGCAAGCGTCAGAGGGCATGTGGTCAAGGTGCCAGAAGTTCCTGTCCATCCAGACACTGGGAATAGTGCAAACGCACGTGAGCTGCTGAATGGGAAAACACTGCCGTGTGTCTGCACGGCCGAACAGCACTCAACAGTGGAAGAACATGCTTCCGATAAACACAACACAGCAGATGGGCCAGTGAGGTCCCACACGCGAACACACGGGTGTCCCACCCACATGACACTCCGGAAAAGCCAACCCTCAGGGAGGGAATGGAGATCAGCAGAGCCAAGGGCTGGCATGGAGGGGGAGCTGACGGGGAGGGGCTCAGGCGAGGCTCTGGGCGAGGGGGAGATTCTACATCGCGAGCGGCTGCACAAATGTGTATGTCGATCAGAACTCACAGCTGTCTACTTTAAAGGTGAATTTTACTCTCCCCCCAATAGACCCCAGTGTGTAGTAGACCCCCTTCCCTGTGTCCATGTGTTCTCATTTTTCTCACCCGCCTATGAGTGAGAATATGCGGTATTTCATTTTCTGTTCTTGTGTCAGTTTGCTGAGAATGATGTTCTCCAGATTCATCCATGTCCTAGCCTGGGGAGAAATGCCAAATGTGGGTGAAGGGGAGGAAGGCAGCAAAACACACATTTTGGTGTGCCATGTGTGTACCTATGCAACTATCTTGCACGTTCTGCACATGTACCCCAAAACCTAAAATGCAATAAAAATAAATAAATAAATAAATAGGTGAATTTTACTCTCTATAAATCACACCTCACTAAATCTGAGTTAAAAGAGCCCATCTCACCCTAGGACACCATCAGTCTACAGAAGGTGGAGGTCCCAGGTCCAGGACCCAGCGTCACCAAGAGCAGGCCTGGGAAGGTCTCTGTGAGCTGGCCCAGAACCTTACCCCGGGCTTGGGTTTGATCATTCTGGGCTGCCCCGTGGGGCTCCCAATGCCTTTGTGTTTGTTCATCACTTATCTGTCAACATGTTTTATAGACTCCTGGTCAGCAATAATGCAAATGGTGAGACCTTTTCCCACTTCCAAACTCAAACGCTGCAGTGGATCTGAGCATGTGTGCGGGTCAGTAGCAGACACATGTGGACCTCAGCTGGCCTCTCTGAAGAGGACAGAGTGATGGATGCACAGCTTCCCTCCGGATCCTCATTGGCATTCTCACTGCCTCCTCTGTATGGATTAGTGGGGCTTCAGCAGCATGAGAAAATGGCAGAGGGAGAAATATATCCCCACAGGGACCAGCTCCTGTTTAAGGAGGCAAAGTCCTTCTCTGTTTCACTCGTCCTGTGCTTTGCAGTCAGAATTAACTCTTCCAACCGCGCATCTCAACAGCATCAGCCATTCACACTCAGTTTCGAGGTAGAACCTGCATTTCAGAGAACTCCTGGCAAAGAAATATTATAATTCTTGTGCTCTGCCGCACTCTCAGAAAGGCAAAGGGAACTCCTCCCCCAAATACAAGTTTCTGTTCATTTCTCCACATCAGAGATTTGAAAACCAAAACAGACACAAGGAAACGATCATGCGCATCTAGTTAGAGGCTGCGGCAGGTAAAGAGAGGCCAGTACTGCTGACAGACGTGCGTGGGTCCCGCCAGCCTCTGGATCGGGTATCACCGAGTCCCATTGCTGCTACTTTCGCAGTGACAGCAGGGCCACTCAGGGGGCACTGATTTTATGGCAGGTGCTTTCCTTATATCACATCGTTTCATCCTGAAAGGATCCTTAACATAGATCACAAGCTCCTCGTTTTTACACAGGGGGAAACTGAATTTGGAGGAGATTATAGAACTTAATTCTAAAATACGGATTAATAAATGACAGACAGAATGTGACTTAACTAAATAACAGCATTTATCTTGCACTGCAGGATGCCCCGTGGTTAATGTTTCAGGTGTTACAATATTCAAGCTTCACAACCACCCAACAAGCTATGATACGTGGCAGAGGTGGCCGCCTGTTCACTGAAGCCGTGGGCTCGCTCTTCACTCTTCCACGCAGCAGAGCTCGTCCTGGCCTGGCTGCCGGCATGGACAGCCTTTCCCAGCCACTTTGTTCCCAGAATGGCTGCAGGCCTAAGTTCTGCCAGTGGAAAATGAGAAGTGATGTGTGGAGTTCAAGGCGGGGCTTTAAGAAGCAGGCCAGGCTCCTCCACGCTGTCTCTCCAGGCCCCAGAGCACAGCAGAACCGCTGGGTGGAAGCCTCTGTCCTCAACTCCCCGTGTGAGAGAACATTCGCCAACCAGGGACACTTGTGTGGACTCCTGGTGAGCAAAAAGTGTGTTTATGAAATTCAAGAGCTTTTATATAAAGCAGCTAATTTTGCATAATGAATCTAACATAATTTTTCCCATTTAATACTCCACAAAACTGAAGTTCAGAGACATGAGTTCCATAGCAGTGCGGGGCACCCAGGTCATCTCGAGCTCTGCCCCTCTTCCAAGCCCGTGCTCTCTCTGCCTTGCGTCCTGCTTGGTGAAGGCGGCGTCTCTAATTCTTTCCCCCATTCTAGAACCCTAAAATGAGGGAGGAACCCTCCACCCAGAAGGAGTTGTGCTTTCATTGCACCCCACGACTGGCAGGAACCATGGGTGAAATGAAATGACCAACGATAATGGGGTAAGGGAACTCCATAAATGCTCCCCACGTGGCAGGAACAGACTCCCCCAGCCCTACAGCCACCAAAATGAGCAGGTGCCAGAAGAACACAAGGCAACCTGGGCTTCCCTGAAGTTCCCCAAACCTGACATCAGTCAGATAGCTGGAACCTGCCTCCCTCTCAGAAGGCGCTTACTTCGCCCAAAACAATATTCATATATTTCTATCTGAGCACAGAATTTTGTACCCAGAAAGTCAGGCAAAGCAGAAATATCCGACTTTTATCAGCATTTGCTATTGACAAGAGCTCAGACAGGGAGGCGGCCTCAAGCCACAGGCAGCAGTGCTGGGGTCGCTGTGAAGCCGGGGTCTGGAGCGGCGGCTGGCATGTCACAGGCTCTCGGTAAGTATCTGCTACATGAGCTGTTGTTTGTAACTGTGAAGCTACATGGTGTTGCCAGTGATTTTTATCACTAAGAGCATCACAAAACTGTATCCACCATCATAGTCATTCATGAAAAAGGATGTGTTATACTGAAAAAAAAATCGGGAGGGATAATCTCAAAATATCCCTGAAACACATGCCTTTGCCTTTATGAGCAACGCATAACTCGGCCATATCTTCTCTTCAGCCACACACTGAAGAGTCATCGAGGGCTGCCCTGGCATGCCACTAGTGTGTGCAACACTCTGTGTGATAGGAAGAGTCAGATGGGCATCAGCTTGCTTCCTGGTTTTGCCCGTCCTTTGCCAGTGACAACCTGGGAGCTCCAGTTCCTTCGTCTGCAAAATGGGACCCTCAAAGGCACCCACGTGGCCCCTTTCACGGTGGGTTGCGGTTGGCGCTGTGGGAGCACAATGCTGGGTGCTTGCTGTGGCCTTGGTGTTGGGTCTCAAGAGAAATCTTAGGAACCAGGAGGGGCTCTCAGCTCCTGAGCAGCAGCATGGTGGGAGGCAGAGTAGACCTGCTTCGCGTGGAGCATTCGTCTCCCTGCTTGTGCCTTGTCCCCTCCTCATCCCTAGACAGTGGCCACAGCATTCCTGATCTGGCAGACAATGCCACGTGTGACACATTGTCTCCTCGTCTGGACACGCGGCAGTGGCGCTGCCCACCTCCCTCACCGTGAGCCTGGACATGTGACGTTCTCGCCAACGGACCTCACACAGAAGCAGTGTGCCACTTCCAGGCCAAGGCACAGAGAGTGCGCCCCGGCCCATCTCTCTTCTCTGGCAATTATTTGGAGGCCTCTGATGCTGGCCTCAGGCAGCCTGGATTCCTGCATCATCACCTGGGAGGAGGCCCATCCAGAGGGCCTCTTATCAGACCGTGACATGTGGGCACAAGAGACCTTTGTACTAAGCCACTGAGACAGTATCAATGACTCTGAATAAGACACCTAATAAAACAGAAGTCAAATCAAGTCGTCCTTCACCCATCGCACTGGGGTAAAAGCCCCAGAGGCCCTGCGTGGCCCAGCCTCCCACTTTTCGGCCCTCACCTGTCCTGCCGGCTCTGACTTCCCTGCAGCGGCCCTGCTTCCTCACACATGCCAGGCACGTTCTGCCTCAGACCTTTTGGGCCTGCTGCAGCCTGTCCTCAGCAGTGTGCACGACTCACTCACACACCTTCAAGAAGTCTTCATCCAAATGTCCACTTCCAGTAAAGCCACTGCCGGCCACACTCCTCATCCCCTCTCCTTGTTTACCGTTGTCCTTCGTACTTATCATCTCTAATATAGAGTTTACTTATAGATTTTTATCTTATATAAAATGTCTCCATGAGAGCAAGTGTGAGTGTGTGTGTGTGTGAGCATGAGAGTGTGTAAGTGAGCATGTGAGTGTGGGTATGTTAGTATGTGTGAGCATGTGATAGTGGGTGTGAGTCAGCATGTGAGTGGGTGTGTGTGAGCATGTGTGTGACTGTGAGTGAGCATGAGTGTGCATGTGTGAGCATGTAAGTGTACATGAGTGTGTGTGAGCATGTGTGTGTGAGCATGAGTGGGTGTAAGTGAGCATGTGAGTGGGTATGTTAGTGTATGTGAGCATGTGAGAGTGGGCATAAGTGAGCATGTGTGTGTGTGTGTGAGCATGTGAGTATGTGTGAGCATGTGAGAGTGGGTGTGAGTGACCATGTGAGTGTGTGTGAGCATGTGAGAGTGGGTGTGAGCATGAGTGTATGAGTGAGCATCTGAGTGGGTGTAAGTGAGCATGTGATGTGGGTATGTGTGTGAGCATGTGAGAGTGAGCATGTGAGTGTGGGTGTTTGTGTGAGCATGTGTGTGGATGTGTGTGAGCATGTGTGAGTGAGCATGTGAGAGTGGGTGTGAGCATGAGTGTATGAGTGAGCATCTGAGTGGGTGTAAGTGAGCATGTGGTGTGGGTATGTGTGTGAGCATGTGAGAGTGAGCATGTGAGTGTGGGTATGTGTGTGAGCATGTGAGAGTGAGCATGTGAGTGTGGGTGTTTGTGTGAGCATGTGTGTGGATGTGTGTGAGCATGTGTGAGTGAGCAGGTGAGAGTGGGTATGAGTGAGCATGTGAGTGTGGGTGTGTATGTGAGTGGTGTGAGCATGTGTGTCCATGTGATTGTATGTGAATGTGTGTGAGTGAGCATGTGAGTGTGTGTGCATGTGTGTGTGAGTGTGTGTTGTTCACACCTACATTCTTAGTGCCTAGAACAGTCTCTGGGGGCATAAAAGAGGTTCAATAATCGTTTGTTGAATAAATAACCTAGGACACATGAACACATGTTACCAATGAAGGAGAAGGAAAATAGGAAGAAAAGTAAGAAATGCATATGAAAGACACCGTGCTCGAGCTGACCTTGTGACCCAGTGAAGGCCCAGCAGAGCATGTGGCATTCCAGGTGCAGAAGAGACACCAGAGGGTGACATTCTGGGGAAAAGGGGTGAGGCTGGCACCAGGTTTCCTCCACAGCCAGTGAGGAACCATGGGGATGGCTGCAATCAAGACACAATTCGAGCAACGTCAGTTGCCAATGGGCATGTTCCGGGCTCCCCCATTTGGTCAGCTTCCCATGTGCTATTTTCCCTTACAAAGCAGGGGTGTGAGGACAGAGAAGCCCACCTCTCAGAGGCGTCACCATGTGAGCATCTCACAGCTGGACGAAGGCAGGCTGGTCTCCAAGAGCTGCTGCAGCTCTGGGCCCAGGCCCTAGGACCACTAAGCCACATAGTCTGAGGCCTGAGGCCTTCCAGGGGGTCTGAATGGTGGGTGGGTCTGGTGGGTCTCAGATGCTCCACCCCGTCATGTGCTCTGAAATCTCCAGGCATAGATTGATGAGGTTGCCAGCCTTTGGAGGGGAAAACCCACATCCACAGTCACCGTCCTGTGGGATTGTGTTAGTCCGTAATTGCTGTGGTTGTCAAGTCCTGTTTGGGTTAAGTTGCTCCCATACCCGTGTTCCCCTGTTATGACGCCACATTTCCGAATGCCAGCATCAAATCTCTAGTGTTCACGTCAGAAGGACTAGAGTGGGTTTCTTTCTTTTGTTTTCTTTATTTCTTTTCTTTTCTTTTCAACACATTGGTTTGCAGACTTTTGAACTTAGGGAAGAGAAAGCAGGAATAAGGAGAGGGGTCACCACTGCTTTGAGTACCTGCTGTGATTTAAGCATGGAGCCAGCTTCGTCAGAACGTCTGGCCCTGCAGACCCTGCCACCTGGAAGGGGCTGCCAAACATGTGACGTCATTCTCTAGCCCAAACCTTCCCAACAAGGGGGCATTGGGCCCTAAAGTCCCCCTCTAGGCCCTGGGGCTCCTGACATCTCACACCCGTGGGACCTGCTGTGCCTGGTGCTGCCCAGTGAGGTCCTCACTGAGCTCTGCGCCTGGGCGTGCAGGAGTGACGCATGCTGCAGTGGCGTGGCCACAGTGTCAGAAATGCCTGCGCCAGGCCACAGTCCCACAGTGAGTGCGAGGCCCAGTGAGGCCTAGGTCCAGGGTGTCCCCACTCCTATGGAATTTCTTCCACCAGCCCTCACCACGTCATCTTCAGCACTTTAACCCAATTGTCACCAGCTCCCCACAACAGAGCCGCCTTTCACTGACTGTCATTGAACGTACAGAACTGTGTTTCTGAGAAATGATGCTGAAGGGGCAGATGGAAACTGGCTTTGGGTGCCTGGGAAGCTGCTACTAAAAGCAGCTCAGATCCCCGACCCTGTGGCGATGACTTGGGCAGCGAGCCCCAGCACCTCTGCTCGGACGCACAGCCAGCCCCGGCAGTGCTGCCAGCTCAGGGTGAGGCCCAGGGAGGAAGGCCTGGCCACAGTGTCACCCACAGCCCAGCTCTGGGGTTTCCTCATGTGCCAGGCACCCCCGGCCCTTGCACTGTGCCCTAACCATGAGCTCTCCAGCCCCTGTGCCTGGGGCTCCCTGTCTCACTACGTCCCCTGCCCTGGCTCCAGAGTGCACAGGCCACACTTCACCCGAGCCACAGGCCTCCTGGATGCAGGCCGCTCCGCCATCCCGCAGTGCTGTGCCACCGCTTCCACAGCCTAGGGGTCTCAGCCCTCGCAGGGCCCCAGGCAGTTCCGCCTGCCCCCAGCAGCCCTGCCACCATGGCCACACAAGCCAGGCACCTGGGCACTGAGCCAGGAGAACACAGGGTCCCCTGGGTTGATAGCACCACCCAGGGATGCTTTCCCAATGCAGGTCAGGGAGGCCCTGCTGGGCTCACTGCACACGGTTCACGTGTGTCTCTGGCTTGGCCTCAGGGTGGTCACTTCCCTGGACCCAGGGTTCAGCTGGCTTGAGCCCCTTGGCTGCCCATGAGCAGCTGCCAGGCTTCACGCCAGGCACCCCACTGAGTCAGCCTGGGGTGTTTGCAGCTATTTTCTAAAACACAAACCTTCTTGTTACCACCATCTCCCTGCTATGCAGTAGGACCCCAGCATTTCTGAGATTTCTGTGTCACAAGGCTGCTGGATGAAGAAGGGATGGGAGCTCGGGGCAGAGGCACGAAGGAGCGAAGCAGCAGGCCTGACCCGTAGGAGATGTGTGGGGGTTCTGGAGGACCCTGCAAGTAATCGACAATGACCCGCGGTCTAGGTAGACAATAGGCATGTTCTGAAGATGGAAGCTGGTCACGGAGCAGCCAGAGGTGCGGGTGCAGCCTGGGCGGGAGAGCAGACCTGCACCAAGTGAGGGCCTGGTGCCAAGGACGCCTGGGTGCACACCCCAGCCAGGAACCCAGTGAGTGACAAGGGCTGGTGGGCATGGCCCACAAAGCGGCTGGGTCCTGGGTACAGGCTGGGTGTCCCCACACTGTCTGTGCCCCTCAGGTGCATTTCCTCAGCTGCAGACAGGGCTGCCGTAAAAGCCAAAGGATCCTTGGAAACCTCATACCCCAGGGTCTCCTGCCCCTTTCTCTGGGGAGGCAGGAGGGACAGGAAAGCTTCCTCATGCCTGGAAGTGGGGCCAGACAGTAGAGGTGGGGGAAGGGTAGAAGCCCTTTTCCCTCCAAACTTGAGTCCTGAATAAATATACTGACTTGACATGGTAAAGACCCTAAAAAGTCCAGTAAAATGTTGCAGCTTTCCCTCAAAAGGGAGCCTGCCAGAGACTGCTGGCCTCACCTTTGTCAAAAGCCAGACAGGAACGGTCTGACCCCTCTGTGGGCTGACCTGCCCAGACAGCCCCTTCATGGGTCTGAGCAGAGGCCCCAGTGTCCTTGCCCAGCTAGCTCTTCTCCAAGCCTCTCCCTGAAAAGGAATTAAAGTCGTCCCTTGACAGGGTATGGAATCGACTTCTTTCTGTGATACTTTTTTTCTTTTCCTATGAAAAGGAGTTCAAAAGTTGAGAGTTGATTTGTATTCCAAGCACCAGGCGAACTGCCGCAACCCCAGCTCAGTGGGGAGTGCGATGGGAGCGTCAGCTGTGCCCTCCAGCCCCAAGTGAGAGCCTGCGCCTCCGGCCTCAGCTGTGCCCTCCAGCCCCGAGTGAGAGCCTGCTCCCCTGGCCAGAAGAACTTCCTGGGTGTTGCTGCTCTTCTCCCCTCCCCCAACTCCACCCCAGCTTCTGGAATAATCGTGTCCCTGCCGTGTGCAACTCCTCTTTGTGATAATAACGGCCATTCCACTTGCAGTGATGGAATTCAGGGGGGATCTCCAAGGAATTCCATTCTGAGGCTGTTCCAGAGAGCAGCAGGCAGATCATTTGCATGCATTTGTATAAGTTATGCATCGGTGTACACTTCTCTTTAACATTGCAACCTAATGAAATCACTCAGACAGGCACATTAAAAACACGATTTACGCTAGGAAGTCTGACCCTTCTCCTGTTAAATCATTTGAATGATCATTTGAATATATTTGCACAAGTGGCACATTAAAGGGCTCTCACCCATGTTTTCAGAATTAATGAAACAATCTGGCTGCCTTCAAGGAGAGGGTGGAGGGATATATCCACCACAGTTCACCTGAAACCGTCTAAGGCACAGCGCCTGGTCCAGCCACAAGACAGCCCAACACACCCAGCCGCAGTGCCAGGGCATCCTCAGGCATCAGAGACTCAGCCCACGAATTTGCAAAAACAAAGTAATTTCACCTGCCCTCAGTGTAGAAAAACAGAACTGTCCCTTTGTGAAGAAATGAAGGCGTCAGGAAAGTGAAAGCACACAGAACAAGAGGGCTCCAGCTCCGCAGCCGTCGGGAGTCCCCGGATAAAGGAGTATCGTAGGCGCCATGCCCACATGGCTGGGTGCGCCCAACAGGGGCTCACGCTCAACACTGCTGACAGAAAGGCTACGGGAACCCGTCTCCCTGCAAGGGTTAACAAGCACTCGGCAAGATTGGCAGGGATGCCAGAGCTCATTATGCAGGAAGACTTGAGAGCCAGCTCTAAGCAGCCCTCCCTGGGATGATTGAGGTGCAGCTGCAGCAGCCTGGAGGCCAGTGACTTCTCAAGGTCAGGCAGGTCTGGCTCAGTCCAGGATCCCACGGAGCAGACGGCATTTGAAATGTGCTGTGAGGACGGTGATGCTCAGACGAGGTCTTGGCCAAAGATCCCAGGCCAAAAGGTCCTGAGACACACCTTCCTACTTAATATTTTACAAAGTGCACCTTTCACATGCAATGTTTTCACATCTGCTCTTGATGAAAACCTTTAATTAATAGATAAAGAAACTCTTCCAAGACGTGTGTCACTTGCTCCAGGTTGCTCAGCTGCCTCAGGGCAGCACAAAAGTCGGCTTTCTCCCTCCCACCCAGGCTCCCAGAGCCCCGGCTGTTAGTGATGCAGGATTTCTCTCAACCCCTTCATCGGACTTGCAACGCGTGTGCCCTCTGCTTGGCCCACCTCGCTCAGCTCCTTACGGGAGGAAGCACATGAGCCAGCAAGTGTGGGATCTGGCTGGCTGCTTTGGGCACTGGCAGGATTATGCTGCAGGCAGCCCCACTGTGGCGCCTAGATGGGGGTGCCTGTGGCCCCCAAAGCCCCAGATGATGTGTTTCAGTGCTCTCTTAGCTCAGCTGTCTGTGCCCAGTGGTGTTAACAGCTCAGTGAGCGTCTTGCCCAGTCATGTGGGGTAGCTGCCCTCTACTGGGGAGGGCAAAGGGCCAGTGTTTCAGACACTTGAAGGATGGTGAAGGTGGAGAGTTTTATTAAGCAATGGAAATGGCTCTCAGTGGAGATGGAAGTTGGAGAGGGGATGGGACAGACAGGTAGTCTTCCCTGAAGTCTAGGCACCTCTGGCTGGCTCTTCTCGAGAGTTAAGCCATCTGTCCTCCAAAGTCCAGCCGTCCCTCTGAAGTAAAGTCACCTCTCTCTACCGACTGCGTCTGGGGTCTTTATAGGCACAGGATGGGGGATGGAGCAGGCCATAGGTAGGTTTGGAAGAGGCAACATTCAATTGGTAAAAAGGCATTACTCAGAAAGAACCATTCAGGAGAGAGAGGTAACCAATACTGAATGGTGGGGGTGAGAATTGAACCCATGCTCTACCTGGAAAGAAGGTGGTGTAAATACATCCTATCTTGAAATAATTTAAAATCGATCCTTTCAAATGAAATCCTGCATGGAATTTGCCCACCACCAGAGTGAGCAGGGAACTCAGCAGGAACTGAATGCAGGTGACATTCAGAGGTGAGATAAAATCACCGTCTGATGTGGGGGAAAGAGCACGGGGTCAGAAGAGCCGGCCCAGCCCAGGTCAGATGCTGTGACAGCCTCTCCATGTGACCGCATGGCTTCCCCACTTGCTGGGCCTCATGCATGGGCAGAACCCTGTGTTCAAGGTGTCCAGGCTCCAGGGAACCACCCTCATCCTCAGCACTGACTCAGAGAAGTAGCACTGGCTGCAAATAAATGATAATAACCAATTTCTACTATTGGGACGGAAGTGTATTTCCTCCGTGTGAGCTGAGCTGCAGCTCCACCTCCATCCAAACAGGGTGGAAGGTCTCACTTTGGGCGGTGGCTTTCAGGTTTTTTGACTTACAGGTGGGGTTTTGCCAGGGACACACCCTGTCTGCCTGGAATTTCCCCACCTCCTGCCTCTCCCATTAGGACCCATCCTCTGCCCCAGCGTCCACTCCAGGCAGCTCCTTGGCCAGAAGCTCTTCTACAGAGTGGGAGCTGCATGATTTGGACTCGGCATCTGGTGAGAATAATTCCCTCCCTGTGAGCATGACTGAGAACTGGCCCCAAAGAGTGACACCTCCTCAGAACACCTGGCCTCTCAGAAGACCCAGGACCCCACCTCCACCTCCACATGGAGCCAGCTCTAATCCCAGGGCACAGCAGGCACCTCCACCTGCCAGGCTCAAAGAGACTCCAGGGACCCACCACTCAAGAACAGATATAAAAGGACAGCAAGCCAACAACCTGTGTCTGCCCAGAGTCAGAACGAATCTCGCAGGCCTCTGACCTCCCCAGCCTGGGGCCTGATGGACAGGTCCCAGACCAGTGTCCTGTTCCTTCTAGAACCATCAGTCTCCCCAGGTCTTTGCAGATCAGCCAACTTCTGTGGAATGAGCAGCCTCACTGACCCTGCACCCTGCCCAGCTCCCACCTAGCTCAGCAAAGGTTTATGGATTCCTGCAATGTGCAAGGCACCATTAGACCCTGGTCCCATGATGAACTAGGTGATGAGAGATGCAGGCTGTGGGTGTGAAGCCTTTCAGGCATCAGCTGGAATTCATCCTCACTAGGTTTTCTGCCCTCATGGGCAGATGCTTTTCTGCAACTCCGGCCATGAGTATTTCCTTTGGCAAATTTTCTCATTGCTATTCTAACACCCAGGCAAGTCTCGTTTCAAGGAAGAACGTGAAATCTTTCCTTTCATTCTCAGCTCACCTGTCAACAAACATTTCATTTCACCTTTGCGAACACGAAGTGACAACATGGTTCGGCTTAAAATCATTTATTCTCTTTTTCAAACAAAAGATCTGAGTGTGGGAGAGAGGAGGTCAGAGGCTGCCAGGACTGCCTTGTCCCTCAGTCTGCCTGGAGTCACTATCCCAGGGATGATACTTCCTGCCTGTGCTCTCTCGTCATCGACAGGAGCCAGGCGAGGCTCTGGGGACTCTCCTGCTGCCGGATGTGCAGCTTTGCAAGTCCGCAGGGCTTTTTTACCCTGCCCCCACCCCAACTAGGAACACGAGCCTATCAGAAGTGAACCCATTATTTCGTGCAATTAAGTGCTTGTATTTACCATGTGGAAATGCAGCCATCCTGCCAATTTTAACTGCTCCACAGTCGTGACTGGAGCACAGAATCAAAGCACTTTTTGTAAGAGTGGCAAACACTAGGGCACGGTGTCAGACAAGGAGCACTGGCTGCAAGTAAAATGATAATAACCGATTTTTACTATTAGGATGGAAGTTTATTTCCTCCATATAAACTGAGTTCAATTCCACTTGAGTGAATTCTTTTGATGAGGTCTTTACCAAACATGGTCTGTTTACCTCTCCCTGTGAATACAGGTGCCGTTCAGAGGTGAGACAAAACCACCATCCGATGTGGGGGAAAGAGCACGGGGTCAGAAGAGCAGGCCCAGCCCAGGCCGGATGCTGTGACAGCCTCTTCATGTGACCGCATGGCTTCCCCACTTGCTGGGCAGAACCCTGTGTTCAAGGTGTCCAGGCTCCAGGGAACCACCCTCATCCTCACCCTGCTTCCCCAGGCAGCTCCCCTGCTGACTCTGGTGGTGTGCAACTTCCATGCAGATTTCATTTGAAAGGGCCGATTTTAAACCATTTAAGAGCCTCTCACATACATAAGGTCCTTCTCAACTCTAATAAGATAGGATGATTCACACCACCTTTTTTTCAGGCAGAGCATGCATTAAATTCTCACCCCCACCATTCAGTATTGCTTACAAACAAGGAACTCCCAGTGATAGAAGGAAAGAAATTCAAACAAAAGACAGCTCTCTTTCCTTTCCCTCAACCCCCGTGTTTAATCACTGAATGTGCACAGGCTGGCTGCAGAATGTCTCTTGCAGAGAGCCCAGTGTGCTTTGTTCCAGCCACCCCTGCCCCATCTAGACGTGCCTTCCCACCTAACTTACCCACACCATCCTCCTTATTTCCCGCCCTTTCTATCTGTGTCCTTGCTGCCCTGCCCTCTCGCCACTGGGACAACCCTTATGGCCCCACCAAGGCCATTTTCCTAAAAAGCAGACAAATCACACTATTGCCCAGCTCAGCCACCAGACGCCTCCCGCCCCGCCCTCTGCCGGAGCAGAGTTAGGGCATCTTCACGGGGAGTCCCAGGCTTCTTCAGGTCTCCTGTGTTCTGTGTTACCTCCCATGACTCAAACTTCTCTTGATTACTCAGCTTTCGGTTTTGCTTTCTTTACAGCATGATCTAACATCTGGCTTCATGGAAAAAACAATGGATTTGTAAGTCCATCAGTCCCAATTTCAAACCCAGTCCCTCTTACCTGTAGCGCAGCTGGCCTGTCCGCCACAGGGAAGCAGCGCCAGGCCGCTCCTCATCACAGATCTATACCTGGCACTCAGCTGTGCTTCTCACGCTCCAAGTGATTTCTGGGAACTATTTTATCCCACGCATGCAGCAACCATCACAGAGCTTTGCGACCAGTGCAAACATGACATGCAAATTCAGGGAGCTTTCCACAGCTTTAAACAGAACTGTTCAAACACCTCGCCTTGCATTGTTTTACTTTATTTTTGTGTGTTTTCAGTTCATCAGCTATGTCTACCCTTAAGTCCTTTCCCTACCTCCGGCCCACCTCCAGAGAGCCGCTCCTGTGCACAGCATCTGTCTTTAAATATGCTTGTGCAAGAGGAATGTACAGAATGGTTTGCCTACTTACTTTCCTTTTTTTTGAGATGGGGTTTTGCTCTTGTTGCCTAGGCTGGAATGCAATGGTGTGATCTTGGCTCATGGCACCTCCACTTCCTGGGTTCTAGTGATTCTCTGCCTCAGCCTCCACAGTAGCTAGGGTTACAGGCATGCACCACCGTGCTTGGCTGATTTTGTATTTTTAGTAGAGACAAAGTCTCTCCATGTTGTTCAGGCTGGTCTTGAACTCCCGACCTCAGATGATCCATCTGCCTTGGCCTCCCAGAGTGCTGGCATTGCAGGCGTGAACCACCACACCCACCCTACTTACATTTTTAAATGATTCAGAGTGTTGGGCTAGGCCCTCACTGGCTTCTCAGTGCCTTGCATTTCTACCACAGGGCAGGGGCTGGACTTGTTCGTTGATGATGTGTTGCCCTGTAGTGAGCCTCTACCTGGTCCAGACACCATTCTCCTCAGACATCACCCCTGGGGCCTGTATCTCTGAGCTACACAAACTCCGCTCAATGTAGCTTTGAACACTGTGTCTTCGAGTTGATTCATGCCCTAGAGTACATCAGTCAGTAATTTTCTCTACGTGGCACCAGACCACTGTCAAAGGAGAGGCCCATGTTTATTTCTTCCCCACCTCTGTGCATGTGGGTTTCTCTTTCCATCCATCCTTAGCCAACAATTGGATTTATTAGGCTTTTTTAACTTAGAGAGTCCAGGGGTATGAAATGAAAGAGCAATATAGTTAATTTGGCATTTCTCTGATTACACATGCATTGAGTATCTCTTCGTATTATTTTAAGCGTCCAGACATATCCTTATCTGAATCACCTGTTCATTTTATTTACACATTTTTGGGTTTCCTCTTTTTTTTCATTCTTAATTTGAAGATATATCCTGTATATTCTGCTTAACAATCTCTTGTCAGTTTCGGGTCTTCTCTTAGTCAATCACCCATCTTTTCACTGCACAGTATCCTCTGCTGAACAGAAAAACATTTTGAGTCATCAAATCTATTTCTTTCCACTGTGGGTTGTACTTCTGAGGTACTGCTTAAAAATGCCTCCTTCACCCCAAAATTATGAAGATGTCCTCCATTCTCTTCAATTATCTTTACAGCTTTGTCTTTCACAGTGGCTCTTCATGCCTCCCAGAGGTTGCCCTTGCTGGGTGTGAGGCAGCACTACAACCACACTTTCTCCACAGACCCAGTGTGTTACCTCAGTGGCAATCACAAATCTCCTCACTGACGTGTGGTGCCCTCACTGTCATGTACTGGGCTCCCAAAGATATAAACCTGTCCTCGAAATCTGTTGTCTGTTTCTTCTGACTACAGCTCAGTTCTTTCACCAGGCACACAATCTTCCTTACTGTTCCTTTCTAGCCTGTCTTAATATCTGGTAGGCCATCTTTCATTTTCAAAATTGTCTTTTCTTATTCTGGACACTCGTCATTTCATAAATTTAGAAATTGCTGCTGTTGTTTTGACACAAGGTCTCACTCTGACACTCAGGCTGGAGGGCAGTGGCATAATCTCAGCTCACTGTAGCCTCAACTTCCTGGGCTCAGGTGATCCTCACACCTCAGCTTCCTAGGTAACTGGGACTACAGAAGAGAGCCATAACAACCAGCTAATTTATTGTACCTTTTGTAGAGAAGAGGTTTTGCCATGTTGCCCAGACTGGTCTTGAATTCCTGAGTTCATGCAATCTGCCTGCCCAACCTCCCAAATTGCTGGGATTTTAGGTGTGAGCCACTGCATTCAGCCAATGGTTTGATTTTAACTTGTAGTGAAATTGCTGGATAATGTGATAGTTTTATTTTTAATTGAGGAAACTTCTCACTGTTTTTCATAATGACTGTATTAATTACATTATCATCAACAGTATACAGAAGTTCTCTCCTCTGCACATCTTCACCAACACTTGCTGTTGTTCATCTTTTTCATCATAGCCAGTCTAACAGGTGTGAGGTAATATTTCATTGTGTTTATAATTTCAGTACACTGTGTATGTTCAAAGGAGATAAAATCAGCATATCAAAGATATGTATACACTCTAACGTTTATTGTAGCATTATATACATATACATATGTATATAATGGTCTGTGTGTGTGTGTGTGTGTGTGTGTGTATGTATATATACATATATATAATGGTGTTTTTTAAAAAAGTTCTGTCATTGATAACAAAATGAATGAATCTGGGAGACATTATACTTAATGAAATAAGCTAGGCCCAGAAAGACATAATCTCACTTGCATGTGGAATCTATAAAAGTCAACCTCATAGAAGTAGAGAGTAGAATGTTGGTTACCAGGGGCTGGGGGAGTGTGCAGGAGTTGGTGAGATGTTGGTCAAAGGATACGAAATTTTAATTAGACAAGAAGAATGAGTTCAAGAGATCTTTGTACAACACTGTGGCTATAGTTAGTAAGAAGGCATTCTACTTTGAAAATTGCTAAGAGAGTAGATTTTAAATGTTCTCATCACAAAAAAAAGGTCAGTATGTGAGGGAATGCATATATTAATCAGTTCAATTGAGCCATTTTACAATTCTTTTAAAAAAGATGTCGTTTGATTCTTAAAATAATTGCACTTTAATTTTTATTGGAAGGGCATACATCGGTAGATTTGTTGAGGGGAAATAAATTTCTTCACAATGCCAAGTTGCCCTATCCATGAATTTGGTATATTTCTTGGCTTTTCTAACATATAATTTCATATCCTTTAATAGATTTTTAAAAGTATTTTTATACAACTATTACATATTTAATTAGCTAATTGTTTTATCATTTGTAGCTATTGTTGTAGTATATAATAAGAAAGTTGTGATTACTACATTCTACCATTTAATAACCATACAGGAGGCTGGGCATAGTAGCTCATGTCTATAACCCCCCAGCACATTTTTTTGGCCAAGGCAGGTGAGTCACTTGAAGCCAGGAGTTTGAGACCAGCCTGGCCAACATAGTGAAACCCCATCTTTACTAAAAATACAAAACTTAGCTGGGTGTGGTGGTGTGTGCCTGTAATCCCAGCTACTTGTGGGGCTGAGGGCATGAGAATAGCTTGAACCTGCAGAGGCTGCAGTGAGCCGAAACTGCCACTTACTCCAGCCTGGTTGATAAAGACTCTGTCTCAAAAAAAACCCAATAATAATAATAACTACACAGCAGACAGTATCGCATTACAGTTAATGACCCAGACCTTGTCCTTGGACTATCTGAGCTGCTTACCTATAGTTGTGTCACCTTGGGAAAGCTATTTCTCTTCCTGAGCTTCAGTTTCCTGCTCTGTAAACTGGGAACACTAGTGAAACCTTGCATCACTTAACCATAGGAATGCATCCTGAGAATCGCATCATTGGGTGTTTTTGTTATTGCACAATCATAGAGTGCAATTCACAAACCTAGAGGTTCTCGTCTACCTCACACCTGGGCTATGTGGTATAGTCTAGTGCTCCTAGGCTACAAACCTGTACAAAATGTTACTGTACTGACTACTGTCGGCAACTGTAGAACAATGGTAAGAATTTGTGTATTCAACATATCTAAGCATAGAAAAGGTACAGTAAACATACAGTATTATAATCTTATGGAACCAACATTGTATGTGCAGTCCATATTGACTAAAATGTCATTATGTGGCATTTGATGGTATAATAAGTCCCTTAAGGCTAATTTGATAATTAAAGAAAATTGTATATATCAAGCATTTAATAGTGCCTGGCGTGTGGTCAGTTATGAGGAAGTGTCAACTTTGTTTTCACAAGTTAGGGGTCCATAGGGAAATTATTCAATCACTTTGGACTTCAATTTGTTTTTTTTCATCAAAAAAATTCAGACAGCCGGGCTCGGTGGCTCATGCCTGTAATCCCAGCACTTTGGAGGGCTGAGGCAGTGGATCACAAGGTCAAGAGATCGAGACCATCCTGGCCGTGGTGAAACCCTGTCTCAACATTTTCTTTCTGCCTGACCTTAATACCTGATGAATTAGAAGGTCAGTTTTAAGTGCATCACATGATAGGCTTCTATCACTTTTATTAGCCCAGGTGGTAAATATGAAGAAAAAGAATTATCTTTTATTAAATTATCATCCTGCATATTTAAAAAAAGTCCAGCTGGAGGAGGAAAATGTTGGTGTTACACAGCTCATCTCTGTCTTCAAATTCCTCGTGCTCTTTTTAGTTGCTGTTGTTAAAAAAATAAAAGGAATAAGAAAGATTATTTTTCTATCAGTATTTCTAGTTACACAGTTACCCCAAATCACATACCCATGCTTGAAAGTTTCTTGCTGTCTCTCATAAAGGGACAAAAAGTCTTCCATCTTCCCAAAGCAGAAATGAATTATACAGTTTTATGTAAAGATTCAAAGTGTTGCCTTTTTCCTCCCTATCCTTTCTTATTTTTCCTTCTTCCTCCTGATTTCCTCCTTCCCAGAGGTGGACACTTGCCTCTCCCAGTAGGCAGTTCTCAGCACCTCTTTCCAGCCCCTTCCTTCCCCCCCAAAAAAAAAAACCCGGTCTCTACTAAAACTACAAAAATTAACTGGGTATGGTGGCACATGCCTGTGGTCCCAGCTACTCAGGAGGCTGAGGCAGAAGAATCACTTGAACCCAAGAGGTGGAGGTTACAGTGAGCCGAGATTGCTCCACTGCACTCCAGCCTGGTGACAGAGCAAGACTCCATCTCAAAAAAAAAAAAAAAGAAAAACTTGAATGTAAATATTGTACACTGTATCTGAATGTTTGAAAGACAGCAGAGAAAGGATGTATTGCACAAAATTTGGAGAACAAAAAGAAGTTATAATACAAAAAAAAAAAAGAAAAGAAAAGAAAATTCAAAACCCTTTCCTTGTTTACTTCAAGGCATTTTTGTGATGATGGAATGAGAGAATGGGGAAGTGACTTTGTAAACTAACGTGCTCCAAGCATCTAAGGCACTGTTATGACAGTCATCCTTACTTCTCCTTCCATTTTTCTTTCTCCAGGCCCTTTCTGTGCACCATGCTTTTGTACACTTGTCCATTAACTCAGGAAAAAATGGCAGAGTGCCTACCATGTGCCCTACACTATATTAAATGGTTCCAAATTCACAAATATCTCCTTTGTATTTGTCTTAACATCCTGCAAGAAGTATTACAGGGAATATTTTCAACAGAATCTTGGGTCATCAGAGGACCAAGGCCCACTCTACTTGATTTTCTGAACAGAATCACTAAGAAAATGAATCACCCAGGAAAATAGATTTTCTTCTGAACAAGAAAGGATACTTTGAAGAATATGACACTGTGGCTAAAAGTTCCCAGGACTGATTTTACACGCCTACTGGAGATTAGACATGTTGAGAAAAAAACATGATTCGAAGGAAGAAAAAGGGATATTCAGGAAAAAACACCCATGGGAAGAAACATTCTTGGTGTATTCGTTCCTGAGGGCCGCCGTGACACAGGTGCACTAACTAGGTGGCTTCAAATGGCAGCAATTTACTGCCTCGCAGGTCTGGAGGCTGGAAGCCTGAGATAAAGGCATCTGCAGGCCTGGCTCCTTCTGAGGGTTGTGCAGGAGAGACTGCCCCACAGTGCCCTCCTGTCTTTGGGACGGACGGTAATTCTCCCCGTTCCTTAGCATGTGGCTGTGTGGGAGAGACTGCCCCACAGTGCCCTCCTGTCTTCGGGACAGATGGTAATTCTCCCCGTTCCTTAGCATGTGGCTGCCTCGCTCCAATCTCTGCCTCTGGCTTCCCACGGTGTTCTCACCATGTGTCTTTACCTCATCCTTCTTCTCTCTGCAGCTCTGTCCAAATTTTCCCTTTGGATGAGCACACCAGTTACTTGGATTAGAGACTCACCCTACCCCAGTGTGACTGCAATTCACAAACCTTATATCTGCAAGAATTCCTAATATCTGCATGAGCTCTGTTTTCAAATGAGCTCACATTTTGAGTTGCCAGGGCTTAGAACTTCAACATAAATTTTTGGGGCCATGACTCATCGCACAGCACTCAGGAGGTACTATCCATGAACATTGTCTTCGAGGACCTCCATTGGTACAAACTGTCGTAAATTTATCCAAGTTGTTTCTTAAAGGGCACTCTTTCTGGGGCATAGTTCTCAGGTTCCCAGTTATTCTGGGAATATCTAAAACAGACAACTTTTGTGTAACCATGAAATTCCATTAAAACATTATTAACAGAAAACGTTGCCTAAAATCCCTTCTCGTTACCAAGTGCTTATTTTTCTCCAGCCATTGTGTGAGATGCTTCGCACACATTTTTTCATTTTCATCCTCATGACCATTCTGCAATGTGGCTGTCAACATCTCCCTGGTATTGGCAGAACCTGAGGCCCAGGTAGGCTGGTAACTTGCTGAAGGTGACAGGGCTTGTAAGTTGAGGAACTACGTTTCAGACACAGGTCTGCCTGCTGCTATAGGCTGGATCCTTCCCACCTGGCTCCGTCAGAATATGAACACCAAGGCTTCTATGCCCCTACGCCTCTCCTCCCCCTGGCCAACCACAGGCCCTTTGCTTCAAGGCTGCCGCTCCCATGGCCTTGAAACCCCACACCTGTGCCTGTGCCCAGGGAGGAGACAGGAGTCTACACACCTGCCTTAGTCAAACCACAAACCATCCACAATCCTGCCTTCTTGCCACACGTCGTTAAGACCTTTTTGAATCTTGTTGGAGTGAAGTAAACCTAACCTAATTTGCTCTTGTCATCATTTTTTTCTACATCAGAAATCCTATTCTGTCCCCACTAGGCCCTTAGAGAGCTTTTCTGCCACTATTTCTTGCAGCCACGGCCTCTTAATATCCCAAGCCTGCATCACAGAGGTGTTGGAATTTGAAAGCACCATGTGAGTGAGCAAAGGAAAGATGAGATGAATGTCGTCAGCTCCGCCCCTGAAGACCAATTAACTTCACCATGGAGGGAATATATCTGGGGACTGCACAGGGGCCAGGTGACACTGAGGCCTGTCAATTTCCTTCTCCCTTTACACAAAAACTCAAAGTATCAGGTGACTTTATGGATAGCATTTAGAGGTGACATATAGCTTGAATCATAGCAAGCGGAGAAAATCTACTGATTTTACCTGCAATTTTTGTTTAAAAAGTTGACAGAGGGTCTAACCCTTCTCAATGCACCCCAACCCCAGAGTCTAGAAAGGCATCCTCTTTTGTGCTGCTCTCCTGAGGAGCACAGGGATGTAACAGGTCTTTATGAAAAGGGGCATGTAAGAGAAGTAAAAAAAAAAAAAAAACTCATTCTGAAAGGTGCTTTTAGAAATACTTATGCTAATTATATAGGTTATTTAGGACAGTAATTATAGAAATAATTTTCACTAATTAAAATTCAAATAAAGTAAAAATTACATAAAGTGCATTCTCAGCATAGAAAAATGAGTCGTTCAAAGCCTGTGGGTAGTGAGATGTGTCTCCTGTAATTGTGGGACAGGTTTTGATTTATGTGCTTAAAATGTGATTCGTGCCAGAGAGGTAAACTGGGGATTGCATTCTTTAGTCTTTGGAATCAAGTGAGCAAGGTGTAAAAGTGTCTTTCATTGCATTTCAATAACCTACTCTATTATTGATAACAGACACCTCAACCGTGGCTTCTTTCTTTTTTCCACTGCATAGACCTGAGAGATAGGTGACGGTTTGCACTGCAAAGTTGCCTTACCAAATGGCCCCACAGAAAGGGAAAAGCCGAGTGTTCCCATCTTTAGGTTTCACTACAAAGAAGGGTGGAGAGAGGGGATTTAAAAACGGCAATCCCTGAGCATAGTGTCTGATCTTTGTACAGGAGAGTGATTTACAGCTCACAGAACTGATGGCGCATCCAGCATTTTGTTCCGTCCTCAAAGCACCTTCAGAACAGGAGGATGGGGAAGCCAGGATTCAAACCCAAGTCTTCTGGTGTTAATTCCCCATTCCTTCCTCCACAATTTAGTGCGGATGTCTTCTTTATTTCACCACTGTCAGAACCCATCTGGGACGTGTTTTGTCTTCACTCACACCAGGGCCTGTCAGGGGGTGTGGGGATTGGGGAGGGAGAGCAGGGGGTGGGGGCCTGGGGAGGGAGAGCGTTAGGAGAAATACCTAATATAGGTGACGGGGTGATGGATGCAGCAAACCACCATGACGCGTGTATACCTATGTAACAAACCTGCTTGTTCTGCACATGTACCCCAGAACTTAAAGTATAATAAATAAATGCTTTTAAAAAGCAAAGCAGAACGCAATCCAAATGACAGAATTCCACTTTTAAAATGGAATGTATGTTGCCCGTGTGCTGCCGAATGCTCAGGCTCTTCCGTCTTCCCCGCTGAAGCCACGATGTGTGCTGTGTGCAGACGAGTGAGGGACTGGTGCTCAGAAAGGAGGCACTCTGGGCAAAGCCCCTGACAACGTGGCTCCGAGCAGGCGGGAGCCCCCATGGAGCTGCCAGGGCCCTGCGGAGCCGGCCCTGGAACCGTTCCCCCTCTGATGCCGATTGCCATCAAGGTTGGTGGAAAATGCTTATCAGAAAGAATGTTCCCCAGTCTGATTATAATGGATGCAGTGTCCTGTGTCAAATCACGTCCTCTTTCCTGATTGCGGATAAGAAGAACGTGACTCAATCAGAGCATCTGAGCAGCTCAGAGCTCAGCAGCCTACAGAGGCACAGCATCCCTGGCCCACGGCCTCCTGCACAGCCCGGCAGAAACGCCGCTGTCAGTCCAGAGGCCGATCCTGGCTCTCACCCCGAGCAGAAAGAGCTGCAGACTGGTCTAGGAAGAAATTAACAACAACTCCATGGCAAACACTCCATGCCTGTCAGAGCAAGCTCATCAAATCCCTGGTTTCTAGAGACCCTGGACTGGATTCCTCCTGTATGGAGACTAGTCATGCTGACCTGCAGTTTCTAACCAGGCACCCTCTTCTTGAGCCCCTGCTCACCCCGACACACCCCATCCAGCTCTCCACCGTCGCTCACACGTATTTGTCCTCAGCCCATCCTCATTTACTTAAAACTGCGTGTTAGCCAGGCTCTTACACATTCAGCGTCTCCCCACTTCCGCATACATAGAACGAGACTCGGAGAAGGGGAAGTGACTTGAGAAGAAAGTCGCGCAGCTCAGGACCCCAGACCGGCCCAGAAGCCCACCTGCAGTGCACTCGCCAGCCTCTCACAGCACCCAACCCCACTGCGGGGGTCACAGAGTGGCTTCGAGATGAGGTGAGCCCTGGGAGCAGGTCCCCCGCCCTGAAAGCCCTTTCTTGAGAAACTTGAGTGCCCTCTGTGTTTTGCAAAATATTCACCTAGCCCCCAAAAGTTCTGGGTGTCGTGACAAGTGCTGTAGATACAGCAGATTTTTTAAAAAAGCAACAAAATCTCTGCCTTTATACAACGTACATTCGAGAGAACAGAAATAAGCGTAAATAAATTAAAAACTAGCGAAGATGTGTGAGGTAGAAGAGAAGTGGCATGAATGGGCCGGGGAGTGTGGAGAGAGATGGGGTGTGAGAGACCCAGAAAGGCCGGGCAAGTGAGCAGAGACCTGTGGAGACACCCGGAGGGTACCTGGCAGGAAAGACGAGCCTGGAGAGGGCTTCACAGGAGGGCAGGTGCAGCCAGTGAGGAAGCCCAGGGGCTGGGCAGGGGTAGCCCAGGGCCAGACCGTGGGCACTGGAGACCATGAGGGGACCTTGGGCAGAGGGAGGGGCAGCCCTGACTTACCTTCCAGTAGGACCCATCTGGTACTGGGTGGGGAAAAGGCATAGAGTCTACAAGGGCGGTGGAAGGAACTTTTGGGAGGCTTTGGCCATAGCGCAGGTGAGAGGTGGCAGTGTCTGGACGGGGTGGTAGAAGCCATCCAACTGGGTACATCTAGAGGTAGGCGCTGTAGGACGTCTGGAGCTGGAGCTGGGGTGTGAGGAGCTAAGTCAAGAAGGGCTCTAGGATTTTTGAGCCAAGTAACAACAGAAAGGATGGAGCAGCCATGGATGAGAACAGGGAAGGCCATGGAGTACCCCTGACTCTGCAGGCCATACACAGTGGCCTCCATCTTCCCTGCAGAAAGTCCACGCACAGTTACAGTGCTTCTGTCAAATGAAGTCACTCTCTGCCAATTCGAAGTACAAAATAGTCACACCTTTTGAAAAGTCTACATTGCTGTTCCACTACAAACACAGAAAAAGTATCTTTTGGCTGAAAAATAACCCATAGTTATTTAACGTTTATATGGTGGATCTTTCAAGTGGAATTCACTATGCAATATGAAAACAAAATTTGCATGTTGTATTAATCTGTTCTTTTGTTGCTATAAAGAAATGCCTGGGGCTGGGTAATTTATAAGAAAAGTTTAATTGGCTCATGATTCTGCAGGCTGTACAGGAGGCCTGGTGCCAGCATCTACTCCTGGTGAGGCCTCAGAAGACTTCCAATCCTGGTAGAAGGCAAAGGCAAAGCAGGTGTGCCACCTGGCAGGAGTGTGAGCAGGAGTAAGAAAAGGGAGCTGTCCTGTTTACACAACCAGATCTCTTATAAACTCACCGCACAAGGACTCACTCTTCACCAAGAGATGGCACTAAACCGCTCAGGAGGAATCTGCCTCCATCAGCCAATCACCTCCCACCAGGCCCCACTTCCAACACTGGAGGTCACATTTCAACAGGAGATCCAGACGAGACAAGTAGCCAAACCATACCACATACGGAAGAAAAGATGTTTGTCAATCATACAATCTCCTCCCGATATAATGAAGGAATAAAACATCCATTTCTACCCATTGTCACAAGTTCTACTTCTAATACATATAAACATGATAAGGGTTAAAGGTCAGCAGCTAAGATGGAGACGTAATTTCCACAAAAGCAAAACGCAGAGTCCTTCGGTAGCTGCGGGAGGGCAGTTCAGAGCCAGCCTCACCTTAATCATCCACGCACCGTTCCCGGCCACACTCCAGATCCCTGGCCGTGCCTCAGTGGGCTCCGCTCTCCTCACCTGGACCACTGCAATAATCTACAAGGCAATCTGCCCAGATTCACTCTCCTTCCCACCTTCATCAGGACCACACGATCCCGCCAACTGTGACTTTCCAAAATGCAAATGCAATCACGCCTCTTCCCGACTCGTTAGCACTCCAGTCATTTTTCGTTGCTAGCAAAATAAAGTCCAGACCCCTTAGGTGGAGTACGAGTCCCTTGCTGTCTGGCTCCTGCTTTTCTTTCACCTCACTTGACCTGTCCTCTGGCAAATGCAGGGCTTCAGCAAACTCTATGCTTCCTAAACACAACTGATCAGCTCAGGTGTGCCTCTGTGCCCTTCAACGGAATTCAACCGCGTGGCATTTGCTTCCCCTATTCTTCGTTAAGCCCTTCCTCACCCTTCAAGTCCCCTCTCACAAGATACGGCTCCCATGAAGCCTTTTAGGACTTAGCCCCTGCAGTCAGGTGCTGCCTCACCCGCCCCGCGGCAGCGCTTCACAGGCCTCGGTCACACGCACCGTGCATGGCCGTTACCTGTGTCTTTGTCTCATGTCAGAAGCTCCACTTCTCTCAGGCTCCATGCAAACACGCCTGACTGCCATTCAAGTAATATTTGCTTAAAGATAAATGGATGAGATGAAATCGAACGCTGGGACACCCATTCAGTGAAACATCCATGCTTCCTGCGCCCTAAGCTAGGACGCTTATTCTGAAATTTGACAGTAAGACAATAGGTTGGCATAAAAGCTGTGCTTGAAACAATTAAGAAACACGGGTTAGAGAGTTGCCTCAGCACACCCTTTACCTCTTAGCGCCTTCAACCTAACTCAGCTACATCTGGCAAGGTGGGTTTGTCAGTGAAGGAGCCCGCATTATTTTTGCTGATTACATTAACAAGTATCTTTGGTTATACATGCAGGTTTCCAGAGAAAAATATCTACAGACACCAGAGCCTCTTTTCCGAAATGCAAAAGTGCTCATAGTCATCATGATTTTAAACATTTCAAAGAATCATTTATTAACTCAGTCATGTATTCATTCTGGCCTTCAAAAAGCTTGTCTTGTGAACCACCTGTCAAGCCCTCATTAAGCTTCACGTACACAGGTGAAATCAGAGCTGCCTCCATGCCAGTTATGCCTGGCATGTCAGGTGCCAGCACAGGGGACAGGTCACATCCATGCCCCTTACCTTGCCACATGCCCCTATAAGGACATGCTCTCACAACGGTTAAGGTCCTGTCTGACCAACCGGGCTACTCTTAATCAAATGAAGTTTCAGCACTCTTGAAACACAGCTTAACTAAAATTCAAATAGCTGTTGCCAAAATTACAATTAACTTTATTCAGCTTTTATCATGTGTTTAGTACTTGTCTCAGTCCATTTCTGCCAGTATAACAAAATATCTAAGACTGGGTAATTTATAAAGAACAGAAATGCATTTCCCGCAGTTCCACAAGCTGAAAGTCCAAGAAGAAGACACGGGTAGATTCCGCGTCCGGTGAGGGTCGAGTCTCTGCTTCCAAGAACACACCTTGTTGCTGCTCACTCCCGAGGGCAGGAAGGCCGTGTCCTCACGAGGTGGGAGGGAAAGAAGGGCAAAAGGAAGCCAAAGTGGTCTTCTCCAGCTCTTTCCTGAGAACACTGTTCCCTCCTGAAGGCTGCACCCCTTAACTCCGCTGCATCAGGAATTAAGTTCCGCCAAGAATTTTACAGGAGACTCGAGCACGGAAACCAGAGCAGCTCTTTTAACACACTGCTGTGTTTAATCCTCACCATGTTCCTGCAATGTAAAGGCTGTGGATTGTCTGCCCTTTATCTTCTCTCCTTTTTATTCGCCATGATGTTGCTTCTTTTATCTCCTTAGCGGGAATTTTTAAAGTGATATTACAAATATAATTGGTATAACATCAGAACCACATGTAAGCTTATTTTTCTTACCCCATTTGCTTTAAACAACTATCTGTACATGTTGTATGGATGCACACACACACACACACACACACACACACACACACACACACACACAGTTTTTGGCTGAAGCATTTGAAAAGGAGTCGCATGTATCATGACTTACTCCTGAACACTTCAGCATGTACCTACTTAGAACAAGGACATGCTCCTATAGAACCAAATGCCCTTGTATACTCAAAAACACGACACTGACATGGAGATATTCTTTAATATTCAGTCCACGTCCTGATTTTCCAATGTGCCCTGTGCTGCCTTTATGTTCATACATCTTCAGCCTCCTTTAACTGAAGGTAACTTCGCCACGTTTTTTGCGTTCCTTTACACTGACCCTTTGGAAGCCTGGGCCAGCTGTTTGCAGGATATCGCACCGCTTAAACTCGGCTGCTTTCTCACAATTCACTTCAGACTGACTAATGTTGGCAAAACACTATGCAAACAATACCATGTCTTTCGCACACGTCACTTTAGGAAGAGCGCAGAAGAGGGTTCCATTACTGGTGGTGTAAGTTTCATCACCTAAGGCGATAACCACCAGATTTCTCCACGTTAAAGGTATCATTTTCTGCTTGCTAATAATAAGTGACCTGAGGGGAAATACACTAAGATCATGTCAATATCCTATTCCCAGTTGTCTTTCATCTAACGATGACTCTGATCTGAGCAAATTGGTACACTTTTCATCGCAAAACTAATGATTACAGGTAACTAAAACAGCTTAGGCAACGAGAACAGTAGTGGTAGTGCTTCAGTAGTGTGCCCATTCATTGAGAGGCCACCCCGTGCCACCGTAGGCCGCGTGGCATAGATGTATTCTCTCCGAATCTTGCACAGTCCTTTGAGTTACACACGCACTAGCCCCTCATTACAGCTACAGAGGCTGAAGCTGAACGAATCTACATGGTTTGCTCTCGGCCACTGCTTAGTTCCTGTGTGGCTGTGAAGGAATGCCTGAGCCTGGGTAATTCATAAAGAAAGGAGTTTATTCAGCCCGTGGTTCTGCAGGCTGTACAGGAAGCCTGATACTGGCACCTGCTTGGCTTCTGCATCAAAACATGCTTGAGAAAGTCAAATGGGCAGCGGGAAGGTGCCGAGAAGGACCAAATCCGAGGGGTGTGTGGGCTTTATCACAACCCCTCCTGGGAACTAATCCCTCCTCCCAAGAACCAACCCGGCATTGAGAGAGCAAGAACTCACTCCCTGCTGGTAGAACAGTGACAGGAAGCCCTTCACGAGGGATCCGCCCTCATAACCCAAACACCTCCCGCCAGGCCCATCTCCTGACACTGGGGTCCCATTGCAGCAAGAGATTTAGTGGGAACAAACACATCTTCGCCAAGCACGGCAGTCACTCAGCCAACGCCGTGGTTAAACCTGCGTCTGAGTTCAGTAGCAGCTCCACGTGGATGTTATTTACAAACCGTTTAACTTCTCCGAGTTTCCAGGTTCCAGGGACAGCTCCGTAATGGGATTGAACATTCTCCACAGCTCTGCAGTTCTGACTAAAATGACACACTCATGTAGACGCATATACTCACTCATAGGTGGGTGAGAAAAATGAGAACACATGGACACAGAGAGGGGGTCTACTACACACTGGGGTCTATTGGGGGGAATGGGGGAGGGACAGCGGGGGGCGCTGGGGAGGGATAGCCTGGGGATGAATGCCAAGTGTGGGTGAAGGGGAGGAAGGCAGCAAAACACACTGCCACGTGTGTACCTATGCAACTATCTTGCACTTTCTGCACATGTACCCCAAATCCTATAATGCAATAAAAATTAAAAAAATAAAAACAAAAAGAATGATGGCCTGAGCCTCATCAGGAAGAATCCCTCTGATATCGCTCAGGGCTACAGCAGAGCTGTGGACGAGGCCCAGAACATGCTCCTGATTGAGAGAGTACAAAAGATCAATTAACAGAGCAGGAGGAGCTGTGAAAAGATTCCAGGGAAGACAGAGAATGAAAGAATCACGTGGAGGTCACACTCCCCACTGTCACCAACTCTGCTCTGCATCCACATGCCCCTCAGAGACTATTCATCCCTGAACCGAAAAAGCAAAATAACAGAAACTCTAAGCATTTCCAGGCCTTTTATATGGGTCTGAAAGATTCATATGGGGGCCACATAATCACCATTGAAATCCACCCCAGCTTCCACTCTTGGAAAAGCAGACTTCCCTCTCTAGGATATGCAACAAGGAGAACAGATACTGGAAAAGACAGAGAACTTTCAAAATAAAAACCAACCAACAAACAAAAAGCGAAGCAGAGGGCTCTGCACACACCCCTCCCCTGCAGTGAAGTGGGTCTGCTGCATGCACCTGGGGGACACTTCCAAGTCTCCAATCTGTGGTCTCAGTAATCTCAAAAAACATGGCACCCGCAGACCTTGGAACCATGATCTGGAATCAAGAGGGAGTGCATAAAACTACAAAACAACAGTCTCTAATTACAGACTGCAGAATGGCGTGGTCTGAAATCTTCAGAAAACTAAGTCCGTGAATTAGAACAATGAAAAAAACTAAGATCTAAATTCTGAGGTGAAATCCAACAGAAAGCAAATCTCAGGGCTCCAATTTAGGAATTCCAAAAGTAAAAAGAATATACAAAATTCAAAACCTTGGCCAGGCACAGTGGCTTACAACTGTAATCCCAGCACTGTGATGGTCGGGGTGGGGGGTGTTGAGGTGGTCAGATCACTTGAGGCCAGGAGTTCAAGACCAGCCTGGCCAACATGGTGAAACCCTGTCTTTACTAAAAATACAAAAATTAGCTGGGTGTGGTGGTGCATACCTGTAGTGCCAGCTATTTGGGAGTCTGTAGCATGAGAATCACTTGAACCTCAGAGGTAGAGCCTGCAGTGAGCTAAGATTGCACCACTGCACTCCAGCCTGGGCAACAGAGCGAGACTCTGACTCAAAAAAAAAAAAGTTAAACATATCTTGGAACTAACGAGAAATCCAAAGCTTAAGATCAAGAAAAGTTGTTAAATTTTATGCAAAACGATTAAAAATTTTATATAGATATATACACATATATATGTGACTTCAGATTTTAAAAAATTATATAGGAAAATAACATATTACCTAGAAATGAAAAAAATCAGATTAGTATTGAATACAGCATAGTAGTTGAAAACATTTTAAACTTTCAAAGAATGTTATCTAAAGTAGCCGAACTCAAGGCTGACAAAAAGACTTTACTAGAAAAGAAAATATATGTAGGAATTGCATACCTTTCTTGAAAAAGCATTTGCAAACAATCAGCACAGAATAGGATTTAACACTGCAAGACTGGAATGGAGAAGGTTAAAATAAATGAGAATAAACACTCTAACAAGTGAATCACAAAAATTCAGCCTAATTTTTAAAGGCTAATACAATCACTAATAATATACTGATCAATAACAATATTAATACGTGGGATGTGAAATAATTGCATTTCTAACTGAGCATTTACTAGAAAGAAAACTGTGGTGAATGTCTCATCTTACTTGAAAATGGGCACAAAGTTATTCTTAATGTAAATGCACACTTAATGTAATGAAAGATAATCTCTCTCAGATAAAGAGAATAAAGATTATTACAATACGATAGAAGGTACAATTCACAAAGAAGATCTGTATTATCATCTAGGTTACAGTGTCTACCTCAATGCCACAAAACTGGAAAGAACTTTTGAATAAGCAAACAAAAAGAAAATTTGCCAACAAAAAAAAAAAATCTAAAAACTCTTAACTTAAAGAAAGAAAGCAAAGTGTGAGGCCCAAAAGAGGCAGTCCTTCGAGATGGCTCCTGAGTGGCTCACTGGGCCTAAACTCAAAAGACAGTCCAGGTCCATCTGCTGACAAGGTCACACAGGAGGTCACACAGGTCCTCTGCGTAGCTGCCTCACTCAGGGGTTTCTACACCTGTCTCTGTTCACACGGCCTGAACCAGCCAGTCTACTGTGACCTGTATTGACCAATCAGAACTCAGCAAATGTCACCCCTCATTTGCATAAGGAGGTGGGAACCTGGGCAGAAACTTTATAAAAGACAAACCCTCCTTGTTCTCTGTGACACCCTTTGTTTTGTGCCAAAGACTATGTCGCCTCAGTTTGCAAACTGTTTACTGGAATAAAGCCACTTTCGATTTTCTTAAAATCTTTTTCAGTGGATTTATTGGCAAAACTACCACTACATACTCCTTAGAAATTAACAATGAGGAAACTACACAGGGAATTATGGAATGCAACAGAATCTGTAGTAATAAGAAATGTATAGCCTTAAATACTTATTATTCAAAATGAAAATAATGCAATGCAAAACAATAATAACATAATGTTTTCATCCTAACGTGGCCAAAATTATTTTGATAATAATTAAGTTGGGAAGAGTGTAAGGAAAACAGTATGTCAGACTAGTGGAAACAGCTATCACAAAACCCGTGAAAGCTGAGCTGTTCTGAAAGCTGAATTTACCCATGAGCCTATAGGTGTATATGGCAGAAGGAAACTTCTTCCAATAACTTTCCATTGTGTGCTTAAATACTCCTTTTGGCATGTAACTCTAAGATTAAGTGAAAGAATAATCTTAACGATGAACTCTTAAGATTGGAACCAATAAGTTTCCAATTACTTTTCAGAAGAGAGCGAAAAATCTGTTGAGTAAGACCTTTCAAAAGAGAAATATGTCAATAAGTATCCAAGTCTTTAAGTTCTAAGTCTCTTTTTGAATAAGCAATTCTACATTGAGGAATTTACCCTAAAAATTATTTATGAAAGGAAAAATCAGGCGTGTGCAGCTGAGCTTCATGCCTCCCCAGAGGACTCATGTTAAAAAAGAAAATGGTGCTGTTAAGATGATTCGAGGGTGGGGTTTTCTGCTTTCTGAGTTCAGAAGGTGCAGCAGAGAACATGAGGACCCTTGCTCTGCATCCCCTATACCAGCCAGAACCACGCTCGGGGCCCCTGGCCAGTGGTCTCCAATCAGGAAGGAAAGCTGCTCAATTGTTGTACTGAAAGTGCAAAGAATGTAAAAAACATCGTTCCCTGAAAGTGTAAAAAGATTTACCTCCAACTTCTTTTTTAAATCACAGCATTGTTTATAGTAGACAAATATTGGAAATATACTAAATAAAAGCTGTAAGAGGGCAAGTATTGAAAAATAAAAATAAAATTGTCAGACACCCAACTCACTTAACAGAACCCCTCTTTGCCAAGAGGACCCCAGAGTGACCTTGGAAACTGAGTTTCAGGCCACCAGGGGATGGGAGGTCAGACAGGCATGGTTCTACTCCCTCACTTGCTAATCATGGCGAGGCTTACTCCCTAACGATGAACAGAAACCAGCCCTTTCCAAAGAATCCACCGCTGACCAACCAACTGCCAGATGCTGACCAACCAACTGCCAGATGCTGCCCCACCCTTTTGCAATTTCAGTACAACAATTGAGCATCTTTCCTTCCTGATCAGAGTCCAGTGGCCAGGGGGCAGAGTAAGATGCAGAGCAAGGGTCTTCATGTCTTCTGCTGCACCTTTTGAACCCAGAAAGCAGAAAACTCCACACTCGAATCATGCTAACAGCACCTTTTTTTAAAAAAATGAGTCCTCTGCAGAGGCATGAAGCTCAACTTCACACACCTGATTTTTCTTTCATAAATATTCATGACTCCTCCTATAGCTTATTGAATATTTATACTCAGCCACACCACTCAGCAAAAATTCCCATTCCCTTTACCCCTTCCTCCTAGAGACTGTTCCCAGCTTCTGACTGGAGGCTACACTTACCAGCCAGTCAGAATGGCTGGTCTGCAGGCTGCAGCCCTGTAGGAGAAATGAAGCTCTCCTTTCCAAATTTATGAACCTCATTGCTCTTCAGCTGACAGGGTAATCTGGTACCTCAATGTGAAGGCACACTATTTCATCACAGAAAAGAATACAGGAGAAAAAGAGACTAGTCTTCATGTTGAATGTATTCAACTGTTTATACGTAGACAAGTGAGAAAGGCAGGTTACGCACTGTGGGCATGGGATGAACCACTTCAGTCATAAACAAACGAATGCACACAAACACATACCCCATAGAATAACCGCCACGAACTGACCTCCTCAAAACACCTGTCTCACGCAAACACACCCCATAGAATAATCACCACAAACTGACCTCCTCAAAACACCTGTCTCACGCAAACACACACCCCATAGAATAACCACCACGAACTGACCTCCTCAAAACACCTGTCTCACACAAACACACCCCATAGAATAATCACCACGAACTGACCTCCTCAAAACACCTGTCTCACACAAACACACCCCATAGAATAATCACCACGAACTGACCTCCTCAAAACACCTGTCTCACACAAACACACCCCATAGAATAATCACCACGAACTGACCTCCTCAAAACACCTGTCTCACACAAACACACCCCATAGAATAATCACCACGAACTGACCTCCTCAAAACACCTGTCTCACGCAAACACACACCCCATAGAATAACCACCACGAACTGACCTCCTCAAAACACCTGTCTCACACAAACACACCCCATAGAATAATCACCACGAACTGACCTCCTCAAAACACCTGTCTCACACAAACACACCCCATAGAATAATCACCACGAACTGACCTCCTCAAAACACCTGTCTCACTCAAACACATACCCCATAGAATAACCACCACGAACTGACCTCCTCAAAACACCTGTCTCACGCAAACACACCCCATAGAATAATCACCACAAACTGACCTCCTCAAAACACCTGTCTCACGCAAACACACACCCCATAGAATAACCACCACGAACTGACCTCCTCAAAACACCTGTCTCACACAAACACACCCCATAGAATAATCACCACGAACTGACCTCCTCAAAACACCTGTCTCACACAAACACACCCCATAGAATAATCACCACGAACTGACCTCCTCAAAACACCTGTCTCACACAAACACACCCCATAGAATAATCACCACGAACTGACCTCCTCAAAACACCTGTCTCACACAAACACACCCCATAGAATAATCACCACGAACTGACCTCCTCAAAACACCTGTCTCACGCAAACACACACCCCATAGAATAACCACCACGAACTGACCTCCTCAAAACACCTGTCTCACACAAACACACCCCATAGAATAATCACCACGAACTGACCTCCTCAAAACACCTGTCTCACACAAACACACCCCATAGAATAATCACCACGAACTGACCTCCTCAAAACACCTGTCTCACTCAAACACATACCCCATAGAATAACCACCACGAACTGACCTCCTCAAAACACCTGTCTCACGCAAACACACCCCATAGAATAACCACCACGAACTGACCTCCTCAAAACACCTGTCTCACACAAACACACCCCATAGAATAATCACCACGAACTGACCTCCTCAAAATACCTGTCTCACGCAAACACATACCCCATAGAATAACCGCCACAAACTGACCTCCTCAAAACACCTGTCTCACACAAACACACCCCATAGAATAATCACCACGAACTGACCTCCTCAAAACACCTGTCTCACGCAAACACATACCCCATAGAATAACCGCCACAAACTGACCTCCTCAAAACACCTATCTCTACAGAGGGAGTATTTTAGTTTTATTGTGGGGCTTCTTGTTTCTTCTTATTTTCTACACTGCATGTTAGTAATTTGCAGTCCTACTGATAAATATTATTAAACACAAATAGAACAACACAAGCTAATTTGATGACTAGTAATGAATCAAGTCAGTAATTATTGTTCATTCTTTCCTAGCTCACTTTGCATGAGCCCCTTAGAAAATGCCAACGAGAGAAAACACAAGTGGCATAGAACGTGCATGTCAAATTGCTCCTTTTGTGATGAGTGAATCTCAGAGGAGGCAAGTGACTTGACCAGGCTCATGCAGAGGGTTACAACAGAACCTGGGCAGAGTCTCCACTTCCCGATGGAGTTCAATACTTGGAAACAGTCCTGCCGCAGGGCACAGGTGTTTTCTTCTGCATAAATGCCAAGTAGGAGAGAAGAACTTGGAAACACTAAACTGGCAACCTTTGTGGTTCACTCGCCTAACAGTGATAAATAAAATAATGGGAGGGTGCTCTTAAATTATCTTTAACATTGATAAGAATTCTAAACACAGATACAGTGGGACCCGAGGCAGCTTTTGTTGTTTCTGATAAGCATGAGTGCTGAGTGTTGTCAAAATGTAGAGCTGCAACTCACAGAGGAGCAGTCTGCCAAGGCAATGAGTTCAGTCTTGCTTTTAAGTCTGACTTGGTTGAAGACGGCAATTTACCCTCCAGGATGGGTTCAGCATTTAAAATACTTGGCACGTGAAGGCAGTGTCTCAGCCCTCCTGGAAGCCACCGTGCACCCCCAGCCGCAGCAGGACTGCCTTCGCTGTTTCCGGCACATTTCCCATTTGCTGAGTTTTGAAAGTCATTCTGAAAAGAGGAGCCTTGAAAGAGAAAAAGAAAGCACATTTCATGGTAGGGTCTTTGTGGGCAGCTCTCAGCTGGATGCGTCTCCATGGTGACCAAGGTCTGCTCCTGGACGTGGAAGAGGCAGTCACCACCCTCTAGGTTAGAGGAGACACAAGTTGACAAATGTTAACAGGAAGGACAGAGACTTTATAAAACTTTGTGTGGGTGTTCTCGTTCACTCTAAAGTCTCAGCCAGGGTCTGCTCGTGCCTCACAGAACAGAACGTGACTTAACCCAGCAAACATCAGTTCTTCAGGTAAGACATCACAGGCCGTCCTCAGGTGGCCAGCAAGGTTCTCAGAAGATCAAGGCCATGGCAGTGTCTCACCGAGAGCTGTCAGTGGTGTGGACATCAAAGGCCTCCATTCATTCAATATTTATTCAGCAAATATACAGAATCAAGAAGCAAGCTGAGAGCTGAGTTCAGGAAGCCAGGGAGTTGTCCAAACAGGTAGCCAGAAGCAAAGGGGAGGTGAGAAGCAGGTACAAGAACGCAGTGACGACTGCCAAGGGAGGGAAGGAGGACCCGAGAGGTCCTGATGCCCAGGCCGGAATCCCAGGCTCTCCCGCAGGTGTGGAGCAAGCCTGGAAGGGATGAGGGGAGGCTGGGCCAGAGACACCTCCTGATGGGGCACTCCTCCCCAAGTGCTCTTTCAAGAGTAAGGTGACCAGACCTACATGCCAGCCTTGGAGGAGGAGTGCCAAGGGTGATTTCGGGGGAATCAAAGCCTCAGTCCCACTCCAGGAAAGACACACAGCTGCGCAGAAAACACTCAAAATGTGTGTCTGCACAAAGGCAGAGAATCGTCAGAGGAGGAAGACTTGAGGCCCTTCACCCAACGAGCACGGCTTCTGGAGCTTCAGGTCCGCTCGGAGCCACCCACACCGGCTGGATGCAACTGTCCTCTTCCTTTTCTTCAAGCCTCTAACGGGCACATTGCCTGGTCCTGCACTGATCCCCCTCTGTACGAGAGCTCTTAGCTTAAGCTGTGTGGAAGGCTTCCCTGGTTCACAGGAATTCCTTCCTGGCTTCCTGTCCCCATCTTGCCTTCTCTTCCCACCTGTCCACTTGTACTATATGCTTCGTGTATTTCAACTTAGCAGTTCTGCAAAAACACTTCAGCTTTGAATATGCTGCTCCCTTTGCCTTAAACATAAGCCCAGTCCCCGTCCCTCCTCCACCTTGAGGTGCACATGAGCCATCCCCTGCTCTGCTCAGCACCTGTCTTGTAGCTGCCTCTTCCGGAGATGGAGTGGAACCCCGCACAGGCCTTGTCCCAGTGTGCAGTACCTCCCCCTGCTCTGTCTTCATCTTCCTCGCTGGCTGGGACTGCTCTGAGGACAGTGACTGTGCTGTTTCTCTTCGTGTCCTCAAGGCTTGTGCTGCAAAGCCTGGCATGCAGTGCCCACTCATCATCTGTGGTCTGCATCCCATCACAGGGACTAGCTATATACCAAGCTAATCGCCGTGGGCCTGGCCTCTCTCATCCCCTGCCCAGAGACGGCTGAGGCACACGATCAGACTCTCCGAGGAAGGCCTCATGCCCTTGGCATTCCCCTGCGCAGCCATCATGCTGCAGACACTCCATGAGCAAGACCCCCGCATTCAAGGGGGGGCCCAGTTGTCCCCTGCCAGCTGACTGCTGAGTGACTTAACCATAAGATCAGTGTCCCTTGTAGGTGCTCGGAGAATGAGGGTGCACGTGAGCTCCCAGACTTCCCCAGCTAGCGGTCACAACGAACCTCGCTTCAGGTTCTGCCGGGCCGCTGCTGGCTCTGAGCTGTGCCACCAAGTCCAACAGCATGGGACAAGTCACTTCACGTTTCTGTGTCTCCGTTTTCTCATCTAAAATTGGGATCATAATCTATGCACATTTCCTTGCAGTTTTGTATGAATTTCAGTGTCAGGTCACATATGTGGCGAGTCATTTTAAGCTCTAGAGCACACCGTTCACTCAGCAAATGTTTAGCAGGTGCCCGCCATGCGACAGGCGCTGTTCTAGGAGCTGAAAATCTACTTGCTTTTCAAAAGCCCCAAAACATACCTTTTCCCTAAACTTTTACATAACAGAAACTTCCTGCTTAATGCCCTGGACTACTTTATGGTACACACATAAGATGTGTTTATAAACATTTGCTGGTAAATGGAAGTGTGCTTGCAACAAATTCCTTTACAATGAATACATCTTCTCAACGAAAGCTCTTTTTCCTTGTCTAAAGTCACAAAGAAGTCACTTACTCTACTCCCTCACCCCATATACACGAGTACCTGTTATTTGTCAAGTATTCTGCTAGTCCTGCAGGTAAAACAAAAAGCCAGACATAGTCCCTGCTTTCAAAGACTACACCATCTATCCAGGGAGATGGGTAAGTAAGCAGAAAATAATCCTAGGATGCAACAACTCTAGGAACATCTCAGTAAGTCCTGGGTCAGGGAGGTCTTCCAAGTGGAGGTGGCCCTTGAGCTGTGTCTTAGAGGATGAATTTGAGTTTTCTCAGCATTGAGGGAGACGTGGCTGGAGCAGAGAGTGCGGCATCGGCAAGGCCCAGAGGAACAAAGGGACGGCTGCTCAGTGTGGCTGAGAGGCTGCGTGGCTGTTGGGGGAGAGACCAGGGAAGAAGGCGGCCGTGGCTTGCGCAGCACCAGAGGACTCACACTCAATCCCACAGCAGCAAGACGCTACTGAGGGATCCCAGAAGAGGGGGCGCATCCCTTTCAGGGATCAGACACGAATCTCTGCCAGCGCGATAGAGAATGCTCTTATGGGTAGGGGTAAAGAGGTATGTCCGGAGGCAAAGGCACCCCCAGCCGCAGGACTGCCTTCGCTGCTTCCTGCATGTTTCCCATTTGCTGAGTTTTGAAAGTCATTCTGAAAAGAAGACCCTTGTGCTCCTGCCACACTCACATTACAAACCAGGAAATACGGCCAGAGAAGCAAAACCCCTTCCCCAAAGCCAAATTTACATCCAACTGACTTTCAACACAGGAGAGCTGTGTTGGTCAGAAATGAAACCATTTGGGAAGAGTCACAAGCTCTTGAACTGAGAAACTGGGAGCTAACGTCAGCTATTCACATTTACCTACCCCTGTTTTCAAGAAGAAATCCCTGTTATGCTTCCCCTCACCATCCTAATAAACCCAACCATTTCAACTCTAGATCCTCCAAATTATCCTTGGGCCAGAATAAATTCACAGAAGGTGTCTGGGACTTCCAGAGCAGGCACGACAGAGTGCAGAGCCCAGGCCGGACCGTGCTTCCATTTGCTGGCATTTTCGCCATGGTGCGGCTGGAGGTCTGTGGGGTTGTGGTTCCTGTACTGGAGCTCCACTCCCGTGTGTAGTCCTCAGACAACCACAGGCCATTTGTCAGAATAATTAACCAGAATGCAAAAGCAAGTTCATTAAGATTTGACAAGAAGGTACCAATCCCAGCACCCAGACCTCATCGGCTTGCAGGATGCACGTGGCAGAGTGCAGGGAGCTCACTGCCTCTGCCTGCAGACTGGAAGACACACAGCCCTCCCGTGGGAAATCAGTCACAGTGCTCAAGCTCTGTCCCCAGTGGAACACCTGAGCTCTGAGCCTAGACTGGACCAACGCAGAGTTGAAGGGGCACCGGGTCTGTTGTCAGAAGGACCCAGGGATCCAGCCTGGGCACCACTTCTTTCTTTAGGACCAATGATTTCACTTTGCTGAGCCTCAGCCTTCTCCTATAGAAAGTAAGGATAAAATTACTTCTGAGGACTACAAAAAGGATTAATTGTAAAAGAAGTAAAACACCCAGTAGGGTTCCTGGAAGGCAGTAGAAGGTTAATAAAGTGGACTTAAAATAATCCTCTGAATTGAGGCCCCATCTTAAATCATATAATACTGCCTTTTATCTAGTTGATACTACATAGTATAATAAATGGAACGTGCTTAATTTTCATCCTCCATCCTGTGAATTGTCTTAAATTTTAGAGCCCTCCACCAGTTTCCATGCTAGAAGGTGATGGAAGGCAGCATGTGATTGAGCACGGAATTGTCGATCATTCGAGATCTGTTGCACAGTACGTGTTCCATAGTGAGCAGAGCACCCCGACCTCAAGCACCCGCCTTCCCGGGCAAGTGTGAAGCCTCATTCTGAGAAAAACACAAAACAGGATACAGGACAACACGGTTCAACTAACTCTCTGCAACAGATTTGTTCCAGGAAAACTGGATCAGATGTATTTTGTGTGGCTCCGAATTCACTTCTCAAGGCCCAGTAGGATGTGAGTGACATGTCGACTGCTGCTGGGACACTCCCATTCCTGCTCCTCCTGACAGCACCCCTCTGTCCCCTTTCACCAGAATATGTGCCTATTCCCCACACCCAGCCGTCCCCACCTGACCTGCCCCTGAGACTCAGCCCACAGCCACCACCCTACACCTTCCTCCACCCCGTTCCCAGCCACCACTGCACTAGTTGGAGTGATTTTTCCCATGAGCGAGTTCCCCAAAGTGCCTATTGTGTGACTTTTATTTGAGTATGTAGGTTCGTTCAATACAGGGTCACCTGCAGCACAATATTTTTTAATTACTTTCCATAAAGAAATTATGCAGTTAAAAACCAAAATGCACACGCATGAGAAGTGCAGACAAACTACGTAGGTCAACGCCCTGGGAACGCTCTGCACAGAATTAAGAAAACACAGCCTTTCCAAGGCTATCAAAGCGTCCAGCCCCTTGCCCCTCTGAACGACCCCACCCGCCCTCACACTGCAGGAGCTTCTGGGGTCCTCAGCCCACAAAATCACAGGCAGAACTACTTGAGACCACCCTGCTATCCATCATATCTGATCTGAATCTCAGGGCTTTTTGCTGAACCCTCAATGCATTTGTAGAGACTTCAGATCCTTCCAGAGATGCACCTGCCAGGCCCAGCCAGCTCGCCTTGGTGATCATTCCTGATAGAGCACAGAAGCCAGCTTTGAGATTGGGGCAAACATTGAGGCGTGCACCTGAGACGCCCTGAGCAAGCTGGGAGGGGTTCCACCTTGCATGTGCTCCACCTCTCAGGTGCTCCACCTCTCAGGTGCTCCGTCTCTCAGGTGCTCCACCTCTCGGGTGCTCCGTCTCTCAGGTGCTCCACCTTTCAGGTGCTCCATCTCTCAGGTGCTCCACCTCTCAGGTGCTCCACCTCTCGGGTGCTCCGTCTCTCGGGTGCTCCGCACCTCCTGGGCCCCACGTCTCCTGTGCTGCGCGTCTCACATGCTCCTGCCACATTCACATTATGGATCAAAATATACGGCCAGAGAAGGGAAACCCCTTCCCCAAAGCCAAATTTGTATCAAATTGACTTCCATCACAGGAGGGCCCCACAGAGCCGAAAGAATCCCACCATATCCTGTGACCAGCTGTGGCCTCTGGAAAGCTGCTCCACCTTCCTAGGCGTCCACTCCAAGGTGAGTGACACAAATTGGCCAACCTGCCCCTCCCTGGTGGTTGTAGAAGCTAGGACTGCATCCCAGGCCCCAGCTTGGGAGCTGCAGAGCTCCTCCTCCAGTGAAACCAGGCCTTGCTGTGCTCACACGTGCGAGGCTGCCAGAACCAGCCTGTCTGTGCCCCTTGCTCCCTCTGCCCGCTATTCTCCTTCCTCAGACGGAGGTTGGTTTGGGGTTGAGGCAGGGGTGCTCTTGGAGAGAACAGGTTTCAGCAGCTGTTTCCAATCTTCCTGGCTGACCACAGATGTGAAGGAGGCATGGAGAAGTCCAGTCCCGCAGCCTTAAGGGTATCTGCAAAACACCCTCAGTGCGGTGGAAGACAGGAGCTGACTTCCAGGTGGCTGGCCCGTGTTCCTGAAGTTCACACTCACCGCCTTATTCTCCCTGTGACCCGTTCTTCCCATCTGTGTCAGGGAGTCTTTTCTCTTTCATTTTTTCTCAAAACTTGAGTCAAGTCCACTATAATCAAGGCTTAACTTATGCTTGGTTCCTGTATAGTTAGCTCCACAGATTTGAGGGTGGAGATGGACTAAGAATTAAAAGTGAAGTAGGCCAGGCACAGTGGTTCACGCCTGGAATCCCAGCACTTTGAGAGGCCAAGACAGGCAGCTCACCTGAGGTCAGAAGTTCAAGACTAGCCTGGGCAATACGGTGAAAGCCAGTCTCTGCTAAAAATACAAAGCTGGGCATGGTGGTGGGCACCTGTAGTCCCAGCTACTTGGGAGGCTGAGACAGGAGAATTGCTTGAACTCAGGAGGCGGAGGTTGCAGTGAGCCAGGATTGTGCCATTGCACTCCAGACTGGGCGATGGAACAAGACTCCATTTCAACTAATAATAATAATAAGTGATGTAAACGCTTGTGAGGATAAGGAAGCATCTTTGTCCTTCCTTCTAAGTCACCTCCACGCTGCATTGCTGAGGCTGTGTCGAGTGAAATGAACATATATATATGTGCCCAAAACTTCCAAGGAACCACTCTTCTGTGCACATAAACCCCTCGCAAAGAGTGTTTGCCACACGCCCAGAAACGGGTGAAAGTTCCGCAGACAGAAACTCCGTCCTCCCCTCCCAGGAGCTGTGCAGGGCCAGTGCTCTTCGGCTATGACTCTGTTGACAGCCCCTCGGATCCAGCGGGGAGTAGCAGGTTCGGCGATGCCTGGGTAGCAGAGCACCCTGGGAAGCCACGGCCTGTGGTGTCCTCCTGCACTTCACCAAAGGGCTCATGGGGTTCTAGGGGGAGCTCCTTCTGAAGTCCAGGGCAGGCAATCCCAACAGGGTGGGGGAAGAGCAGGAGGGCAGAAACAGCCTACAGCTGACCACATGAAGATCTGAAGCCCAACCCCCACCCTCTGTTTCTCCACCTTTCCACACTTTTCCTGAGCACTTGTGTTTGGGGGAGACAGTGCTCCAAAGGAGGAGGGGAGGGCAGGTGGTCAGGAGGATCTCCCTCTCAACACACTCAGGCCCTAGGAAGGAGGTGCCTCTGCAGGGCTGGCCATGCTGTGGGGGGTGCAGAATGCAGAGGGGTTCCAACTGCTCCTGGTGGAGAAGGACGCTGAGACGTGGTCCTGAAGGACGCACGACTTTGAAGGCATTATTTGGGCAGAGCTCAGTGGATGCTGGAGAAGTGGGGCCACATTGAACTAAGGCTGAGGAGACACGACACCATGCACATAAGGCCCATCTGTGTGGGATCAGAGGGAGCAGAGAGCACAGCACCTCTGAGAGAAGAATGAGGCCAGCCTGCTGCAGGGGCCACCACCGCTGTCCTCTGAAAGTTCGGGCAGGAGTGAGAAACCAGCGAGCCTCTGTTAAGAAGGATCATTCCCATAGCGTGCTCAGGATGGCTTGGAGGAGGCCACCATCATGACTCCATTCCAGGATTTACAGGGTGAGACGCTGAGTCTCAAAACCAGGGCAGCTGCCTTGTGGTGGACAGAGAGGGTCCACGTGGGCTCCCTGTGGGAAGACTGGCAGCCAAGATGCTGGTCTCATCTCTGCATTACAGTTGGCCAGAGCCTCAACTCTGGGGGAGGCAGGAAAACAATCACAGAGCACAGTCTTCAGACAAGGATCCCGGGGAGCGCCGGCCGGGGCGAGAAGCGTTCCCACCACGTGTTCTCTGTGCGGGAATCAGAATGCCATGAAAAATACCTGTCCGCTGAGCTTTAATCACCGCCTTCTGAGAACTAAATGGAAGAAAAAAACTCACTATGCATAAAAGACACCACCATCTTGTACAAGTTTAAAAGGGTGAAAAAGCTACAAAGTCATGGCCCTGAGTCTTCGAATCTATGAGGGTTTCAACCTGATGGGAGGAAGCACTTTGAGTTTAAAATGCCATCTCAGCCGCTTTTTGCCCTCAGCACCTGGCCGTTGCCTGGAACCGTCTAAGTGCTGAATAACCGGTGAATAAATGGTCAATGAGCAGACGGAGACACTGCAGATTCTAATCAGACGACACTGACAGCTGCCATTCGTTGACTCCTCCCTAGGTGCAGTCCTGCGTCTTAGTTTGGTGTTGCTCTAACAGAACACCTGAGACCTGGTCATTTATAAAGAAAAGACGTTTACTTGGCTCGCAATTTCGAAGGCCAGGAAGTCTGAGAAGCACCAGCTTGTCTTCTGGTCCCATGTTGCAGCAGAGGAAGGGGAAGAAAATGTGCACAGAAAGGAACCCACCAGGAGAGCCGGCCTTGCTTTATGTAACTACCTGATCTCGTGGGAACTATTCCACTCCCATCGGAGCTAACCCAGATTTGGGAGAAAGAGGTTCGTCCATCTTAACCACCTAATCGCCCCCAAAGGCATCAGCTCTCAACACCACCCTGTTTCGGACCAAGCCTCAGCACAGGTCTTGGGAGAGACAAATCATATTCAAACCATCGCAGCATGTAGGTCGTTTATAATCTAACAGGATAAATATTCCAGTAGTACAGATGAGAAAAAAAACAAGTCTGAGAATTAAGTCATCCAAGATTGCACAGCTGTAAAGTCACTGAGCGGAGACTCTCGCCACGTGCTTGGATGAAGTGAAGTCCAGGATGGCTTTGCTAAGCCCCGCTGCCTCCATCCAGCATTTTTGTTGTTTGTTTTTTGGTTTTTGTTTGTTTTTGTTTTTGTTTTTGTTGAGATGGAGTTTCGCTGTTGTTACCCAGGCTGGAGTGCAATGGCGCAATCCCGGCTCCGCAACCTCCGCCTCCTGGGTTCAAGCAATTCTCCTGCCTCAGCCTCCCAAGCAGCTGGGACTACAGGCGCGCACCACCATACCCAGCTAATTTTTGTATTTTTAGTAGAGACGGGGTTTCACCTTGTTGACCAGGATGGTCTCGATCTCTTGACCTCGTGATCCACCCGCCTTCATCCAGCGTTTGATTCAAGGAGTGGGTCTACAATGGCAGTGCTCAAGATGTAATTAGCATAAACCTCGGACAACCGCCAATCGCATTAAGGCCTCTGTACTTGTCCTTATCAAGAGCAAATCGTTTGTTTCTGTGAAGCAGAATGGTAGGTCCTCATGCAAACCACCCATACCCGTGCAGCAGAGCTGCGCCTAAACATCCTCCCACTGAACGTCCCGAGAGGAAACCGTGCTCAGCTCAGTACCAACGCAAAGAACTCAGCCTGTCTGCACCAAGTAGCACCTCTAAACCAACACCAAGGAAAAGCCTGGTGTTTCCAGGGCCTGTCTCCACCCAAACGTCCCCATTCAATCTTCAAAAATCCCCTTTTAGGAGTGAATGTGGAAAATTAAAACATGGCATTTGCAGGTGAAGCACAAATCCTCAGATGTCCCTGGCCTCATGCTCGGCTTGGGAGTCGTGAAACTCCAGGGATTCTCGAGGCCAGAGGGCTCAAAGGCTGCCCTTCCTGGGGCTGGCCTGGAGGCGTTCTGCCCCCTCCGCTGCAGCTGCTCCTGTATGGGGCTGCTGGCCTCCCCAGAAGGAAAAGGCACATTCCCCACCTCACTGCTGCTGGGAGCCCTTAGTGTGCAATGAGAGCTGAAGAGAGCAAATTCATCCTCACCCTTCACCTGGCGAGACGCAGTGTGGCGTGAGTGTCGGTGCACTGACTCTCTAGGAAGAAGTTTGATTCACATCTGTTCTTGGGGTCAGCTTGTTTATGACTGGCCACCCAGTGACCGGAAGACACGTTTCAGAGGAGCGTGTCTAATGTGAGGCAGGCAGGGTGGGAGTGACAAATTCCTTTTCTTCAGGTCAGAAGTTCTGATTCTTCATCGTGGTGTCGACTTCGGTATGTTCCTCTGGACAGTTCAAACATCAGCTCTCCCGCTCTTTTATTTCAAATTAGCCCCAGCGATGAGCTTTCTGGGATCACAGAGCAGGCTGTTATGCATTCCTAGAGTCAGAGGGTCAGGCCTCCTCTTGCTGGCATTGTAGAGCATGCATCGTGCTGCTGTACTTTAAAAAAAAAATAATGTTGTGGATGTAAATATGATTAAAATGCACTTCACCCGGGAGGCAGAGGTTGCAGTGAGCTGAGTTCGTGCCGCTGCACTCCAGCCTGGGCAACAGAGCAAGACTCTGCCTCATTAAAAAAAAAAAAAAAAAAAAAAAAAAAAAAAAAAAACTTTTCACCATTCCATTATTGGGTAACTCTAAAATGAGAAAACTTCTAAAATACATTACAGTTTTTAATTTTTTTTATTTTTTACTTTAGGTGCATACTATATCTGGCATTTCTCCCCATGTTATCCCTCCCCACCCTCCCCACCCGCTGCTGTCTCTCCCCTACTCCCCTCAACTGCCCGCAGTATGTGATGCTCCCCTCCCTGAGTCCACGTGTTCTCATTGTTCAACAACCACCTATGAGTGAGAACATTCGGTGTTTGGCTTTCTGTTCTTGTGTCAGTTTGCTGAGGATGATATACCCAAAGAACTATAAATAGTTCTACTATAAAGATGCATGCACACGTATGTTCATTGCTGCCCTGTGTACAATAGCAAAGACCTGGAACCAACCCAAATGCCCATCAATGATAGACTGAACAGGGAAAATGTGGCACACATACACCATGCAATACTATGCAGCCATAAAAAATGATGAGTTCATGTCCTTTGTAGGGACTTGGATGAATCTGGAAATACATTTCTGTTATTATGGACCAGAACATGACACTGTGCCATGGTTAGACGGGACACAAGGTGTCCCGTTTGCACAGCGGCTTGTCCCCCAGGCAGTGGTTGCCCCCTTTGTGCTATTGGAGTTCATGTCCATGCTCCTCTCACCAGGAGGGGCCACTCCCTGAGGCTGTCCTGGTCTCCTGCTAGAAGCCTCGCGATGTGCAGCGTGGGAAGAAAGCTCCGTGGCTCCTGTCATTCCTGCCTCCCCTGTGCAGACAGGGGGCCCAGGTGCGGCCAGTTACAAAGCTCCCCTGAGTGCTAAGTCTAGAACACTGACAGGTGGCGTCTGCACTGGAAGCAGGACTGCCGGCCACACGTCCCCAGCCTCAGCCCCCAGACGTCCCCGTGTCTCCTATTTGCCTGCACCTCTACACGTATGTGATCACGGAATAAATATCTTTCTATGGTGTTGACCAAGAGAGAAGAAACATTCTCAAATAAGCAAATTCTGAAATACAATATCCTAACTAACATTTTTACCTGTCATTATACTTCATATATCCACAAAAAATTTCAGGCTTAGTAATTTTATTGTAGCCAAATTTACATTGATATTCTTAGAAGAAACATAAAATTATATTTTAATTATGCATTTATACAATCGAGTGATTTTTCAAGTGATTTTTTGCTATTGTCCTCAGCAAATTAGCATGTACAAATCCTTTGGAATGTTTTGGAATGCCATGTGTTTTCTATTGTACTAGAAACTTGTTATTTAAGATGATGGAAACTATAAATGAGGCATAGGACTTTAAAAAACGATTAAACGTACAGAGAGAACAGTAAACAGAAAGCCAGTGCGTGTCTTTGATGATTGAATGTTTTTTCTCAATTAGGATAGGAATGTAGAGCTTGGTCACTGGCCCTGAAGACACAGCTGAGAAGGAACATCCACCTACATGCCATGCTGTAAAGCAGACGCTCTGAGCGCTGTGGGGATGCTGCAGGAGGAGGACTGCCCCACCCAGGCAAAGGGAGGCAGGAGTGGGCAGCGGGCAGGGAGGGGTTGTAGAGACTGCTACCTGGGCCACCCAGATGACAAAAATGCAGGTGGGGTGCAGGGGGCCATCTGGAGAATCAGTCCCACACAGGCAAGGGCACAGGCATAGCCCCTGGCAAGCCCCACAGCTCAGCAGGAGCCTGCAATGGGCTGAGCACTGCCCCGGGGTAAGGACAGGAAGCCAAGGGAATCGAGGCCTGGAGCACAGGAGCAGGGTCACTGAGAGGTGGGTGTTGAAGAGTAATTGGAGAGACTTTTTTTTTTTTTAATTTTATTGCATTATAGGTTTTGGGGTACATGTGCAGAACGTGCAAGATAGTTGCATAGGTACACACATGGCAGTGTGTTTTGCTGCCTTCCTCCCCTTCACTCACACTTGGCATTCATCCCCAGGCTATCCCTCCCAGCCCCCCCGCTATCCCTCCCCCATTCCCCCCAATAGACCCCAGTGTGTAGTAGACCCCCCTTCCCTGTGTCCATGTGTTCTCATTTTTCTCACCCGCCTATGAGTGAGAATATGTGGTATTTCCTTTTCTGTTCTTGTGTCAGTTTGCTGAGAATGATGTTCTCCAGATTCACTGGAGAGATTTTAAGGCAACATAAATGGCGTGCATCAGGAGTGAATAAAATGTCAAGCACTGATTCCAGTTTCACGAGAGGCGGAGTCTCAGGAAAAAGAGGTGTCACAGACGAAAGCACAGGACGATTTTTGGGCACATGGCAGTGCCTGGGAGCAGTTCTAGAATTTGAATTCTCTCCCATGCAGCACCACGAAACTCCAACATGCAATTACTGATGGTGGGTAAGATTCCCACCAACTAGGAAATACACACACTTTACTCTTTAGGTTAATTTTCATTCTCTCAACGTTCACACCAATTATGAATCGAGGAAATGTTTCTTTTCTCCTCTGTCCTTTCTCTGCATCTGCAATGCATGCCAGTCACCAGGGCACATCTCAAGCATGAGCTTCTGAGCATCCCTGTTGCTCTAGTAGTCAGGACGTGGCGCTGAGCTTTCTCAGGGAGGACGTGGCGCTGAGCTTTCTCTGGGAGGACGTGGCGCTGAGCTTTCTCTGGGAGGCTGAGGTTGCTACAGCTCCCTGCGTGGGGGCAGCTGCTTGTCCTCACGGTTTACACCCAGCTCCAGACTACAGCTGACTGACCAGTCTTTTTTCCATCTCATCAGGACAGATGGCGCCCTGCTCACTGCCAGCTAGCTGACCTGGGCAAGCCACATATCTGCCCAGTTTCACTGCCTCCAAGAGCCAGCTCCGACCCCACCTCATCTATTCATTTTTTTGGAGCTCTTTCCGAAGCGCCCTACCCTGAACTAATTGTTTCCTTCCTTCATTCAAGAGATGATTCCTAGTTCCCACTTCCCCAGGTGTCTGGAACTGGGAGGAGCTGCTGGATGCCAGAATTTAAAAACAGGCACAGTTTCTGCCTCTCAGAGCCCACAGTACGGCAGATAGGGCGGGATACAAGACATGAGCAAGTACACAAAATGTAACGAGAGAGGAGCTGTGTAATCAGAGCTGAGTCATTAATCTGGTATTAAATCATGTGTTCAGCAGCATCCCAATTTATATTATCTTTAGATATGTCTAATTTTATCTCCCCTGCGAAATTTAACTTCTTGAGGGCAGGGAATGTGTCTTAAACTGTATATTGCTGTTTTCAAGGGCCCAGCTCACTGCTATACCCACAAAGGGTGCTCAGGGTTTTTAATGCATTCTTATTGCATACATTTAGGTGTACATGATGTTTTCATGTACACACATTTAGTGAAACGATTACTACAGTCAAACAAATTTGTGCTTCCATCACCTCCACCATCCTTTCCTGGTGAGAGCACCTGAAATCCACTTTCTCAGCAGTTTTTAGTGTGCCATACAATCTTACTGGCCATAGTCCTCAGGCAGTGCAATGAGTCTCTAGACTTATGCTGCATAACTGTAAATTCACACCTTTCACCTGCTCTCCCCATTTCCGCCCCTCCCTGCTCCGGGCAAGCACCATGCTACCCTCTGCTTCTATGCATTCCATTTACATTTCTGTAATCTGCCCCCTTAGAGAGACCTTGCAGTATTAGCCTTTCTGTGTCAGGCTTATTTTACTTGGCATAGTGTCTACTGGTTTCATCCATGTTGTAGCAAATGGCAGGAATACCACATTTGCTTTGACCATTCATCCTTGACGGACATTTGGATTGTTTTCATATCGTGGCTATTGCAAATAATGATTAAATGAACATGGGAGTGCAAATATCTCTACGAGGTGCTTAACATTTCCTTTAGTTATAAGCCCAACAGACAGATGGCTGTGTCACATGGTAATTCTACTTTTAATTTTTTTATTGTACTTTACGTTCTGGGGTACATGTGCAGATCATGCAGGATTGTTGCATAGGTGCACACATGGCAACATGGTTTGTTGCCTCCATCCCCTCATCACCTATATCTGGCATTTCTCCCCATGTCATCCTTCACCAACCCCTACAACCCCTGCTGTCCCTACGCTGGCCCCCCGAATAGACCCCAGTGTGTGATGATCCCCTCCCTGTGTCCATGTGTTCTCATTGTTCAACACCTGCCTATGAGTGGGAACATGTGGTGTTTGATTTTCTGTTCTTGTGTCAGTTTGCTGAGAATTATGGTTTCCAGATTCATCCATGTCCCTACAAAGGACATGAACTCATCATTTTTTATGGCTGCATAGTATTCCATGGTGTATATGTGCCACCTTGTCCAGTCTATCATGGATGGACATTTGGGTTGGTTCCAGGTCTTTGCTGTTGTAAACACTATTTTTAATTTTTTAAGGAGCCTCCATACTAGTTCCCATAAGCACTCTACCAATTTGCATTCTGAGCAAGAGTGCACAGGTGCTCCCTTTTCTCTACATCTTCATCAATACTGTTATTTTCGGACTTTTTGATAATAGCCATCTAACAGGTATGAGGATATGTCATTGTAATTTTGATTTGCATTTCTCTGATCATTAGTAATGTTAAACATATTTTCATATAACTGTTGGCCATTTATTTGTAAGTCTTCTTTGGAAAAATGTATATTCAGGTCCTTTTCTCATTTGTTAAAATTGGGTTATATTTGTTTGTTTTTATATTAAATTATGTGAGTTTCTTGCAACTTCAAGTTATACTGCAAAGCTACAGTAATCAAAACTGTATGGTACTAGCATAAAAACAGGCACAAAGACCAATGGAATAGAATAGAGATCCCAGAAATAAACCCAGGCATATATGGTCAACAATTTTAAAGAAGCCCACCAAAAATACACAATGGAAAAAGGCTAGTCTCTTCAATAAATTATGTTAGAAAAACTAAATATTCACATGTAAAAGAATGAAACTGGATTATTACCCGATACCATACAGAATCAACTCAAAGTGGAATAAAGTCCTGAATTTAAGAAATGAAACCATAAAATTTCTAAAACAAAAACATAGGGGAAAGAGTCCTCAACATAAGTATTTTGGATATTACACCAAAAGCTCAGGCAACCAAAGCAAAAGTAAACAAATGGGACAACGGGAGAGTAAAAGGCTTCTGCTCGGCAAAGAAACGACAAGCATAATGGAAAGGCAGCCTGTGGACTGGGGTAATATTTGCAAATCATATATCTGATGAAGTGTTAATAACAAGTGTTTACAGATTTTATTTCATGACTTGCCAAGGCAACCTAGATAAGGGAATTTGACATGGGAATAGAGGTAAGGAAGACATTATGTGATAGAGAAGCGTTAAAGAGAGAGGCATCTGCACTTACTGTTCACCTAGTGTGCATCAGCCCTGAATAATGACACAGCAGACACAGACCCTGGACTCGGAGCTCTACCTCTCAATAGACCCTGTTCTGTTGGAAGGACGCATGCAAGGTCATGGAGCAAGGACAAGTGCTGGCCCAGCCAGAGCGGGCCAGTGAGGAGTGAGGACTGCCCTCATCCCCCTGGGTAACACCTGGAGGGCCAGCGAGGAGTGAGGACTGCCCTCATCCCCCTGGGTAACACCTGGAGGGCCAGCGAGGAGTGAGGACTGCCCTCATCCCCCTGGGTAACACCTGGAGGGCCAGCGAGGAGTGAGGACTGCCCTCATCCCCCTGGGTAACACCTGGAGGGCCAGCGAGGAGTGAGGACTGCCCTCATCCCCCTGGGTAACACCTGGAGGGCCAGCGAGGAGTGAGGACTGCCCTCATCCCCCTGGGTAACACCTGGAGGGCCAGCGAGGAGTGAGGACTGCCCTCATCCCCCTGGGTAACACCTGGAGGGCCAGCGAGGAGTGAGGACTGCCCTCATCCCCCTGGGTAACACCTGGAGGGCCAGCGAGGAGTGAGGACTGCCCTCATCCCCCTGGGTAACACCTGGAGGGCCAGCGAGGAGTGAGGACTGCCCTCATCCCCCTGGGTAACACCTGGAAAACAGAATCCCCACGGCTCCCAGGGGTTGAGCCTTCTTTAGCACAGTTTTCAAACATCCAGAACTTCAGGTGCCCTGTCTTCTTTGTCCATTAAACAAGTGAAGTCAAGGTCATTTTTATTTCAATGACTTGGTTTTTTGCTTATCTAATGGAGAAGTTGATGGGAGAAAACAAAAATGAAAAACACAGCAACGCTTGTTCATTATTTTTGTAAACAGGAACTCTAGTTCACCCACCTTCCTGTGTTCACCTAGGTGTGAATGTTTATGTCATGTTCTGACCTGGGTCTCAAAGTCAGCCGTCCTGAGGACTTGTGGTCACTCTTGACTAAGCCCCACCTTGGGCTCGTCTCAAGTCTGCATTCAAGAAGTTCTAGCTTCAGAGCCTTTTTCTGTTCTCTTTTCCTTTTTTTTTTTTTTTTTTTTTGTGTGTGTGTGTGTGAGACAGGGTCTCTCTCTCTCTGTCATCCTGGCTGGAGTGCAGTGCTGCAATCACAGCTCACTGCAGCCTTGACCGTTCAGGGCTCAAGTGATCCTCCCACCTCCACCTCCTGAATAGCTGGGATACAGGGGAGCACCACGATGCCCAATTGATTTTTGTACTTTTTGTGGAAATGGAGTCTTGCCATGTTGTCCAGGCTGGTCTCGAGCTCCTAGGCTCAAGCCATCATTCTGCCTTAGGCTTCCAAAGTGCCGGGATTACAGGTTCGAGCCACCGTGCGCAGCTTCAAAGCCTTTTCTACTGAGTTGGTCTTATGTTCTTGCCCCAAGTCTGGTCCAAGTTAAGGTGTTCAGGGTTTTTTTTTTTTTTCTTTTCATCTAACATTAAATGCTCTCATCCTTCACCTGAAAGCTATAACGTTCACACACACCAGTCCAAGGAACGCTCGGATCATCCCTGTGTGAGGCCCCCCAAAATGTGGCTTCAACAGTAAACTAGGTGTTCAGTTGTGACCAGAGCACATACAGTTAACTAGGTGTGCAGGGCAGGCACACATCATTTTTCATGCTTTTTTTTTTTTACTTTTGCAATATGCTTCCTGACATTTACAGACATGTTCATAGATTTCTTCACCTTAACGACTTACCTGATTTACAAATAAAAGGCAATGCTTTGTACTGTTTCATAAAGAGAAGGTATATTCTAAAATACTTTATTATTAGGTATACTATTAAGATAAATCTATCAAGATTACACTGGTAAGTAATTGTTAGGTAGAATTGTTCCTTGATATTCTGAGATGTAGGTTTTATGTCTGCACAATTATTTTACTCCATGGTTACAGGAATAAGGCTAATATTTTGAAAGACATCATCTCTTACTGGTCAGTATCAGAAACCACCACCACTACACACAAACCCACCTCCCTTCTAAGAGTGAGTCCGGGAGTAGGAGTAGCCCAGGAGTTATGGAATTTTGGACAAATCACCTCCTCTCTCAGGACTCCAGTTTTCTCACTGATAAATTAAGGTGAGCAGGTGGATGCTGTCTACCAAGCAGTCTGGCTTTGCTTGGAGATGATATCCATGGCCTTTAGGGCTGGTGCCTTCTTGTGATGCTAGGATGGCGCCATGCTCAATGAAGGTGAGGAGGTACCAACGAAGACCTAGAGAATGGCCAAGGAAAGAAGCACCCTGCTTTACTACCACAGCATATGCAGTTATAAAGAAGCAGATATAAAAGGCACGCTGGAGGAGGGCTGGGATTTCAGAGCTCAGATAGTCAGGACGGGAATGAGAACAACATGAGCAAAGCCACAGACGTGGAAGGACAAGCCCCAGCAGGAAAGCATGGGCAGGTTCAGTGGCCACGTGCTTTCATTGAGCTCTTACTCTATGCCAAGTCCCAAGCCACGAGCCGGCAATATCCAAATGAAAGAGACGTCCTCAGCAGGATTTTAAGGAGAGCTGATAACGCAACATGCCAAGGGAGACAATGCATGAACAAACAAAAATCGCTCTCCATGAAGAGGGCGTGTTCATCACCAAATAGTTTCAACATGCTCTCCTCTTTCGATAAACATCAACTCGCTACCAGGCACAGGATGGATGTTACAGATACAAAGATGAGTCAGTGTGGGGAGCTGTGGGAGATGCAGCCTCAGGTTTTCACGGCGCCCCACTGGGGAGGGTCTGCAACACCCAAGGAGGAAGATTCTGCTTTGCTGGAAGGGCAGTAGGGAGCCACTGAAGATCTCTGAGCAAAAGGATCACATAGGCAGAGTCATTAAGGTGGCTCATCTGACGGCTGTGCCAGTAGATGGGGAGTGGGGCAGAGATGATGGCAATGATCCCGAGGTGAAACACTGTGGAGAAGATGACAGGAAGGTGGACTGAGCGCTAGTGTGGTCAAATTTGTCATCCTGAACCATCTCGTGAGAGACTCGGGCACGCTGCTGGGAAGGCTGAGAATCCTTCTCATGCACCTGGGCAGGTGGTGGGTGCAAGCACTCACAGGTGCGTCATCATGTGGAAGAGTGTCAGGCTGAGACTCCTCCTCATGCACCTGGGCGGGTGGTGGGTGCAGACGCTCACAGGTGAGTCATCACGTGGAAGAGGTTTCAGAGAAGCCCTGACATCTATCCCTGCATCCCCCAACATACTGTCGTTTGACTATGCTGGATTTTGCATTTCATTATTTTTTTCTTAAAGTACAATAAATCTTGTTTCCAAGTACTCCAGAAATACAATAAATGCACGTAAGCCGCACACCGTGATCCAAGGGAAAGGGAAGCAAGCAGAAAGCAATGGTGTCATCATTCTTCCTGCTGCCATCCCGCTGTTTCCAGGTTGGATCCCTGAGCATCTAGTTTTCAAAGACCTCAGTCCTTGAATTAAACACCCCCACAGTGGCCTGGACGTCCCCCACCCAGCATGCAAGCAGCACTGGCCAAGGGCAGCACCTGTCGTCCCTGCACCCACCCCGTAAGAGAGGGGCTTGTCGGCGGCAGGATCTCCGAGACGGAATGACACAGCTTTTGTAAAACCCAGAGCCTGTTAGGGTTTCCCATAATGGCTTGCATCTCCATTAAAGAAAAAAGAGCCATGCATTTTAGAGGGAAAAAAAATCTAAAAACCTCTCTTTTCCCCTTTAAAATGCATTGCGCTTTTTTTCTTTTGTAAATAACAAGCTTACGCAATTATCTTTACCTACAAGTAGACTGTTCCTCTTTCAGGGCAAAATGTCCTATTTTTAGAGTTTTGCTTTTAAGTTGTTAGCTAGATGGTATCTTTTCTACAGTCCTCCAGAAGAAATCCGTGACACTAAAGACCCACATGCAAAACCCATCCGACTTGTAAAGGAAGATGGGGCATGCCAATCGGTGATTGAATATGGGCTGGTGCAGCCAAGCTGTACTCCACAGGAGCCAGGGGCAGCCACCCCCTGCACGTTCATCTGGTACTGGGACTGCATCGTGAGGCAAAAATCACTTTTGAATAAAACCCAGAAAGCAATCCAAAATCAGCAAATAAAGCAATAAAATGAAGAAACTGGCTGGCGCTTTGGTGAGGCTTCTTGTTGAAAATGTCCTTTGCCAGCATTTTAGAGATGGAATTCAGTATGCTGGTCAGGTCTAAGCCAGCCCATTCTACAACATGACAGAGAAGCACCCTATTTCCTTGACTCTCAGATGCCATAAATTATAAGATGCACCATCTATTTATTAACAGCTTTTCAGAAAAAAAAAAAAGACTACGTTAAAAGCACCCATCAATTACAAGCTGGATTCAGCTTTCAGAAACACTCACAGATAAAAAAAAATATGCATCTAAGAATCAAGAAATATGGTATTTTAATTCAATGGTCATCATCAATTAATCATTTTAAAGGACTTAAGCAAAACGAGCTCACCGTAACGGAAGTGATCATGAACACACAATGGCAGGGTCATACTGCAAAAGGAAAGCATTCACATCTGTCAGGTGAGCCAAGGAGAGAAGGACTCCAGAGAAGACAGCTGCAATCGGGTCTCATTCTGTTTCTTAAAAATGTGAAGGACATCTCTGCTTATAACCTACTATTAACAACCACGATTGTAACACAGGAAAGCGCATATGGGCATTCAGCAAATCAAAAGAAACAAAATTTCTTTTCTTTCTGACTCTGACTCCTATGAGGTGATGCAAGGTGATCAATGAGTTGCTGAAGGAAGATGTCATCAAGCAAATAATAAAATCCAACAGTGAAGTAATCGCCAAGTCTGCAGATTTTCCATCCTGCATGTTTTAGGGTTCATGCCTTTCCACCCCAATCAAGAGCCTCAGCATCCCCTCGTGGATGCTGTTGCACCAGCCACCCCATTTTACCCCACAGTGCTCCCAGCAGCGTCTCTCATGTCCCCTCGACGCATCGCTCATGGCTCCTCTGAAACATACATCTGAATGGCAGAAGCAAGGACGTTCGTCATTGTGCAGTTTTTGAAACTCCCAGAAGTTCTCATAAAAACAGCAACTTGCATAGCAAAACTAGAAACCTCAGACGGCATCTTCAACAAAAGTAGTAACAGGGTATCCGCCCGGACCCTCACAAGATGACCAAGCATGCTGAGCCATAGGCCGGCCCTCGCCCTGGTGTGGGGAGCTGGTGGCCAGGAAAGCGGAGGCTGCACGTGGACTCACGAAGGACAGCGGCCAACCCTGGACCAGGCGGTGCATGAGGCCCGTGAGGGCACCAAGCGGTGCTGGGAGCCTGGACTCCTCTGTTCGGACGAGCCAGCCCCACCAAGAGACCTGGGAGCTGAGTCTCCTACCGGACGGGGAGAACCTGAAACACAGAAGGAAGGACCAGATCAAACTGGAGAAGAATCGAAGCAGATGTGTGCATGTCTTTGGTGCCTGATCCAAAAAAAACAACTGTGATACACGTACGTTTGCAACTTGAGCTAGATAATTGATAATGTTGAGAAATTGTTACTCATAATATTGCAGTTTTGTTTTGTTTTGAAGACAGAATCTTGTTCTGTTGACCAGGCCGGAGTGCAGTGGAGCTATCTCGGCTCACTGCAACCTCCGCCTCCTGGGTTCAAGAGATTCTCCTGCCTCAGCCTCCTGAGTAGCGGGGATTAGAGGTGTGTGCCACCATGCCCAGCTAGTTTTTGTATTTTTAGTAGAGATGGGGGTTTCACCATGTTGGCCAGGATGGTCTCGATCTCTTGACCCCGTGATCCACCCGCCTCGGCCTCCCAAAGTGCTGGGATTGCAGGGTGAGCCACCGCACCTGGCCTTGTTCTTCTTTTCATCAGTACCCTTACCTGATCATGAGTTGTACTAAAATGGGCGAGGGTGTCTGCGGTTTCCTGCAGAATGGTCTGTGGGGAGGGAGGTAGGAAGGGGCCAAACACAGTGGGGTCATCCGTGTGTTAGCGATTGCTGAAGCTGGCTGCGGGAGCTTGGGGGTTCAATTTACCATTCTTTTGTATGTGTTTGAAAATTTCTAAATAAAAGGTTAAAAAAAAAGTCACAGATTTGGCCATGTCATTTATCTACTAAAACACTATGAACCCCCCAGAAACCCACAACTTTTTACACACCGTACAAAGTACATATTTTTCCAGTGGATCTCTGGCCCCAGCCCCACAGGCCACTTCCAGCCTCGTGCTGAGCCTCCAGAGCCACACGCAGTGTGGCATTTGACATCGCACCTTTGCCCACACTGTTCCTGCCGCCTGGAACACCCTCCCAGCATGAGCCCTTCCTCCAAAGCCCAGCTGAAGCCTCCTCTCTGCCAAGCCCCTCGCTGGCCCTCCCGTGCCCCGTGGGATGTGGGGCACCGTGTTCTAAGTAAGTCTCCCACCATGCAGAGCAGGGCAAGGGCATAGACCTTCTGCTCATTTCCAGGGCCTCTGCACCTAGCAGCGTTCTCAACAAACGGCAGCTGCTCACCTACCGTTTGCTGAACTGAAATGAGTTTTTGTTGAAGAACTTTAACCAGCACTTCTATGCATTCTGCTCTTTAAAATTTCCCAACTTGGAGACGATGTAAGTTGGTAAAAATGAAGGTGAAACCGCAACATGCATCGAAAGCCCAAAAAATGTTTCTCCCTTTTGATCCGGTCATTCACTTTAATAGTAAAACAATACAAATTTATTAAAGGAAATCACTGAAAACCTACAGAAAGGGTTATAAAGAAGAATGTTAATAAAAGCATTCTAAACTTCAATCCCTAAAAATCATCAATACAATAGAATATTAGGTGGCCATTAATAACCACGTCTTAATAGAATATTCAGTGACATGGGAGAATACGGAACATTTATTATAAGATTTATGGGAAAGCAATACATTCAATTATGAGTCAACAGATTCACTACAAAGTTCAACTGAATCATTAGAAAGTTTATCTAGAAAAATACTTGAAGAAAATATACCTAAATATCTAGAGTTTTATTCTGGGGTGGCCGAACTAGAGAGTTTAAGTTAATAAACCATATTTATTAGAGCAGTTTTTGGTTAATAGAAGAATTGGGCTGAAAGTATGGATGGTTCCCTTACCCACTCTCCCCACACCACCACTCCCATGTCCTTGGCATCTGCCATTAGTGCAGTAAGTTCCTTACAATTGCTGAGCCGATGTTGACATGACTGCTAACCACAGCCAGAGCTTGCATTAGGGCTCGGTCCATGTGTACATTCTACGGATTTTGACAAATACCCAGTGTCATGTCTCAACTGCTACAGGATCACACAGAAAAGTTCTGCTGCCCTAAGAATCGCCTTCTGCATGTCACCCCTACACAATGAACCCCAAGCTTTTCACCACCTCCATAGTCCTGCCTTTTCCGGAACGCTGTTCCATTGGAATCCTACAGGGTCTAGCCCTTTCATGCTGGCTGCCTTTACCCGGCCATGTTGTCAGACGCCCCTCCCTGTCTTTCCACGACTGCTAGCTCACTGCTTTTCATTGCTCAATCACATTACATTGCATTGAGGAACTACCGTTTATCAATTCACCTATCGAAGGACATTTCTTCTCTCAAGGTTTGCTTTTAATTTTTGGTAAGGGTAACTAAAGCTGCTCTAAACGCCTGTGTACGGGATTTTGCGAGGTGGTAATTTTCAATGCACTTGGTAAATACCAAGGACCATCTAGTGAGGTAATGTTTGGTTTGGTAAGAAACTGCCAAGCTGTCTTCTGAAGTGGCTGCACGGTGTTGCCTGACACCGGCAGAGGAGAGTCGCCGCTGCTCCACGCCCGTCAGAGCTTGCTGTTGCCAGTGTTTCTAACAGGTGTCTAATGGTGTCTATTGTCTTAAAATATACAGCTCCCTGATGGCACATGACCTTCCATATCTTTCATATGCATATTTGCCGTCTGTAAATCTTCTTTGATCAGGTGCCTCTTCAGATTTTTTGCCAAATTTTTCATTAGGTTGTTTTCTTATTGCTAAGAGGTGTTTTTCGTATATTTTGAATACAAGTCTGAAAAGACATTAGAAATATGTCTTTTGCAAATATTGTCTCCTGGTCTGTGGCTTGACTTTCATTCTCTCAATAGTGTCTTTCATGGAGCAGAAGTTTTCATTTTAACAAAGTCTAACATTATTTTTTTTCTTTAATGGATGATGGTTTCGATGTTATGTCTGAAACTCATCACCAAACCTAATTTCACCTAGATTTTCTTCTGTTTTATTCTCTAGAAATCATTTTAGTTTTGCATTCTACATGTAGATCTGTGGCCCATCATGAGTGCATTGCTGTGAGGGCTGCAACGTCTCTATCTAGGTTGATTTATTCATCTTTGGTGTTGTTTGTGTGAAGATGTCCATTTGTTCTGGCACCATTTGTAGCTAATACTGTAATTTCACCATTGAATTGCCTTTGCTGCTTTGTTCAAAATTTATTGACTCGATATGTGTGTAGGTCTATTTCTGGGTTCTCTGTTCTGTTCCATTGATATATTTGCCCATTTTTTTGCAACACTACGTGTTCTGAATTGCTTGGCTTAATAGTAAGACTTAAAGTCAGGTCGTGTCAGTCTCCCACCTTTGTTCTTCTGTAATACTGTATTGGCTATTCTGGGTCTTGTACCTTTCCATACAGATTTTAAAACCAGGACAAGTTTTTAAAATCTGTGTGGAAGACTTTTACAGTGGCTTACACCTATGATTGCACTTTGGGCAGCCAAGGCTTGAGGACAACAGTTCCGGACTAGCCTGGGCAGCATAGCAAGATCCCATCTCTACAGAAACAAAAAACAATTTAACTAGCTGGGCATGGTAGCATGTGCCTGTAGTCCTAGCTACTGGAGAGGCTGAGGCAGGAGGACTGCTTGGGCCCAGGAGTTCAAATTTACAATGAGCTACAGCCATGCCACTGCGCTCCAGCCTAGACAGCAGAGCAAGACCTTCTCTCTAAATAAATAAATAAATTTTAAAACCAATTTGTGGTTTTCAATAAAGTGAATGGGATTGCATTGAATCTACAGACCATGCTGGGGAAAATGACATTTTAACAACGTTTAGTCTTTCTGTACATTAACATCAATTTTATTTATTTAGCTTTTCGACCTCTTTCATCAGAGCAGTTGTTGATGATGTTGTCAGCTGGTTTTTATAGACGTTCTATTGTTCTTTTAGGTTGAGGAAGTTTCCTTCTGCGATGGACTGAATTACGCCATCTCCTTAAGATTCATATGTTGAAGTTCTAACACCCAGTATTTTAGAATGTGACTATATTTGGTGACAGGTTCTTTTAAAAGGTAATTAAGTTAAAGTGAGCTCATTAAGGTGGACCCTAATCCAGTATAAGAAGAGCAAATCTGAACGCAGACATATACAAAGGGAAGCCCAGGTGAAGACACAGGGAAAAGACGGCCCAGTCCGCTGCCATCAAGCCAAGGAGCAAGTCCTCAGAAGAAAACAGTGCCATCAACATTTCGATCTCAGACTTTGAACTTTGGAATTGTAAGAAAATTAATTTCTATTGTTCAAGCCACCCAGTCTGTGGTACTGTCAGAGGAGGCCTAGAAATTGAGGGCATCCTCTGTTCCTAGTTGGGTCAAATGATGTTTTTACATCTATTGATATGATCATATGATTTTTCCTCTTTAGCATGTTGACATATTACATTAATTTTTGAATGCTGAATCAGGCTTGCGTACCTGAAATAAATCCCACTTTGTCATGGTATATAATGTTTTATACATTGTTAGACTAAATATGCTAATATTTTGTTGGGGATTTTTTGCACCTATGTTCATGAGAGTTATTAGTGTGCCTTTCTTGTAATGACTGTGTCTGGTTTAGATACTAGAATAACACGTGACTCATATAATGGGCTTGGAGCGCTCTCTCTGCTTCAATATTGTAGAGAATTTGTATTTCTTCCTTAAATGTTTGATAGAACTCACGAGTGAACCCATCTGGGCCCGGTGCTGTTTTGAAAGGTTATTACTGATTCAATTTTTTTAGTAGAGGTTCAGATTGCCTACTCTGGTGTGAGTCTGGCAGATTACGCCATTCAAGGAGTTGATCCATGTCATCCAGGTCATCCAATGTGTGACATAAAGTTGCCTGCCATAGTCCTCTTTGCCCTTACCATGTCCATGGGATCCGCTGTGATGGCGTCTCCTCCATCTCTGACATCAGTAATTTGTGTCCTCTCTCTCACTCTTGCTCTGGCTCTCTAAGTTAGCCTGACTATAGCTTCACCAATTTTATTATCTCTTCAGACAACTCGCTTTTCATTTTGTTGATTGTGTCTATTCTTCTCCTGTTTTCAGTTTCATTTACAGGAAATTCTCATTTTATGTTGTTGGTAAATTCTCAGCAAAGTCGCATACAGCACATCCTGGACTGATACCATTTCAATCAACGTCATTTCGTTATCAAGTTGATGAGTAAAGAAATGCTTTTATCGGGCCCACAGTGGCTCCGGCCGGATGTCGTGGCGCTTGCGAAGGTGAGGCCATGAGTTCAAGGCCAACCTGAGAAACCTTACAAGCTCTCATTGATTGACAAAAAAAAAAAAAAAAAAGAAATGCTTTTATCATACGATGTTTCACTTGAAGTCCCAGTGGTATTAGTGAGGACTTGCCGTATTTTTGCTCTAATTTTTATTATGTCTGTTTCATCTGCTTAGATTGCTTGCTTTTTCCTAATTCATAAGGTGGAAGCTTAGATTATTGATTTTAGATCTTTTTTTAAATATGTACATTCAGTGGTATCAGTTTTCCTCTACACAGTGTTTTCACTGCATCCCACTCATTTTGATAAATTGTCTACTCATTTTCATCTAGTTTATGTGCTATTTTGAAGTGTGTTTTTAATTTTCCAAATATTTGGGGTTTTTCTAGCTATCTCTTTCTGTTATTGATTTTGTTTTGTTTTAATTTTACTGTAGTCTGAATGCACAATTTATATAATTTCCATTTTTTTTAATTTGTGAAGATATATCTTATGGCCCAGAACGTGGTCAATCTTGGTGAACCTTCCATGTGAACCTGAAAAGAATTTGTACTCAGCTGTTGTTGGATGAAATATTCTATAAATACCAATTTCATTCTATCAATATGGATCGATGGCACTGCTCAGTTCAGCTACCTCCTTTCTGATTTTCTGCCTGCTGGATCTGTCCATTTCTAACAGAAGGGTGTTGAAGTCTCTGACTATGATGATGGACTCACCTGTTTCTCCTTGAAGTTCTGTAAGTTTTTGCCTCACGTATTTTGATGCTGTGACTTTAGGTGCATTCACATTAAAGATTGTTACCTCTCCTTGGAGAACTGCCTCTTTATCATTGCACAGTGCCTCTCTCCACCTCTGGTGTGTTCCTTGCTCTGTGGTCTACTATGCTTGGAATTAAAGTAGCTACCCCAGCTTTCTTTAGGTTGGTGTTGGCATTACAAATAAGTTAAAATAAAAACAAAAATAGTCAAAATTGTCTTTACTTTTTTCTCCACGTCTTTGCTTTTAATCTATTTGTGTCTTTATATTTAAAGTAAGTTTTTTGTTTTGAATGTATAATTCAGTCCGCATCTGTCTTTTAATTGGTACATTTAAACCATACACACTTAAGGTGTTATTGATAAAGTTTGGTGAGTATCTACCATATTTGAAACAGTTTGCTATTTGTTACAATGTTCTTTGCTGCCTTTTCATCTTCTCTGTTTTGAGTATTTTATGATTTCACTTTTCTATCAATTATACTTCTTTTCAAATTTTTTTCAGAGACTGGCCTAAAGTTTACAGTGTATATTTACAACTAATATAACCCTGCCTCCAAATAACTCTACACTACCTGATGAAAGTGTAGGTGACTTATAACAGAGCACTCCTGATTCTTCCCCTCTTCATTTATTATTTTGCTGATACTCAATTCACTGTCTATAAGTTATAATCAATACACTATTGCTATTATTTTTTTTAAAAAAACTGTTATCAGCTAAATCAATCAAGACTTTTTTAAAAGCAAATGATTTAATTTTATCTCCATTTATTCTCAAGACTCTTCCTTTCTTACTGTATCTGAGTTTCTGGCCTATATCATTTTCCTCCTCTCTGAAGAACTTCTTTTAACATTTCTTATAAAGTAAGTCAACTGGAGGCAAATTCCCTCAATTTCTGTTTGTCTGAGAAAGTATTTCTGCTTCACTTCTGAAGAATAATTTCACTGCTCACAGTACTGAGGGCAGTGTGTTTTTCTTTCATCTCTTAAGAGATGCTATCCACTCTCTTCTTGCTTGCATAGTTTCTAAAGAGAAGTCTGATACGGTGTCTACTCTGGCTTTCCTGCATGCCTCCTAGATTGGTGGTTTGATGTCCGTCATTAACTTTGGAAGATTCTTAGCCAATATTCCCTCAAATCTTTCTCTTGTTCTTTCTCTTTTTCCCCCTGCTGATGTCCCCAGTTTGCATATGTCACACTTACGTGGTTTGGCTGTGTTTCCACTTAAATCTCATCTTGGGTGGTAGTTCCCATGATCTCCACGTGTCGTGGGAGGAACCCAAAAGGAAGTAGTTGAATCATGGGTGTGGTTACCCCGATGCTGCTGTTCTCATGACAGCGAGTGAGTTCTCATGAGATATGATGGTTTTCTAAGGGGCTTTCCCTCGATTTGCTCTGCACTTCTCCTTGCAGCCACCATGTGAAGAAGGACGTGTTTTCTTCTCCTTCCACCATGATTGTCAGTTTCCGGAGGCCTCCCCATCCCTGAGGAACTGTGAGTCAATGAAACTGCTTTCCTTTACGGACTGCCCAGTCCTGGGTATATCCTTATAGCAGCATGAGAATGGACTAAAACATACACCTTTTGTAATTGTCTCATAATTATTTGATATTTTTTCTGGCTTTTCTTTTTTCATCTTTTTGCTTTTCATTTTAGGAAGGTTCTAGGGACATATCTTCAAAGTCACTGCTTCCTTCCTCAACTGAGTCCAGTCTACTGATAAACCCATAAAGACATTCTTTATTTCTGTTACAAAGTATTTCATTTCTAGTAATCTCTTTTGATTCTTTCTTAGAGTTTCCATCTCTCTGCTTAGATTACCTGACTGTTCTTGCATGCTGTCTACTTTATCCATCAGAACCAGTCAAATATTTATCACAGTTATTTTAAATTCTGAGTCTGATAATTCCCAAATCTCTGCCATATCTGAGTCTGGTTCTGGTTTTTTATTTTCCTCTTGAGATTGATTTTCACCTTTTAGCATGCCTTGTATTTTTTTTCTTAAAAGTGGACAGGATGCATCAGGTAAATAAACCTGACATAAATAGTTTTTTATCCTCAGTGTCAAGTTTTATGTATATTTATCAAGGACTTGGGCTGTGTGGACTCTAATATAGCTGCAGTTTCAGAGGCGAAATTTTTCTCTAGTGTCCTTGTTTTTGCCTTTGCTGTTGTCCGTAGGTTTCCCTAGAGTCTCCTTCTTAGATAAGATCTAAGGCCCACAGCTCTTTTCAATGTAATCTCCTGTTATTACAAAGAAGCCTAGTGGAAGTCATCATAAGGTCTCGGGAGGAGAAACCTTCTGTGACCCTAAGATGAGGTCTCAGTCTTTTAGTGAGTCCATGTTCCCGACTGTGACCTTCACAAGTGCTTTTTAGCCTTTCTTTCTTTGTTTCTTTCTTCACCCCTTTGGGGTGACAGAAAGGCTGTTGCCAGAGTAGACTGGAGTGATCAATGGGCTCTCATCATTAAAATGCTTTCTTACACCATTAACGCAATCTCTCAAACAGTTCTTCTCTCCTTCCATCCTTCCCCACACCCACAACTGCAAAAGTTGCCATAAGCATTAAAGTCTAAGTGTGCCCCATCGGGCAAGTTCTGACATGGCACTAAATGGCAAGTCTCCTTCTGATTATGCTGAGGGAAGTCATGGGTTCTGAGGTGAGCCAGGGCAGCTGATCCAGGACAAGCACCAGACTGTCAGCAAACTGGGTTGACTGAGCACCTTCCCTCTCTTGCCATGGGGTTCCTGCTTTCCTTAGCATAGGGGATGCAGATTTGGTTATAATTCTCCACACATGAACTCAGGGTAGAGCCATGAAGTGCAGGCCCAGGAGGGAACACACTTTCCCTTTCAACTACACTGTTAGCTTGCCTGCCATTTAGGTGTGTGCAGACCTATTCCAATGGTCTTTCATTCCCATATTTCTGTGAACCAACTGGTAAAGGTCCAGACAAGTTTCTTGCTCAGTGGCTGTTAAATCACCACCGCATGATAACAAATACGCTCTCTTCTTCACAAAGCAGATGCTTGTGCATTATCTCACGTGGTCACTTTTAACTCTGACGAGACCCACCGCAGTATCAGAGCCATGAACGTTCTCCATGTTACAGATTCTGAGACACCAGGGCCAGGGGTGAGGGGCTTGCCAGAGGTCATCAGCGCAAGACAAACAGCCTGGGCTTCCAGCTCTTGGCTCCAGACCTCTGCTGCACACACAGAGTGAGAAACCACACACAAGGCTTCTTCCAAAGAAACTTCCCACTGAAAACACCAGGTGAGCCTCCGATGAATATTTTACCTCTGACATGACCCAATTTTGGGAATTCAGTGGGTAATCATAACAGTCTGTGTCTGTCTCTGGAATACATTTTGGGGTCAGTGAAATAGAGAACCTATTTAGTGCTAATGAATATCCAGGTGGCACCTTACAACTCACCACCAAAATTTCTATTTTAAACTTGGGAAATACGTCCTGGCAAAGCACCGCCAGTCCTACTGGCAGACAAAGTAATTTATTCCTTGATAATCGACATTACTCTTTTGTTCTGAACATTATCAGTGTATTAAGGGAAATGGGGACATTATTAAAAGTCACTTGTCCATTTCTCATTTATTCAGACTGTTTCCCCAGGGTCCAGGCCAGCCAGGGCTAACTCATCATCCAGCACAGGGGGTCCAGGGCTTACAGCCACAGAACCTGTTAACTCAGAAGACTGAAAAGGTTATCAGGTTAGAGAAAGTGCTTTGATGTATAATACGAATGTTTATACCAATGAAGTGGCAAATGCAATTTTGACTATTTTTGTTTTTATTGAAAGTCATACTGCATCCAGCGTCTCCCTGGTCTCTGGTGCTTTCATAAGAAAGTGTCAGGGAGCTCCCTGAATGACACTTTTTTTTTTCTAAGACAGAGTCTCGCTCTGTCACCAGGCTGGAATGCAGTGGCGCAATCTCGGCTCACCAAAACCTCTGACTCCCTGGTTCCAGCTATTCTCTGCCTCAGCCTCCTGAGTAGCTGGGATTACAGGCACGTGCCATGAAGCCCAGCTAATTTTTGTAATTTTAGTGTCAAGGGGGTTTCACCATGTTGGCCAGGCTGTTCTTGATCTCCTGACCTCAGGTGATCTGCCCTCCTCGGCCTCCCAAAGGCCTGGGATTACAGGTGTGAGCCACCACACCTGACCCCTTTTGTGTCTGATGCCCATGGCTGAATTCATTTCTCTTTCTTGTGTATGTTCAATTCACGTCACAAACCATCTCATGCCTGGTGAGTCACCTCCTGGGATGCATCCTCACTCCCTTTCCCACTCCATGAGACCCTGTCAGTCCAAGGGTCTCCCGTCCGTCCCCACCTCCCAGAACCACCTTCCTTGCTATATTCTACAAATCCTGACTCCATCGATGTAGCTGGGAATTCAGCATCTGCCCTCCCGCCCCAGGCTCCTCTCGGTAACCATGGACTTCCTGAGGTTCTCTCAGCACCACATCTCGCCTTTGCAGAAGGCCCTGCCTCCCCCACCCACCTCCCCAGGCATCTTCTGACTCCTTGACATGCAAATCACAGCCCCTCACTGGGCCCAGCCCTCAACAGCAGGTACTGGTAAAGAGCCTGGATTCCTGCCGCAAGCAAGCCCCGGTGCCAGCAATGGGAAACCTGATGGATCACAACTTAAATGAGGAAGGAGTGGCTTTCCCCATCAGACAAGAAGTCCAAGGAAGGCCCTTCGGGCCTGCAGGACTGCCAGGGCTCCCCTATAGACCAGACACCTCCCTCCCCCGCTGACACTCCTGGGTAGACCCTGCAGTGGGGTCCCCAACAGCCACAGCTCCTACAGGCATCAGGCCAGAGACCAGGCTGACGGCGTCAACACACTCTGCTTTTCAGACTTTGCATTTTTATTCAGGAAAAATCGTCCCTTTGGTGATAGGGATTTTCTCCCTTCATCTTATGGTGCAGAATTGGCCTCCAGGACCAAGGTTGCTTGAGAAGAGCAACAGGCATTCAGGCCTTTGCAACAGAGGAAGGAGGGTAAGAAGGCCTCGGGCAGGTGGTCCATCTGTCACGAATCAGGCCCTCCCCAGTCCCCTGCGTCCCACCCCTGGGAGCGGCGGGGCCTGCCTAGCTCCCTCTACAGGAAGCCCCATCACTCTCACCTCTTCCCTTCCCTCACCATCTTCCTAGATCTGGGAAACTCAAATACGAACCTCTTTACTGCACTCCTTCCTTATGCCTTTCTCCACCTGAAACACCACAGCCACGTCCCCCAGGTCTCTTCTTCCATGTCGCCCAGCCTAGACACAGGCTTCTCCCACACCAGGTTCTACAGGCAGGAAGCTGCCGCCTGCAGACTCCCCCATGCCTGACTCCTAGGAGGACGCACCCCCCAACCCCCGCGACAGAGGCAGCCACGTGGTGTTACAGCAGTGATGGTGTTGTTTTTTGTTACTGTCTTAAATCCACATTTTATTGATATCCAAAAAAGGAAACTGAGGCACTAAGAAGTTACTGGCATGTGGATACACTAGTGGAGGAACCGCAGAGGAGCCAAGGCAGGTGTCCCGGTCCTGCGCTTCCTCACGGCTCGGAGATAGCTCAGCCTTCAGCTCCACACCTTCTCCCACTCAGTCCTGGAGCCAGCAGACCGGCTCCTGGAACCGTTCCCTTCCGCCTCACCTCACCACCCACACTTGGGGCTCTTGCACCTCCTTCCTGGGGTGCTTATTTTTTAAATAGTCTCCAAATGCTGGTAATATTCTTTTTCCTCCTGATCCCCACGAAGAAAAAGAAAAAAAAAAATCACATCCTTGAGTGCCCCTAATCCCAAGCTCTGAATGTTTTGCTGCCTTTCAGTTGATTGCTGGATACTTTCAGCTGTTTCCCTCCAACCTGGCTGAGAACCCATCACAAAAGACAACTTGCTTTTGACCTTGGAAGTCGGTCGCCTCCCCCAAGGGGCTGGCTGCATGGGGGCTACCTATGCGGGCCCCACACCAGCTCAGAAGGCTGACGGTTCTGCTGTCACCATTGTGAGTGTTTATTGATGCTGTCTCTGCACTTGTGCTCTGCGAGACAAATCAGCAAGACAATGGAGACGGAGATGTGGAGGCTGGGCCGCTGGACTCCTGCCTCCCCAGCTCCAAAGCCCGGGCCGTCCTCGGTCATCCTCGGCTGGCTGCCCTGCCCGGCTCTCCCACCTGCTGTCAGTCAAGCCTAGGGGGCCTCTGCCCGGGGGCCTCGGCATCCAGGGTCCACATCCCAGCATGGGTGACGGTGGGTGGGGTGGTGCACACTGTGACTCCCGACCCACGTCCTGAGCCTGTTTCCCCACCAAGCCGTGAAAATCCTGGGGTAACGTGTCTGCTCAGTGGGCTGTGGAGGGAGATACTTGGCTCAAATCCCCCAGGGCCTGTCCTCCACTAGGACACAGGGGTCGAGAGGGCCGTGGGCACTCATCAGGGTTCACAAGGATGCCCGTGCCTGGGCAGTGCTCCTCACCGGAACTGTGCCAGGGAGACCCTCCCTCCTTCCACCTCCCGGCTCAGTGAGGATTGGTCTTTCCACGGCACCCGCCAGAGACAAGCCGTGAAATAGGAATTACATTACTATATGATTCTTTCTGCAAGTTAATTCCTCATGTTTACATTTACCACATTGCACAGTATGAAGACAAAAGATAAAATTTATGCTGATTATTTGAATTTTTATTTTTTTAATTTGGAACTGCAGTCATTATCAAATAAAAGCAACCTGCCTTGTGAAGAGCAAGACTGTGGAAGAAAGGAAAAAGTTTGTTTCACCACCGTCAATGGTGCTTTTATCTCACTTTTTGAACAAGGGGCCGTGCAATTTCACTGTGCACTGGGCTCTGCGAATTGCAGACCCGGCCTTGCTCCTGAGTGCACGAGGAAGGTCACCAAATGAACCATGAAAGCCAAGTCTCCCCACGCTAAACGGCTGGTAACTGCCCCCACCCCCCATTGCCAAATACAAGATTTTCTCTTGGCCAGCACACCTAGCAGAGGCCCCTGTCCCTGAACTCCAGTCTCTGTACTTTGCACGTGCCTGGTCCTGAGGCCCCAAAGTCATCAGGTCAGGGAACACCGGCTCAGAGCAAGCTCCACCTCCTCGTGGCAGCCGCTCACAGTCAGATGGGCTATGCCCGGCCTGATTAGATTGGCCCAAATGCTTTAAACATGAAACGAGCTGACCCCTGACATGAGACAGGTTGATTTATTGCCCTGTCGGCACTGCTGACAGCCAACACCAGGAGCCTGTCTGGTCACCTCTCAAGCTCTGTGCGCACAGGCGGCCCCACGTCCTCTAGCATCTTAGCACAGGCAGCCCACCAGAATGCTAAGGGGCTCCAGCCCACGTTGGTTTTTTTTTAAAAGAAGAGTGCAATCATGGGCAACCAGGAAAGTCCGCTGTGTGCGCCTGGAGATACGTGTGGACCACGCTAGGAGACGCAGGCAAGCCTCAGCTAGACCCTGATGGCCTGCAGTGGGCTGGGGGTCCCAGGGTGAATAAAGCCGAAGAGTGCTCCTGTCCAAGGTCGCCCTGCTTTCCCGACTGCCTGCTGGGCCACCTCCATCTCAGGTATTTCACAATGAGGATTTATTTATTTCAGCATTACTAATTCAGATTTTATGTTAACACAGAGTGGAGAACAAGCTCATCTATAACCTTCATGATGAAGAAGTCAGTTGCACAGACAGCACTGATGACCAAAGGGACGATTTTTCCTGAATAAAAAAGAGGCCATCAGCCACCTGCTTATGGCCATGGTGGGGACGTTCACAGGTCCCTGAGAGCCGTGTACTTCCAGGCCAGCCAGCCATGCACGCATTACCTCAGTTTCTCCACTGTTTAAACCAGGTACCAAGGATCTCACTTTGTTAACTGCACACAAACCCATTCCAAGTTTCCCTACATACCCAGATGTAATTAATGAAGCCCCACTTCATTAATTCAGGCTAGCACTCACCAACAGTGGCAGCGCCAAGCCTGAGCCATCAGCTCTCTTCCGTGCACACAGAAGCATTCTTCCTTAGGAAAGTCCTTTCATCTCAAGCCTCAATGTCCCCAACTTTTAAAATTATTGTTCCTGGCTTGCAGGATTCACAAAATGATGGATGTGCAACAGCTTGGTGAGATGCCAAGCCCCAGGGTGCTGCAGTTAGTGATGAGGAGGAGAAACATCCCCTCCTCCACGCTGCGGGGCTACCACCTAAGTCTTCCCCGCTCTGACTGCCTGTTGTTCCCTCTGCCCGTTTGTCAGCCCGTGTTGTGGGTGCAGATGAGCTCCCAGTCTCTGGAAGAATGTCTAGAATCCTGAGCAGCGTGGCACAAGCAGATGCAGAACCAAAGCGAGGTTCTGCCCAGTGCTCACCAGTAGGCCAGGGCTGAGGCTTTGGCTAAATGGCCTTCTTATAACTTTTTTCTCTTCATAAACACAGAGGACCTGTGAGCCTGCACCCAGTATCCGGGCTGAAAGGGAGAAGCACATGAAAAGCCTTTGGTCTGGGCATGAAAGTGCAATGCTTCCACTCCTAGGAAGTTGTTAGGAAAGTAGGAACAAGGCCATCCTGCAGAGTTTAATTAAACTTTCAAGTCTATTTAAGCATTCTAAACAGGCACCAATTTTCCTAGATTTGGGAAAGGAGTAATAGAGAAAGAAAGAGGAATAGTATTCCAGAAAAACATACATAAAGTCCCTTTAAAACTGAAATGAAATACTCTGGAACCGGATCCTCAGCTTCCAGGAGGCAGCCAGACCTATTTTCTCCACCCAGGAGCCTGGAAGGACCTCCTCCTGGGACTCTGATTCACCAAAGGGGAAAGAACCAAGAAACTGACATGAGAGGCTCTTCAGGGAACCCCACGGTTGACCCACTCTGCTCAAGTTCTCACAACTGCCACGCTGACTGCTGACCTGTCACTCTTAACCATGAGCTGATGGACAAGGAATTCCAGACATCAGAGAAGTGCTCCTAACAAGGAAGCCAGTGACCAGAACAACCAAACAGGAGCAAAAGCAACCAGCAGGGAGCAGAGACTATGGTGGAAAAAAGAAACTCGAGAAGGAGACAGTAAGATTAATAGTCACCAATGAGAGAAGATGCTGAATCCATACTGCAAGAGCAGGATGCACAGAAAGAAAATATTGACAAAACTAAAAGAGCTACTAGTAGTTAAAAATATAAAGGCCACCTGGGCATGGTGGCTCATGTCTGTAATCTCAGCACTTCTGGAGGCTGAGGTGGGTGGATCACCGGAGGTCAGTGGTTCGAGACCAGCTTGGCCAATGTGATGAAACCTCGTCTCTACTAAAAATACAAAAATTAGCCAGGCATAGTGGCACATGCCTATAATCCCAGCTACTTGGGAGTCTGAGATGGAGAATTCCTTGAACCCAAGAGGCAAAGTTTGCACTGAGCCAAGATGGCACCACTGTACTCCAGCCACAGTGACAGAATGAGATACGGTCACAAAAAAAAAAAAAAGGCAGATTCTGGCTTTCACTGAAAATGTAGAAAGCTAGATAGCATCATGCCCACTTTTACCATAATACAAAAAACGACATATAATCCATAGAATAATATCTTTGCTTGAATCCAGTAGAGAGCTGTCAGAGTGAAACCAGTTAACCCCGATCCTAAGGAAACAGTCGTAAAGGAGCGATGGAAATCAAACACTTCCTTTCAGTGGGCAGCATGAAAGCTGTTGAGAAGAATTCAGCTAAAAGTTTGAGTAAGTTCCTAAAGGACAAATGTGAAACCATTGGAAGCCAAGAAAAGAAGAAAGGAATTCATACAAATTCATAGGTTCTTTTTTTCAGGCTCACCAAGTAACACAGAAGAAGGAATGGCAGCCACTGTGGTAAAGGGAGAAAGTGCCCACAGAACAAAAAACCGAAACTTTCCACTCGAGAACACAAGAGAAGATCCACTGCACCTGAGACATGAGCCGGAAAGTACCTCAGGCCGGGACTGTGAGACCTCTGTACTGCTGGGGAAAGGCAGAATCACATTGACGACCCCAGCCCTGAGATGCCAGGACACACAGGGCCTACCAGAGACTGAAGCTAACCCAGCATGGGAAGGAATGCCATCACCCTCACCCCAGCAAGAGGCTGGAGGCACCTGGTAACAAGGAAATGCAGTTGGCTGCTGGGAAAGAATGAGGACAAAGGGGGGCCCTTTCTGAGGTGCAGATGAAAAGGGAAGATCTAAAGCTGAAGGTGTCAGGCACAGTCATTGATACAATCTCCCAGTAAATCCACCCTAAACAAAAGGGACCCCTGGAAGCCTGAGACACCCTGGAGTGACCCTATCTGGAACAAAATCCAAAACAAGTGCCACTACTGTCTCAATTAACTCAACTCCCCACACTAAAGACGTGGAAAAGGAAATTGTATGGTCAGGTGCAAATTCTGTTTCCTCAGACTCTACTGTTCTGTGAAAAGTGTTCAAAAACTGTAAGTTATGCAAAGAAGCAAGGCAGACATATACATGCAATCAAGAGACAAAGTATACAACAGAACCAGATACAGATATGACCCTGGCATTGGAACTATCATATGGAAATTTAAAATAACACTGAAAAATATGTTAAAAGTGCTAGTGTAAAAAGTAGGAAGTATGCATAAAGAAATGGGGAAATTCAGTAGAGAGATAAAAACTCTAAGATAGAATCACACGAGGCGTGGTGGCCCACACCAGTAATTTCAACACTTTGGGAGGCCAAGTTGGACTGATTGCTTGAGCCCAGGAGTTCAGGGCCAGCCTGTCAATAGAGTGAGAACCCATCTCTACAAAAAATACAAAAATTAGTCAGGCATGGAGTTACACACCTGTAAGCCCAGCTACTCAGGAGGCTGAAGTGGGAGGATCACTTGAGCCTTGGAAAATCAAGGCTGCAGTAAGCCATGATCAGGCCACTGCACTGCAGCCTGAGCAACAGAGTGAGACTTTGTCTCAAAAACATTTTTTTAAAGAAAGAATCAACTAGCAATTCTAGAAATAGTGGAAGGGAGGCTGCAATACGCAGGAACAGAAATAGAGAATGTCTCTGATGGGCTGGTCAGTAGACTTGAGGCATCTCAGTAAAGAACCAGCGACTTGAATGTCAGTAGCAATCAGCCAGATTGAAAGACAAAGATAAAACAGTGACACAATAGGAAACAGCATGCAGGGGTTGTGGGGCCATAGAAGATGGTCTAGTAGAGATGTAACTGGAATCCCAGATGGAAAGAAAGGGGGACAGTGTGGAAGAAAAGAAATATTTTAGTAAGTAATGGCCAAGGTTTTCCCCCAATTGGTGAAACATACCAAAAATGCACAAGTATTGAGCTCAAAGCAATCCCAGTGGGATAAATATCAACAAACACATACACAAAAAATATACATACATTCAAACTGCTGAAAGCCAAAGGTAAAGAAAACTTTTAAAGAAAGCCAGAGTAAAAAAGCACACAGCACACAAAAACAAACAAACAAAAAATTACCATAATCTTCTGTTCAAAAACTATGCAAAGCAAAAGACAATAGATTACAATCTTTAAAGTGCTGAGAGCACAAAGAAAAACTGTCAACCTGGAATTCTATACCAAGTAAAAAAATATATCAAAAGGATAGAAAAATAAAGGGCTTTTTTGAGGCAAATAAAAACTCAGAGAATTCATTGCCACCGGATTTTATCTGTAAGAAACATTAAAGGGAGTTCTTCAGACAAACTTAGATCTGAAAATGGCAAACTTAGATCTGCAGACAACTGAAAATAGCATTAGTGAAAGTAGATTTAAAAGGATTTTTTCATTTTAATTGCTCTGAAAGATAACCGACTGTCCAAAGCAAATGTAGTATCATGAGTTGTCAGTTTATAACTTATGTAAAAATAAAATGTAAGGCAATAACACAAAAGATGGAAAGAAGAAATCAAGAGCATTCTGTTGTAAGGTCTTGTACTACCAGTAGAGTGGTATATAACTTGAAGGCAGACCATGATTAATTAAAGGTATATATATAGTAAACTCTAAGGGAAAACACTAAAATAACATTTTTAAAGAGGCATGAAGAATAAATCAGTAAGAGAATTCCACTTTAGCCAAGGTGGGAAATAGGAGCTGGATTTACTCTCCTGCCTGCAATAACCAATGAAGGCACAAAATATATAAAAGGGCAGTTTACAAAACAGCAGACATCAGATGAGCGCCGTGTTTTACAGAGACTGTTGAGTGTCTAACAATGATCCATGCTCCCTTTCATAATGTAAAGTTGCTACTGAAAAACAGCAGCCCATCCAGTGACTATATTTTCAAGCCCCTTTGTCTTCAAGGGAAGCCATGTGTCAAAGTTCTGGCCCAGAGAGGTGGGGTGGGAGTGGTGCACCCCACTTCTAGGATTCATCAGGAATTTACACCCACAGGGCCCTCCACACTTTCTCCACCTTTACAGTTGCACGAGGTTGCCTGGGATGGCTGTGGGAGCCATGTGGTGATATTGATGGAGTTTCTGTGGGCTGATTCTGGAGCAATCAGAAGGATGCTGCAGAGCAGAGCCCTTTCCCTTCACCACCTCCCACACCACAGATCCAGCACTCAAGGCACTGCAAAGTGGATGGAAGCTTAGTCTCCACAGCAGCCTGTGGCCCAGCATTATAGGGTCTGGCTGAAGGAGAAGCCAACACTTGCGTGGGAAAGCATGCAGCCCCAGGGTCTTACGGCACATGGGGCAAGGCTGCCATCCACAAAGGGCCAATAGTGGGCTTTGTTCCCAGGGACTGCGGTTGATGCAAGGGAACCGGAAGTCAGTTATGACGCCATATCCAGGGAAGAGGAAGGAGCCAAGGGAGCATGTGACTGGGAAGGACTGGAAAGGAAAGTGGGACATCAAGAGTCCCTGCTCAGATGCAGCAAAGGCTAAGGTCAGATGAGAAAAGGGGAAACAGAAGAGTCCCTGCTCAGATGCAGCAAAGGCTAAGGTCAGATGAGAAAAGGGGAAACAGAAGGCAGCACTTACATCCTGAACAGGTTTGGAATATTTGGACTGCTGGTCACTACATGTCAGCAGCATGGTTCCTAGAGGGGTCAATCCTGCAAACACCAGCTCAGGGTTCATAGAAAATTATGGCCCATAGATGAATATGGGACACCTGTTTGCAAACTGCTTATCTTCGTGCAACAGAATGAAAGCCAAATAGACAGCTGCTGCTGATAATGATGATGATGAAGAAGAAGAATGACGTATGATTGGTTGAAAGATGATCAATAGATGGTTGATAGATAATTGATAGGTAATAAATGATGAATGGATGGTGACAGATGATCAATAATGATAGGTAACTGATAGATGATTGATGATTGATAGATTATAGATAGTAGGTAGATGTTGATAGATGATTGACAGATGGTAGATAATAGATGATTGATAGAAAATTGATTGATAGATAAATGATGGATAATAGATGATTGATAAATATACATAGATACATAGGGGTAGAGATAGATAAATGACAGATAGACAGACAGACAGTTACAAGCAGAAATCAGTGTGGAATACAGGATGGAAAAGATGAACGTTGGATTAAAGGTAGCCAGGTTCAACTGCTAGTGCCTTCCCTTCCCCTAGCTATGTGTATTTACACAAGTCATTTCCCTGCTTAGAGTCCTTTCTTAGGTTAGATCTGTATTTCCTCAAACCGTTTATCAGAGCAACTGGGATAAGAGATATGCAGTTTGTGAGAGTCCGAGACCCTTACCCAGTTTCAACCAGATTAGAGTTTTAGCTCTTTTATAAAGTTTCATGCATGATAATATTTTAGGAACTGGTTCCTCTGCTAAAACAATAATTAAAAATATAGACCAGATCATCTCAAGGCCCTTACAAGGCTAAGAGTTTAAGGACTACCTCCTAGGCCAGTTCCAGGTACCCCACATCTGAAACATACCTAAGGCAGAGACCCCAGGGCTGGGGGCTTCCCCACCTCCTGCCCAGAGCTGCCAGAGTCTCATTCATGTCACTGCTGCTTCCTGAGCTGGCAGCAGCAGGTAACCCAGCTGCTGACCCATGGTAGTCCCCCAATAGATGCTGGATGAAGAAAGGCAAAAAAAATCCATCAACAGCAGTTATTCACTCAACAAACAGTTCTGCCAACCTATTTTATGTACCTGGCAGCCTGGTGGGTGCTAGAGTTGACGAGAAGACACTTCTTACCTCAGATGCAGTCCAGCAAAATGAGTGCTTACAATCCGGTGGGAGGAAGTCAAGGCAAAAACAAGATGCTGCAGAAGCCGACAGGAGCAGCCCCAACCCTGCAGGCTGGACGAGGGGAGCCCGTAGTATCTGCAGGAGCAGGGCCTTTCTTCTTGAGGAGGACACTCAGGGAGGTGGGGGACCCTGGGGAGTGGAGACAGAGGGCTGCACCGAGGAAGCCAGGTGTGAGGCCTCCGGGCAGGGGAGCGCAGGACTCTGAAAACCCATAAATCACACCATGTGACTGGAGCACAGGTGTGGGTCCCAGAGAAGAGAGGGGAGCTGGAGAGGTGGGCAAAACCCAGAGAGCACAGGGAGCCTGGACATTAGGCCAGGAGGGAGATTCGCTCTGCAGAGATGGAACCCAGGGAAGGCTACGCGGCCGGAGCATGTTAAAGTAGGTTCCTGCTAAAGCACCTCGTAGCCCCACAGGACATCTGGACCAGAGAGGTCAGGTGAGAGGTTGGGCACTCCTCAGCAGGGACAGCAGCAGCCCGGACTGAAAGGATGGCCGTGGCAGTGGAGAAAATGGGTGGATTCAAGAGATATTAGGACAAATAATTCATTAATGCATCATTTATTTCTAAATAAAAAATCTTCTGGTTGTAAGACCAACCTGTGTGTTTGAGGAAATCTCTATCACCAACTATTCTCTCTGTAAGCTTAGATTTCTATATCTTTAAACTAAATCAGGAGAATGAGCCTTTACTTATCACCCCCAGGGGGGAATAAAAGCAGCTCCCAGTTGCCCCATTCTTTTGGCGCTTCTTCTCTTTCTTTTAGGCAGGAGAACTGTTCTCACTAAGTGGACTGGGCAACTGAGGCCCTTGCGTGGTGCGTGATTAACGTGTGGGAAATGTGTTATTGTGTGGCGCGTGAATAACACGTGGGAAATGGAAGATGCGGTGGCGGCTTCTGTGGCTACTTCAGCACGGTGTTCGAATCATACTCTGCAGTCTGCAGTGAGTACTGTGCAATTGGCCAAAACCAAAACCTAAACTCAGAGACAAACAAGAAACAAGGAATGATTGCAGCTTCTCACTGTTCAAGGACCAGCCCTGCCCTCAGCCCCGCATCAAAGCAGGGTGAGGCTGAAGACGGAGAAACACGGAAGGAGCACACTCTTCAACCCCACAAAAGGCCCAGCCCCCAGGGGAAGCACGCAGACTCTAGAGCCCGAAGACCTGGGTGGAATCCCAGCTCCACAGCTCCCTCAACACCTTCCTGTGCAAAGCGGACGCAACGCCCAACTCCTGGTGTGGCTTGAAAAACGTTAATTCAATGAGATAATAAATCTAAAGCTCCTGCTAGATACAGAAGCTTAACAGATGGAACTGTGATTGCCTGCCCTCTGCACAGAGTGCAGCTATTTTTCTCTGTATTCTGAAGTACTCGAGATGCACAGCAGGCATGTTCTCTCAAACCATCTCCCTGTCTAGAGGAAAAAGTGGCATGAAAGCCAGACGTAAACCATTTCCACCCTCCATCTAACTGACAAAGGCAGTTTTCCATTACGAAGCAAAGCATGCACATAATCCGGGCAAAACTGGATTCCTGGACCTTGTAAACTCACTTTCAACTGATACACCAGCCGTGGAATCTCAGCTCAGCCGTGGAGCCCACCTTGTACTGTGAAGCCATGGTCTGACTGGCCCTTCTGCCTGACACAAAATGCCAGTGACATGTTCTGGCAACAAACACCTTAAAAAACACAGAGAAATAAAGTGTCGATCTAACCTTCCTGAGCCACAGCAGAGGGCTGGGCTCATCACAGCTACCCAGTGAGATGACTTCTCAGTGCGTATTTGTGTTCCAAGCCACTGCTGTTCATTTTCCCCTAGAACCACGCACACCGTAAAGACCTCAAAGGAAAAAACACACACACACAAACTCAGTTATGATTCTTGCAGCTCTTTGCCTCCAAAGACAGTGTTACCCCTGTGTCATCAGGGTCCAGGTGCACTCTGAATGCTTTTACCAGCTAAGTTCAGTTCAACAAACACTTACGGAGCCCCTGCTACGGTCGTGTGCCAGGCACCACCTCCGGTCCAGGGCACTTGGAGACGCAAGGCAGCATTTTAACCTGCGTCACATTCCTACCAAACGTGCATTGTTTCCTTGGTACACCAAAGAGGAAATGGATGCCCTGAATGGTTAAGAGAGCTGCCAAAGCCAATAAAGCAGCCGTACTGAATGTGAGTCAGCCAGACCCCCACAGCAGCCAATTCCCACACGGTTGCCCGCTCCTCCAGCAGGAGACACAAGGTTCACTGCTTCTGTGCTCACCGCCAAAGGTGCCCGATAACCCCTATACATATATAGCCCCGTCAGCATACACAGGAGTCTGATAAAGATCTGGACTCGCAGGGAATAGAGAACAGCAATCAATGCCCAGGCTCCTGCAGGTGGAGTGCAGGATGATCCCAGCCATCTCACTGCCGCAGGAGCATTGCACCCCATAGCTACAGGCGCAAATGACGGCTCCTCTGTCAATAAGTTCCTTGCTGATTAAAAGAGAAATGCGACCTTGAGGTGATCCTCTTCTCATTCAGCTTCTCTGATTCCGTTACTGTTGACGCAGAGAGAAGGGAGATTAATGACTGCTGGAGGAGAGGGCGTGGCAGAAAGCAATGGGACCCTCCCCTGTCCTGAGACACAGTGGCCGTGGTGAAGGCTGGCCCTCTAGGTGGGTCCTCTCTGGCCTTCCACCTTATCCTCGGGTCAGTATACACCGAGGACACTCAGGCCCAGCGCACAGAATGGAAGCTCCATGGCAGAAGAGAGTGTCGTCATGCACTGCAGGGAATCACCTGCCCTGGAAAACTGTCCTTGTCCCCAGCTTCACTTTGCGTGGAGTCCCTCTGCTAGTTTGAAATCCACGTGGATGTACTCACATCAATCTGAACTAAGTTTTTCAAGTAAAATGTCAGGAGGCTTTGTCCTGCAGCCTTCTGAACGTGCTCCAGCAACGCATTCTGCGGGCTCCTAGGACATGAAGGGGTGAGGAAGGAATTTGAGGGGGCAGCTTTCTCCAGCTTGACACGTGTCCCAGGCCACTCACCCACTGGTGATTCTGTGAATCCCAAACGCAGCGGGCTTCCCCACCAAGTCTCTGACCCCACAGACCAAGGCAGGAGGCGGGTGGTGAGCTGATGGGTCACACTCTGCCTTCCTGCACCAGCCAGGGCCACAGCCCCTTATAATAACTTTCACAAATTTAAAAACAAATATCCCTGTTCAAGAACAACAGTCTTCACTTAACTCGAGGAAAATCTGAAGATCTGGGGGCTTCACGGGTTTCTGTCTGGACTCACCCAGGACAGTTCACCCCAGTGGAAGCTGTCTTTACCGTGATGCCCCTCATGCTTCAGCCTGTTTCTCTCCCAGCTCTGGTCCCCCGCTGCACTGGTCCTCCCACCCTCCTCTCCTGCCACAGACATCTGAGCTGAATGAGCCTCCCTGGTGTGCTCCGGAATGCAACATCCCTTTTCCTTTGTCCCTCCACATAGATGTCTGGCATGGCCCAGCCCCCGAAGCCCTGCACCCGTGTGCTCTTCATAATCACCCATCACAAGCAGGCCGCCCAAGGTCTGGCCCAGGTGTCCCTGAAATCTCACCCTATGCTGGTCCTGTAATTGCATCATTTCAGGGTCTCCACAGACAGGCAATCCTTCTGCCACCACTGCTGCTGGGCCAGAAATTGCTGCTAGAAATGGCCTCCTTCTCCTCCTTTGCTTCCAGGGCCACGCTGACCCTCTCAGCTGGTGGGGATAATGCATACTGCCTGGATCACTCAGAGAATAGGCTGCTGGACTCTTTAGAATTGTGATGGAGTAGCTTCCCACAGCATAAATTCCCACTATCCATCCCTTTCTAGCCCAGCCCTTCCCCCAACACACACACGCGCGCGCACACACACACACACACACACACACACACATCACAGACTGAAAAAGAAGTTACTGAAGACAGATACCTGTAAGGAGGAAGTAATAGAGTGGTGTTGATAGAGAAGAAGCCCCTGAACATGAAAAGGCAATGCTTAAAGGTGGGGCACGGGGGGGGGGGGGAAGGGGAGGAGGAGGGAGAGAGAGAGAGAGAGAGAGAGAAGAGAGAGAGAGAGAAGGAGAGAGAGAGAGACGCGTACCTTACCATGGACCAGGCAATTAACAGGGATTTGATGCGAACTGTCACATCAACCTTCACTTCACAAACGGGAAAACTGAAACTAAGAATTCGAGTGATTTGTCCAACACAGAATGTGCTGGGTAAACTCATTCTAAGCTGATTCCATGTGACTCCCACAACTCATGGGCTTTAACTGGACCTCTTCTATGAAATTCTCCTTGCTAACACAGGGCTTGGCCCCGAGGCATGAGGGATAGAACTGAGCGGTATCACTGAGGAGTTTCCCAGAGGCTCATGTGCCTCAAAGTTCTGTAAAATGCAGGCAGGCTACACACGGTATTGATTACCTGGTGCCAGGTGATACCGTGTTGTGTCCCAGCTTCTGAACGGAAGCTCCCCTTTCTTCATTATTTTTAATAATTATGGCTTTCATCTGCCTTTTTTAGATACTTCAAACTATTTGTATGTTCAGTCTACTTAGAGGTCTGTGGAACCATGAGCACACTTTGGCCACGAATCACAAACACTTTCACGTCAGGAATGAGCACCTTCCTTGCAGCACGTCTGTCATTTGTGAATTCTCAAGCAGTATATAAAGAGCTTTGGGTGTTGCCATATGTTCACTGAGGTGCTGTGTACAATAGCAAAGACCTGGAACCAACCCAAATGCCCACCAATGATAGACTGGACAGGGAAAATGTGGCACATATGCACCATGGAATACTATGCAGCCGTAAAAAACGATGAGTTCATGTCCTTTGTAGGGACATGGATGAATCTGGAAACCATCATTCTCAGCAAACTGACACAAGAACAGAAAATCAAATGCCACATGTTCCCACTCATAGGCAGGTGTTGAATAATGAGAACACATGGACACAGGGAGGGGAGCATCACACACTGGGGTAGGTTGGGGGGTGGGGGGCTAGGGAAGGGACACTGGGGGCAGGGAGGTTGGGGAGGGAAAACACTGGGGGAAATGTCTGATGTAGCCAACAGGGGAACGGACCACCATGACGTGTACACCCACACAACAACGCTGCAGGAAGTGCATATGTACCCCAGAGCTTAAAGTACAATAAAAAAATTTTTTTTAATAATATTGGGTGTTGCTTCTTTGATAAGTGAAAATTCACTTACAGTAATCTTACTGCACCCTTCTGACTACCACTAGCTGAGCTCTGGTGTGGTCGCTGATTTAGAAGAACCCTCCTATGAAGAACAACATTAAAAACTGAACAATTTTAAAGCATTGGAATACTGGAAATCAGCGAAGGTACTAGAAAAGTCAAGACTCCAGAGCAGGAGGAAAACAAGTTGATCTGGACTTTCTGTACGGATTTTTCCTCCATAGTCATTTCCCAGTTTTTAATCTGAGGCATGAAGTCTAAAGAGAAAACTACAGCACGGACCTAACAGAAGCGTCACTGAGGCAGGAAGACAAGACTGGAGTCCTGAGCTGTCAGGCAGCCAGATCCGAGAGAATAAAGACCCCAGAAAAACAGGAAATGCAAGAAAGCAAATCACATGTCTGCATGCGATTTCCTCCTGAAGCTCTGGACCAGCTTTTAAATGGAGCATGCGTGGAGCAATAAGATACAAAACAGAAGGGGTCTGCTAAGATCCTCAGAAGCTATGTAGACATGTCAAAGGTTTCGTGGAGCTGCAGAGACAAAAGTTCGAGAGTACATCCCACTCAGGTGGTTGTGGGTCTCAGGGATGCTTCAAGCTTTCCACTTTGACACAAACATTTATGATTTTAAAACAAAACACACGAAATGTGAACTAGATGAAACATTCTATAAACGTCTAACATGCAGGTTCTTGGAAACCCAGAAAGGTACAAGAGAAAAAAACAGAGTGGAAGCAATGTTAGAAGACATGCTGGCCAGACATTTTCCAAAACAAATGAGACATGATCCACACATTTTAGAAGACATATTACCTCTCTGCAAGATTTAAAAGCAGCAGACAAAAATTTAAAAATGCAAGTGCTGGTTTTCTATTGCCACAAACTTAGAGGCATAAAACTTCATGCACTTACGATCTCACAGCTGTGAAGAACAGAAAGCCAGGCAGGGCTCAGTTGGGTCCTGCGCTCGTTTTCACAAGGCTGCAATCCAGGCATCTTCCATGGCTATGGTTCTCATCTGAAGCATGGGGACCACTTTTCAGTTCTTTCAGAGTTGCTGACAGAATTAAATCCCATATGGCTTTGTGACTGAGGTCCATTATATTTTTTCCAGCGACCGTTGGAAGACCACTCTAAGTTGCTACAGGCCACTTGAATCTTTAAGTAGCTCTCAGCATGGCTTCTGGGAAACCTCTCTGCTTTTAAAGACATCATCTGCTATCTTTAAAAGACCCAAATGGGATAATCTAACCCTTGATTATTCAATGCTGACTAATCTGGGGCCCTAATTACAGCTGCAGAATCCCTTTACATACAGCATAACACGCTCTCAGGAGTGCTGTCTTGTCCTATACATACGTCCTACACACACTGAAGAAGAGGCAATCACGTAGGGTGGGGGTCATTGGGGGATTATTTTCAAATTCCACCTGCATCAACAAGTCAATTCACATTATAGTAAAACTGCTGAAAAGCAAGGAAAAATAAAATATTTTTAAAACTAGCTAAAAGAAAAGAGAAACTTTGCCTTCAAAAGAGCAACAATGAGACTGACTACATTTGCAGCTTAAAGAGAAGCCGGGAGACAATTAAACAGCAGTTTTAGGGGCTGAAAGAAAATATTTCCAAACTGGAATTCAAGACATAGCAAAAATAGCTCTTAAACATTAAAGCAAAATGAATATGTTTTTACACAGAAGGAATTGAGAATTCATCATGAGGAGAACAATACCAAAAATATATATAAAGAAACAAAAAGCAGTCTTTCAACAGGAGGTAAAATGAATCCATAAAGAAGCTCAGAAATACAAGAAGAAATGAAAATAGTAAGAAAGGTTAAATATGTGATTAACTCTAGGTGATTACACAGTATTATGATTTTAAAATCTTATGAGATTTAAATTATATTAGAATTGAAATATAACAACAATTACACAAGAAACAGGAGTCTAACTATCACAATGTTGTTGAATTATCCAGGAAACAATAGAAGAAACATGTGTAACTGACATTCAAATAAATCAAGGACGCATGTTACAATCTTACAGTCTCTACTATAACCACTAAAAGAACAGTGAAAGCATATAACTAACTAGGTGCAGAGGTTAACTGTAAAACTAAAAATAGTTAAAACTGATCGAAAACAAAGCTAGAAAGGAAAAAAGGAAAACAAAGAACAGAGAATAAAAGTGGGAAGAACTAGTAAAATACTAGATTTAAATACAAGACTATAAGGGATGACATTACATGAAAATGTAAATAATACAAATAAAAGACAAAAGTTTTACAGCCTGTATTTTAAAATTAAAATATATGTTGCCTACATTAAATATATTTAAACATAAGAATAGAGAAAATTTGAAATAAAGGAATCAAAAACGATATACATTAAAAATACTAACTAAAAAACATCTAGTATAACTCAAGTGAACTTTAAAGCAATAAGAATTTTAGAGATAAAAAAGGAAATTTTGAAATATAAAAGAACATCTAACAGAAAGTTTAAATCCCAAATTTTTATGTGCCCAATAACACAATTTCAAAACACATAAAGCAAAAACTAAAAATTGACTAAAAAAAAAAATTAGAAAAATTCACAAGCCTAGAAAGGTTGTAAAATAATTCTTCCAATAAAAATTAAACAAATTACAAATGTGTAAAAAACACACAATTATCAAAACAGACTTAACTTATCCAATTCACATAGAATATTTATAAAAATAATTTATATTATGGACAAAAAAGCAACTCTAAATACATTTTAAATGATTTAATATGTTCTATAACTACAGTGGGATCAAGCAAGAAATCAATAATAGTAACTAATAGAAAACTAGAAAATTTCCAGAATTTTAGAAATTAAATAATACATCACTAATAAAGCATGAGAAGAGAAGAAATTACAAGGAAATTAAGACATATGCTAACTGGATGGCAAGGAAAATACAATGTTTCACAACTGGATGTATAACTAACACATTGCTTAGAAGAAATTTATAAATGCATACATTACAATATTGAAAATCAATTAGCTAGAAATCCATCATAAGAAGCTATCTTCAAAAAACTGTATATTATACCCAAAAAGGTAGAAAAGAAAAAATAAGAAAAATAAGGGTAGAAAGCATAATGAATGGAATAAAATAAAAGCCCAGAGTTTTGGGTATTTTTTTAATATATTTTAAGTTCTGGGGTACATGTACAGAACATGCAGGTTTGTTGCATAGGTATATACGTGACATGAGGGTTTGCTACATCCATCGCCCCATCATTTACATTAGTTATTTCTCCTAATGCTATCCCTCCCCAATCCCCCCACCCCCTGCTATCCTTCCCCTAGCCTCCCACCCCATCAGGCCCCAGTGTATGAAGTTCCCCTCCCTGTGTCCATGTATTCTCATTGTTCAACACTCACTTATGAATGAGAATAGAACAACTGTTGAAGAGAATGTGTAGATTCAATGTATGAGGTCTTTGGAGAGCTCATAGGTGTGTACAACAGTGTAGTTATTGTGGAAAACAGTTTTCCAGTCCTTGAAAAGTTAAACATAGAGTTAGCATGTGACTCAGTAATTGCATTTCAGGTTATACACCCAAGAATAATAAATGTATGTTCATACAAAAACCTGTACACAAATGTTTATAGCAGCATAGCACAGTGGCCAAAACAATGAAAGCAACCTGCATTAGTCTATTCTCACACTGCTGTAAAGAACTACCTGAGGCTGGTGGTTCTTAATGGAAAAATGAGGCTTAATTGACTCACAGTTCTGTAGGTGTAACGAGAAGCATGATTGAGAGGTCTCGAAACTTACAATCATGGCAGAAGGAGAAGGGGAAGCAAGCACCTTCTTCCAATGGTGGCAAGAAAGACAGAAGGAGTGAGGCCGAAGCACCACCACCTGTTAAATCATCAGATCTCATGAGAACTCACTCACTATCGTGAGAGCAGCATGGAGAATTCTACATTTGCAATCCAATCACATCCTACCACGTCCCTCCTTCAACATCGGGAATTACAATTCAACATGAGATTTGGGTGGGGATACAGAGCCTAATGATATCACAACCCAACTGTCCATTAGTTTATGAATGGATAAACGAATTTTGGTGTATACACACAATGGAATAATATTCAGCCATAAAAAAATGAAGTACTGATATAAGCTACAATACGGATGCACATTGAAACTTCATGCAAAGCAAAAGAAGTCAGACACGAAGACCACAAACTATAGGATTCCACTGATATAAAATGTCCAGAAGAGGCAAATTATTGGAGGCAGAAAGGAGATCAGTGGTTGCCAAGGGCTCAGGGAGGAAGAAATCAGGAATGGTTGCTTAATGCATACAGGTGATGAAAATGTTCTGGAATTAGATAGGAGTGATGATTATGCAACATTGTAAATATACTTAAAATGAATTTTATGCTTTAAAGTAGTTAATGGTTAAAATTGTGGATTTTATCTCATGTAAACATTATCTAAAATAATTAGACCTACTTAAATAGAAATATCTAATAAGTTTATGAATTAAAGACTTAATCTTTTAAATGTATTACTCCTCCCCAAATCAAAATATAAATTCAAGGCAATCTCAATCAGAATCCCAACACAGTGAGTGGTATGTATGTGTGTTTATATGCAAATTAACAAATGCATTCTTTGAAGAAGCTCAAATGTCAAAGATGGCAAAGTCAAGGAGAGGGTCAAAGCTGGAAGACTTTATAATCTCTGATTTCAAGTCTGTTACGGAGATACAATAATTAATCTCATGTAGTATTAGTGCAAGGATACACAAATTGACCAAAGGAACAAAATAGGAATCTGTAAACAGATTCACACATATGTACTCACCTGATTTACCACAAAAGAGACACCATGATATGATGGAAAAATAATGTTATCAAATTATGATCAATCTATTGCATATCCAGATAGGAAAATAATGAATCGTGATTTCAGTCTCACACCATACGAAATCGGCATTTCCATATGGATTGTAGACCTGAATGTGAAAAGCAAAAAATTACAGCATCTAGAATGTAGAATGCTTTCTTATCCTTCATGTAGAAAGGACATTAAACTCAGGCTAGGGTATTAATTATACCTCATGAAAATTAACAACTCTGTTGATCCTAGGACAATGTTAGACAGCCAGCTACAGCGAGAAAGAACTTCGTAGTACAAACATCACAAAAAAGACCTGCATCCATAATACATAAAAGCTCATACAAATTAATACAAAAGGACAGAAAGTCCAATAAATCATGGGCAAAAGTCCTGAACAGGCTCTTCACAAAATGTTCAATAAGACAGAAAGCTGTCCAATATTAGTGGCCATCATAAATATGCAAATTTGAATTACAATTCTATACTATTACACAGGTACCAGAATGGCTAAAGTGAGAATAAAAGAAAATGTCAAGTATTGGTAAGAATGTGTAGTAAGCAGCACTTTCATACACTGCTGGTGGAAAAGTCAATTGGTCCATCCACTTTGGAAAACTGAATGGGTACACACACATACCCAACAAGCATGTCAGTTCGTCTCCTGGATATATATATATCTAACAAACGTGTACATCAGTGAACTAAAAGATATGGACCAGATTTTCGCAGAAGCATAATTTTTAACATCCAAACAAGAAAAAAGACCATCAAATGTAGAATAAATAAATTGCAGTGGTTTGAAATAATAATTCTTCATAGGAGGAACAAGAGTGAGCCCCTGATATACATGGCAATGCCAAAGAATCTCACAGACGCAATATCAAGTGAAAGAAGACAGATGTATAAGAACACATCCTGCATAAACTCATTCATACAACTTAAAAACAGGCAAACTAATCCATAGTGATGGAAATGAGAATCGTGAGTGCCTTTGGTGGTTGGGAATGGTGACTAGAAGTGTGAGGAGGGCTTTCAGGGGCTGGTAATCCCAATCTTGGCTCTGGCATATGGATATGGTCACTTTGTAAAAAAAATTAATTGGGCTGTATAGCTAAGGTTTATGCACTTCACTGAACATATATTTTATCTTTAAATCTTCACCATGTAAATATTTTGGAGGAAGAAAACTATCACTGGGGAAAAAGTAAATGCCTACTCCAAAAATATTCCCTGCCTTCCTCCATTCAGACTCCCGTAACAAACTCCCATAGACTGGGTGGCTTACAAACCACAGAAATGGATTCCTCACAGTTCTGGAGGTCGGAAGTCCAAGTCCCAGGCATGATAGAATTTAGCCGTTCTGAGTCCACTTCCCAGCACATATTAGGTTGGTGCAAAATAATTGCAAAAACCACAATTACTTTTGCGTCAACCTAATAGATGGCACCTTCTCACTGTGTTCTCAAATGGTCCAAAAAGCAAGGCAGCAACCAAGTTCCCTCTCACAGGGGCACGAACCTCAGCTTATGGGCTCTGCCCTCATGACCTCACCACCTTCCAAAGGCCTCACCTCCTAATGCCATTACCTTGGGGGTTCAGATTCCAACACAGGAACATGGAGGAGCACAAACATTCAGACCACATTATTTCCTTTCCAACTGACAGAAGAAAAGTGACCATCGCAATGTACGTAATTGCTGAGGCTGAGTTTGATATACGGGCTATTTATTATTAATTATTTAATTTCTTTACTTTTGTACCCATTTACTTTCCTTCACAGTAAAAGGTTTTTCAAAGTTATATCAATTATTTGGAAAGCAAAATTTAAAACTCCCTTTCTAATAATTAAAAGGTCCAAAGTAATTTGGATCTTCAGACACCAACGTTTAATATCTTCATTTGAAACCTCGCAGAAGAAACTGAATGTGGAAAACCTGCCAACGCCAAATCCACGTATGAACCATCTGATCTCCCCAAGTCCAGAGCTAGCAAGTCTGGAGTGGTATTTCTGGAAACATATGGCCCTGTTCCCCAACTGAGCCTCTCGCAGCAGTCCCACTGATTGCTGAGTGTGGATGGCTAGACGCATAATGGCAAGGAGATTCAGAAATAGCGTGACACAGTCCCGAGAAAGCACCACAAATCATTCGCACAGTGGGGCAGAGATTCCCAGCCTCGGAGTCCTGATTTCCAGTGTCTCCTGGAGTCTTCCGAGAGCTGTGAACACAGGCTGGCCTCAAATGGAATCTGCTGAGGGCTTTGTGCAAGGTTACTTATGCCCTTGTGAATTTCAGATGCCTTGACAGTGAAGGAAAGGGCAGAAAGGTGTGTTCGTTCATCAATGTCAGGCGAAGGCCATTACTGTTTTATTGAGTGGAGAGGAAAATCATCCAAAGGGTGGAATTTGAAAAATGTGCAAATGTAACTAGAACACAGTGATGATTAGCCAGCTCTCTAACATCTGCCTGTCGGCAGCTTTCCTGTGGGCGGCAGGGGGAGAATCAGTGCTTCTGTGGGACAAAGGAACGAGGCAGCAGAGAGAAAGCCTCACAGCCCCTTCCAGGGCACCTCTCTTTACTCATCGTCGTCCTTAAGGAAGAAGATGAGTTTCCCACGTGTGAAAGTGTGGCCAAAAAATAAACAAATAACTCCTGCAGAACGAGTGGCTGGTTTTGTGTGTCTTGTGTGTATTAGAGCTTCGCCTCTCTGTCACTGACTGTGACTCTGTGGAATCATGGGGACCAGCAATTTGGTCCAAGCTGTCCTCTGCTTGCCTTGAGCTGTCAGGGAGGGTCATCCTGGACCGATGTTGTCCCTCCTGTAATTACTGGGTACATCACATGCCTGCCAGTGCCACTTCAGAGCGCCCTAAGCAAGGGTCTCATTTTCAAATCATTCACTTCCCTGTTTTACTCAATAATCTTTCTTTCTCTCAAAGTCCCAGAGCAGAAACAATTCAGATGCAATAAAATGAAGACAAGCCCATAATCTCCTCTTGCCACTTGACATGAAGTTGGACCCAAATGCCCAAAGCTTAAATGTGATCTTACATGAATGTTTGTCAAAAATACAAACCTGCCCTTCTTCGGGAGAACTTGCTGATTTTGTAGGCTGTAGCTCTAACTTAGATAATGCTGTGGGCACCAAACTTCATTAACAAATTGTCCAGCTGATTGTTTAATGGAACAAACCTTCTCCAAGCCCTACTGTGTGGTAATGAAAATAGCTACTGAAACACATTGCCCTGTTGATCCTGGGGGCTCAAAGTCCAGTGGGAGGAACAGGCCTTTAAATAGCCCAGTGCAATGTGGTAAGCTGTGGAAAGGAGCAGCGACAAAGGACGATGTGTGGAGTGCTGTTTCCAACTTCCTTGCAAATTATCACAGTCTTTTACCAAGTACCACTGGGAGAGTTTGCATCAAGGACAACTTATCACTTCATTTTGACCAGGGAAGATTGCTGGTAAGGCATGAAATGTGATCCCACTCCCACCCAAGGGGCAGCCTTTAATCTTTTGGATTTTGCATGCTGCACCAAAATAAGTAACATTTGGACTGTGTGATTTCAAGTATTTCTGACTGCTTAGCACTAAGAACTCCACAAAAAAAGAGTGACTATGAAGCATCTCAGTTAAGATCTTGACTGAGCAGTGGGAGACTGCTCCCACCGTATCACTGTCCTACACACACTGCTCCCTAACTTCAGATCTGCAACCCAAGTCTATTCCCATTAAACCCACTGGACCGTATCACTGTCCTACACACACTGCTCCCTAACTTCAGATCTGCAACCCAAGTCTATTCCCATTAAACCCACTGGGGAGTCAAGGACAAGTTCAAACTAAGGAGTAGAGATTTTAAAATGAAAATATAATTGTAGGCCAGGCATGGTGGCTCGTGCCTATAACCCCAGCGCTTTGGGAGGCCAAGATGGGCAGATTGCCTGAGGTCAGGAGTTGGAGACCAGTCTGGTCAATGTGGTAAAACGCTGTCTCTAATAAAAATACAAAAATTAGCCAGCTGTGATGGCTGGCACCTGTAATCCCAGCTACTCAGGACACAGAAGCAGGAGAATTGCTTAACCCAGGAGGCGGAAGTTGCAGTGAGTCAAGATGGCACCATTACACTCAAGGCTGGGCAACAAGAGAAAAACTCCATCTTTCTCTACACACACACACACACACACACACACACACAATTGTAAAATATATATAATAAACAATTATATATATTTTACAATTATATATATTGTCTATACATATTATTTTACAATTATTTATACCTAATTTAGGCAAAAACTATATTACAAAGCCACAGTAACATATATATACATATATGTAGGCAAAAAACTTGACAATACTCCTGGGCTTGCATGGGGAGTCCGAGTGAAGAGGAAACATTCATACTTCCATGTCAGGCTGGATTTTTTGTTCTGGGTACAAGAAGAGTCTCTACTGTAAACTGTCCCAAGGAACGGGGTGATTTTAATAATTTCACCAGCAGTTGATTGAAACATGAACTTAATTATGGTCCTTATTTTTCTTTTAAGTTGAAATCCCAAGGATGTCTTGAGGCCAGTAGAATACTTAGAATGAGGAACCCAAAGACTTTGAGGGCTGCAGACTCACCCCGAATGACCGGGTCACTGTCTCACGGTCATCCCCTTTCTTCTATATTTTGTGTAAGATGCACTGGTTTTGGTTCACTTTACAATTTTGTCCTAAATTGAAGATACGATAAGGGGATCTTAACTAGAAAAACAGTCATCCCTAGATTATGTACTTAAAGCTGATGAGGTAACTGACGAGGCCTGGGGTGCCAGTGGTTCCGTGAAGGATAGTTAAAACACATTAGGCAAGAAGAAGAATGGTTTCTGCACATCTAGAAAGGCTGACTTTGATGGGCATGGGTTTTCTTTTGCTTTTTGCTGTTCAACATCCAATCCTCTCTCCCTTTGGGTAATAAAGTTCCACATGCAATATACTAATGTCTAATTAAGATATACATTTGTGATACAATTTTATAAAATATACCCAATTATACAATTGTATAATAATTACAAAAAATAGGATTAGACATTAATATACATATCTATGCTTCCTACATCTAAAACTGATGAGAAGATCCACCTTTCCTGACCCTGGCAGCTCAATCAGTGACTGAGGTTCCTGAATCGGATACCTCTTCCTGGTACGTTGAACCTGGAGAGAAGGCATATTTGGGATTTGTTTAGGGCAGGTGTTAGCATCCCCATTGGACTGGTCCAGCCATGAAGCTTCCAGCCCTTCTTGAGGTCAGTTGTTTCCACAAGTTTCCTGTTAGTTCTGTGAGTCACTTGTATCATTCTCATAACTTCCTCTTTAAGTTATACAGTTTTTTTTTTCATTTCCTGCAATCAGGAAACTTTATTTCTGCTGTGAGAACTCAGAGAAAACAAGAAATAAATGAAAAAAAACATTCCATGCTTATGGATTAGAAGCATCAATATTATAAAAATAGCCACACTGCCCAAAGCAATTTAGATTCAATGCTATTCCATCAAACTACCAATGTCATTCTTCACAGAATTAGAAAAAAACTATTCTACAATTCATGTGGAACCAAAACAGAGCTCAAACAGCCAGAGAAATGCTAAGCAAAAAGAACAAAGCTGGAGGCATTACACTACCCAATTTTAAACCATGTTATAAAGCCACAGTAACCAAAACAGCATGGTACTCGTACAAAACCAAACACACAGACTAATGGAAAACAATAGAAAACTCAGAAGTAAAGCCACACACCTACAACCATCTGATCTTTGACAAGGCCAACAAAAACAAAAAGTGGGGAAAGGACTCACTATTCAATAAATGGTGCCAGGATAGCTGGCTAGTCATATGCAAAAGATTGGGGCTGGACCCCCACACTTCACCACACACAAAAATTAACTCAAAATATATTAAAGATGTAAATGTAAACCTAAAACTATAAAAATCCCAGAAGACAATCTAAGAAATGCTCTTCTGAACATTGGCCTTGCCAAACAATTTTGACTAAGTCCCCAAAAGCAATTGAAACAAAAACAAAAATAGACGAGAGGGGCCTAATTAAACCAGAGTTTCTGCACAGCAAAAAAAAAAAAAAGACTGTAAACAGAGCCGACAACCTATAGAATAGGAGAAGATATTCACAAATTATGCATCTGACAGAGGCCTAATATCCAGAATCTGCAGGGAACTTAAATCAACAAGCAAAAAACAACCTCAGCAAAACATGGGCAAAGGACATAAACAGACACTTTGCAGAAGAAGACATACAAGCGGCCAACGAACATATGAAGAAACCCTCAACATAAGTAATCTTCAGAGAACTGCAAATCAATCAAAACCACATGAGATATAATCTTATGCCAATCTAAGGCTGTTACTAAAAAGTCAAAAACCAATAGATGCTTGTAGGCCTCCAGAGAAAAGAAAATGCTTATACACTCTTGGTGGGAATGCAAATTAGCCTAACCACTGTGGAATGCAGTTTGGGGATTCCTCAAAGGACTGAAAACAGAGCTACCATTTGGCCCAGCAATCCCATTACTGGGTATGTACCCAAAAGAAAATAAATTATTCTATCAAAAAAGACACATGAACTCATACATTCATTGCTGCACGATTGACAGCAGCAAAGACATGGAATAAACTCAGGTGCCCATCGATGGCAGACTGGATAAAGAAAATCACCATGGAATAGCAGCCATAAGTAAAGAATGAAATCGCGTTCTTTGCAGTAACATGAATGGAGCTGGAGGTCATAATCCTAAGCAAATTAATGCAGGAATGGAAAATCAAATACCACATGTTCTCACATGGGAGCTAAGCATTGAGCACACATGAACATAAAGAAGGGAACAATGGACACTGTGGACAACTGAGGTGGGGGGTAAAAAACTGCCTATTGGGTATGATGCTCACTACCAGGGTGAGGAGATCCATATTCCAAATCTCAACATCACGCAGTATTTTTATGTAACAAATCTGTACATGCATCCCTGTAAATAAAAGTTGAAAAAAGAAGAAAATAATAAATGTTGTCTAACAGACCTTGGAAGAACCTTCAGAGGAATCAGGCTCTCTCACTTGCTGTGTGTCCTTGGACAATTTGCTTAGCCTCTCTGGGTCCCAGGTTCCTCAGCTTTAGTAGAAGAAATGGAATTGATCTCTCTAGTTCTTTAGCATCTCTAAAATTATGTGAGCCTAGATTCTAAGGTAACAAACTGTATAATAAAAGTTTCAAATATATAATCTAAAGAAGAGAAAATACAGAACAATGATTTGTACGGAGAATCATTGGAGCAGTCTTCATTACTTCTGACATCAGGAGAAACTTTTCTACATGCCTCGATTCTATGAGACTCACCGGAAGTTACGAGATGCTCTTGATGACTGAAAAATGCATGCAGGGGTCGTCATTGTGCCTGTGAGGGGGGAGTGTGTGCTGTTACAGATGTGAAGTTGTTCTTTAAAATACAATAATCAAAACAGTAGTATTCCCTTACGTTTCTACAATGCTTTCAGTTTCCAAAACCATTTCACATCCAGTCTCTCATTTGATTTTCACAACCCTGTGAGTCATTATCCCCATTTCACAGCTGAGAAACCAAGACTCCAAAAGGTTAATTCACTTATCCAAGGTCACCTAACTAGTAATTGACAGACCCTCAACTAGGATCTAAATCTTCTGCTTCCAACCATAGTGGGCTTTGTGCCTTTGTAGACAGAGTGCCTGCGGGTCTATCCTCTTTCCCTCCTCCTCACTGCAGGGTAGGTGTTGCATTCCTTCATTTTTTGCTCTTCGTGACATTCTCATGATACAGACTATCATGATTTGTATTTCCAAATATAGTCCAGGCCCTTTCCAACAATGCTTTGCTTAATCTACCTGGATTACACATGGAACTAAAACCAATATTTCCTTTCTGATTTAATATAATCTATTTCACCCATTTTTAAAAAGAGATTATTTTGTAGAAATGGCATGTAAATCCACAAAATAAACAAAGTCACTTTCCTCTGGACTCTAGACAAATAACCTGAAAATAAAAATCCTGGCAAGATTGTGTTTGCAGAGCCAAAAAGCTCTGAAAATAAATAAACAACTCACTCACGGTCTCCATAGCAGTTCATCTTCTTCTCCTCCCGGTTCATGGATGTGAATTTACGATTTTTCTTCCCAGGTCAGAGTAAAACGAATTCATCAGTGGAACCTATAATTAATATGAGTGGTTAATTCTAAGGCTTTCACAGCACAATCTCAGTGACATTTTGCAGCACTGAGGGTGGCCATTAGGAGAAAATGTGCTCACCAGTGAGCGCATACTGAAATTAGCAATAAAGCATTTGTCTCTCCATTTCACATAGAATTTGGCCTGAGAAGGATAAGACAGTCAGATCCTCTATGGCAGGGCAGTCCCTGAAAATTCCTCTACAACATGAGTATCCAGGCTTTGAGGACTGTACATGTTTCACCTCTCTTTTTAAAAATTCAACACATGAATTATCCCCAAATAGAGAAATTAAGGATGCAGGGTTCATATGACAGTGAATTTCATTATGCAAATATTCCAAACAGCACATTACTAATTTCCAAATTTTATAAAGAAAAAAAGACGCTCTGATATATATATATATGATTGAATTATACATATACATATATATATATAAATGTAGATTTTGTACAAAAATGGACACAACTAGATTTTTATGTGGCCATGCATGTGATAAAAACATTGACTATGCTATGAATATATATTCCTTTACTCTTTACACACTGAATTGTGTGTACTGACAAAATGTTTACATTTCAAGGGTTGCATTACATTACCATACAGACTAGACCTCAGTGCATATTTTTTAAGTTTCTAAATAAGAAATCAAAAATATTTTCTGATCCGCCCCTCAATGTCATCAAAGTGCTGAGCTAATAATTGACTCAATGTTCAAATGCAGATAATATTCTATGTAAAGTACATTTAGAAAAATAATTTCATTTATTCATGATTCCATCCTATATTATAAAGCCCCATTAAACCCCTATGCCAGTTGCCAAGTTTACAACTGTCTGGAGAAGAATTCTGTGACGGGGTATCTGGAAAGTTTTGGTCAAATGCTCATGTAAGAAAGATCACTTTGGTGACAGGCTGATGGGTGGCTTAGGAAGTGGGGAGACTGGAAACAAGGGTGCTGATTGGAAGGTGGTATGTGAACTCACAAAATACATAACTCGGCCTTTAATTCAAGTAATGTTGTGAGTTTAAAGAGAAATGAATTGATGCAGGAGATACCAGGACTCTGGAATGAATGAGGCCTGTGATTGAATTTTGGAAGTGAAGGAGACGATCCCAGATGAAAGATGATTTTGGAGTTCAGGATGGCCTGCACAGCTGAGGGATGGTGGTGCCATTCTTTAGGAGGGAAACACAGAAAGACTAGTGGGTTTGAGTGAGTTCAATTTAGGACACATTGAGCTTCAGAAGCCTGGAAACAGGATAGGATTTTAAAGAGCTTCAGTCTAATATAATAAATAGCTCAGGAGTTCAAGGCCAACCTGCACAGCCCAGTGAGCCTCACCCCATCCCCGCCATCTGTAAAACTACTTAACCAGGTGCAGTGGCACATGTCTATAGTCCCAGCTACTAAGAAGGCTGAGGTGGCAGGATCACTTGAGCCCAGGAGTTTGAGGCTGCAGTGAACTTTGATTGTGTCACTGCACTTCAGCCTGGGCAAAAGAGCAAGACCCTATTTTTATTTTATTTTTTTATTTATTTTAATTTTTATTGCATTTTAGGTTTTGGGGTACATGTGCAGAACGTGCAAGATAGTTGCTTAGGTACACACATGGCAGTGTGTTTTGCTGCCTTCCTCCCCTTCACCCACACTTGGCATTTCTCCCAAAGCTATCCCTCCCCAGCCACCCCCCCCCCGCTGTCCCTCCCCCATTCCCCCCAATAGACCCCAGTGTGTAGTAGACCCCCTCCCTGTGTCCATGTGTTCTCATTTTTCTCACCCGCCTATGAGTGAGAATGTGCGGTATTTCCTTTTCTGTTCTTGTGTCAGTTTGCTGAGAATGATGTTCTCCAGATTCATCCATATCCTTACAAAGGACAAAAACTCATCATTTTTGATTGCTGCATAATATTCCATGGTGTATATGTGCCACCTTTTCCCAGTCCAGTCTATCATTGATGGGCATTTGGGTTGGTTCCAGGTCTTTGCTATTGTAAACAGTGCTGCAATGAACATTCGTGTGCATGTGTCCTTATAGTAGAATGATTTATAGTCCTTTGGATATATACCCAGTAATGGGATTGCTGGGTCAAATGGAATTTCTATTTCTAGGTCCTTGAGGAATCGCCACACTGTCTTCCACAATGATTGAACTAATTTACACTCCCACCAACAGTGTAAGAGTCATCCTATTTCTCCACATCCTCTCCAGCATCTGCTGTCTCCAGATTTTTTAATGATCACCATTCTAACTGGCGTGAGATGGTATCTCAATGTGGTTTTGATTTGCATCTCTCTAATGACCAGTGATGAGCATTTTTTCATGTGTTTGTTGGCCTCATGTATGTCTTCTTTTGTAAAGTGTCTGTTCATATCCTTTGCCCATTTTTGAATGGGCTTGTTTTTTTCCTGTAAATCTGTTTGAGTTCTTATTTTTATTTTTTAATCTTTTTGTAAGACCCTATTTTTTAAAAAGATAACAAGTATAGAAGAAGATGTGGAGGAAACAGAAACCTTGCACTTCATTGATGAAAATATAAAGAAGTGCAGATATTATGAAAAACAGTTAGGAAGTCCCTCAAATAATTAAAAATAGGCTGAGTGTGGTGGTTCATGCCTGTAATCCCTACAATTTGGGAGACCAAGGTGGGTGGATCACTTGAGGTCAGGTTTTTGAGACCAGCTTGACCAACATGGTGAGATGCCGTCTCTACTAAAAATACAAAAATTAGTCAGGTGTGGTGGTACATGTCTGTATCCCAGCAACTTGGGAGGCTGAGGCAGGAGTATCACTTGAACCAGGGAGGCAGAGATTGCAGTGAGCCAAGATTGCACCACTGCACTGTAGCCTGGGCAACAGAGTAAGACTCCATCTCAAACAAGAAAAATTAAAAATACAGATACCATATGATTTGGCAATCTCACTACTTGTTTCATATCCAAAGGAATTGAAATCAGCATATCAAAAAGACACCAACACTCTGTCATATTCACTTGGATATCCACAATATCCAAGATGTGCAATCCACCCAGGTGTCCACCAATGAGTAAATGAATAAGGCAGGTGCGGTCAGATATACAATGTAAACTCTTCAGCCTTAAAAAAAGAAGAAAATCCCGACATTTGTGAAAACACGGATAAATTTGGAGGACATTAGTGTAAGTGAAATAGACCAGGAAAGACAAAGACTTCATGATTTCACTTACATCTGGAATCTAAGAAAGCTTAACTCTTGAAAGCAGAGAGCAGATGGTTACCACAGGATGGGGTGGGGGGGAAGTGGGAAGAAATGGAAGTGGGAAGATATGGGTCAAAACAATGTTTCAGTTAGACAGAAGGAATACGTTTTAGTGATCTATTGTACAGCATGGTGACTACAGTTAAAAATAATGTAGTGTAAGTTTCAAAATTGTTAAAATAGTAGATTTTAAATGTTCTCACCACCAAAAACAAAATTTATAAGTAAGGTGAGGATAAGTTAGTTAGCTTGGTTTAATTATTCCACAATTTATACATATATCAAAGCATCACATTTTTCCCCATAAATATATACAATTATTTGTCATTTATTTCTTTTTAAAAAGCAGAAGACTCTGCACCTCACTGTCAACTCCTTCTGGTATAAAACAACCCAAAGAGTACAATTCATGGGGAAATTGGAGAGATGGCAGAAGAAAAACAGTCTGCCCAGCCACAGATAACTCAGAAGTTCCTTTCTTTTTTTGTTTTGTTTTATTTTCTTTTATTGTGGTAAGAACACTTAACATGAGATTTTCCCTCTTAAATTTTTGTGGGCAATACATTAATTTTGTTTTTGTTTTTTTAAAATTGTATTGTATTTTTATTTCCATAGGTTTTGGGAGAACAGGTGGTGTTTTGTTACACAAGTGCTGTAGTGGTGATTTATGAGATTCTGGTGCACCCCTCACCCAAGCAGTATACACTGCAGTCTTTTATCCCTCAACCCCCCACCCTTTCCCCCAAGTCCCCAAAGCCCACTGCATCATTCTTATGCCTTTGCATCCTCATAGCTTAGCTCCCACTTATGAGTGAGAACATACAGTGCTTGGTTTTCCATTCCTGAGTTACTTCACTCAGCATAATAGTCTCCAATTCCATCCATGTTGTTGCAAATGCCATTATTTCATTCCTTCCTTTTTATGGCTGAATAGTATTCCATGGTATGTATATATGTATGTGTATGTGTATATATACACATATAGAACCCCAGTCCTGACCTGGGAGGAGCCACAGGAGGAGGATCCTGGTTCTTCGGGAAATGTGGAGCATTTTGTTGACTTTCAGAACTAAAACAATGTTTTCCTTGTCTATGTCCCTTTTCTTTGGTTAATTGGAACTATGTTTTCTAAGGACTGGGAATGTAAGTGTCCTTATCTTTAATAGGGTTTGGGAGCTGAAGGAGGGGCCAGTTTCCTTATTAAGACTGGATTGTCTGAGTGTATTGTTTGACTCCTCAATCTCAGCCTGGCCAATCAGCTCCACCAAAAGCAGCAATTGGGCCAGCCTGAGGGGAAACAAAGAATAATCGTCTAATCCAGACTGATAATTTCCCGTCATTTCAATTGTGACGATGTCTTCACTGGTTCCCCTTCCTCCAATTTCTCCTGGCTCTACAACAGGGATGAGGTTCCTTGCCTAAAACACAGATCAGCTCATGAGCTTCTCTTCCAAAATCCTGCAATAATTTCCTACTGCCACCATTGGAAAATAAACTGGCAAAGCCATGTGTGCCCAGCCCCATGCAATCTGGTCATTCTATCTTCGCAGCTACCTCCCCACTAAATCCTTTCTCAACTCCTACCCTCCAGGACACTGGCCACACAGCTGTGGTCCAAACTCACTGTAAAGCTTCTTCACAGCCAGGCGGGTGTTCTGCCTGGATGCCACTTACCCCATTCTTCCCTTATTGAAATTATTCTCGAGCATCAGAGACCAACTCAATGGTCCCTCCTCTTGAAATCCCCCAGTTTTCCCAACAGGATGACCACTCCTTCCCCGCCACTGGCCGGTGCCTCACCTAGCTCTCCCTCAGTGCCAGTGCCCGTACACCTTGGGTTTCCTCACCAGTGCCTTTCCATGCCTCCTCAGGTAAAAGGCCGTGTGCTGTTTGTCTCTGCAGCTCCCGATATTACCGCAGTTCATGGCACAGCGTAGGTAATCAAAGAATTTTGATCTGCTAAATTTGATTCTCAGAAAAAGACTTCTGTTTGGTCTATGAGCATCTATATAAATTACCTAAAAATCTAACTTGTATCCTTATTCTTGCCATTTTAATTGTGCACATTCGCACATGGCATTTACTAGCTTGTTTTAAGATAAATATAAATAAGGGCCCTCCTGTCAATATACTTCATAAATATGAGGGAAAAATCTATTACATTTAACATAATTACCTTTGAAGTTCCCAAAATTCCCTTAATAAAGCAATAGCTACACAAGCAAAGGATAATGTACATTTCTTTTTTATTCTAACAAAAGTTATAAATTCAGTTTGGGAGTGTGGGGAAGGTTGGACGAGGCAATCAGGCATCTCCCTTCACACATTACCTCCCAGCTATGGAGACAGAACGTAGCTCTGCTCTGCAGAAGGCCCGTGACGCCTGCTCCTCACTCTCTCCACTTCAGTGTGCTGAGAGGGAGCTGAGCTCTAATTGCAGCCATATCAATCAAAGGGATTTCAGATTGCAGCACAACCTTCTCTGGCTGGAGTTAATTAGAACGCTGACATTTCCCAGACTGTCAGCTAAATGAATGCTTAGGAAGATGTGCATATACATCCAATGGGTAAATACAGGCTGTCAGAAACTCCTCCACAAAACACACCCCAGCCCTTTCTGGTTCTGTCACCCTATACTACGAATAAGTGACTCACAACCTCCAGATAAGCAAACCCGGGGACCTGGGGTGTTCTGTGAATTGCCCAGAAATCTATTTGAAATATAGTTAAATGGTGGACTCACCTTCAGAATATTAAGCCATGCTTTACTCAGCCATATTCTTTGCAATCCAGTGAAAAAATGTGGGCTAATTTTCATTAATGTATAGGCTTTAAGCACAATAACCAGAATACAATCATTACCAGATAACTAAATTAATATTCCTTCCTGTTTGTTAAAATCCCATCACTGGGAGATAGTGAAATGATTGGCATCCCGTTAGCTGCATCAGGAAAAGAGGAAAGAACTCATCGTGAGGTGTACAAATGCAGACAGAGTTTAAATATCATAGCTAATCTTACCAGATTAGAACTGAGGACCAGACTCCAGACTTCTAATTTTTCAACCTCTCACTTGAGGAAAACACTTGAGAGGGAAATTTTCATAACAAATGGGAACCAGGATATGAAAGAATGAAATGTCTTATATTGTAGAAGAAAGAAATGAAAGCCTATTTCAGTTTGTATTAAAAGGCATGAATAACCCAACATGTTTTGCTAGAAATAAGAATCCTCCCTTCAAGTTCAAAAGAGACCATAAGCACACATGACAGATGACCACCCAAACAATGGGCTGCTCTCATAGTGGACGGTCCTGCGCACACACAGCATGACCCGGGCACTGGGCATGCACAACCGTGCCCTGCGCAGGGGGCTGGGCAGAGTTGCAGGGCCCCTCCCCAAGGTTGACTGGATCCACTGGAGGGCAAGAAAAGCGGTACACCCTGTGGGGAAGTGTGAGGAAGGAGGTGATAGAAAGGCCAAAAGAAGTGCAGGTCTGAAGATGAGATAATCAAGATGGGGTAGGGGGCAGGAAAAGAAGATGGGGAAAGGGAGTATTCTAAGCAAAGAAAAGCGCACATGGGAAAGTATCTGAGCACAAGAGACCAACCACCTTGGAGATGCACAGAGGTGCTCACGGGAGGTGAACTGCCCTGGAGAGGCACAGAGGTGCCCACGGGAGGTGAACTGCCCTGGAGAGGCACAGAGGTGCCCACGGGAGGTGAACTGCCCTGGAGAGGCACAGAGGTGCCCACGGGAGGTGAACTGCCCTGGAGAGTCACAGAGGTGCCCACGGGAGGTGAACTGCCCTGGAGAGGCACGGAGGTGCTCACTAACGCTGGAGGGAAGAGCAGGAGTCGGGGGTGGAAGAAATGAGGTTGTGGAAGAAGGCAGCGCAAGGTCAGGCAAGCCAGTGAGGAAGACACAAGGAACTGGAGACTGACAGGTTGTACATGCAAGGAGGCTGTAGTATCAAACTCACTTTTCATAAATCTTGCAGAACAAACTGAACATATCTTTTTTTCACTCCTGCCCATCTCTAGTTTTGTGGGTTAGGTTGGTTTTGTTTGTTTTTTTTAAGATAGTCTCACTCTGTCACCCAGGCTAGAATGCGATGGCCCCATCTCAGCTCACTACAACCTCCACCTCCTGGGTTCAAGTGACTCTCTTGTCTCAGCCTCCCAAGTAGCTTGGACTACAGGCCTGTGGCACCATGCCCAGCTAATTTTTATGGTTTTAGTAGAGACAGGGTTTCACCATGTTGGCCAGGCTGGTCTCAAACCCCTGACCTCAAGTGATCCACCTGCCTCAGCCTCCCAAAGTGCTGGAATTACAGGCTTGAGCCACCATGCCCAGTCAGATTGCTTTCATATTTAAGTAGAATGTATTGATATATAATATACATACCACACAATTTATCCATCAAAAGTATACACTATCATAATCAATGGCAAAAATCTGAAAGCATTTTCTTTAAGAGCTGGTTACGAGGCAAAGATATCTGTTCTCACCACTTCTGTTTAACACAAAATCAAAAGTACTAGCAAAAGAATCAGACAAGGAGTAAAAGGTACCCAAATTAGCAAAAGTAAAATTATTCCTGGTGTAGATAACACAATCCTACATGTAAAAAACTCTTAAGACTCCACAAAATATCTGAAAAAAAAATAAATAAATTTAGTAAAGTTGCAGTATACAAAATTAACATATATTAACATATGAAAATCAGTTTCATTCTTTATATCAATCTATTCAAAAAATAAATTTTAAAATATCACTTATAATAGCATCAAAAAGAATAAAATACCTAGGAAAACATTAATCAATGGAATGAAAGATCTATACACTGAAAATTCCAAATCATTGTTGAAAGAAATTGAATATGCAATAAATGTGATGCCATTTCATGTTCATAAATTTGAAGAATTGATATCATTAAAATGTCCACACTACCAAAGCAATATGGTAATTCAATGTAATTCCTAGAAAGATTTCACTGAAATTTTTCCTAGAACTAGGAAAACATATTGTAAATTTATATGGAACTACAAAAACCCTGAGTAGTCAAAACAAACTTGAGAAAGAAAAACAAATTAGAGGCATCACACTTCCAGATTTCAAATTATATTACAAAGCTACAGCAATCAAAACAGTTTGGATGTGGCATAAAAGCAGATACATAGACCAGTGGAACAGAATAAAGAGCCCAGAAATAAACCTACACATATATTAGTAGTGTATATCTTGACAAGGCCACCAAGAAAACAGAATGGGGAAAGGATAGTCTCTTCAATAAATGATGGTGAGAAAGTTGACTATCCATATGCAGAAAACAAAACTGGATCCTTATCTTACAACATTTACAAAACTTAATTCATAATTGATTAAAGACCTACACCTAAGACTTAGAATTATAAACCTACTAGAAGAAAACTCCTTGATACTGGCTTTGGCAATTTTTTTAAAATATCACACCAAAATCTCAGGCAACAAAAGCAAAAAAAAATAGTGAACTGCATTAAATTAAAAAGCTTCTGTACAGAAAATGAAACAAACAACAAAATAGGAAAGTTGCCAGCATGGTGAGAGAAAATATTTCTGAACCCTGTACTAGACAAGGGGTTAGTATTACAAATATATAAGGAACTCACACTACTCAATAGCAAAACATCAAATAGCTCAATTTTTAAATGGGAAAATAACCTGAATAAACATTTATCCAAGAAAGTCATAAGTAAGTGGCCAATGGGTATATGAAAAAGTGCTCAACATCACTAATCAGAGAAATGTGAATAAAAGCATAATGAGATAATATCACACACCTGTTAGAATAGTTTTGTGAAAAGGAAAATAAATAACAAATGTTGGTGAGGATGTAGAGGGGAAACCCTTGTATCCCATTAGTGGAAATGTAGATGAGTGCAACCATTGTGGAAAACATTGTAGAAGTTACTAAAGAAATTTAAGATATAACTACAATATGACCCAGGGATCCCTCTCCTGGGTATATACTCAAAGGAGATAAAACCACCACCTTGTAAAGATATCTGCACACACATGTTCATTGCAGCAGTATTCACGATAGCCTAGATTCAGAAACAATCCAAGTATAATCTAAGGAATGGATGACCAAGTTGTGTATGTTGTAAAGACACAGACAGACTGAAAGTAAAAGGGTGATAAAAGATATTTCATGCAAACAGAAAGTGAAAACAAACAGTAATAGCTATATTGATATTAGATAAAACAGACTTTAAATCAAAAACATTTAAAAATGGTAATTATATTATAATAAAGGAATCAATTCAGCAAGAGGATATGACAATCCTAAACATATATGCATCCAGTATTAGAGCACACAAATTCACAAAACTAATATTACTAGACCTAAAGAAAGAGATAGAGCAGAATACAATAATAGCAGGGGACTTCAATACCCCCACACTCAGCACTAGACAGATCATTGAGAGAGAAAATTGACAAATAAACTGAAATGGGACTTAAATTGAACTTTAGACAGACATTTACAGAACATTCTACCAAACAACTACAGATACACATTCTTTTCAAAAGCACATGGAACATTCTCCACCACAGGCCACACTTTAGGACTCAAAACAAATTTTGACAAATTGCTAAATATCAAAATCATATCAAGTACCTTTTCAGACCACAGTGGAAGAAAACTGGAAATCAATACCAAAAGAAACTTTAAAAACTATACAAATACATGAAGATTAATCGGCATCCTCCTGAACAATCACAGGGTCAATGAAGATATTAGGATGGAAATTTAAAAATTGTTTGAAACCAATGAAAATAAAAAGACAACACACCAAACTTGTGGTATACAGCAAAAGAAGTGTTAAGAGGGAAGTTTATAGCATTAAAAGCCTACATGAAAAAAGTAGAAAACCCACAAATTAAACACCTAATGTTGCACTTCATGGAACCAGAAAAACGAGAACAAACCAAACCCAAAGTTAGCAGAAGAAAAGAAATAACAAAATCAGAGGAAAACTAAGTGAAATGGAGACAGAAAAAACAATGGAAAGAATCCACAAGATGAAAAGTTGGTTCTTTGAAGAGATAAAATTGATAAAACACTAGCTAGACTGATTAAGAAAAAAAAAGAGAAGGTGCAAATAAACACAATCATAAATGAAAAAGAAGACATAACAATTGATACCACAGAAATATAAAAGATATCAGAGAATATTATACACAACTATACACTCACAAACTAGAAAATGTAAAGGAAATGTATAAGTTCCTAGAAACACACAGTCTCCTGAGATTGAACCAGGAAGAAACAGAAACTCCTAAACAGATCAATAATGGGTAGATTTAATTAGTAACAAAAAAAAATCTCACAAGGGAAAAAGAAAAAAAAAAATCCCAAGATGAGATGGACGTATAGCCAAGTACTACCAAACATACAAAGAAGAACTAACACCAGTACTCCTGAAATTACTCCATAAAATCAAGGAGGAAAGAATTCTTCTTAACTCTTTCTACAAAGCCAGAACCACCCTGTTACTGAAACAAGACAAGGACACAACAAATAAAGAAAACTGCAGACCAGTATCTCTGATGAGCGTAGATGCAAAACTTCACAACAAAACACAAGTGTATCAAATCCAACAGCACATCAGAAAGATAATACACTATGATCAGGTAGGATTTATCCCAGAGATGCAAGGATGTTTCAACATCACAAATCAATAAATGTGATACATCACATAAATAGAATTAAGGTTAAGAGGGTTATGATCATCTCAATAGATGTAGAATAAGCACATAAAATTTAAGCCTTCATGATAAAAATCCTCAACAAACAAGGCATCGAAGGAACATAACTCAAAATAGTAAAGACCATATACAGCAAACCCACAACCAACATCATACTTGATGGGTAAAGTTGAAAGCATTCCTCTAAAAACTCAGCAAGACAAGGATGTTCACTTTCACAACTCTGATTCAATATAGTACTGAAAGTCCTTGCTAGAGGAATCAAGCCAGATAAGGAAACAAAAGGCATCCAAATTGGAAAGGAGGAAGTCATATTATCTCTGTTTGCTAACAATACAATATCCAAAAAACCTTAAAGACTCAAATCTCATTTACAATAGCTACCAAAAATAAAATAAAATACCTGGAACATATTTAACCAGGGTGGTGAAAGATCTCCATAAGGAGAAATACAAAATTATAGATGACACACAAAAAAATGGTAAAACATCCCATGCTTATAGATTATAAGAATCAATACTATTTGTCAGGGTAACTACCTGCAGGGGTCTGTCCTGCAGACCCTGGCTCAACAATGGATGAATAAATTACACTGACACACAGATATTATGCTTTGCCAGTTTGACTGAGTGTCTGGGCCACTTACAAACTCCCTGGAGAGTGCTGTAAACAGTTGCAACCACCAGCTGATGCACTGGCCTCACTGACCTTTATTCAGCACATATTAAATGACAAAAACTCTGAGTCAACACACTAGAGGTTAAAAATTAAAGGACAGGTTCTGAGGCCCAAAGCAAATACCATTAGTAGGTAATATCTCTAGTCAATCTCCCCCAAGAGAGCCATCTGGAATGATTAAAGGTTAATTTTAGAACCACATGAGTAAACAAGTTAGTTAGATAAACTCCCCACATTCCTTTGTTTCTACTCTAATTTATTTAACTAAGGGGACAAGGCTGCCTTCAGCCAAAAACTATAGAAAAAAACCCTTAGTTCTTCCAAAAGAGTTTCAGACTATATTCTATAACTTTCTCTAATATGTTTCCCTTAATATTTTTGTCACCACCATGACTGAACTCCCACAACTGCTAAAATGACTGTACTGCCCAAATCAATTTCCAAATTCAATGCACTCCCTATCAAATTACAATGTCATTTTTCACAGAATTAGAAAAGACAATTCTAAAATTCACATGGAATCAAAAAAAAAGGTACACATAGCCAAAGTAATCCTAAGCAAGAAAACAAAACTGGAAGCATCACATTATCTGACTGCAAATTACATTATTAGGGTGGTGCAAAAGTAACTGCAATTTTTGCCATTACTTTCAAGGCAATAGTAACCAAAACAGCATGATACTGGTAGAAAAATAGATACATAGATCAATGGAACATAACAGAGAATCCAGAAATAAAGGCTAAAGGCACATACCTACAACCAACTCCCATAAAGTCACAAAAATATACACTGAGAAAATGACACTTTATTTACTAAATGGTACAGAGAAAACTGGATAGCCATATGCAGAAGAATAAAGCCAGACCCATGCCTCTCATTATACACAAAAGTTAACTCAAGATGGATTAAAAACGTAAATGTAAGACCTGAAACTATTTTTTAAAAAATCCTAGAAGAAACCCTAGGAAAAGCCCTTCTGGACATTAGTCTAACCAAAGAATTTATGACCAAGCCCTCAAAAGCAAATGCAACAAAAACAAAAATAAGAAAATGGGACTTAATTAAACTAAAAAGCTTCTGCACAGCAAAATAAACAATCAACAGAATAAATAGACAACCCACAGAACGAGAAAAAATATTTGCAAACTATGCGTCTCACAAAGGGCTGGTAGCCAAACTCTGTAAGAAACTCAAACAACTGAGCAAGATAAAATCAACTCCATTAAAAGTGGGCAAAGGACATGAAGAGACATTTTTCAAAAGAAAACCTAAAAGTGGCCATGAAACATAAAAAAATGTTCAATGTCACTAATCATTAGGAAAAAAATTAAAATCACAATGAAATACGATCTTACACCAGTCATAATCACTATTATTTAAAATCTCTAAAAGTAACAGATGTCAGTGAGGATGCAGAAAACGTGAATGCTTCTACAATGTTTGTGGAAATGTAAATTGGTGCAAACTTTATAGAAAACCATATGAAGACTTTTTAAATAACTAAAAATAGAACTACCATTTGATCCAGAAATCCCACTACTGAATATATACCCCAAAGGAAAGAACTCATTATGTCAAAAAGATACTTGCACTCATATGTTTATGGCAGCACTATTCACAACAGCAAAGATGTGAAATCAACTTAAGCGTCCATCAATGGAGGACTGGATAAGTAATATATATAATGGAATACTACTCAGCCATTAAAAAGAATGAAATCACGTTATTTTCAGCAACACAGATGGAACTGGAGGCCATCATCCTCAGTTAAATATTACTTTTAATGCAAAACCACAATTATGTTTGCACCAACCTAATATTAATAGGTCAGAAACAGAAAGATAAATTCTGCTTGTTCTCATTTATAAGCGGGAGCTATAAACAATGGGTATACATGGATTTACAGAGTGAAATAACAGACACTGGATGCTACAAAAGGTGAAAGGGTGAGAAGGGTTGAAAATTGCCTACTGGATACAATGTTCACTGCTTGGGTGATGGGTTCACTAAAAGCTCAGACTTCACCATGACACAGTATATGCATGTAAAATATCTATACTTGTACCCCTCACCACATAAAAATTTTAAAATGTATACATTTTATACATACATTTTAAATGTATTTATATAATATAAAGCCACACACCTGCAACCATCTGATCTTTGACAAAGTTGACAGTAACAAGCAATAGAGAAAGAACTTCCTATAAAATAAATGGTGCTGGGATAACCAGCCAGCCATATGCAGAAGATTGAAACTGGACCCCTTCCTTCACCATACACAAAAATCAACTCAGGATGGATTAAGACTTAAATGTAAACCTAAAACTATATTATAACCCTAGAGGAAAACCTAGTAAATACCATTCTGGACATAGGACTCGGCAAAGATTTTCATGACAAAGTCTCCAAAAGCAAATGCAACAATACCACAAATAGACAAGTGGAACTTCATTAAACTAAAGAGCGTCTGCATAACAAAATAGACTATCAGCAGAGTACACAGACAACCTACAGAATGGGAGAAAATATTTCCAACTATGCATTCAACTAAGGTGTAATATCTATAAGAAAAACAAAGAAATCAAGAAAAAAAATCCTATTAAAAATGGGCAAAGGACATGAACAGACACTTCTCAAAAAAAAGACATATGCATGGCCAGCAAGCATATGAAAAAATGCTCAACATCACTAATTATTAGAGAAATGCAAACCAAAACAACAATAAGATACCATCTCACACCAGTCAGAATGGCTATTCTTTAAATGTCAAAAAATAACAGATGCAGAGAAATGGGCATACTCATACGCTGCTGGTGGGAATATAGATTAGTACAGTCACTGTGGAAAGCAATTTGGAGATTTTTCAAAAACTGAAAACAGAGCTACCATTTGATTCAGCAATCCCACTACTTGGTATTTACTTATAGGAATATAAATTACTCTACCATACAGACAGACACATGCTTCAGCTGGGCATGGTGGCCCATGCCTGTAATGCCAGCATTTTGGGAGGCTGAGGTGGGTGGATGGCTTGTGTGTGGGAGTTTGAGACCAGACTGCGCAATGTGGTAAAACCCTAAAATTTTACTACAATAAACGTATTTTAGTCTCTACTAAAAATGCAAACGTTGGCCAAGTATGGTAGCACATGCTGTAGTCCCAGCTACTTGGGTGGCTGAGGTGGGAGGACTGTTTGAGCTCAGGATGCAGAGGGGGCAGTTAGCTAAGTTCAATGCCACTACACTCCAGCCTGGGTGACAGAGCAAGACCCTGTCTCAAAAAAAAAAGAAAAAGACACACTGATGCTTCACATGTTCATCACAGCACTGTTTATAATAGCGAAATCGTGGAATTAACCTGGATGCCTGCCAACAGTGGACTGGATAAAGAAAATGTGGTATGTAAACACCATGGAACACTACATGGCCATAAAAAAGGATGAAATTGTGTCCTTGGTAGTCAGATGAATGCAGCCGGGGGGCATTATCCTAGGCAAATTAACGTAGGAACAGAAAACCACATACCACATATTCTCACTTACGGGGGGAGCTAAACATTGAGTATACATGGACACAAAGACAACAACAATAGGCATGAGGGCTACTAGAGGAGGGACGGTGGGAGAAGGCTGAGGGTCCAAAAACTACCTATTAGGTGCTACACTCACTGCCTGGTGATAACATCATTTGTACACTAAACTCTAACAGCATACAGTTCACCCATGTAACAAACCTGCACATCTGCCCTCTGAATCTAAAGCAATAGTTGGAAAAAACTGGAATACATGGTAAGAGAGTAGAAGGTGCTTCCCAAGGCTGGAGCAAGTGGGAAGATGTAGGTCGAAGACTACAAAGATGTAGTTATCTTGGAAAACTAAGTCTGGAGACATAATGTACAGTATGAGGACTACAGTTAATAAAATTACAATAAAATACTGGAAATTTGCTAAGAAAGTAGATTTTATATACTCTTACCACACACACAGTGTGAGACAATACATTAATATACGTGACTATAATAATCACTTTACTATTTATATATGTATCAAAACATCATTTTGTATACCTCAAATCTACACAATGAAAACTACGGAGGAAAAGTATACAATTCAATGTGTATTAGTATATTCGTAGGGTTTTGCCACCATCACTAATATTTAATTTTAGAACATTCTCATCTCTCCACAAAGAAATCTCTGCACCTCTTAGCAGTCATTCTTCATTCCTTCCCCAAACTTTCCCCAGCCACTGGCACCATCAAACTACTGCCTGTTTTCATAATTTGCCTGTTCTTGACATTTCATATAAATGGTTTCACACAATATGTATCCTTTTATAACTGGCTTTTTCCCCTCAGCATAAAGTTTTGAAGGTTCACCCATGTTACAGCATGCGTTGGTACTGCATTCCTCTCCATGGTAAAGTAATATTTCATTGCCAACATACACCTCATTTATTCATCCACTCATCGATGAGCATTAAGGTTGTTTCTACATTTCGGCTGTTATAAATACTACTTGTATGAATGGCCATGTACCAGTTTTCGTGTGGATATGTTTGTACTTTTCTTGGGTGTACATCGAGGAGTAGAATTACTAAGTCATCTGGTAACTTGAACATTTTGAGGAACTGCCAAACTATATTCCAAAGTGGCTGCACAATTTTATCACCAGCACTGTATGAGGGCTCCACCTTCTCCACATCCTTGCTACTGCCTATTTTGTCATAGCCGTCTTAGCAAGTGTGAAGTGGTAATTCATTGAGGTTTTGATTTGTATTTTCCTGATTACTAGTGATGTTGAGCATCTTTCATGGTTCATCAGCCATTGTATATCTTCTTCGGAGAAATTTCTGTTCAAATCTCAGCCCTTTTTTTAAATTTGTCTTTTTATTATTGAGTTTTAAAAGTTTTTTATGTAATCTGAATACAAGTCTCTGATCAGATAGATGATTTGAAAGTATATTCTCCAATTTGGTGGGTGGTCTTTCTTGTATCTTGATAAAATCATTTTAAGCACAAATTTTTTGTTTCATTTTGGTGTCACAAATGTATTTATATTTTTCTTTTCTTGCTTGTTTTATAATTGTTGGTGTATAAGCCTTGCCCTTCTTTTGTTAAATGTATGATTTAGTATTTTATTATTTATTATCATAAATAAGATTATAAATGATTAAGTATTTTATTATTTATTATTATAAACAAAATATTTGATTTATAATTATTGTATTATTTGAGAAGTGTCTGTTCATGTCCTTTGCCCACTTTTTAATGGCATTTTTTTCTTGTAAATTTCTTTAAGTTCCTTACAGATGCTAGATATTAGACCTTTGTCAGAAGCATAGTTTGCAAACATTTTCTCCCATTCTGTAGGTTGTCTGTTTCTTCTGTTGATAATTTATTTTGCTGTGCAGAAGCTCTTTAGTTTAATTAGGTCCCATTCGTCAATATTTGCTTTCATTGCAATTGCTTTTGGCATCTTTATCATGAAATCTTTGCCCATGCCTATGTCCTGAATGATATTGCCTAGGTTGTCTTACAGGGTTTTTATACTTTTGGGTTTTACATTTAAGTCTTCAATCTATCTTGAGTTAATTTTTGTGTATGGCATAAGGAAGAAGCCCAGTTTCAATTTTCTGCATATGACTAGCCAGTTATCTCAACATTTATTGAATAGGGAGTCCATTCTTCACTGCTTGTGTTTATCAGGTTTGTCAAAGATCAAATAGTTGTAGATGTGCGGTCTTATTTCTTGGTTCTCTATTCTGTTCCATTGGTCTATGTGTCTGTTTCTTGTACTAGTACCATGCTGTTTTGGTTACTGTACCCTTGTAGTATAGTTTGAAGTTGGGTAGTGTGATGTCTCCAGCTTTGTTCTTTTGCTTAGAATTGCTTTCGTTATTTTGGCACATTTTGGTTATATAAGGATTTTAAAATAGTTTTCTCTAGTTCTGTGAAGAATGTCAATGGTTGTTTAATAGGAATAGCATTGAATATATGGTTTCACTAACTTTCTCTACTGACTTTCTACTCTCCATCTTATTTATTAACTCTCTCATCTTCATTATTGCCTTTCTGCTTGCTCTTGCAAAAGTTAGGCTGTTTATAAGCAATCTTTCTCATATCAATAACAGGTGTTTACAGGTATAAATTTCCTCTAAGCACTGCTTTTGCTGCATCTCATAAGTTTTCTTAGGCTGTGTTTTCATTTCTGCTTATCTCAGATGTTTTCTTTTTTCTTTTTTCTTTTTTTTTTTTTTGAGACAGAGTTTCGCTCTTGTTACCCAGGCTGGAGTGCAATGGCACGATCTCGGCTGACCGCAACCTCTGCCTCCTGGGTTCAGGCAATTCTCCTGCCTCAGCCTCCTGAGTAGCTTGGATTACAGGCACGCACCACCATGCCCAGCTAATTTTTTGTATTTTTAGTAGAGACGGGGTTTCACTACTTTGACCAGGATGGTCTTGATCTCTTGACCTCGTGATCCATCCGCCTCGGCCTCCCAAAGTGCTGGGATTACAGGCCTGAGCCACTGCGCCTGACCTGTTTTCTAGTTTTTCTTTTGATGTATTCCCTGATCCGTTGATTGTTAACATGTATGTTGTATAATTTCCACATATTTGTAAACTTCCATGATTTCCATCCATGTTGCTGCAAAGGACATGATCTCATTTTTATGGCTGTGTAGTATTCCATGGTGTACATGTACCACATTTTCTTTATCCAGTCTTTCATTGATGGGCATTTAGGTTGATTGCATGTCTTTGCTATTGTGAATAGTGCTGCAATGAACATTCATATGCATATGTATGAACGAACTCCTTATATTTTGAGGGGTATATATCCAGTAATAGGATTGCTGGGTCGAATGGCTTTTCCCTTGTTAGATCTTTGAGGAATCACCACACTGTCTTTCACAATGGTTGGACTAATTTTTATTTGGTTCTTCTTTTTTTTTTTTTTTTTTCGAGACAGAGTTTCACTCTTGTTACTCAGGCTGGAGTGCAATGGCACAATCTCGGCTCACCGCAACCTCTGCCTCCTGGGTTCAGGCAATTCTCCTGCCTCAGCCTCCTGAGGGTTCTTCTTATTAGAAGTTGAGAATACAGAAAGTAAGGAAATCCCATGGTGATTTCCCCTTTTTTGTGTGTCTTCTAAGATCAAATTTATTTAAGACGTTGGATACACCTGCCAGATTCATCTCCATTTTCATTTACTGATGGAAGGGAAGGAGGAGAGAAAAAAGTAAAAGAAAAGTGAGGCCAGGGAAGACAGTAAGGGAATGGGAAGATTGGGGAGGAAACAGCAGAACCAAGCAGAGCAGGGTGCACACAGGCATGGCTCCACCCCTGAACCCAACCATGGAGCCTGGCAGAGGCCACAGCCCATGGTGCCCCCAGAGCCCAGGGCTCACCTCTGCGTGTGCAGGAAGTAGGCATCCAGCTGCCTACTGAACTTCCATTCCTGTAATACTGCCTAGCCCCACCTTCCCCACCGATGTTAAGAATGCTTTCCTGGGCCGGGCACAGTGGCTCACGCCTGTAATCCCAGCACTTTGGGAGGCTGAGGCAGGTAGATCACGAGGTCAAGAGATCGAGATCATCCCGGACAACATGGTGAAACCCCATCTCTACTAAAAATACAAAAAAAAAAAAAAAATTAGCTGGGCACGGTGACATGTGCCTGTAGTCCCAGCTACTCAGGAGGCTGAGGCAGGAGAATTGCCTGAACTCAGGAGGCAGAGGTTGCAGTGAGCTGAGATCACACCATTGCACTCCAGCCTGGGTAACAGGAGTGAAACTCCATCTCAAAAAAAAAAAAAAAAAAAAAAAAAACGAAAAAAGAATACTTTCCTGAAGAGGGGCCAATCATCAAATGAGTGTCCAAAGTCCTGAGTTGAAGTGAAACAGGTTTCTCTGCTGTGGAACTTCTCAAGGTCTTTCGTCCTTGTTTACAACGAGAATAGCATAGAGGGAGATGCACATGAAAGTCCTCAATTGACGTGACCACGGAGTCCTTCGTTGTGGGACATCTCTTGGTGCACATGTTCTTTGGAATGTCTTGGACAACATTAGTCCCTGTTCCATCAATTTCTTTTTAAAATGGAGTCTTGCTCTGTTGCCAGGCTGGAGTGCAGTGGCACAATCTTGGCTCACTGCAACCTCCACCTCCTGGGTTCAAGCGATTCTTCCGCCTCAGCCTCCCGAGTAGCTGGGACTACAGGCACGCGCCACCTCACCCGGCTAATTTTTGTGTTTTTAGTACAGACGGGGTTTCACCATATTGGCCAGGATGGTCTCGATCTCTTGACCTCGTGATCTGCCCACCTGGACCTCCCAAAGTGCTGGGATTACAGGCGTGAGCCACCACACCTGGCCTCCATCAATTATTAGCAGCATGTCCCACTTGTGACATTTGCCATATTTTCACAAATTCTAGGACAACTCACTATTACGAGTGCAAACAGCTGAGACCATTCCTCACGCTGCTACATCCCTCATGGCACTGGGCCCGGCCTCACAGCCTGGGGCTCAAGAGAGGCAGAGTAACCGAGCACCAGAGAAAACCACACAGCAGGGCCAGGCTATGCTTTTCTCCCAAAAATGCATTCACTCCTCCCACCCTCAGTGAGGTCACTCTGGTCTTGACGGCGATACATTCCCTGATGGAGAAGTAGCCAAGCAAGGCCCTGAGATGTAAGAAAATCTTCCTCTGCTCACGACTGGGACAGTGACTGCACATTGACATTGGAGATAGTGTTTTGGCCTCCAGGGAAATCTGAACATCCCATTCGACCTTCACATGCCTTCCAGCATAGTAAACATCCCAAAGTCTGGAACAAAACAGCTGAACAAGAACTCGCATCGCAGTGACTCAGTAATTCACTATGTCAAATCTGACCCTCTTCAGAGGAAAATGTAAAACAACCTCTTATTAGCCAAATCTGTCACTATTTCCTCAAAGGCAAATTAGTTCAACGTTCATTTGGGTAAGCATCATTGCTGTTACAGGCTTCCTCCCTGCTCAGGCACGTCCTAACATGCCCTCTCACTCACCATGCACTCACACTCCTTGGTGGCTCCAAAAACACCCAGCACACAAAACTTTCCAAGAGAACAAGGCACCCTTCTTCATCAGCACTCTACACAGAAAATGAGAGAACCGAGCTGGACGCACTTCCCTGCCTACCAGCCATTATACCTATCCTCCACCTCTTCGTCTTACCAGCAGTTTCATCAGTGATTGCAATTTGACCGACTGAGATTTATTCCTCTGGAATGCAACTTTTAAAATCTAATTGCTGTCCCGACTTGGTGGTTCAGGCCTGTAATCCTAGCACTTTGGGAGGCCGACGTGGGTGGATCACCTGAAGCCAGGAATTTGAGACCATCCTGACCAACATGGCAAACTCCATCTTTACTAAAAATACAAAAATTAACCAGACATGGTGGTGCATCCCTGTACTCCCAGCTATTCAGGAGGCTGGGACAAGAGAATCTCCTGAACCTGGCAGGTGGCGGTGGTGGTGGCGGGGGCAGGCATTGCAGTGAGCCCAGATCATGTCACTGCACTCCAACCGGGGCAACAGAGTGAGACACAGTCTCAAAAAAAACAAAATCTAATTGCCCACAAAATTTCCCTAGCTCTTTTCATGTGCTACCTTTAGCAACAACCATGAGAAGAAGCACCTTCTTTGCAGGAGCAGAATTAGGATTATAGAGAAGAATCGCTGCAGTTACATGGGCTAAATCACTCCAGTTCTCACCTCAGAGCTTACTTCTTTTGGAGGTGAGCTGGTCTGTGCTCGCTTAAATCTGTGGGCCAATGCTAATGCAGCTGTATCCGATTAAGGATAGGATTTACTTTTCCAGCAGAGATAAAAGCTTAAGTCTCCAAACCACATGCCTAAAGGTGTTCTGTCCTCAATTTCCCATAAGCTTTTTCAACTGAAACCCAATCATTCAAGAACCTTTCTGCAAAAAGAAATCTTTTGGATTTCTGTTAAATTTACAGGGCTGAGAACATAAATTTATATCTTCTCCTTCCTATGACCTCCCCTCAAAAAAAGTTAACGAAATAAAGAGGCATAAATCCTCAGAGTCAAATGGGAGAGGGGAATCAGCAGACAAGCAATTCCAACTGATGTTTGACAGGCAGGTCGCTTAAAGAAGAGCAGTTTAGCAGGAGGGAGAAAGCCACAGAAGGAAACGCTGTGACAGCAGCAGGAAGGGACCTGCTCCCCCCTAGAGACAATGGGGGAGCCTCACGACCCTAAGAGCACAGTCACGCACCACCGCCTTGTCCTAGAGTAGCAATATGATACTGACCCCAGCTAAAAGCCTAGATCCTCATTTTCTGGAGAATTTGAACGGGGAATGCATGGCACTTTGTGAACGGGGTGGGCAGGGCTGAACACTGTAGAATTCATAGTCTGGAGATAAACAACCAGACCTCCCCATATTGGCCTAGTTGGTGCTCACGTAATTTCCCTCTGGAGAAAGCTAATAATGATACAGGAGTTCAGAAGAAATCACTTAGGCAGATAGTGAGGGTATGGGAGTCCCTGGTAAGGTTTTCTCTTTAAGGAAGCACAGCCCCAGATGATTTCCTAACGAAGAGCAGCCTGTAAAGTCAAAGCTACAGACTTAGACAAGCAAACTGGGAGCTCGCACAGGTGAACACTGGCAGGAACTAGGGACTAGCCATGTTCAAGATGGCAGCTCCATCTTCCCTTCTCCTTGTCAGCCACATGTAAAGAGCAGAAAAGATGGCACCAATCTGGAAAGTCTGTTTGCTTAATAAGATTAGGGTTGGGCAACCAGCCTTCCCTTTGAGCTACATAGACATCATACCTGATGGAACCAATCTGCGAGCCCTAAGTAAATCAGACAGCACCTTTTGCAGCCTGCCTATAAAATTCACTGCAGTCCACTAGCTCCCCTTTATCGGATAATTCTCTCTGGAAGGGAGTCACTCTCCTCTTTCCTTTCTTCTATTAAACTTTCCACTCCTTAACCCACCCACGTTTCTGTGTCCTGAATTCTTTCTCTGCACGAGACACTAAATCCCAGGGTATATACGCCACACATTGGAGCCATTTCAATAGGCTCAGGGGAAAAACAGTCTCCAACTACTGATACTGAGAAGTCTCCTCATGAAATTGCCAACCCAGAGTGACAGTCTTAATGCGATGTAACCACCTGTGCGCACACACACACACACACACACACATATAAGATGTGTCTGTGTGTGTGTGTGAGAGAGAGAAAGGTATATATATCTCAAATATTTCTGGGATTGGGTATCCCAAATCATTCTGAAATCCAAAATATTCCAAAATCCAAAACCGTTGAGCACTGACATGACACTCAAAGAAAATACTCATTGGCACATTTAAAATCAGATTTTCAGATTTGGGATGTTTAACCAATAAATATAGGTTAATACTCTAATTTTTTTTTAAGTCAAAATCAAAAACACTTCAAGTACCAAGCATTTCAGATAAGGGATGTTTAATCTGTATTATATAGGCATATATTTATTTTATATAAATATATATTACTATTAATGTATGTTAATGATATAATTATATTACATATTAATCATGTATTCATGTGTATATCTACATATATATGCATAATATATGTAATATTTATATTTTAAATATATATAATATGTATATTAAATATATATTTATTTAATATATAAATATATATTAAATATTTTATATATTTACCTATAATATATATACCTATGAGAATTTTTATATATGCATAATTTTTATATAATATATATTATATATATAAATACACACCCAAATACATGATTAATATGTAATATATTTTTATATATTAAATATATATTTATATATTATATATACACACACACATAAATGAGGTCAATTATTTAAAAATCGGCTTATGTGATTATGGAGGCTGTGAAGTCCCATGATCTCACACCTGAACACTGCAGACCAAGAATGTCAGTGGTGCAGTTTGAAAGCCTGAGAGCCGGAGAACCAATGATGTAGATTGCAGACAGGTCTGAAGGGCTGAGAAGAAGGGGAACTGAGGCAGGGGCAGACTGATATTCTAGCTTTGGCAGTCAGGCAGAGAGTCAGAGAATTCTCCCTTTCTCCTTTTTGTTCTACTTGGTTCCCACTGGATGGGACAATGCCTGTCCACGTTGAAGAGGGCCATCTGCTTTGCTCAGTCTACTAACTCAAATGTGAATCTCTTCTGGAAACACCCTGACAAACACCTCCAGAAATAATGTTTAACCAGGTATCTGGACTAGACATTCCATGGCTCAGCCAAGCCTAAAAATAACCATCACAGATGGATGGATGGATGGATGAATGGATGGATGGATGGATGGGGGATGGATGGATGGATATACAGATAGAAATGGCAGATGATGGGTAGATATAGGATTGGCATACCAGAATTTAAGAAAAGTCTCTAACACAAAACACAGAAAACTAGAAAGCTTACAAAAGGAGACACGATGGAGAGAACAGAAGAAAACAACAAAAATATCTTAATTAATGTGTTCGGTGTTTTGACTAAATATTTCATCAATAAAACCTCCAGTTCAGGAACGCTGGAGAACAGAAAAAAATATCATAAATTAAAAATGTGATAGCACAAATGTAAAAATTTAATAAATAGTTGGAAGATAAAATTTAGGAAATCTCACAAAGACAAAAAGATGGATTTATGTGAAAAGATATTAGAGATTTAAACAACTAATCCAGGAGGTGTAACATCTTACCTAAAGTTTTCCAGAAAAAGAGATAGAGAAAACAAGTGGAAGTTATTACAGAAAAGGTTCCACATTTTAAGATAAAAACATAAATTATAAGCTAGAATGGGCTGGCTGGATGCCCAACATAAGGATTGGTAAGAGTCTACAAGGCTGAACATCTTAATGAAATTTCAGAACATTAGAGATAAAGAAAAGAAAGTTCAAGATTTCAAAGAATGGGGGAGGTGGAGGGACTGTCCTTACCACATCCAAAAGAATGAGATCAGAATGAGATAGATTTCTTAACAACAATTCTGAATGGCAAACTCAAATTAAGATTATACTTCCTAGAAGTAAATGATGATTTTTAAAATTCTAAAGGAATTCTCTACCTAGCCAAGCTCCCAATTGAGTGTGGAGGTTGATTAAAGATATTTTGAGGTGTGGAAGAATGCCAGAGGTTTTCCTCTGATACATCCTTTCTTTGGAAGCTGCTGGAGGGTGTGATCCAGCAGAACAAGAAAATAACTCAAGGAAGAGCCCCGGGAAACAGATCCAAGGAGGAAGAGTGGAGCAGAGAAGTCCTAGAAAAAGAGTGGCAGTGATGCCTGAGGGCTCCAGAAAAACAGCTGTGGCCGGAGAGGGTGGATGCCCTTGGGAGATTATGCAACAGCTCGTCCAGAAAGAAGCGAGGATATTTATTTAGAAAATTAAACATGGGGAGGAAAATAGGCATTTATTAAATCAAGAAGAATAAAAAGGTAACAGAAAGCATATAATCCTGGTTCACTACTTGGTTCTACCAAGACCAACATTCATACATTCAAATGATGTGCTAAGTGACATGATAAAACACCTGGGAAGAGGTAGCAGAAATGACAGCAGACAAACCAAAGCAGGACACAGTCACAGTGCATGCCACGCTTCCACAAGGAATGATACTCCTGCAGCTTAACGATATAAGCACTGATTACGGATTTAACTACAACAGTGACATAACATACAGGAAGGAAGGGAGCTGAGAGGGGGCGGAAAATGAGCTAAGTCCTTACACATAAGAAAAAGAGGCCAGTAACTGATGTCTGAAACTCGTGAACTAATCATGGCAACACACTCACACCATTTAGTCACGTTTGAAAACTCCCAGGAAAGTTGAAAGTGGTTTCTTCTTGGGAGTCTTACTAGGCAAAGAGCAGGGTGTGGCCAATATCACTGAAGTTGTATTTTGTTATTTGATATTAAAGTGTTATTTTCATTTTCAAACTAGGTACATGTATCATTTTTAGTAAACATTAAATATAAAAGGAGTGAAGCTGCCAAGTTTTGGGAATGCCTTTCCTACGAGGCCAGTGATATGGTTTGGATTTGTGCCCCCACCCAAATCTCATCCAGAATTGTCATCCCCAGTGTTAGAAGAGGGGTGTGGTGGGAGGTAATTGATCATGGTGGCAGATTTCCCCCTTGCTGCCCTCATGATAGTGAGTGAGTTCTCATGAGGTCTAGTTTAAAAGTGTGTAGCACCTCCCCTTCACTTCTTCCTCCTCTGCTGGCCATGTAGGACGTACCTGTTTCCCCTTCACTTTCCACCATGATTGTAAGTTTCCTGAGGCTTCCCCAGCCATGCCTTCTGCACGGCATGTGGAACCATGAGCCAATTAAACCTCTTTTCTTTATAAATTACCCAGTGTCATGTATTTCTTTATAGCCGTACAAGAGCAGACTGTTACAGCCAGTCATGCCAGCACCACAGTGGAGCCGAGCGTGTGGCTGCTGTGCAATTGTTTACTCCATTCCAATTTACAAAATACTCTCCTGTTTATATTATTTAATTTTTGCAACAGTCCTGCAAGGTCGGTAGTATTTTCTTATTTACAGATAAGGCAGCAGAGTTCAGAATGCAGGAATGGCACATCTAGAGCTGCATCACAGAGCTGGGGTTTTATCTCGAGTCTGCAGCTTTAATCCTGCCTTCCTGGGATTGAAACACTGCAATTTATTCAGTGGGAGCCACAGTCCTGGAGAGGAAACCTTTTGCTATTCCAAGAAACAGGTGCTACAAAAATTTCCTAATTTTAATTGTCTAGCCCGACCATATTTCATGTCACTGGGCCTTTATCCATCCATTCTCCAGAGCTTGGTTCCACCATGACTGACCCTCCAGAACCTCTGCATGACCCCGTGCAAGTCACAGCCAAGGAAAGCCAAGACTTTCGTACTGCTGCCTCTAAGCGAGCTCTCACCACGGTCACCAAGCAGTCCCTTCCTTTACTGTATTCTCAAATGAATCTCACTTCCTTTCATAAGATATGACCCTAGATTCCACTTTCTCTGGAGACACTTGCCCAATTAAACATGCAACCTGCTCCCCAAGCTTCCTCCTATTTTACCCGACATCCCCCATGGGTGGCTCCACTCCGATACTACGTGACAACGGAGCTTTCCAGGCTGTGGCCATTTTATGCCCTGAAAACTCTGTCTCAGCCTCACAGTGCTTAAAAGGTATTGTTCATAATTTTGTAAAAAATAACGACAATAATAATAATAAACGCAAAAACCTGGAGCTGGTGATGAGCAGGGATTTGGAGTCCTTTGTGGAGACGCACAGCCTAACAAAAGCCACAGCAATTGATGGCAGCCAAGGTCTCTGGACTGGACATTTTTTATGGCTCTCGTACCCTTGAGTGACTGCGCTGGGAAATTGGTCATTCTGTGGGGATTAATGAACAATTTCTGTCAGAGTGCAAGGTGCACTCTTGAAGAAAAGAATGACAAAAAGAATTCAATTCCCAGTGGGTTCCATTTAACAATCCATTTCATTCTGCATATTGAGAAGGAAATTTGGGAATATCATCATCTGCCAAGAAGAACACTTTCATTTATTTTCTCCCAAAATAGGAAAAACCAGCCAGTGACCCGTGAACAGCTGGGTGCCCAGGCTCCAAATGACCAATCACAGCAGCCCCAGTGACACAGTGTAAAACACCCCGGGAGGGGCCGCAGGCCACTGGCCTCATTCAGGTTTGTTAGACAAACGAGCACCCGCAATAAGGCAATTAGGCTTCGTTTAAGTCAGTCACAACCGATTAATTCGAATTGTCTCTGAGTAGGTATTCCCTTAAAAAGCATAAAGATTCAGAAACAAGTGTCAGTTTTGAGAAATCTAATTATGGGCATGAATGGTATGTCAGACTAGAAAACCAAAATGAAGTGTTCGTGATATAAAATTGTTCACTGCAAAGAAAATCTGTAATTTTATTTATAATTAAAATACATTACATAAAGCAATTATCTTAAAAATATTCTCCACTCTTTCCAATGTTAATATATTTACCAGAGATAAAATATAATATAGTAAAATTATTTTAATTAATATTTTATTTTATAATTATATAATAATTTTATTAAATAGAAACTCGGTCTGAATTTCAAATGGATAAGATGTAGTCCTTCAGTACACAAAGGAAGAAAATTCCAAATTTTTGCTAAGAATTAATTCTCTTCTTGAATGGTAATTTTCTTTTACACAAGTATTTATCCTAAGACATACCTATAAAATAGAAAACAATAAGTATTGAGAGTGGAATTCGACCCAAGAAAAATGGACAAAATCTATGAATAGGCAATTCAAGACAGAGGAAATTCAACTGATAGATATGATCCCATGAAAAGACATTTAACTGCTCCAGGAATCCAAAAAGAAGATCAGATGAATCCATATCTTTAAAATCTTGACTGATTCCAGGACTGACACAATTGCAGGCAAACAAACACAACCAGATTTGCTGATCAGAGGACAACCTTGGAGATTGATCTGCCAACATTCATTCATCTCAACATTGCATACAGCCTTTCACCTGCCCATATGCCTAATGGGATCTTTTTTTTTTCTTTGACAGAGTCTCGCTCTTTCATCCAGCCTGGAGTGAAGTGGCACAATCTCTGCTCACTGCAACCTCCACCCCCGAGTTCAAGTGATTCTCCTGCCTCAGCCTCCCAAGTAGCTGGGCTTACTGGCACCTGCCACCACGCCCAGCTAGTGAGATCTTTTTCAAAGCCCCGACATGTGTATGCAGAGAGGCATGTACACACCTATGTATAGATATGTGTGAATGTGTGTGTATGCATGGTATGTATACACACACACGGAGAAATCAAATGTGAAATTGTTCATGAGGAAAAAATAAAAATCTAAAAACAATCTGAATGCTGAATAAATTATATGACATCTATACATATGAAGTTGTATATTTCAGGCTGTAAAAACTCAAACAACTCAAAACAGCTTAAGAATAAAAATGTGTTATTTTACAAAACAAGATTTTAAGAGCAATAAAACTCTCCCAGAAGTATGCCAGCATCTCTGCCCTCAAACTTCAGTGGTCAGAGGTAACACTGCTGGATCCTAAGCCAGAGGCAGTACCTGCATAGGAAAACACCATCTCTCAAACCATAGTTTGGAGGATCGAGCCGTTATGTTTACGAGCCACACCTTTGTCTGCACATGACATTGCTCTCAGCACAAACATATTGTCATGTCTTTAAATGAGAATTTGACACCATTTTTGTTAGGTGAGTTTTTTCCTTCAACGAACACAAGGTTCTTTATGAAAGCCCAGCCTGTTTTGGGGACTGATGTCATGAAAGCCATCCCTGGTTTGAAAGAAAAGAACAACAGCAGTGCCAAGGAATGGTATAACTTTCAGTCAAGTCGAATTTCTTTACTACTGGTGTTTTTGAAACAAAAAAAAATATCTATGAAGTAAGTGAAAAATACATGGTGTAAATCAGAGAAGAAAGACGCTGTACACTCACCCACCTGCTGATGTAAATGTGTAAATTTCCTCTGGAGTTTGGTCTCAATGGAATCTGGAGTATTAGAACAGCCCCTCTGCTCCAGCTGGGAGTTTTGGGAGATGGCGGAGGAAGAAAAAGCAGTAGGGCAAAAACCCACTTTAAAAAAAAAAACACTAAGTATATTTGAAAAATAAACTGTAAGAGATTTGTGACCAACGTTTTGCCTGAATATGGTCATGGATTTCTTAATTCAGATTTTTCTACATATTAATAATGTCATTCATAACTTGAGTCATCATTTTAGATGAAAACAGTTTTTCCTCTCTTGAAACCTTGTAAGTGAACACAACTTCCCGCAGAACCAGAGGGATGCTGTGAGCTGCCTCCACTCTCCTCCCTGCCAGCAGGTGGTGAGGTTTTCTCAGATACTGACCACGTTCTGCCCCACCTCCCTGCCCAGACATACTGGGTTCACTCTCAGTTCCTTCTGTTTTTGCATCAAATTAAATTAACCGCTTGGATGCTGACAGGCCACAAATCAATAGCAGACAGAAATCCTTGAAAGATTCATGGGCGAGTTCTCTCTCGGGAGGGCGTTCCTGAGGATGCACAAGCTTGCCTGCCAGGATAGGTGGAGACGCGTTTCTTCTGGTTTCCGATTTGCACCGCAGCAACCCCGCTCCCTGCGTGACTCCTTCGGATGTTAGCCATGCTCACTAATTCAGGCTCAAAAGACAATGGAGGAAGCGCATCTGAATAATGTGATTTACCAACAGGGATGGCGGAGAAAGGAAGAGACTGTGATCCATTCGAGCCTTACGCTGATCAAATATCCAAACACGAACACACAAACTAGTGGCAATTGTGTCGGCAAACTCTCTCAGGTCACCCAGCAGTTCTCCCTCCACCCTCTAAAATTTCACACAGGATAGAGGAACCCAATAGGAATTAAAATGTCCTTGACTCAGACAAGTAGGCAAATAAAAGCCACTGTCCGCCACATCCCACGAACGTTTGTATTTGTTGTGTGTCTGTGGACAGAGATACTCCTGAACCAACCACATTAATGAATTCCTGCCTGTGGGAGCCACACAAGTGAGGCATGCCTTGTTCACCTCCATCTAATCTGTAGTTCTATCCTGTGTGTGCTTGTGTGCTTCTCATACCACTTTGCCTGCAGTTTCTCTTTTAATTTAAAGCAACGTTTTTATTTTTATTTTAGGCAAAACTACTTTTTAAGCCATCTCTAGTGATTTGTTCTTTTCTATTGTATTCCTCTTGCTTTTACATTTGTTTGGTTCCCCTTTGTGATTTCAAATTATTCACTTGTTTATTTTCTTTAAATGAAGTCTATTGATTCATAATTTTAAATATTTGTATTTAAAACTAAGAACTTTCCTTTGCTATTTAGATGCACAGTGCATTTGTTATTGTTCGACACGAAGAATTTCACTTTTTATTCGATTTTTTAAAATTATTTAGAATTATATTCACAATAAAAATTCTATTTATTTGTAATAGATATAAATTTAAATATAAATAGATACTATCTACAATAGACATAAACCGTGTTCCATAGAAAAACAATGACTAAATAAAAGCATAATGAAGGATATTTTTTAAAGTACCTGAATGTCACCACTCTGAAATGACTATCTTCTGTGTTAATTATCGTTTATAAACCACGTTCCCATGTTCTTATGCACATGGACTCATGTACATGTGTGCACACATAGGCAAATGGAATCATAAGCATTAGGATTTTTAATAATTATAAGGTTGGTTTTCAAATGTCTGACTTGGGGGACAGAATAATATTTCACCTTTTATCTCTAATTGCATTGTGCTGTTGTCAGCGATGATGATCGTTATTATATAAATCTCTTGGGTTTATTGAGAATTCTTTTGTGACCCACTTACGAATTTTTTTAATCTTCTATTGATTAATGAGTATATGTATTATTTGTTGTTTGCCAAAGTGTGTACACAATCAATATTAGTTGTATTATTTAAATAATCTACATCTTCCTCACTTTTTGTCACCCTCATCTATCAATCAGCCTCAGTAATGACTCCCACTCTGATTACTGATTTTTCAACTTGTACTTGCAATTCTGTTGTGTTACATTATATAGTTCGCAAGACAAAGTTAGGCGCATATGAGGCTGTCGCTGCAGTAAGTTACTGACAGATTATTGCTTCCATCATCTATTACATGCATAACTTTTCCTAAAAATACACTTCATTCTGTAATATAGCTATATTAATTTTGTTTCAGCCGATATTTTTCTGTATGCATTTTCCTAAGATTTTATCCTCAACCTTTAAGTGTAACTGTGTTCTAAGCATGTCTTACAAATTGCATGGAGAAGGATTTTTTCAATATCAAGTCTCTGTCTTTTAAGAAGTGAATTTTATCTGTTTGCAGTTACTGTGGCTACTGATAAATTTCTACCACCTTATTCTGTGCTCTCCATGCACTATGTTTTATTTCTCTACTGTATTCTTTTCTGCCTGTGTTAGGTAAATCATTATCAATCCCTGTTTTTCGTCCACCTCCCTAAAAGTATCACATTCCATTCTATTATTTTAGTGGTTACCTTTTTTCCAACTTGCATTTTTTTGCATTTTCTAACAAAATATAGTCGATTTTCATACACTCACCAAACAAAAACGTATGAACCCATTATTTTCCTACAAAATCCCACTCCCAAATTTCACATTACTATTATCTAATATGTATTTTCAATCCATCTTGCTTTAAAATTATGAAAAAATACCTATGACATTTTCACAGCAACACAATTTACTCATGTTGACCCAACAGGAAGAAGTGGAGGCACCATGAATGTCAGTAAATGGTTGATATGGGGCAAGCTTGAGGACTGCCCCCAGGAGCGCGGACTCAAGTTGCCTAAATCTACGCTCAGATTCGCGCAGTTACAAGCAGACTTTTGAAGGCAAAAGGGAACAGGGAATGGAATGATGCAAAGCTGTTTGTCAGGAATCTAACTGGTTTACAGGAACGGTACTAACTAGGGATTGCCTACACATTGTTAGTCCACAGGATATGGGTCATAATGTCCAGCGCGGTATTATTAGGTTAATTCGCAGCAACATGTGGCAAAAGCAGGCAGTTTTGAAAGAGAAGTGTACAACTCAAGGGCGGATGAAGCAGGGCCTGTCTCCTGCCTCATTTTAGTCTCTCTGGGGCTGATAATGAAAAGGACTCGCATTCCTCACATAAAACTTCTTTTCTTTTCTCATTTATTTAGTTGCTCTTGCTTCTTTCTGCCACCTATTCCCATCTAGGTGTGCTTTTCTTCTTGCTGAAGTGTATCCTTTAGTCATCCTTTTTTATTAGCAAAGACATTTAATGTGTCTGAAAATGCTGTTCACATTGCCCTCACTTTGAGTGACAGTCAGCTGGTACAGCATTGCCAGGCTGTTCTTAACCCACTGAAGACAGTCCACTGTCTTCCACCATCCACTGTCCTGTGGTTGGTAACGGGGAAGTCGCTTTGGTTTTGTGCCTTCATAGGTTACCTGGGGTTCGTTCTCTCTTGCTCTCTTTCTCTCTCCGATTCTTTCTCTCACACATGCGCTCTGTCTCTCTGTTTTTGTCCTAACTATTGTTACTGTAGCATTCTTAGCTACATTTGTCTTTATTCATCCTGCTTAGGATTCAAAATGCCTTCTCAGTGTGAGGATGTGTGAAATTTATCCACTGTTACCCCTTTAGTTTTTCTGGGGTTCTGCACCAACATTCACATTAGTCCTAGAACAAACTGCCAACTCACCCGCACACTTGGCTTCCCTCCAAATTAAGGCTGTGGTGAAATTCTAACGTTTTATTTAGTCACCTTTAATCACTCTACTTCGGAACGGGAGGGGGCAGGCACAGGGGAGCCATCAGAGAGCTGTGCTGAGCTCTGCCCCTTCACTGAGCCTCCCAGCTTAAAATGTCTGAGGAAGGCTGAATGTGTGATTGCTGCTGGTGAATGTGTTTGCTGTTTTTTACTTGTATTTTCTGTGGTATTGGGATAATCATTCTAAGGTTTAGCTTCTCTCCAGCACCTTCGACTTGAATTCTCCTGTGTGACTTTTATAGTTTAAAGAAAAAGTATGTATGTCCCGTCTTCAGCTCCTGCTGAGTTCCTTGAAGGAGAGCTGCCATACCCCATTATCTTTGAATGTTTCCCTACTCACCCTAGTACAGGACCCATATAGGTCGGAAACTTGGAGAATGTAATTATCCAAGTGGTGGCATCCCTAGAACTGGACACGCCTGGATTCCTACCTGGGTCAGCGATGGGCGAGATGGATGACAAAGGCGGGCACCTGGCTCCTGTGCACAGGAGCTTGTGAAGTGAAAACCTGCCCAGAAAGAAGAGGATGGGCTCCCCGCACCAGTCACTCCAAGGCCTTTCTCTTGAGAACCCTAAGTGGCAGGTCAGTTCCGGTCATGTGAGTCTCTTCCCCACAGGAAGCAAAGAGAGGTTGGCATGATTTATGTCACTTGATATATAAGTCAACAGTGACTTCTGGCTCCTGTCCAGCTGTGCTGGGTCCAGTGATGTGATTTAAAATGCGTCTGGGCAGCCTGAGGAGAGGCCGGCCAAGGGTGTGACCGTCCTGATCAGAAATGGAAGGAGAATCACTTTATACTGAAAAGATACATGAGCGTTCATAGCATGTTTGATTCACTGTGAAGGCGGTGCATAGACACACACACGCGCACACACACACACACGCGCGCGCACACACACACACGCACACACCCCACATTCTCCAGGAAATGAGTCTAGTCAGGAGTTTCATGGCTCGAAAAGACACACACACACACACACACACACACCCCACATTCTCCAGGAAATGAGTCTAGTCAGGAGTTTCATGGCTCGAAAAGACACACACACACACACACACACACACACACCCCACATTCTCCAGGAAGTGAGTCTAGTCAGGAGTTTCATGGCTCGAAAAGACACACACACACACACACACACACCCCACATTCTCCAGGAAATGAGTCTAGTCAGGAGTTTCATGGCTCGAAAAGACACACACACACACACACACACACACACACACCCCACATTCTCCAGGAAATGAGTCTAGTCAGGAGTTTCATGGCTCGAAAAGACACACACACACACACACACCCCCCACACTCTCCAGGAAATGAGTCTAGTCGGGAGTTTCATGGCTCAAAAATGGACTGGAATAATTTCTTCTGCTAAGTTGTATGAGTTATACTCCAAGTAGTGTTCCCTGACTCTCGTCTTCTCTACATGCTAAGTGCAAAAAGAAATGTTTTAATCAATATTTCTTCAAGTTATTTCCCCAAACAGAAAGGCACTGAGTGATTGGCATTAACATCCCATCACCATAATCCATTATATTAGACTACAACTAACTTTATCTTTTTATTGGCGAGTTTTAGCAGGAAATGTACCTTTTCAGAAGTCAGAAGGTCTGAGCTCCTCATCCTGTCTCTAGGCTATAGTTTCCTTATCAGAAAATGGGGTCTTTGGACTGAGAGACTCCTCTGCTCCCCCGTTGCTATGCTCTGAGAGTCTGCTGATGTGCTCTCGTGGACATCAAGTGATCAGTCAGTTCTCATTTCCACTGTGTAACATGTTGGAATGAAAATCCCCTTATTATGGAAAATGCCATCTCCCTGTTGACTGCGGGTATCTCATGTTTCTTTAACAGCTGAAAACAACAATAATTGCAATAAGGCATGTTCCCCTTATGGGTGTGGACAGTGCACCATGCACAGTAAGCACAAGTGAAATAAAAATGCATCCTCCAGGTAATGGCAGCATGCTCCTTCTTCCCTGTATTCAGCACTTGTGTTATAATTATAGTATTTTCGGTTGCGTTCTAAGTGCCGTGGGAGGTACAGACATGCCCCTGTCCTTCCCTTAATTTGGGTGTCTAGACAGCATGCCTTGCCTAGGACAGTCCCAGACTCCACCTGCTGCTCGGAAGCACTTACCAATAGCACTCTCGCTCCCCCCCAAAAAGTTCTCCATTCGGACAGTCATTTAGATTGGTGCCTTACCTTGAAGAAACTGACAATCTAGGATGGGAGCCAACAGACCTATGAGAATGATTCTGATACAAAGCCTGAAGCACAAACTGCTCCAGGAGAATGGAGAGTAGCGCTGGGCATTCAGGGAAGGCCAGGTGTTTCCAGCTCAGGATGCAAGCAGGAAGGTTTTGTGGCCTGCAGATGGTGGACTCTGAGGATATCCACAGCGGAAAGAAGGACATTCGGCAGAGGCAGGGATGGAATCAAGTGTGAGTTCCAAGGTCAAGTTCGGCTTAACTTACACAAGGAAATGTGACCTGTAGCTGTGGGGAGGTGTGGACCATTCTCCATGCCAAGTCAGAGACTTGGGCAGAAGCAGCTGGGGTCCATGAAACTCCTCTGCGCCTCACTCTCCTCTCCCAACAAGTGGGAACAATGGCTGTCCCCATGCCTCCATGGGTCCTTATGAGGAAATGAAGCAAACAACATACTTAGAGGGGAACCGATGGCAGCTGTGAGTTTAGAGAGATGTTTCTCAGGCACCTGGTGCCTGGGGGCTGGTAGGCAAGAATATGAGAAAAGTGGCTCTGCCAGAAAAAAAGAGAAATGAGCAAAGAAGCAGGCAGCTGTCTCTACATTTTTAGGTGTCACATAAACTATCCATGTTATCGGTGCTTCCAGAAACCTGGCATACTGTAGGTACAAAGTAAATGCAAATTGGATTGAATACCACCATTATAATATGCAAATCTAAACCAATAGTGCGGCATGGGATTTCGGAGCCAGAAGAACCTGAGAGTCAGGGAAACCCAGGCTCAGGAAGGTTGCCCGAGGCTCTCAACACTGGAGGGTGTCAGAGGCAGCCCCATTCCCTGAGGTCTTCACCACAGCACACAGGCTTATTTGACTTTCAAGTGTGTAAAGTCATATTATTTCAGGAGCCTTTTGTTTCCTTTTTTAGAGTAGAATATTTCAATTGCCCTGTATCCCAATCTTCCTAGAGTTCTGACACTTCAATTTTTGCAACATTTATCTTAGACTCAAAGTGTTGTGTAGCATTAAATATGCGTTTGATTACCACGAATTGCAATTAACTTTGTTTTGAAAACTCCCAACCTCCTTTGGGATAATTCACGGCATGGTAGGGGTTAGGAATCATTTCTCTAGCCCTCCACTAATTCTCCCCGAAGCTGTGACATACATGAGAATGCAGCTAAAGTCATCTTAGCATCTGGATCTGGGCACCACATAAAACCCTGCCCAGGGTTTGTGAATGGTCCTGTGTGTGTGCATTCAGCTGAAGGAGGCAGGAATGGTGCAGAAGCCCATGTCAGAGCTGCAGAGTGGGGGTGGGAGGTGAGGGATGCCCGCTCAAGTCAGGGAGACAGAAAGACGGATGATGAAAGGGATGTGGGATGGGATGACGTTAGCCTCAGGGCATAAGGCAGAAAGCGCCAATTTCTCACCAAGATTCTATCATTTATCCCTGAATTGAAAATTTTCACTAAACATACCAAAAAAGGAGAGGCAGGAATTATCCAGTTTTAATAAATAATTATTGAGCACCTTCTTTGTGCCAGACACTGTCCAGTGCTGGGGTGGAGAGCATTACTGGGGGAAATAGAAAGATAAATAAGTCACATCCCATATCCAACAGGAGGCTCTGCTGCTCACATGTATAATTCAAGTCAGATGTGCTAAGTCTAAAAGAGGAGGAAATGTTTATCCCTGACTGAGCTATGTCAAAGAGAACAAGGCATCTCATCTGGATCCTGACGAAAAGAAGATTCAACTCATAGCTGGGCAAGGACAGTAGAGACTTTGCAGACACAAAGAGCAGCAGAAACAGAGGTGAGAATCCAGGAGAGGGAGGGGGGTTCCCAGGACAATTGGTGACCTGGTTAGTGGAGCAGAAGCTTGTGAAAGGGTGTAGTGAGGGACAAACTCACCAAGCAGGGCTCGCCTCTAACTCTCCTGCCACAGCCAAAGGCACACTCATACACACAAATCCACACTCACACATACGCACACTCACAAATGCACACTCACACACAAATGAACTAACACACCCTCACCTATCACACGTGTACACATTCACAAATGCACACTCACACGAATGCACTTACACATACACGTACTTGCAAATGCACACACACATGCACACTCACAAGCACACAAATGAACTCACGTGCATTCACAAATGCACACACAAATGCACTTACACATACACACAAATGCACATTCACACATACACAGACTCACAAATGCACATTCACATACACTCAAATGAATTCACATGATGAAAGATATGTGGGATGATTTTAGCCTCAGGGCAGAAGGCAGAAAGCACCAATTTCTCAGCAAGATTGTATCATTTATCCCTGAATTAAAAATTTTCACTAAATTTTCATTTCATATATCACATGTGCACAGACTCACAAATACATATCCACAAATGCACACTTACACATACAAATGCACTCACATGCACTCAAATGAACTCATCCCCACTCATATCACATGTGCACACCATCACAAATGCACAGTTGCACATGTGCACACATACCCTTCCACATGCACACATGAGAATGCCCACATGCTCACACTTGTACACACACATAGATGTGCACACATGCATGTATACTTGCACATTCAAATACTGATTTTTACACAGGCACACACTCCCATACTTGCACACTCTCTCACATGCTCACATGCACACACTCACTCACATGCACATACCCACACATGCTCACATGCACATACACACTCTTTCTCACATGCTCAAGTGCACATTCTCACTTGCTCATGTGCCCACACACTCACATTCACATGCACACACTCACACGCTCACATGCACACGCACTCACATGCTCACATGCACACACACTCAGATGCTCACATGCACACACACATTCTCACATGCTCACATGCACACACTCACATGCACACACACACTCACATGCTCACATGCACACACACATGAACACACCTCCTACAGTTTGGAGAGCTACAGCATCCTGAGGAGTAAGGCTCATCCCCCTCCCTTGTCAGCACCAGCAAGCTCATAATATAGGCTGGGACAGAGAAAGCAAGATTTCTGTGAGCATAATAAGGAAATGCTGGCTGACAAGAGTTGAAATGAGAATCTTAGGCAGCCCTAAAGACAGTCCTGGGCAGGAGGTTAATCCTCACAGTGCTAGATGTGCCCACTTTGTGGAGACCTAAAGGGAAGCAAACAGCAACCAGCATGATGAAGCCCTCCCACACATCTTTTCCACCCCAATTAGAGACCTCAGAACTCACCACGCCCTCCTCAGCACTGAGTACCTGCTCACAGCTTGCAAAGAAACTGTGAGTGATGGGGATCATGAGGAGAAGTGATGACACTGAGGCAGGAACACATGACCAAGACAGAGAGCCCTCTGGGGTCCCGGCTGCATGGCTGCCTGCTTCTGAGTGTCATCTGGGCTATAGGACCCAACTTTTCCATATTCTTCCTCCTTTGTCACGTGACCCTGTATAGCTGGGACCTACATTGGAGGGCTGTTGTGAATGTTATGGCTGCTGATGCTACTCAAAGTCCTAGATGCTTGAATGGAGGTACATTCACTAAGAAAATTTAATGTGTGTTTTAAACTCCTCCTACTTTCCCCCATCTCCCACACAAAACAGATCCAGATAAGTATAAACACCCTTTTCCATACATTCAAGAAGACAAAACACAAACCTTGAAAATGCAAATGATTTCAGGCAAGTAGATATTGGAAAAAGAGAAATATAAGAAAGAAAAAATGTAAGCTAATTTCACATGTAAATGTAAAAGGCTAAATAAAATATTGCCAAACTAAATGTGAAAGTATAATAAAATATATCAAATAAGGTTTATATCAATAATGCAGGGATGGTACACATTATAAAGATATTATTGTAATTTACCACATTAAGCTATTAAAGGAGAAAACATTTGTAATCATCTTAACATATGCAGAACAAATTGATAAAATTCAAAACCCATTAGCTATTTTTTAACTTTGAAAGAGAGAGAGAGAGAGAGAAAGGAAGAGACCTTCCATACTTGGAGAAAGGATAGCAATTAATAAGCCAGAACAAACAAATTTAATGTTGAAACTTTGAAGTCAGGAAGAAGTTAATGCCTGCACATCTTTTTCTTACATAGAATTAGCCTTATATAGAAGATTCTAGTCATCTCAATAACAAAAAAAAAGATAATTGAAAAAGAATAAAATTGAATTATCATTATGCATAAATATATGATTATCAAACTAGAAAATGTCTTAAATTTCCAGTTAGCATATTAGAGCCTTAGAAAAGTTCAGCAGGGTAACTGGCTGTGAGGTCAATACAGAAAATCAGCTATACAAGCAAGCCAGAAACATAGAAAAGTATAATTTTTAAAGACACTATTTAGTTCTCAAAAAAATGATTTGGACTTCTAAAAAGGACCCAGAAGCCAAATTGAAGAGAGTCCCATTGACTGAATTTGAGTAATTTAAACACCAAAATAAATAATAAAAGAACAGATTGTAATTATTTAAATCTATTTTTTTAAAAAAAGAATCTATTAATCTATTCTGATACTAAAATTACCTGAAGAGAAGGTCTTCAGGATAAATAAATGCTAACTGATCAAAGAGAAAAAAAAATAATGAAAATAGAGGTCATCAAGATGCTGGCTAGAAGCACCTGGCACTCACCTCCTTCACAAAGAAGGACCAAAACTACAAATAGGAAACCACATGTCAAAGAGAGGATCTAAGGGAGAACACTGGAATTCATCAAGGGAATGGCAAAGACCTTCTAAGGCACAGAAACTCAGGAAGACAGCACAGAGAGGGAAGCAACACAGCTGGCTGGGACCCGGGATCAACTCACATACAACAAGGAATCCTTATTGTGGGAAAAATAGAAGCAAGAGGTCCAAACAGCCCTCATTTCTACCACAGACACCTGCAGTGCTGCTACAGGAGAGCCCCTCAGCCTTCACAAGCCCTGAACCCAGTATAGGAAGGTCCTGGGAGTTCATGCTACTGCATTGTCCTAGAAAGGGAATCCACACTGGGAACCCCCTCCCCCCAGGCCTGCAGGACCCAGACAGCTGCAGCAGGGTGCCATTTTGAGATCAGAGCCACCACCAGAGTCATCTTGCCCTGGGGGTTAATAACCCCTGCATCTCCACATCCCTGGGGCCCACCTGACATTCTCTCACCTCCACCCAGAGGGCAACAACATTGCAACACCAGCTGAACTCAGTGGTACAACCCGTGTTGGGTCTCTGTAACTTAATTCCACACAGCACCCAACACTGAAGGGAATAAGTGGTCCAGCACATCAGGAGGCTGCTCCCAGGACAAATAAAAAGCCAAAACACATGCTTTCCAGAGCCTGAGATTCACCTTCTGGGTCTGCAGCTGCCAATAACAACCCTGCCTCTCTAACAGTGAGGTCACCACCCAGGAATATGAGTACCAACCTGCTTTGGCCCCACTGCTGCCACCACCAGTGCCTGCATGTGCCATTCAGGGACCTAAGGACTGGCCCACCTGATGTCCCTGTCCCCAGAAAAAATGCCCCACAGAAAGAAGTGTACAAACAAATGCAGCCTAAGACACTGATGAACTCACAGATGCTGCTGATATTAATTGGAGCCAAAGAAAACTTATGGAGATACCACCACTGCATTCACCCAGGACCAAAACCACAGCACTCTACCTGTGGGGAATGCTCCCATGTGAGGCCCCTAGGAGATGAGCCTTGCCATACAGTGAGCTTAGCCCAGACAGTTAACAATACAGAAGCTTGTGGCACATCCTTCTTATGGAAGCAAAAGTGGTCAATTGTTTCCCCTATCACAGCCCATGTAGATTCATCCAGCACACCTCCTTCAGGAACCCAAGGGCAAATTTCACTAATAATCTGCAAAAATTCCTCTACTTGTTTTAGTTTAATATCATGACCCTGAGTGGTCATATGACTTTATCATAGAATGCAACAATTGTACAAATAACTTATGTTCCTTTGACTCTATATGCCCCATGTTTTACTCCAGATGATATTTGTTGAATCTTCTGCAAATGATTTTTCAAGCATTATATGTACAAAAGAGGGTAGAAAAGTGGAAAAATGATTATATTGGTTGAATACAAAATCAAGGATAGAAAGTCAAAATGAATAGAAAATCAAACTCTTTAACTTCACTTACCACTGCGTCCTCTCACTCTTTATGCGTCACTGGTGTCCCCAATGTCCAAATCCCTTCATGGTTGCCACCTGAGAAGGGCAGCACGTCTGCCAGGGGCTCTTGACCAGCAAGAGGGTCCCAACCTGGATAAGGGGGTGCACAGAAGATAAAGGATGACAGACAGATGGGGTCTGGAGGGTTGAGAAGCTGTGCTTCACCAACAACTTTATTGCGCTCAGGGTCTGGTTATATACGTTACAAGTAGAGTTGCTTACATAAAACACAAAAGTTATTTCCATGAGATAAAGGAGAATACAAAGTTTTACCATAAAATCACAATTCTCCTTACATCAGATAAGTATAATGGAATACTTAAGTCACAAGGTAAGTAAGTTACGCCCAGTTGTAAACACTTAACAATTGTAAATACTTAAGTCAGAAGGTAAGTAAGTTACACCCAGTTGTAAATACTTAAGTTATTAATTTACAACTATTGTAGCAAGGATCCAAAAATGAACGCAATGAAGCAATAAGCCATAAGGAACCAAAAGTGGACACAATGCCTCCCATGTCCTCATATCCATAAAGTAATGACTGTTAATTATTTTGAATAGCATAGTCCCTCTCTTGGTTCCTGCTTTCCCTTAGCTTGACTTCCCCCAACCAGGGATCTGTGTCCAGGCTCAAGCTCACTGTATGGTGAAGCCCATCTCCTAGGGGCCTCACATGGGAGCATTTCCCACATCTACCCAACCAACTGTATAGACAGATCTACAAGAAAAAGACTTTCCCTACAAAATCTACTCCACAAAACTTGATGAATCAACTGTTACACTAGATGCATCTAGATGCACTAGATTAATGTAAGGACAAAGAAACAAAAAGCAAAGAAACATGACACCTCCAAGGAACACAATAATTCTCCAGTAGCATACACCAAAGAAAAGAAAATACATAAAATGCCTAAAAAAGGAATTCAAAATAATGATCTTAAGAAAACTCAGTGAGATAAAACAGGTATACAATACAAAGAAATCAGGAAAACAATTCATGAAATTAAAAAAAAATCAAAAACAAAGAGATAGATATCATAGAAAGAATAAAACAAATCTTGGAACTGAAGAATTTAATGAAGGAAATAAAAAATACAGTTGAGAGCTTTAACAGTAAACTACATCAAGCAAAAGAAAAAAGTTCTGAATTTGAAGATAAATAATTTATCTTTTGAATGATCCAGTAAGACAATAAAAAATAATGATGAATTTTAAAAAAATTAAGGAAGCCTACATGACATATGAGATACCATAAAGTAAACTGATATTCACATTGTGGGAGTTACAACATTATAACAAATGGGAAACGGCAAAGAAAAACTATATCATGAAATAATAGTTCCCAAGTATTGGGAGAGATTGAGACATCTAAACATAAGAAACTCAAAGAAATCCAAATATGCTTATCCCCCTCAATAAAGTCCTCTTCAAAGCACACACAGTCAAACTGTCAAAAGTCAAAGACTCAGAAAAAAATTGTAAAACCAGCAAGAGAAAAGCTTCCAGTCACATATAAGGGAATCCTCACCAAACTAACATTAGATATTTTTTTTTTTGAGATGTAGTCTCACTCTGTTTCCCAGGCTGAAGTGCAGTGGTGCAATCTCACTGCAAACTCCACCTCCTAGGTTCAAGTTATACTTGTTCCTCAGCCTCCCAAGTAGTGAGGATTACAGGCACACACCACTATGCCTGGGTAATTTTTGTAGTTTTTTTTTTTTTTTTTTTCAGTAGAGACAGGGTTTCATCACATTGGCCAAGCTGGTCTTGAACTCCTGACCTCAAGTGATCCACGTGCCTCAGCCTCCCAAGATGCTGGGATTACAGGCATAGGCCACCATGCCCAGCCACATTAGATATTTTTAACAAAAATTTCATATGCCAGGAGAAAATGGGATGGCATATTTAAAGTGTTGAAAGAAAGCAACTCCTAACCAAGAATACTAACCCAGCATACCTAACCTTCAAAAATGAATGAGAAACAAAGTCTTTCCCAGACAAGCAAAAACTGGGGAAAGTCATCACCACTAGACCATCCCTACAAGAAATCTTTAAGAATATACCACACCTGTAAGCAAAACAATATCAATTATCATAAAAAAACACATAAAAGTATAAAACTCACTGGTAAATCAAATACACAAATGAGAAAGAGAAAGGAATCAAACAATATCACTACCAAAAAAATTAAACCAAAAAGATAAAAAATAAGAACAAAAGAAAGGAAAAAAGGGTATACAAAACACTTAGAAAACAATTTAAAAAATGACAGAAGTCCTCATAACAATAACAGTCCTGAATGTACAGAGTTCAAATTTCCCAATTAAAAAACGTATACTGGATAAATGTACAAAAACAATATCCTACTATATGCTCCCCACAGAAAAGTTGCATTACCTGTAAAGACACATATTGACTGAAAGTGAAAAGATAGAAAAAGGTATTCCATGCAAATGGAAGCCAAATGTGTGCAGTGGCAGCTATACATAGTTCTTACAAAACATACAGCAGTAAAAAAAAAAAAAAAAAAAAAAGTCATTATGTAATGGCAAAGGTATCAATTCAGCAAGAAAATACAAAATTGTAAATATATATTCACCCAGTATTGGAGCACACTTTGGAGCTAAAAAAAGAGGTAGACACCAACACTTAGCTGGGGGACATCAACACCCAATTTTAGCATTGGACAGATCATCCAGGCAGAAAATTAGCAAATAAACTTTGGACTTGAACAGTATTGTAGACTTAATGGATCTAGCAGATGTTTACAGAATATTTTATCCAACAGCTGCAAAATACACATTTTTCTCATTGGCCCATGGAACAGTCTTGAGGATAGACCATATTCTATATCACAAAACAAATCTCAAAAAAATATTTTAAATAAAAATCATATCAATTATCTTCTCAAGCCACAATTAAATAAAACTAAAAATAACTGACAAGAGGAATTTTGGGAACTATATAGTTACATGGAAATTGACATGTATTTTTTAATTGACAGGTTACTAACTAACCAAATGGCATATGAAGAAACTAAGAAGGAAATAAAAAAAAAATGTCTTGAAACAAACGAAAAAAAAATGCAATACACCAAAACCTTTGAGATACAAACAAAAGCAGTACTAATTGGGAAATTTATAATGATAGCACCTACTTCCTAAAAGTAGAAAGATTTTTAAATAAATAACCAAACAATGCATCTCAAGAAACTAGAAAATCAAAAACAAACAAAACCCTAAAAGAGTAGAAGAAAAAAAATAATAATGATCAGAGAAGAACTAAACAGATACAAAACTACCCACAAAAGATTAATGAAACAAATTTTTTAAAAACCTAGAGAAAATGGGTAAGTTCCTGAACATATATAACCTACCAAGATTAAACCAAGAAGAAACAGAAAACCCAAACAGACCACTAATAGTAGACATGGAATCAGTAATTAAAAAAAAAAACTTTCCCAACAAAGAAAAGCCCAGAACTAGATGGCTTTACTGTTGAATTCTACCAAATGTATAAAGAAGAACTAATATTAATTCTTCTCAAACTACTCCAAAATAATTGAAGAGGAGGAAATTTTTTTCTATCTCATTCTATGAGGCCAGCATACCAAAACTAGGCAGGGACACAACAAAAAAGAAAACTATAGGGCAATATCGCTAATAAACATAGATTCAAAAATCCTTCAAAAAATACTCATAAACCAACTCCAACAGCACACCAAAAAGATGATACACATGATCGAGTGGGATTTATCCCAGTGATGCAAGAATGGTTCAGCATACACACATCAAGACATGTGCTATATCATGCAACAGAATGAAGAACAAAAACCATGTGATCATCTCAATAGATTTAGTAAAAAGAATTTAATAAAATTCAACAGCCCTTCATGATAAAATCTCTCAACAAATTAGGTATAAAAGGAACATACCTCAACACAATAAAAGCCATATGTGACAAACCCACAGTTTACATCATACTGAACAGTGAAAAACTGAAAGCTTTTTCTTGTGGGCATCGAAGATGACCGAATAGGAACAGCTCTGGAGTGCAGTTCCCAGTGAGACCAACACAGAGGGTGAGTGATCACTGCATTTCCAAACAAGCCTTTACTGCCCACAGACCAGAAGATTCCCAGGCTGAAAAATGCCATGAGTTTCTAACACAGCCGTTTCAGCTGGTGCTGCAGGTCTCCATACAAAAACTCACACAAATCTGGGTGGCCATTTAAACTGGCACCTGGAATGCCTGGGATACAGAGCCATCTATTCAACTGAAAAAAGGGGGGCTGAAACAGGGAGCCAAGTGATCTGGCTCAGCTGGCCCCACCCCTACAAAGACCAGCAATCTGAAATGCTCTGGAATGAGAGTTTCACAGCAAGTGTAGCTGGACCCGGGACAATCCAGCTTAGTGGAAAGAAAGGCATCAGCCATTACCAAGGCAGTCCACCACTATTGAGGCAGTTCACCATTACCAAGGCAGTCCACCATTACTAAGGCAGACCGCCATTACCAAGGCAGTTCTAACTGTACCTCTGTAAACAAAACTGCAAGAAAGTTCACATTGCAGCTGGGAAGAGCCCATGGCAGCTCAGCAATGCCTCTGCTGGCAGACTGTAACTAGACTAACTCTTTGCTGGGCAGGGAATCTCTGAAAAAAGGCAGCAGCACATCAGGAACTCATAAATAAAGCCCCACCTTCCCAGGACAGAGCACCTGGGAAAAAAGGTGATTATGAGTTCTGCTGCAGCAGACTTAAATGTACCTGCCCAGCATCTCTGAATGAAACAATGAAGCTCCTAGCTCAGCACTTGAGCTCCTATAAGGGACAGACTGTCTCCTCAAGCAGCTCCCAACTCTTGTATAACCAAAGAGACATCTCATAAAGGAGAGCTCAGGCTGACATCTTGCAGGTACCCTTCTGGGATGAAGATAACAGGAGAAGAAACTGGCAGCAACCCTGACTGTTCTGCAGCCACCACAGGTGACCCCCAGGCAAGCAAGCTCTGGAGTGGACCTCTAGCAGTCCTACAGCAGAGGGGCCTGACTGTTAGAAGGAAAAACAAAAAACAGAAAGAAATAACTTCAACATCAACAAAAAGGACATTCACTCAGAGACTCCATCCAAAAGTCACTAACTACAAAGACCACAGGTAGATAAATCCACAAAGATGGAAAGAAACCAGTAAAAAAAGGATGAAAACACCCAAAACCAGAACACCTCTCCTCCTCCAAGGGATCGCAACTCCTTACCAGCAAGGGAACAAAGCTGAATAAAGAATGAGTCTAATGAATAGACAGAAATAGGCTTCAGAAGGTGGGTAATAACAAACTTCTCTGACCTAAAAGAACATGTTTTAACCCAATGCAAAGAAACTAAGAACCTTGAAAAAAGGTTTGATGAAATGCTAATGAGAATAAACAGCTTAGAGAAGAATATAAATGACCTGATGGAGCTGAAAAACGTAACACGGGAACTTTGTGAAGCATACACAAGTTTCAATAGCCAAATTGACCAAGCAGGAGAAAGGCTATCAGAGACTGAAGATCAACTCAATGAAATAAAATGAGAAGGCAAGAATAGAGAAAAAAGAGTAAAAAGAAATGAACAGAACCTCCAAGAAATATGTGATTATGTGAAAAGACCTAATCTACATTTGATAGGTGTACCTGAATGTGACAGAGAGAATGAATCCAAGCTGGAAAACAGTCTTCAGGATATTATCCAGGAGAACTTTTCCAACCTAGCAAGGCAGGCAACATTCAAGTCCAGGAAATACAAAGAACACCGCAAAGATCTTCCTCAACAAGAGCAACCCCAAGGCACATAACTGTCAGATTCACCCAGGTTGAAATGAAGAAAAAAATGCCAAGGGCAGCCAGAGAGAAAGGTCAGGTTACCCACAAATGGAAGCCCATCAGACTCACAGCAGATCTCTCTACAGAAACCCCACAAGCCAGAAAAGAGTGGGGGCTGATATTCAACATCCTTAAAGGAAAGAACTTTCAACCTAGAATTTCATATCCAGTCAAACTAAGCTTCATAAGCAAAGGAGAAATAAAATCCCCTATGAACAAGCAACTGCTGAGAGATTTCATCACCACCAGGCTGGCCTTACAAGAGCTCCTGAAAGAAGCACTAAACATAGAAAGGAACAACCAGTACCAGCCACTCCAAAAATGTACCAAATGTTAAAGACCATTGACAAAATAAAGAAACTGCATCAACTAATGGGCAAAACAACCAGCTAGCATCCAAACGTCAGGATCAAATTCACACATAACAATATTAACCTTAAATGTAAATGGGCTAAATGCCCCAATCAAAAGACACCGACTGGCAAATTGGATAAAAAGTCAAAACCCACTGGTGTGCTGGATTCAGGAAACCCATCTCACGTGCAAGGACACACATAGGCTCAAAATAAAGGGATGGAGGAAGATTTACCAAGCAAATGGAGAGCAAAAAAAAGCAGGAGTTGCAATCCTAGTCTCTGATAAAATAGACTTTTAAACCAAAAAAAATCAAAAGAGACAAAAAAAGACATTACATCATGGCAAAAGGATCAACACAAGAAGAACTAATGATCTTAAATATATATGCATCCAATACAGGAGCACCCAGATACATAAGCAAGTTCTTAATGACCTTCAAAGAGACTTAGACTACCACATAATAATAGTGAGAGACTTTAACACTCCACTGTCAATATTAGACAGGTCAATGAGTCAGAAAATTAACAAGGATATCCAGGACTTGAACTCAGATCTGGACCAAGCAAACCTAATAGACACTTACAGAACTCTCCACCCCAAATCTATAGAATATACATTCTTCTCAGCACCACATCACACCTACTCTAAAATTGACCACATAATTGGAAGTAAATTACTCCTCAGCAAATGCAAAAGAATGGAAATCATAAAAAACAATCTCTCAGACTACAGTGCAATCAAATTAGAACTCAGGATTAAGAAACTAACTCAGAACCACACTACTTCATGGAAACTGAACAACTGGCTCTTGAATGTTGACTGGATACGCAATGAAATGAAGGCAGAGATAAAGACATTCTTCAAAACCAATGAGAATAAAGACACAACATACCAGAATCTCTGGGACACACTTAAAGCTGTGTCTAGAGGGAAATTTATAGCAATAAATGCCCACATGAGAAGTGAGGAAAGATCTAAAATCAACACCCTATAATCAAAATTGAAAGAGCTAGAGGAGCAAGATCAAAAAAACTCAAAAGCTAGCAGAAGACAAGAAACTACTAAGATCAGAGCAGAACTGAAGGAGATAGAGACACAAAATATTCTTCAAAAAAATCAATAAATCCAGGAGCTGGTTTTTTGAAAAGATCAACAAAATAGATCACTAGCCAGATTAATAAAAAAGAAAAGAGAGAAGAATCAAATAGATGCAATGAAAAATGATAAAGGGGATATCACCACCAATTCCACAGAAATACAAACTACCATCAGAGATTACTACAAACAACTCTATGCATATAAACCAGTAAACATGGAAGAAATGGATAAATTTCTGGACACTTGCAACCTCCCAAGACTAACAAGTTGAAACCTGAATAGACTAATAACAAGAGCTGTAGTTGAGGCAGCAATTAATAGACTATCAACAAAGAGAAGCCCAGGTCCAGATGGGTTTACAGCCAAATTCCACCAGACATACAAAGAGGAGCTGGTACCATTCCTTCTGAAACTGTTCCAAACAATCCAGAAAGAGGGCATCCTTCCCAAATCATTTTATGAGACCAATATCATCCTGATACCAAAACCTGGCAGAGACTCAACAAAAAAAAAAAAAAAAAAAAAAAAACCTTCAGGCCAATATCCATGATGGACATAGATGCAAAAATCTCCAGTAAAATACTGGCAAACCAACTGCAACAGCACATCAAAAAGCTTATCCATCACGATCAAGTAGGCTTCATCCTGGGGATGCAAGGCTGGTTCAACATACACAAGTCTATAAATGTAATCCCCACATAAACAGAAGCAAAGACAAAAACCACAAGATTATCTCAATAGATGCAGAGAAGGCCTTTGACAAAATTCAACAGCGCCTTATGCTAAAAACTCTCAATAAACTAGGTATCAATGAAATGTATCACAAAATAATAAAAGCTATATATGACAAACCCACAGCCAATATCATACTGAATGGGCAAAAACCGGAAGCATTCCCTTTGAAATCTGGCAGTAGACAAGGATGCCCTCTCTCACCACTCCTATTCAATATAGTATTGGAAGTTCTAGCCAGAGCAATAAGGCAAGAAAAAGAAATAAAGGGTATTCAATTAGGAAAGGAGGAAGTCCAATTGTCTCTATTTGCAGACGATGTGACTGTATATTTAGAAGACCCTATCATCTCAGCCCACATCTCCTGAAACTGATAAGCAACTTCAGCAAAGTCTCAGAATACAAAACCAATGTGCAAAAATCACAAGCATTCCTATACACCAACAACAGACTAAAAGAGAGCCAAATCAAGAGTGAACTCCCATTCACAATTGCTACAAAGAGAATAAAATACCTAGGAATACAACTAACAAGGAATGTAAAGGACCTCTTCAAGGAGAACTACAAACCACTGCTCAATGAAATAAGAGAGAACAGAAACAGATGGAGAAACACTCCATGTTCATTGTTAGAAACAATCAATATCATGAAAATAGCCATACTGCCCAAAATAATTTATTGATTCAATGCTATCCCCATCAAGCTTCCTATGACCCTCTTCACAGAACTGGAAAAAAAAAATGCTTAAACTTCATATGGTACCAAAAGAGAGCCCACATAGCCAAGACAATCCTAAGCAAAAAGAATAAAGCTGGAGGCATCATGCTACCCGACTTCAAACTATACTATAAGACTACAGTAATCAAAACAGCATGGTACTGGTACCAAAACAAAGATATAGACAATGGAACAGAACAGAGCCTTGGAGGCAATGCCACACATCTACAACCATATGATCTTTGACAAACCTGACAAAAACAAGCAAGGGGTAAAGGATTCCATGTTTAATAAATGGTGTTGGGATAAGTGGCTGGACATGTGCAGAAAACAGAATCTAGACCCCTTCCTGACACCTGACACTAAAATTAACTCCAGATTGATTAAATACTTAAACATAAGACCTAACACCATAAAAACCCTAGAAAAAAACCTAGGCAAAGCCATTCAGGACATAGGCATAGGCAAGGACATCATGACTAAAACATCAAAAGCATTGGCAATACAAGCCAAAATAGACAAATGGGATCTAATTAAAATCCAGAGCTTCGTACCCAAAACAAACCATCATTAGAGTGAACCGGCAACCAATAAAATGGGAAAGAATTTTTGCAATCTACCCATCTGACAAAGGACTTACATCAAAAATCTACAAAGAACTGAAACAGATTTACAAGAAAAAAAATGAACAAACCCATTCAAAAGTGGATGAAGGACATGAACAGGCAGTTTTTAAAAGAAGACATACATGAGGCCAACAAATATATGAAAAAATGCTCATCATCACTGGTCATTAGAGAAATGCAAATCAAAACCTTATTGAGATACCATCTCATGCCAGTTAGAATGGTGATCACTAAAAAAATCTGGAGACAACAGATGCTGGAGAGGATGTAGAGAAATAGGAACACTTTTATACTGTTGATGCGAGTATAAATTAGTTCAACCATTGTGGAAGACATTGTGGCAATTCCTCAAGGACCTAGAAATAGAAATTCCATTTGACCCAGCAATCCCATTACTGGGTATATCTCCAAAGGATTATAAATCATTCTATTATAAAGACACATGAACAGGTATGTTCAATGTGGCACTGTTTACAGTAGCAAAGACCTGGAACCAACCCAAATGCCCATCAGTGATAGACTGGACAAGGAAAATGTGGCACATATACACCATGGAATACTATGCAGCCATAAGAAAACGATGAGTTTGTGTCCTTTATAGGGACATGTATGAATCTGGAAACTGTCATTCTCAGCAAACTGATACTAGAACAGAAAATCAAACACTGCATGTTCTCACTCATAGGCAGGTGCTGAACAAAGAGAACACATGGACACAGGGAGGGGAGCATCAGACACTGGGGTCTGTTGGGGGGGACTAGGGGAGGCACAGCAGGTGGGTAGGGAGGTTTGGGAGGGATAACATGGGGAGAAATGCCAGATATAGATGATGGGGGGATGGAGGCAGCAAACCACATTGCCCTTTATGTACCTATGCAAAAATCCAGCATGATCTGCACATGTACCCCAGAACCTAAAGTGCAATACACACACACACACACACACACACACACACACACACACACATATATATATATATATATATATATGCCATTCTTATTTAGCATAGTACTGCAAACACTTGCCAGAGTAATTAGATGAGAGAAAGAAAATAAGATCATTGGAAAAGAGCAAGTTGGATTGTTTGTCTTTGCAGAATACATGGTCTTACATGTAGAAAGACCTAATGACCCCACCAAAAAATTCCTAGAATGGAAAAATGAGTTCGATAAAGTTGCAGAAAACAAAATCAACCTACAAAAACTTTAGCATTTGTATACATCACTAATGAGCCATATGAAAAACAAATAGACTTCAATACCATTTACAGTAGTTACAAAATAAAATACTCAGGAATAAATTTAACCAAAAATCTATACTGATGAAATAAACTAAAGACATACCAAAATTGGAAAGACATCCCCTTCCCATGCACTGAAAGAATACTTGAAAGAATCAAAAGAATTAATTGCAAGAATTAATTAAAATTGCCATAGTACCTAAAACAGTCTATATATTCAATACAATTCTTATGAAAATAACAATTACATTCTTCACAGAAATAAAAAAAAAACAATTTTTAAATTGTATGGAACCACAAAAGATCATATATAGGCAAATCAATACTAAACAAAAAAGAAAAAGTTGAGGAAATACTCTCTAACTTTAAGATATACTACAAAGCTATACTAATCAAAAGAGCATGGTACAGATATAGAAGCAGACACATAGATGAATGAAATAGAATTGAGAATCCAGAAATAAATTTATATATTTATAGCCAACTGATTTGCAACAAAGGTGCAAAAGCATACAGTGAGGAAAGAATTCCCTTTCAATAGATGGTTCTGAGAAAACTCGATAGTCATTTGAAGACAAAGAAAACTAGACCCCTATCTCTCACTATATAGAAAAGTCAACTCAAAATGGATTAAAGCTTTAAATGTAAGTCCCAAAACTATTAAATACTAGAAGTAAACATAAAAGAAATGCTTCAGGACATTGGTCTAGGCAAAGGTTTTTTGTTGTTGTTGTTTGTTTGTTTGTTTGTTTGTTTGTTTGTTTGTTTGTTTTGAGACGGAGTTTCGCTCTTATTACCCAGTCTGGAGTGCAATGGCGCGATCTCGGCTTACCACAACCTCCGCCTCCTGGGTTCAGGCAATTCTCCTGCCTCAGCCTCCTGAGTAGCTGGGATTACAGGCACGTGCCACCATGCCCAGCTAATTTTTTGTATTTTTAGTAGAGACGGGGTTTCACCATGTTGACCAGGATGATCTCGATCTCTTGACCTCGTGATTCACCCGCCTCAGCCTCCCAAAGTGCTGGGATTACAGGCTTGAGCCACCGCGCCCGGCTAGGCAAAGGTTTTATGGGTAAGACTTCAAAAGCACAGGCAACAAAAAACAAAAATATTAGGTTGGTGCAAAAGTAATTGCAGTTTTGCCACTTAAAAATAAATGGCAAAGGTAAACTAAATGGCAATACTGCAATTACTTTTGCACCAACCTAATAGATAAATGGGACTGCGTTAAAATGAAAAGCTTCTGCACAGCAAAGGAAACAATCAACAGAGTGAAGAGACAACTAACAGAATGGAAGAAAATGTTTGCAAACTATTCATCTGAGAAGGGACTAATTTCCAGAATATTCAAAAAACTCAAGCAACTTAATAGCCAAAAAAGGACATTTTGTTAATTAAAATAAGCCAGGCATAGAAATGGGCAAAGAATCTGAATAAATATTCCTCAAAAAAGGCATACAAATGGCCAAGAAGTATATGAAAAAATGCTCAACATCACTAATCATCAGGAAAATGCAAATCACAATCACTATTAGATACCGTCTCACTCCACTAAGGCTATTAACAAAAAGACAAAAAAATAACAAATGCTTATAAGGATGCAGAGAAAAGGGAACACTTAGACAGTCTTTGTATGAATGTCAACTAGCACAGCCATTATAGAAAACAGTATAGAAAAAAACTAAAAACAGTACTACCACATGATCCGGCTATCCCACTACTGGGTACTTTCCAAAGGAAAGGAAATCCGTGTATCAAAGAGATACCTGCATTTCCATGTTTATTACAGCAGCACTCAACAACAGCCACGATGTGGAATCAACTTAGATGTCCATCGACAGATACTGAGGAAGAAAACTGGTACATAAACACCATGGAATACTAGTCAGCCACAAAAAGTGAATGAAATCCTATTATTCACAGCAATGTGGATGAGTCTAGAGGATATTTTGTTAATTAAAATAAGCCAGGCATAGAAAGATAAATACTGCATGTTCTCACTTATGTGTAAGCTAAAAAAAAGTTGTACTACTAGAAGTAAACTATTACGAACAACTATGAAACTATGATGAGGGAGTAGAGCTCTGCTTATGAGAGGCTGGGAAGGGTGAGGAGACGGGAAGATGGGGAAAGGTTGGTTAAGCAACACAAAGTGACATCTAGATAGGAGGAGTAAGTTATTAGGTTGGTACAAAAGTAATTGCAGTTTTTGCCATTATTAGCACCAACCCAATATAATCCTTTATAGCACTCTGGGGTGAGTACAGTTAATAATGATTTATGGTATATTTTCAAAAAGCTAGAAGTGAGAATTTTAATGTTCCCAACACAAATAAATGATAAATGTTTGAGGTGATGTCAGTGAATTACATTGATTTGATCATGATATATTGTATACATGTATAAAAACGTCATTCCATATTCCATGAATATATAAAATTATGTGTTAACTAAAAATAAAGAAATGGTAGAAATAAAAAATCACCACTTTGCCTCCAGCATAGCAATAACTCAAAATACATTTAGTGATGAATGCTAAACCCACTGGAGAAAAGAGCATGGAGGAATAGAATATTCACAAAGTTTCAAAGAACTACACGCAAGTTACTTATTAAGTACAAAGGGAGAGAAATACCTTTACAATGGAGAAATTCAGCAATTGCCCCCTGAAACAGGTGATCGAGCTGAGCATCCCAGTGACTGGATGAACTAACAGCCTGTCCTCCTGACGGGCCACAGTGGGGAAGGTGAACATTGCCTGTTGATGTCCCTGCAAGAATGACTCTAATGGTGAACAGACAATTAGACAAATGCAAATTTAAAAGCATCCTGTCAAACAATCAACCTGGGCCTTAAAAAATGTAAACAGTATGGAAACCCTTTTAAAGTCCCAGGTACAGCTAGAATGGAGAAGACTAAGGTCACATGACAGCCAACACAATGTACCCTCCTTGAGCAGATCCTAAATCAGAAAAGAGGAAAGAACATAATCAACATTGTTCACAGACAGCTGGAAAGCTTCCTGTTGGGAAGAGAACCTTGGCAGGGGCTTCAGCAGTGTTGGATGTAGGGGTCAGGAAGGGCAGGCATTGCCCTATCAGAGGAGCTGCAGCTTCTGCCCACAAAAGTGGCCATCCCCACCAGGAAGGTGCTGTGTTGCAAGCACTGTATTAAATATTTTACATGTACTGGAATCCTCACAGCAACCTGTGAGGTGTGTTGCTATATCTGTCTTAGAAATAAACAAGTGGTGGGCACAGCCATCACCTGACGTACCCACGAGCCAGCCCTTTGAAACCCTGTGCTGCCTGGTCTCGGCTGTGAGAGGTTCCCAGGAAGCAAGAGCCAAAGAAAGCAGGGAAATATTTACAAATATAACATTGGGAACTACCAACACCCGAAGGCACTGAGGCAGGATTACCTCCATGCAGTCCAGGGGAACTCCACCTAGTCCCTCTGATCCCCACCCTGCAGCCCACACCCCAACCTCAAGCACCAGAGGCAGGCCTGTGGGAGGGTGTGTGGGTCGTATAACTGAGATGTCAGGTCTTAATTCCTGGGACTTCAGAATGTGACCTGATTTGGAGAAAGGACATTTGCAGATGTGAATGAGTGAAGGATCCTGACACGAAGTATCTTTGGATCACCCAGGTAGATGGGTAGTAAGTGGAATCAATTTAGATATTCGCCTTCATAAATGAGTATTTCAATTACACATATGAGACTCTCCTTATGCCTACAAGAGCCTGGAGGAGCCTTCATCATTTAAAACTGACCAAAGAGTTTGAGCAGTGATCCACAGAGTCTTTGAAAGGAAGAAGGCTGGCCAGTGGAGAGGCAGGACGGGGCTGCCTGCCACAGGCTGGACTACAGGAAGAGCTACGGGAGGGGCAGGGCTCTCAGAGTGACAGGTAGGACCACACACCACTCTAAGGTGGCAGATGCTTCCAGGAAAGCAGGGAGGAGGGAGGAGGGAGGAGGACGGAGGGAGGAGGACGGAGGGAGGAGGACGGAGGGAGGAGGACGGAGGGAGGATGGGGCTGTAGCTGTTTATACAAGTATATTCAATAATCTAATATGTATTTACTAGGATTGATTTTTACACCGACTTTAGGTTTATAGAAAACTTGAGAAGAAAGTACAGAGTGCTCCATATACCTCTTCTCACACACACACACACACACACACACACACACACACAGAGCACACTCAGCCACCATCAACATCTTCTAGTAGTGAGGCACATTTGCTGCAATTAGCCATCCAGTACCGATATGAGTATTAACTGAAGTCCATAGTTTGCTTCAGGGTTGACTCTGTGCATAATGGCATGTGTCCATCACTATAGCATCTTTGTAGCTATAATTTTTTCTTAAATGGAGTTTCCCTCATTGCCTGGGCTGGAGTACAATAGTACAATCTCAGCTAACTGTAACCTCTGCCTCCCTGGTTCAAGTGATTCTCCTGACTCAGCCTCCCAAGTAGCTTGGATTACAGGCATGTGCCACCACACCTGGCTAACTGGGCGTTTTTAGTAGAGGTGGGGTTTCACCACATTGATCAGGCTGGTCTCAAACTTCTGAATTTGAGTGATCCACCCACCTCAGCCTCCCAAAGTGCTGGAATTAAGGCGTGAGCCACCGTGCCTGGCACTGTAATTTTTTAAATTTCTTTAAAATAAAGAGATAAAGAATATATGTCAAAATAGTAACATCTGCTTAATCTCAATTGTGGATACCTAAGCATTAGTGGCTTTTTGTACTGCTTTAAATATTTCATTTTTAAAAGCACGCATTGCTTATACATGGACAAAGCAGCAGTCACATGGCGAAGTGACCAGCCAGGTCCTCAGTCCTCACCCAGCACTGGGTCAGTGTTGTTGAGGGTCTGGGGATGGCACAGGGATCAACCTGCAGAGATGAGGGCTAGAGAAAGCTGAAGGCTAATCACGACTTCCTCCTCTCCACAGGAAGCTGGTGATCCATCTGCAGGAAAGAAGGAAAAACCTAACTGCAGGAGGAAAGTTTCCAGGAGGAGCAGGGGAGGCTCATGCTGTGTCCAGAACTGAGCCAGACTGCACCATCGCAGCTTTGCGTCTTGGAAACAGGAAGCTGACAGTGCGAAGTGGGCCCTGCACGGGGGTGATGGTCCCAGAGCATCCTCCCAGAGGAAGAGAAGCCAGTAGGGGCCACTGGAGCCCCCGGAGCCGCTGTGGAGCACACTCAGAGTGTGCCGGGTGGACAGGGACAGGCGCAGTGGCAGACTCGTGTGAGGTCATCGGACGATTGCCCTCCCAGGACTTCTCACAAGGAAGGCTGGGCCACAACAACGGAGCACAGGCACATCCTCTCACGTGGAAATTTCATTAAAAGTTAAAAGTTAGGGGCGGGGCACTGTGCTTACGCCTGTAATCCCAGCCCTTTGGAAGGTGGAGGCAGGTGGATTAGAGATCAAAAGATCGAGACCATCCTGGCCAACATGGAGAAACCCCATCTCTACTAAAAATATAAAAATTAGCCAGGTGTGGTGGCATGTGTCTGTAATCCCAGCTTCTGGGGAGGCCGAGGCAGGAGAATTGCTTGAACCTGGGAGGCAGAGGTTGCAGTGAGCCAAGGTCGTGCCACTGCACTCCAGCCTGGGCAAAGAAGTAAGACTCTGTCTCAAAAAAAAAAATAAAGTTAAAAGTTAAAACATGCCACGAGAAAACAGAGGGTGATGACGGAGATGGTGCCAGCCACGCGGGGACCCAAGCAGGCTGCCAGCACGCCTGGGCTGTGAAGGACTCTCTCTTTTCATGGCTCAGAAACAAAACCAAGAGGCAATAAATTTACCCACGGTAGACACCACTTGTCAGAAGCCAAGAGCACTGGGAGTTGGCATCCAGGTGAAAAACGGCAGCACAAAGCAGGAACTGCCACATGAGGGAGGCGCACGCAGGGCTCAGAGCAGCCCCTACAAAGCTGCAGGTGATTCAGAAGCTGAGGACGCAGCGTGCAGTGCACTACGCCTGTCAGTCTTAGGAGGGCCTTGGCAGCACAGAGGCAAATCTAGGTTTACAAAGAACACACACAGATTTCTGGCCTCGCAACAGGAATGTGCTGAAGGCAGTGGGAGACATTGTCACAACCCAGACTCCAGCAAAGTAGAAGCAGTTGAAGTTGTGTCAAGAGAACCAACTACTCCTGGTCACATCCCAGGGTGACACGTGGTGATGAGCTGGGGAGGGAAAACGCTGTAATTAATGGACACAATTTTTGGAGTCCAGGATGATGGGGGAGGTTGGAGCTGGACAATGTGCCTGCCGATGGGCCACTCTCCTCACAGGTTCAAGCACATCTCGCAAAGACAGGATTCTGCAGAGAGTGCTGGATTCTCAAGTTCAAATGCAAAATACATGCCATGTTCTTATTCTCAACTCAACCACCTTAAATCCCTTTTCAAAGCTTTCACTTCCTACCTCAAGCCGATGACCCAACTTACAGTGAACACTCCCTGGGTCATGCCGCAGTTCCAAGGCACTGGGCTGGGAGTGGGTTACCGGCATCCAGGCCACCTGTCTTCCCGGTCTTCTCTGAACCAGCCCTTCCTCAGCCTTGATAACTTCACGTGGCTGTCTCTGCAGTGCCACGACTGGAGTGGGGACAGAAAGCTGTTGGAAGTGGCCACCTGCCCCAGGGGCCGGATATCCTCTCTGGAAGCAATGCCCTTCCCTCTCCAGAGGCGTTGCTTTGGAAGTGAACAGAGCATTTCCTCTTTCTCTCACTGGATACCCAATTCCTAATTCCTGGGTTAAAACTTCTCTCCTCACTGCTTGTGCCCCTAAATATTCTATTTCCAAGGCTCTTCATCCAACTCTAGATTTAGACAGTGGGAGGGAAGGGCCCGGAAGACTCACGGCATGTCTGCACACCGTCCCTGATGCAGCGAGCTCAGGGCCAGCCAGCAGCTTGAACAGGAGGACAGGGAAGAAAAGTTAAGAGAAAGAAAACACGTGCCAATGTCTCAAACTCTCTCTCAAGCTGGTTACGTGGCTCCTCCTGAATCCACTTGATCTGGGGAGGGATTGAGGCCTGGATGCCTGGGCCCATGCCTCGAATGTAAGTATAAAAAGCCCAGAATCATTTCGTACCCTGTACAAGGAAGCACACAGCAGAGATCTGCCCGCGCTGGATTGCAGGTGCTGCGGGTGCTACGCCCTGAACGGGGCGCAGGGCTTCGCCGGGTGCACGTGGACAGACTCCAGCGCAGGATCCCAGGGCGGCAGCCGCGCTCCCCGGGAGCTCAGGAGAGAGGGACCCTCGAAAACGGACACGGAGCGAGCCAAGCTGCACACGATGGAGGCGGCAGCGGGCCTGAGGCTGGAAAGGTTGCCAGAGTCAGATACCCTTTCAAGAAGTACTGAGCTGGAAAGAGGAAGGGGAAAGAATGTCCCCTTGAAGACGCAGACGGGGCCCAGAGAAGTTGGTCACCGTTCCCAGGAGAAATGCTTGGAGAATTTTACGGCCGAAGGAGAGGATGGGGGAGGTGAGCAAAGGCGCAAACGCAGAGATGATTGATGGAGAAAGGAAGCAGCTGGTGGGCGGCGCAGGAGAGGACGAACCGGGGACGTTTCGGAGGGCGGTTCTGAGCCACGTCAACCTACTCTGTGTCGTGTTTCTTCCCACTGAACCCCCGGGCCTTCTTGTTATCATTGTTGCCATGACCTGCCGGCCCAGCAGCCTCGTCACTCCGTCCCGCAACTCCGAGAGCCAGGCCGACCTCGGGGGGTGGGCTGCACTGGGCAATGCTTGCCCTGGGGCTGCTGGCAGCAGTCCACGTCCAAATGTGGGTAGCTCAGGTTTGTGTAAAGTCCCATCGTGTCGGGTGGAGAGAATGGGGATGAAGGGCACCTGCGGGAAAGCGTCTTCCTAGGAGAGGGATGCGGAGAACACAGGAAGAGGGCGGAGTGCGGTGGGGGGCGGGAAGAGGGGAGGGGGGAGGGGAAGAGGGGAGAGGAGGGGGGAGGGGAGGCACCTGCAGGGGGAGGGGAGGGGAAGCAGGGAAGGGAGAGGAAGGAGGGGAGGGCAGGCACCTGCCCGAGGCGGGGCGGGGCGGGGCGGGGAGGGGAGGGGGGCACCTGCCCCGAGGCCTCAGCGGGTGTCAGCGCCAGGCACCCCAGCCTCCCACTGGACCAAGGAGCTCAGTCAGGGCTTGAAGAGGTTGGAAATTTTCCGGGAATAATGTGGAAAAAGGGAAATTGAGGTCAGGTCGTCAGCGGGGTCAGGCGTCAGTGCTGCGGCAGGTGTCTGAAGACAAATCCCGGAACATTTCACCTCCTCAGGTCCCAGGGCCAGACCAAGGCCTGCTCCCCTCCCCATGTCTGTAGCCATTTCCTGACCACTGTCAGCGTCAGTAAATATTTTCTCAAGGAATTGATGCTTTCACCAGGGTTTTCTCAATCATCTTAAATGCCCTTTTCAACTCCAATACATATATGGACTTAAACATGTATTTTACTTATTTAAACATATTTCTTTATATCCTTTTCTGTCCATCTAGTGAAATTTGGAAAGATACTTGCATTGAGAATACGAGAATGTACAAGAATGAAATTGCCTGTGGGTTCGTTATTGCGGTTGCGTTTTTCTTTGCTGTTAGGCTATGTACAGAATAATTCCCATGGCTTTATCATGAAGGAAACATACCCTAGAATAACATAATATATTTGAAAGGAATGTTTCTAGAGCTAAATAAGGCTGTGGAAATTAAAAAGGAAAAATGATGCTCGACTCACAATAAGACCACGGTCTCTCCCGCGGCGGCACCAGTCCTGCTTCTCCACGAAGCTTTGGGTGTGGCGAGCTGCCCGGGAAGGGCTCACATCAGGTACATGGTGGAGTTTGCTCCCACATTACCCCAAACGCCTACATCGAAGCAATAAAGGCCTTCCTTCCTAGCCCTTGGCTGAGAATTAGGCCCCATGGCAGTCGTTGGAAAAACTAAAATAAAACAAAATTTACATAAACAAACGCAGCTCTCAGCAGCCCCGACACAGCTGCTCAGTCCCCGCTATGGGCAGCTTCATGAACTTGGCCTCCAGCAACACACGGAAGAGCTGCGAACAAATCCATGTTTGCAAAACTCCGACACCTGGCACCGAAGCGGGGAGGAAAATACATTTTTGAAAATGCCTGTGAATTTCTGGATACAAAATTTAACATAGAGACAAAATAATCTACCCCAAACCTCACTCTTTGGTTCAGAATATAATCTCTTTTTGTAACTATTTTAACAGCATCCTAATTCACACACCCATTCCCGGGACGCTTTTTCCCTCCCAAACTCTCTGCATACTGCCTGCAGAGTGAGCTTTCTAACTCAGCAGAGGTCCAAGCTTGAGATGTTGCTGTTATGCTTCAAACCATGTCCTCTACAAAGTATGTTAAAGTCCTAACCCCTGTACCTGTGACGGTGGCTGCATTTGGAAATAAAGTCTTCGTAGGTGTAATTAGATAAAGTGACATGAGGTCAGACTGGAGTGGATGCTTAGCCCAATACGACTGATGTCATTGCACGAACGGAAATTTGGACACAGACACCGACAGCACCATGGAAACATGAGGGCAGAGAACTGGATGATCCACCTAGAAGCCAAGGGATGCCAAAGACTGCCAGGAAACCACCAGAAGGTAAGCAGAGGCCGGGGCAGATTCTCTTTGCAGCTCTCGGAGGGAACCAGCCCTTGTAACACCTTGATTTTAGACATCCAGCCTCCAGAACTGCGAGGCGATAAATGTCTGTGGCTTTAAGCCACCCGGATTGTGATCACCTGTCACAGCAGCTTGAGGAAACTCACACAGCCCTGGATTGATGAGGCCAGAACACCCTGGAGTCTGGGAGGAGTGAGCCATCTTCCTTGAAGACCTGAGATTCAGGAAGAACACAGATGGGGAAGAAGCAACTGCCTCTGAGACGCCCCACATGTGTTTGAGAAGCAGAAGCCTCAGCCTCCTTCTAGAAGGAGGAGTTGAGTCAGGGCTTGAAGATTTTGAAAAGTTTCTAGAAATAAAAATGTAGAAGAGAGTGATTTAGTGTGTGATGGACGGCACCCCACAAGACAGGCAGAGGCGTGCAGGTTTCTCCAGGACAAAAGCAGGATGGGTAGAGAGGGTCCACCCAGGAGTGCAAAGTGGCCTCCATCTGGGCTCAGCAGCCATGCAGCCAAAACCTCCAGCAGCCACAGAGCCACAGCTGGCTCTACTCCACGCAGGTCCTGATCTCAGCATGAGGAACTCAACAGGTGGCAGCATTTGCAGCAGGCAGTGACCAGGAGAAGCAAGATAACCAGGGAGCCCAGGAGAGGAGTCAGATGACAGATGCCACACCTTACCTAATGGATTGTACTGACAGCAATAAAAACAGCTGATCTGTATGATATTCTATGTGTTGGGTACTATTTTAAGCAGCTGACGCATATTAACTCATTTAGCTCTCAGTATATAGCATAATATTATCCTCACTTTACAGTATAGGAAGCTGGGATCATTGAATCTATTCAATGTCCCACTGTTGATAATGGCAGAGCTGACGTTTGAACTCAGGCAGCCCAATCCACAAGACTCTGTGCTCTCCTGCAATGCACAAACTCAACATTCTTGCTGAGAGGACTCCTCACCAGACAGTCCTCCTTACTCACCGGATGTGTATGGCACATTTCTCCTGGTCCCCACGAGCTGGCAGAGTAAGACAAATCCCTCGTTGTTTTGTTTGTTTGTTTGTTTGAGACAGTGTCTTGCTCTGTTGCCCAGGCTAAAGGTCAGTGCTGTGCTCTTGGCTCACTGCAACCTCCATCTCCCAGGTTCAAGCAATTCTCCTACTCCAGCCTCCCAAGTAGCTGGGATTACAGGCATGCACCACCACACACCAGCTAATTGTTTGTATTTTTTAGTAGAAATAGGGTTTCACCACGTTGGTCAGGCTAGTGTGGAAAGGATACGCCTGCATTGCCCAGACTCCAGGCATATCTTTACCAAATGGTTGATGCTGGAGAAGTATCAAGGTCCCTGACCTGAAAGAAATGACAGATGCTACCAATGAGGGGGAAACAGAAATAAAAGAAGACACCAAGGTCCCCAGTCCCAAGCGGAAGTTGGAAGAACCAGTTCTGGAGTTCAGGCCTCCCAGAGGAGCAATCACTCAAGCACTGAAAAAGCTGAAAATCAACGTTTTAAAGATTCACAGGTGTGCCATGTGTGGTTTCACCACTGAAAACCTGCTGCAGATCCACAAACACATCCCTCATCATTACAAATCGGATGGTTCTTCCTACCAGTGCCGGGAGTGTGGTCTCCGCTGCACGTCTCACGTCTCTCTGTCCAGGCACCTGTTCATCATGCACAAGTTAAAGGGACCTCAGCCAGTGTCAAGCAGAACTGGCTGGGGAAGGCAACCAACAGGAGAACACACCCAGCCATGAGGATGAGTCCCCCGATGGCGCCGTGTCAGACAGAAAGTGCAAAGTGTGCGCAAAAAATTTGGAACTGAAGCTGCCTTAAATACTCACGTGAGGACACATGGCATGGCCTTCATTAAATCCAAAAGAATAAGTTCAGCTGAGAAATAGCTACAGATGCTCCATCAGGGAAAACCCTGTCCACATTGGACTAAAAGGTATTTTAGTTACAAAAGTTTGCAGTATAACAGAGTTAACAGTACCGTCGAGGCTGCTGCAATATACGCTCTTTCAACGTGACTTCTTCCTTCGCCTCATCCAATCTCATGCTGTCTACAAGAAGCTAAATTTAAATACAATATAAGTTGGAAGTAAAAGATTTAAAAAGATGTAACATGCAAATATTAGTCAAAAGAAAGCAGGAGCACCTGTATTAGCATCAGATAATGTAGGCCTCGGGAGAAAGAAAATTATCAGAGACAGTGAGGAAGACTACACAATGATAAAAGTGTCCGGTCCACCAATGAGACACAACAATCCTCAATAAATACGCACCAGAAACAGAGCTGCAAAATATGTGAAGCCTCAACCTATAGAAATGAAGGAAGAAATAAATAAATCCACAATTATACTTGCTAACTCTAACACCCCTTTCTCTTAATAATTTGTAGAACAGGCCGGGCACAGTGGCCCAAGCCTGTAATCCCAGCACTTTGGGAGGCCGGGGCAGGTGGATCACGAGGTCAAGAGATCAAGGCCATCCTGGTCAACATGGTGAAACCCCGTCTCTACTAAAGATACAAAAAATTAGCTGGGCACGGTGGCGCGTGCCTGTAATCCCAGCACTTTGGGAGGCCGAGGCGGGTGGATCACGAGGTCAAGAGATCAAGGCCATCCTGGTCAACATGGTGAAACCCCGTCTCTACTAAAAATACAAAAAATTAGCTGAGCATGGTGGCGTGTGCCTGTAATCCCAGCTACTTGGGAGGCTGAGGCAGGAGAATTGCCTGAACCCAGGAGGCGGAGGTTGTGGTGAGCCGAGATCATGCCATTGCACTCCAGCCTGGGTAACGAGCGAAACTCCATCTCAAAAAATAATAATAATAATAATAATAATTTGTAGAACAACTGACAGGAAAATCAGCAAGAATATAGAAGGACCCAATAACACAACCAACCCACAGGATAGAATCCACTTTTGTAGAACATTCCACCCAATGACAGCAAAATATACATTATTTGAAGTGCCCCTGAAATATATACCAAGTTAGACCATACCTTGTTCCATAAAACAAATTTCAACAGATATTTTAAAAATTAAAATTATAGTGTCTCTGTTATCTTAGAACAATGGAAAGAAATCAGACTGGAAATCAGTAACAGAAAGATAATAGAAAATATTTAAAGCTTGGAAGCTAAATAACACATTTATAAATAATACATGAATTGAAGAACAAGTATCAGAAAATTTTAAAAGTACGTTGAATGAAAATACAATGTACTGAATTTGTGAGACACAGCTAAAGCAATGCTGAAAGGGAAATTTATAGTATTAAATGTTTATATTAGAAAATAGAAAGTCTCTAATCTGTAATCTAAGCTCTCACGTTAAGAATCTGAAGAAGAGGAGGAAGATCCAAGATGGTGGTTTAGGAGCAACTCAGGATTGCAGCTCCCAATGAAAGCGCAGAGGGTGAGTGGACACCGCATTTCCAGATGGATGTTTATTGCCCACAAACCAGGAGATTACCAGGCGGAGGAGCCCCCCGGGTCACCAACGTGGCTATTTTGCTGGTGCCTCGGCGCAGCGGTTCTCCGTACAAAATATACTGGTCTAGTTGCCCTCTTAAGCTGGTGATTGGAGCTCCAGGAAGGCAGATTAGCCCATTCATCTGATTAAACGGGACTGAAACAGAGAGCCAGGACAGGAGATTCCCGGGCAGCACCGTTGTTTCAGCTGGCGCAGGGGGTCACCACATGGGAAATCACACAGATTCCAGCACCTTTTCAGCAGGTGACTGGAACACCTGGGAGAGAATCAACCATTCAACTTAAAAAAAAAAAAAAAAAAGGCTCTGAGGCAGGGAGCCAGGTGATCAGGCTCAGTGGGTCCCACCCCCACAAAAAAAAAAAAAAAAAAAAAAAAAAAAAAAAAAAAAACAGCAATTGGAAATGGCCTGGGTTGAGAATTTCACAGCAAGCACAGCTGAACCCAGAACGGTCCAGCTCTGAGGGAGGTACTTCTGCCATTACCGAGGCACTCCACCCCTACAGAGGTAGTCCTCCATTGCTAAGGCAGCCTGCTGTTGCCAAGGCAACCCGCCATTGCCAAGGCAACCCACCACTACAGAGAGAGTTTGCCATTACAGAGGTGGGCCACCACACCCATATAAACAGGACTGCAGGGAAGTTCACACGGCAGTAGGGCGGAGCCCACAGCAACTCAGCAAAGCCTCTGTAGGCAGACAGTGACTAGGCTGCCTCCTTGCTGGGCAGGGCAGCCCTAAAAAAGAAAAAAAAGGCAGCAGCACAATGGACACTCATAAATAAAGCCCTAACTCCCCGGGACAGAGCACCTGGGGGAAAAAAAGGGATTTATGAGTTCTGCTGCAGCAGACCTAAACGTACCTGCCCAGCAGCTCTGAATAAATAACAGAGCTCACAGCTCAGCACTTGAGCTCCTATAAAGAACAGACTGTCTCCTCAAGCAGCTCCCTGACACCTGTATATCCAAAGAGTCACCTCACAAAGGACTGATCAGACTGACATTTGGCTGGCATCATTCTAGGACAAAGATAGCAGAAGAAGAAACCGGTTGCAATCCTTACTGTTCTGCAGCTGCAGGTGATCCCCAGGCAAGCAGAGCCTGGAGTGGACCTCAGCAGTCCTACAGCAGAGGGGCCAGACTGTTAGAAGAAAAACTAAGAAACAGAAATAACTTCATCATCAACTGGACATCTACTCAGAGACCCAATCTGAAAATCAGCAACTACAAAGATGACAGGTGGATAAATCCACAAAGATGGGAAGAAACCAGTGCAGAAAGGAGGAAAACACCCAAAACCAGAACACCTCTCCTCCTACAAGGGATCACAACTCCTCACCAGCAAGGGAACAAGCCTGGATGGAGAATGAGTGTGATGAAACGACAGAATCAGACTTCAGAAGGTGGGTAATGAGAAACTTCTGTGAGTTAAAAGAACATGTTCTAACTAAATGCAAAGAAACTAAGAAGCTTGAGAAATGCTAATGAGAATGAAATGAAATGCTAATGAGAATGGACAACTAGAGAGGAATATAAGTGAATTGATGGATCTGAAAAACACAACACAAGTACTTCACGAAGCATGCACAAGTTTCAACAGCTGAATTGACCAAGCAGAAGAAAGAATATCAACAGTCGAGGATCAACTCAATGAAATAAAATGAGAAGGCAAGATTAGAGAAAAAAGCATAAAAAGGAATGAACAAAGTCTCCAAGAAATGTGGGACTATGTGAAAAGACCTAATCTACATTTGATAGGTGTACCTGAATGTGACGAAGAGAATGAATTCAAGCTGGAAAATACTCTTCAGGATATTATCCAGGAGAACTTTTCCAACCTAGCAAGGCAGGCCAATATTCAAGTCCAGGAAATACAGAGAACACCACAAAGATATTCCTCAAGAAGAGCAATGCCAAGGCACATAATCATCAGATTCACCAGGGTTGAAATGAAGGAGAAAATGCTAAGAGCAGCCAGAGAGAAAGGTCAGGTTGCCCACAAAGGGAAGACCATCAGACTCACAGCAGATCTCTCAGCAGAGACTCTACAAGCCAGAAGAGAGTGGGGGCCAATATTCAACATCCTTAAAGAAAAGAACTTTCAACCCAGAATTTCATATCCAGCCAAAATGAGCTTCATAAGTCAAGGAAAAATAAAATCCTTTGCAAATAAGCAAGTACTCAGAGATTTTGTCACCACCAGGCCTGCTTTACAAGAGCTCCTGAAAGAGGCACTACACATAGAAAGGAACAACCAGTACCAGCCATTCAAAAACATACCAAATGCTAAAGAGCATCAACAAAATGAAGAATCTGCATCAACCAAGGGATAAAACAGCCAGCTAGCATCAAAATGGCAGGATCAAATTCACAATAAAAATATTAACCCTAAATGTAAATGGGCTAAATGTGCCAATCAAAAGACACAGACTGGCAAATTGTATAAAAAGCCAAAACCCATCGGTGTGCTGTATCCAGGAAACCCATCTCACATGCAAGGATACACAAAGGCTCAAAATAAAGGGATGGAGGAAGATTTACCAAGCAAATAGAGAGAAAAAAAAAAAAAGTAGGAGTTGCAATTCTCATCTCTGATAAAATAGACTTTAAAGCAACAAAGATCAAAAGAGACAAAGAAGGACATTACATAATGATAAAAGGATTGATGCAACAAGAAGAGCTAACAATTCAAAATATATATGCACCCAATATAGGAGCACCCAGATACATAAGGCAAGTTCTTAATGACTTACAAAGAGACTTAGACTCCCACACAATAATAGTGGGAGACTTTACCACCCCATTGTCAATATTAGATCAGCCAGACAGAAAATTAACAAGGATATCCAGGACTTGAACTCAGACCTGGAACAAGCAAACCTGATAGATATTTACAGAATTCTCCACCCCAAATCCACAGAATATACATTCTTTTCAGCACCACATCACACGTACTCTAAAATTGACCACATCATTGGAAGTAAATCACTCCTCAGCAAATGCAAAAGAATGAAAATCATAACAAACAAGTCTCTCAGACCACAGTGCAATCAAGTTAGAACTCAGAATTCAGAAACTAACTCAGAACCGCACAGCTTCATGGAAACTGAACAACTGGCTCTTGAATGTTGACTGGATAAACAATGAAATAAAGGCAGAAATAAAGAAGTTCTTTGAAACCAATGAGAACAAAGACACAACATACCAGAATCTCTGGGACACATTTAAAGCAGTCTGTAGAGGAAAATATATAGCAATAAGTGCCCACATGAGAAGCAAGGAGAGATCCAAAATTGAGACCCTATCATCAAAATTGAAAGAGCTAGAGGAGCAAGATCAAAAAAACTCAAAACCTAGCCGAAGACAAGAAATAACTAAGATCAGAGCAGAACTGAAGGAGAGAGAGACATAAAAAAATCCCTTCAAAAAATCAATAAATCCAGGAGCTGGATTTTCAAAAAGATCAACAAAATAGACCACTAGCCAGCTTAATAAAAAAGAGAAGAGAGAGTAACCAAATAGATGCAATAAAAAATGATAGAGGGGATATCATCACAGATTCCACAGAAATTCAAACCGTCATCAGAGAATATTACAAACAACTTTATGCACATAAACTAGTAAACCTGGAAGAAATGGATAAATTCCTGGACACTTGCCTCCTCTCAAGCCTAAACCAGGAAGAAGTCAAAACCATGAATAGACCAATAACAAGATCTGAAGTTGAGGCAGCAATTAAGAGCCTACCACACAAAAAAAGCGCAAGTCCAGATGGGTTCACAGCCGAATTCTACCAGACACACAAAGAGAAGCTGGTACCATTTCTTCTGAAACTATTCCAAACAACCCAAAAAGAGGGAACCCTTCCCAAATCATTTTATGAGACCAATATCATCCTGATACCAAAACCCGGCAGAGACTCAACAAGAAAAGAAAACTTCAGGCCAGTATCCATGATGAATATAGATGCAAAAATCTTCAATAAAATACTGGCAAGCCAATTGCAACAACACATCAAAAAGCTTATTCACCATGATCAAGTAGGATTCATCCCGGGGATGCAAGGCTGGTTCGACATACACAAGTCTATAATCGTAATTCACCACATAAACAGAATCAAAGACAAAAACCACATGATTATCTCAACTGATTCAGGGAAGGCCTTGAACAAAATTCAACAGCCCTTGATGCTAAAAACCCTCAATAAACTAGATATTGATGGAATGTATCTCAAAATAATAAAAGCTATTTACAACAAACCAATAGCCAAAATCATACTGAATGGGCAAAAACTGGAAGCATTCCCTTTAAAATCTGGCAGTAGACAAGATGCCCTCTCTCACCACTCCTACTCAATATAGTATTGGAAGTTCTAGCCAGAGCAATCAGGCAAGAAAAAGAAATAAAGGGTATTTAAATAGGAAAGGAGGAAACCAAATTGTCTCTATTTGACGATGACATGATTGTATATCTAGAAGATCCCATCATCTCAGCCCAAAATCTCCTGAAACTGATAAGCAACTTCAGCAAAGTCTCAGGATACAAAATCAATGTGCAAAAATCACAAGCATTCCTATACACCAATAACAGAGTTAAAGAGAGCCAAATCAAGAACGAACTGCCATTCACAATTGCTACAAAGAGAATAAAATACCTAGGAATACAACTAACAAGGAACGTAAAGAACCTCTTCAAGGAAACTACAAACCACTGCTCAACGAAATAAGAGAGGACACAAACAGATGGAGAAACATTCCATGTTCATGGTTAGGAAGAATCAATATCGTGAAAATGGCCATACTGCCCAAAGTAATTTATAGATTCAGCACTATCCCCATCAAGCTACCAATGACTTTCTTCACAGAACTGGAAAAAAAAAAACACCTTAAACTTCATATGGAACCAAAAGAGAGCCCACATAGCCAAGTCCATTCTAAACAAAAAAAATACAGCAGGAGGCATCACACTACCCGACTTTAAACTATACTACAAGGCTACAGTAATCAAAACAGCATGGTACTGGTACCAAAACAGAGATATAGACCAATGAAACAGAACAGAGGCCTCGGAGGCAACACAACATATCTACAACCATCCAATCTTTGATAAACCTGACAAAAACAAGCAATGGGGAAAGGATTCCCTGTTTAATAAATGATGTTAGAAAAACTGGCTAGCCATGTGCAGAAAGCAGAAACTGGACCCCTTCCTGACACCTTACACTGAAATTAACTCCAGATGGATTAAAGACTTAAACATAATATCTAACACCATAAAAACCCTAGAAGAAAATCTAGGCAAAACCATTCGGGACATAGGAGTAGGCAAAGACTTCATGACCAAAACACCAAAAGTATTGGCAACAAAAGCCAAAATAGACAAATGGGATTTAATCAAACTCCACAGCTTCTGCAAAGCAAAAGAAACAGTCATTAGAGTGAATTGGCAACCAACAGAATGGGAAAAAAATTTGCAGTTTACCCATCTGACAAAAGGCTGATATCCAGAATTTACAAAGAACTCAAACAGATTTACAAGAACAAAACAAACAATTCCATACAAAAGTGGGCAAAGGATATTAACAGACACTTTACCAAAGAAGGCATACATGAGGCCAACAAACATAAAAAATGCTCAACATTACTGGTCACTAGAGAGATGCAAATCAAAACTACATTGAGATACCATCTCACGCCAGTTAGAATGGCAATCATTAAAAAATCTGGAGACAGCAAATGCTGGAGAGGATATGGAGAAATAGGAACACTTTTACACTGCTGGTGGGAGTGTAAATTAGTTCAACCATTGTGGAAGACAGTGTGTCAATTCCTCAAAGACCTAGAAATAGAAATTCCATTTGACCCAGCAACCCCATTACTGGGTATATATCCAAAGGATTATAAATCATTCTACGATAAGGACATATGCACATGAATGTTCATTGCAGCACGTTTACAATAGCAAAGACCTGGAACCAACCCAAATGCCCATCGATGATAGACTGGACAGGGAGAATATGGCACATATACACCATGGAATATTATGCAGCCATAAAAAACGATGAGTTCGTGTCCTCTGTAGGGAAACATGAATGAATCTGGAGAACATCATTCTCAGCAAACTGACACAAGAACAGAAAATGAAATACCGCATGTTCTCACTCATAGGTGGGTGTTGAACAATGAGAACACATGGACACAGGGTGGGGGGTACTACACACTGGGGTCTGTTGGGGGGAATAGGGGAGGGATAGTGGAGGTGGGGAGTTGGGGAGAGATAACATGGGGAGAAATGCCAGATATAGGTGAAGGGGAGGAAGGCAGCAAATCACACTGTCACGTGTGTACCTATGCAACTATCTTGTATGTTCTTCACATGTACCCCAAAACCTAAAATGCAATTAAAAAAAAGAATCTGAAGAACAACACAGGAAACCCAAAGCAAGCAGAAGAAAAAGAATAATAAACATAAGAGCAAAAACCAATAAAAATTAAACAGAAAAATTGTAGAAAAATCAATTAACAAAAAGCTGGTTCTTGGAAAAGATCAATTAAAATTATCAAACCTCCAACAAACCTAAAAAAGAAAGAGAGAGACAAGACACAAATTGCTAATACCAGCAGTTGAACAGAGACTATCTCTACAGGCTATGCTGACATCAAAAAGATAACAAAGGAATACTATGAGCAACTCTACACACCTAAATTAGACAAATTCAATGAAATGAGCTAATTTCTAGAAAAAACATGAACTCCACAACTCATCTGACATGAAATAAATTGTCTTAATACCTTTATAACTATTAAGGATATTGAATTCATAATTAAATGTTCTGGAAAAAAAAGATATCTCCAAGCCCTACATGTTTCACTAGAAAATTCTGCCAAATGTTTAAAGAATTAGTAGCAATTCTAAATAATGTCTTTCAAAAGATAGACAAGAAAGAAATAATTTGCAATGATTTTATGAAGTTACTATTACCCTGATTTTAAAAAACAGACAAATGTTATATTTTTTAAAGTTACAGACCAAAATCCATCATAAATATAGACATTAAAATCTTTAACAAAATATTAGCAAATAGAATTTAACACTATACAAAAAAGGGATATACACCATAATTAAGATTTATTCCAGGGAGCCAAGCCTGGTTTGATCAATCAAGGCTAGGTGCAGTGGCTCATGCCTATAATCCCAGCTGTTTGGTAAACTAAGGCAGGAGGATTAGTTGAGCCCAGGAATTCAAGACAAGTCTGGGCAGCAAAGCAAGACCCTGTTTCTAGAAAAGAAAAAAGTCAGTCAATGTAAATGATCATATTATCATGATAAAAAATAAAAATCACACAATTATATCAGTGCAAAGAAAACAAACATTTTTTAAAAATCACACCCATTTGTAATTAAACTCCCAGACTAAAAGTGAAGGTAACTTTGTCACCTTAATAACAAACACTTACGGAAAGTCCAAGCTAACCTTACACTTACTCATGAAACACTGAATGCATTATGCATAACATCAGGAATAAGTCAAAGGTCTTTGCTCTCACCACTGTTATTCAACATAGTGCTGGAAAATCTAGCCAATGCAATGAGGCAATAGAAGGAAATAAAAAGTATACAAATCAGAAAGCCAGGAATAAAGTGACTCCTATTTTAGATGGCACACTTTTCTATGCAGATAATCCCAAGGACTCTACAAAAAAGCCTCCCAGAATCAGTAAGAGTTTATAACGGTCATAGAATACAAGGTCAACACTCAATCAATTGTGTTTCTGTATGATAGTTACGAACACAGAAATTTAAAATATAATACTACTTAGAATCACTTTTAAAATGAAAGTCTTATGAGTAAATCTAATAAAACATGTATAATACCTGTATATTGACAACTACAAAATGCTAATGAAAGGAATCGAAGATAAAAATAAATGGGGAGATATACTATATTCATGGACTGCAAGACAGTACAGCAAAGATGTCACTTTTCACAAAACTGACAGTTTTAATGCAATTGCTATCAAAATACCAGCAAGATTTTTTTGTAAATATAGATGAGATTATTCAAAAAGTATATGAAAAGCAAAGGACTTAGAATACATTTTGAAAACCATTTTGAAAAAAAAGAGAGCAAAGTGGGCAAAATCACTCTACCTAATGGGAAGGCTTACTATATAACTACCACAATCAAAACAGTGCATCTCTTGGCAAAAAGATAGACATTTAGATTTATGGAACAGAATAGAGAGCCCAGAAATAGACCCACACAAATGTGTGTAACTGATTTTTTTGGCAAGAGGGAAAAGCAATTCAATGGAGGAAAGATAGCCTTTCGATGAAGAGTGTGGGAGCAATTCAACATGCATAGGCAAGAAAATGAACATTGGTCTGAATCTCACACATCATAGAGAAAGTACCTCAAAGTGGATCACAGATTTAAATACAAAATGCAAAACTATGAAACCTTTAGAAAAATATCGGTGAAAATCTTCAGGATCGAAGCCTAGACAAAACGTTTTCAGCTGTGACCGTCAATGACGTAATCCACAAAAGGAAACGTTGATAAATTGGACATCGCAGAATTAAAAACTTTTGCTCTGTGAAATACTCTGGTAAGAGGATAAAAACACAAGGAACAGATGAGGATAAACTTTGCAAATCAAATATCTGATAAAGGAGGAGTATTTAAGATATAAAAGAACTCTCAAATTTCAACAGTAAAAGAAACAATTGAATTCGAAAGTTGAGCAAAAGACACATTTTACTGAAGTGGATATACAGAGGGCACAAGTAAGCCTGTGAAGAGATACACAACATCATTATTTATTAGGGAAATGCAAGTAACACAATGGGATCACTACACACCTACCAGAGTGCCTAAAAGGAAAACAAAACAGAAAATATCGGTGACACCAAATGTTGATGAGGAGGCAGAAAAAAATGGATCATTTGTACATCACTAATAGGAATACAAAATGATACGGCCTCTCTGAATCTGGAAAGCAGTTTGTTTTCTTATGAAACTAAGCATGCAACCACGATATGATCCAGCAATTTCTCTCCAGAGCTTTTACCCTGGAGAAACAGAAACCTATTCTTGTAGGTTGAATTGTGTCCCTGAACAAGATAAGTGGAAATCACAACTCCCAGTAGCTTTGGATATAATCATACTTGGAAATAGGGTCTGTCATGCTGTAGCTAATATAAGGTCACAGTGGATTAGGATGGGTGCTAATTCCAGTATGACTGGTGGCCTTATAAAAAGAGAAGAGATGCGGCGCCTCACTGATAGAAGGCCATGTGGGGATGGAGACAGACTGGAGCAGTGCAGATACAAGCCAAGAACATCGGGACTGCAGGCCACACTGGGATCTTGCAGAGAAGCACAGGACAGAGTCTCTCTTGGAACCTCCAGAAGAAAGCAACCCTGTGATATGGTTTGGCTGTGTCCCCACCCAAATCTCACCTTGAATTGTAATCATTCCCACATGTCAAGGGCAGGGCCAGGTGGAGCTAAAAAATGATGGGGGCAGTTTCCCCCATACTGTTCTCATGGTAGTGACAAAGTCTCATGAGATCTGATGGTTTTATCAATGGGAGTTCCCCTACACACGCTCTCTTACCTGCCGCCATGTAAGACATAACTTTGCACCTCATTCACCTTCCACCACGATTGTGAGGCCTCCCCAGCCATGTGGAACTGTGAGTCAAACCTCTTTCCTCTATAAATTACCCGGTCTAGTGTATGTCTTTCTCAGCAGCATGAGAATGAACCAATACACCCTGCCAACACTTTAAGACTGCTCGTCCCTAAACTGTGAGAGAATGAATATCTGTTGGTTTGAGCCACCCAGTTTGTGGTGCTTTGTATGGAAGCCCTGGAAAACAATTATGTCCACATAAAAACCTGTACATGGACATTCATAGAAACAGTGTTCATGAGGGCCCCAAACCAGAATCAACCCAAATGTGTTTCAGTGGGCGGATGGTTAAACAAACCAGTGCACCCGTGTCATGGAATGCCACTGAGCGATTTAAACACACACACACACACACACACAATTTAAACACACACACACACAATTTAAACACACACACACAATTTAAACACACACACACACACAATTTAAACACACACACACACACACTATAGATACAGATAGAAACTGGAATGAATTATGCTGAGTAGAAAAAGCCAACCCCAAAGGTTACATACAGTATGACTCTATTTATATAACATTCCTGAAATGGCCAATGATAGAAATGGAAAACAGGTGAGCAGTTGGAGGGATTAAGGAGACGGGGGACAGGAGGGAAGCAGCAGCTGCTATGAAGAGAGTGTTCCAGATCCCTGCTGTAATGAACGTGCTGCGTCATGACTGCCAGTGCCAGCAACGTGGCTGACGCTGTACTGCGGGTGCGTATTTTTTGGGTGCGTATTTTTTGCAGGATACTACCGTGGGGAGAACCGGGTAAAGTCTACATAGGATCGCTCTGTACTGTTTCTTACAACTACATGTCAATCTACATTTATCCTGAAATAGAGTTTAGATAAAAATTAAAATCCGACGGGATCAGGCGCGTTCGGGGTGGTAAGGCCGCAGACATCATTTTCAGCAAACGGACACACGAACAGAAAGCAAACACCACGTGTTCTCACCATAAGTCGGTGTTAACAATGAGAACACACGAGCCCAGGGAGGGGAACACCACACACTGGGGTCTGTCAGCGGGTGGGGCCGAGGGGAGGGATAGCCGGGGGTGGGGGAGGGAAAACATTAGGAGAAATACCTAATGTAGGTGACAGGGTGATGGTGCGGCAAACCACCATAGCACGTGTATACCTATGTAACAAACTTGCACGTTCTGCACACCTATCCCAGAACTTAAAGTATAACTTTAAAAAAGGTTAAGCCATAGCACGTCTGTGCTGCGGAATATTACTCAGCAATAAAATTATTCATACATACAGCCACCTAAAGGAATCCCCAGAAAATTTACACTGATTGGAGAGTCAATACCGAAAGGTTAACTGCTGTAATATGCCATTTATATAAAAATGTTTGAAATCACAAAGTTACACAAATAGAGAACATTTTACTAGTTGCCAGGGTTTGAGGAGGAGCTGGGGGGGTGGGAGGGAAGTAGATATGCCTGTAAAAAGGCTACAGGAGGCATCCTTTGGTGATGGAAATGTTCTATATCTTGACTGTATAATGACAATATTTTGGTTGTGATATTTAGTTTTGCAAAATGTTACTATTGTGTAACACTCATGAAAGGGTACAAGGGATCTCTGTATTTTCTTTTTACAACTGCAGGTGAATATACAAAATAAGTAAACATCCATGTGTCATCATTCAATTCAAAACCTTTTCAAAGTATCGATTCTCTTGCATCTCCATCACCAAGCAACCTACAGTCTTATGACTAGTTGTATAAACAGCTAGCAATAACATAAGATAATCAATCATCTCATTGACGTGCCGGTAGCCCTTTACCAATATTCCCAGAATTACAGCTGTTTATGTATCCACCGTCCCTTGTGTCAGGAGCAGGGACACATCTTCACCAGTGCTTGGGTCTCCCGATCACACCACAGTGCTGGAGGTATAAACATGAGGTTACATTTAAACTAAGCCCAGAAAACCATGAGTGTGAGGTCATGAGTGTGAGGCTGAACATCACAGTGAAGGAATGTGAGGCCCCACTATTGACCGAGGAGCAAGCTGCTCTGTGGATCATATAGGTCATCTCCTTATCTTCAGTAAGGTCAGAACCACTGAGAATTAAAAGATGAAGAGCCTTCACTGTAGGAAAGTCACGTAGATATTTCAGTTCTGCGGCTCCTTGCCCTCCACCTCCTGGGGCATTCTTTCGTTACCTGTGCGTATTGCTGGAATCAAAGACCCTGGGTCTGAAAGGGCACATGTTGTTGGCCTGCCCTTCATGTTCTTCTTTTAGCACACGGTAAGTGAGCACACACCGCATGCCGGGCTCGTTTCTGGGTGGTGGGATATAGCAACAACCTCAATCAGCAACGCTCCTGCCCTCCCGAAACTCACACCCTAGTGCAGAGACTTGCAGCATAAACCACAATCCGCAAACCGTGGGACTCGGGTGGTGACAACATGCAGACGTAAGGATGACAGGTGATGTGGGGCAGGGTGGGGGGGGGCAGGGACCAGGCCACCCAGAATAGTGATCCAGGAAGGGCCTAATAGTGTGACATCTGGAATGATGACAAGGAGATAAACAGGGTGATGGACAGGGGCAGAGCGAGAAGGGTCTGCAAAGCCCTGGAACGGGAACGAGCCTGGCGTGTTCAAGGAACAGGGAGGCCAGGGGTGACCTCCAGAGAGGAGGACAGGAGCAAGGTAAGCGGAGGACGAATCTTTTCCAATAAAACTACCTCGTCCAGAGAATGCAGGCTACATTTCTAACTAAAATGCGGTGAAGAACTTTACAGTCCATGTTCCTTGTTACAATTCTCAAGAAAATGTGATCTTTAATATCAAGAAGGACTGCTAGATCAATCTAAACACTACACTAAACATGTAGTGATCTAAACATCACTGACATCATTTATTGAGAAATCGTGTGTTACATCATCTTCATATAGCAACTGGTACCAATCTACGTCAATGAAAATAACAACGGGAGGAGTTTTCGTGGACGTGGAATTAACTCAAGTCGTGCAGTGAATGTCAAGGAGAGAGTCGCACCACGTCACATCAGACCTTATGGGCAGGGATAAGGATTTTGGATTTTATTGTAAGTGTGAGAGACTACTAAGAAGGTTTTAAGAGGGGCAGTAAAGGGAAGTGCTTTACATTTTAAGAAGATAATTCCAGTTCCCGCGTAGAGAATACCCTGGGAACAAGGCGAAACCCACTGGAGAGCCATCTGATGGGCAGGCCCGGGCTGACAGATGAGGGTCAGGTGTGGGTGTGTTGGGGAGGGACCACCAGGGTCAACTTCACAGGGAGATGAAACAGAGCAGGGGCTCAAGGATGGTTCCCGCTTCTGACCTCGCTCCTTGCTGGTTAAGGACCCCAACAGCCAAGGCGTGGAGGGCTGGGAGGAGCAGTTTGAGAACAAGGCTTTCAGGCACTGACCAGACATCAGTCAGAGAACCACCAAGTCAGTGCTCCGTAGACGAGGCCCTAACCCAGGGGAGAAGCGGAGGTGGAGAAGCACACGCGGGGGTTATCCGCACACACTCACGTGACACCGTCTAGCCGAAGGTGCCACGGAGGAGACGGCGAAGGACTGTGTCCCAGACACGACACCGAGAGCCTGGACTCAGGCAGAGCAGCTGGTGGCAGAGACGGGCGCAGGTGGAGCGGCCAGAACAGTGAGCTGAGGCTCCCACGGCACAAGCTGCTTCACCGTCACCGCATCCCAGGAACTGCGCGGTGGGAGTCCCAGAATATTCCCATATGCACAAAAAAGTTAGATAATATTTTTTCTAATAGAAGAATAGTTAATGCCTCATAAAATGTAGAGCAATTACATCAAATAATTAGGATGCCGTAAAGGAAGACGCACATTTTACTTCCTTCACTCAAATGATGTAGTATAATTTATGGGGCAATTTATTTCATAGAATTGCAGGTTAGCCGAGGAATTCCAAAATATTCAAGAGTCTGTTTTAAATTCAGAAAGTCCAGCTGTAATCGCCCTTGTCAAAGTTCTTGCACAGAATAAGAACTTAAAATTTGATTAGAGTTTGGTCAAGGGGAGATAAAGTAGCTGGCAATCAAAGATACTTTTTAACATGTTACTAAATTTTCAACAGTGTCAAATAATTTATAAATAAGAAAAGCTGAGAACACACGCAAATGAGAAAGAAAACGGGGACAAAGCAGGACAAGTTTAAAGGCGAAGAAAAAATCCAGCTGAAGCTGACAGCTGCTGCTCTTCCAGGCGTCCTGGAGAGAAAGAAACTGGTCTGAGTAAACTTGCCGTGTATGTTCCGTTTTCCTCCTGGGGTCCTCATTTACAAGAGGGATGTGTACGACTGAAAAATAAACCAAGGACACCTGCCAACAGGAGTGTGTTTCTGAAGCCTCTCCCCGGCCTCTGTGCCGCCTGGCCCAGGCCCCCCCATGATGTCACAGTCCACGTTGGCAAGCAGGGACACGAAACGCAGTGTCCACCCTGCTCGCGGTGACAAGCCCAGGTGCCTCCCGCCCAGCCTGCCGACTGAAACCCCGCTTCTGAAGTCACTGAGCTGTCTTAAATCCAACACACTTGGCCTTCAAAGTCCTCTCAGATCGAGCCCTGAAATCTGAAATCAGGTCTTAAAACTCCCCAACATGAGCCGTGTGCATTGCACACGACTAACACTGCATGAGAAAGTGACAGAGGGGCAAGTCGGTTCATTACCATGCCAAAACCAGCCCATGAAGGGTTAAGTTCTGCAATGACCACAGGCCCCTAATGAGGAAGCGCCACGGCCGGCCGCTGAAGTCCAGAGCACTAAGGGAACCCCGGCAGCCACGCCCTGCGCTGTGTGGGGCTGTACCTGGGTCCTGGCCTCGCCTCCCAGCACCTCTGCTCAGCTCCTGTCCTCAGCGTCTCCTCCCTGCCCCTGCCTCTGGCCTCTGTCTTCACCTGTCCCTACTGCATTTGCTGGGGCCACTGCCCACAACCCTACGATGCCCACGTGGCCAGGCACCCCCCTCTCCCTACACGTGCTGACACAAAGGCCTTCCAAAGAAACACCTGGCTGTGTTGCTCCCCTGCCCGAAGTCTCTCACTGGGCCATCGTTGCCCAGAGCAAGGGTCCAAGAGCCCTTGCTGGAAGGGCCAGAGGGGATGTATTTCTGCTCTGCAGTGACATGGCTCTGCCACAGCAGCGTGACAGTGGCATGCAGCAGCCCCGTGGAACACTGTGCTCCCCAGGAACACTGTGAGGGCTGGGCTGGGCGAGGCCACATTGGCCGGTCCACCAGCTGCTGACCTGGAGGATGAAGGCTTGTCTCTCCATCCCAGGGCGTGAGGTGTCCGGCGCTCGGCTGCACCTGCGGTGTCTGAGGTCTCCCAGAAGAATGTGCAAAGTGGTCAGGAGGCCGCGCCTGGGGCAGACGCCAGAAGTCGTCTCTGCACCTTCCTGATGCCGCTGTGGACCCAGTGCTGCCCGTGGCGTCCCAGCCCTGGTTGCCCTCGCCTCGTCCTGTACTTCTATTTCCGATCCACCTGAGAAGCATCACAGGCCCTATCAGGACACACCTGCACCTCGCACGGGCTTAGCAGGGTTCACCAAGCAAAGGTAGCTTGAGAGGATAAGGGTGTGCCAGTCACGCAGGTGGGATCCTGGGCCAGGAGCAGTGAGCGGGGAGGCCAGGACCGTGATGGGGAGCTGGAAGTGGGGGCCCGGCTTGGGGTGTGTCACTGATGCTGCCCACTAGGGCAGGCCCCCCAACAGGCTCAGGGAGTGTCGGGGAAGGGAAGCGTCCCAGCTGCCGAGCCCCGCAGGAGACATTTTCCAACGTGTGTGTGCTGAGCTCCTTCCACCACCAAAGGAGGATGCTGGCAGCCCAAAGCGGGCGGAAGCCCTTTCAGACACGCCTGCTCCAGCCGCTGCTCAAGTACGGGAGGATGTACGGGAAGCGGGCGGACAGGAGCGGAGGTGCTGCCTGTGTCCACTGGAGTCCACCAGGCGTCCCACCCTCGTTAAGTCACTCTGTAACCCAAGCAACCTGCAGACGGCCTGCAGCTGCCACTTCAGAACACACGATGCAGGAGGATCCCTGGCCTGCGCTGGCTGCCCTGGCGGGGCCCAGATCAGAGCTGCTGTTCACAATCTCCCTCCTGAGCCACTGTTTCTAGAATGCTCCTGGTGGCCACACTCCCCAGGGCCTGGGACCTAGGATCCCTGTGCTGCAGCCACCTGGCCCGAGCAGGTCTTGGCGGCTGTGTGTGCTGATTCTCCTTTCACTGGGCGTCAAAGGCCTCATGAATTCCCCGAGGTCAGGAGGTGGGACCGTGACTCGTCTCCCCTGGCGTAGCAGCGGCTGGCAGGGTAGTGGAGTTACCTGCTGCTGCTGAGGTAGACCTTTCTTCGGCCCAGGAAGCCCAGAGTGATCCGGCAGCAGTGGCTGCTTCCATTTCACGGGAACCCTGTCCTGTCCCTGATGGAAGAAATCCCAGCACCCCCTCCCAGGAACAGCAGGGCCCAGGGAGCAGGAAGACACTTCTTCAGGAGCATCCCTGAGCATTGTGTGAGAGGCCGGCCCACCCAAGGCCCCACGGATTCTAGCTGCTGTGGACATCACAGCATTTCCCACTGTCCGATGTGCTGGAGGGCAGGACCTTGTCACTGCTGGGCTCTGCGCTGAATGACAGCTTGGCTGAGCCTTCAAACCCATTCTGTCATCTACACAGGCCCTCTGGGTCCAGGTGGCCAGGTGGAAGGCTGTATGGTAAACCCACATGCCAGTCACGCACCCACAGCTGCACCACCTTCACCACAAAATTGGCAACCGGGTCTGACCCACGTTCAAGATCACCTTTTGGTTCATCAGATATTCTGTTACCCTTCAGCTTCGTGAGCTGACAGAGGCCCTGTGAGCATAAAAGGCAAAATCATATCCAGAACAGGTGAAAACTCCAGTGAAAACCAGTCATTCATTTCCCTGCTCCCTAAATCTGGAAAAGGTTCCACCCACACGGTGTGGTTGAGATGATGCCACCTTCCCTCCCTGCTGTGGGGGGCTCCGTGTGGATCCCTGCGGTGGGCAGGCAGGCGTACAGCAGTCATAGGTAGATCAGCCCTGGTGAGAGAGGCCCCATGGTGTGGGGCCAGGCACAGCCTCAACCCCCCGTCAAGGCTCCTCCACCCTGGCACAGCCCACTGGGCAGCCCGGACACACGCCGGCACTCACTCTAGTCCCAAAAGCCTCTTTCGCGAATGTGCTTTCTAGTGGGTAGTGCGTGTCCCATGAGACTCAAGGACCTGCTCACTCTGTAGCCCATGGCCTATCCCAGACCACCTGTTTCCCAACCTTCCTGCCAGACTCTGACCAAACAGCCAGGCAGCTCATCACTGCCCGGGATCCGGCATGTCTTTCCCGAAGGCCCTTCTCCCTCCCCGTGTGCTGCTTCAAGCCCCATCCTGGGGTGAAGTCCTCTCCTCACTGGCCACCCACAAGCTGTCTTGAAGCCCGGCTTGTTCCAACACTGTGCACCAGCCCGGCTGCAGACACTGCCTGTCCCTGTCACTGGCTGCAGGGAACCGGGACGGAACCACTATTTGAATGGGCGGAGAAGGTGTCCAGCACCAGCCTGGGGACCTGAGCCCTGATCCATCAACTCGCTTCTGCTCCACAGCCCTCTGCAGGCCCAACCCCAAAGTGCATTACTCACTATGTGCTGAGTCACAGCTGCTCCCAGCCCCTTAGACTTGGTGTGTCTGACAAAACCCAGCTCACAAAGGCAAGAGCCAGCCAGGGTCACCCATGTTTCATGGGGAGCCCTCACTTTCTGCCTGAGCCCAGCAGCCTGTGAGGAGTGTTGTTTCCATGGCAAATGGTTCTCTGTCACAGAAGGCACAGCTCTGCTTTGAAAACCTGGAGGTCTAGGCCATCACTCCCTCCTGGGTTTGTGAGAGGACCCACTCCAGAGCAAAGCTCTCTGCCAGGCTACACCCATCCCTGCTGTGTGGGTCTCACCAGGACCCCCTGAGTCTCTGCAGGGTCGGTGTGGGCTCCTCTGCTGTGCGTGGTGTCACCAGGACCCCCTGAGTCTCCGAAGGGTCAGCCCAGTCTCCTCTGGTGTGCGTGGTGTCACCAGGACCCCCAGAACATCTGCCTCTTGTTCTCCAGGTCCAGTTAGCCTGGCGTTGTCAACTCAGGAGGACCCAAGAGACATTCGGCAGCAGGTCAGGGCCACGGCACCCATGTATTTTGCTTTATGATGGAGAGCAAGAGAGTTAACCTGGCCTGGGGGTTAGGCTGTCAGGACCGCTGGTGCTCCTGAGGTGAGGGGGCTTCAGAGGAAGTGTGTCAGTGCCTGAAAAAAGGCTGAAATCAGAAGTAATGCCAAGAGCCTGTGAGCTGGGCACAGCGGTGTCTTCACGCCACACCCCCTCAAACGGTCCACGCATTGAAACATGCTGACTCCTCCCTCTTCCGCATTCCACGTCCCCGTTCCCACGCAAGTTTCCAGGACCTCTCCCAGAGTGCTGTGGTTTCGTGTTTGCACATCAGTCCTTTCCCCCAGGATGAATGATCGGCAGGGTCAGATCCATGAACGGGTCCCCTCACCCCTGACCCCACACCTTCAGTAGTGCCTGCACAAACTGAAGATTCAACCAAAGATGCTTGAATGAAGTTGAAATGTGTAATTATAAGGATCGATACTCACTACACCAGTTGACTAAGGATACTTACTTATCGAAGGAAGGATATTATGTTTAAATGTAATGGAAAATGTTACGAAGATGCGGTGACCAAATCAAGGTTTTTCACTCCACCGGGTCAACCTCATGGATTCCAGCTGGTGCCAGTTACATGCTGGCTATTAGCAAAACAACAACAAAATGCCACCCCTTTGAATTGACTTGATTCTAGAATATGTGTATTCACACTATCACCCACTGTTCAACCACTGGGCAGATATTTGTTGAGCCCTATTGTGTGCCTGGCTTTGTGGTAGGCTTAGAAGGTAGAACGAGGGCACAACCCAGTCTCTGCCCTTTTGAAGTCACATTCTAGGTGCGAAGCAAGTGAATCAAATAGCAAATTTGAGAAGGGGTCAGTTCTGTAAGTCCTGTGTTTTATTGAGTAGGATGGGGGATTCGTCGTGCAGGAGGTTTGAGGGTGGGAATTTGCAAGGAGCATTGCAGACAGGCCCGTGGAGGTGGCGATGTGGTCTTGGTGTGAACCACAACTTGGAAGAGGCTGGGGCATAGCATGGGGTGAAGAGGATGTGTTTCCCAAGGTAGAGAAGGGCCAGGGCCAGCCTCAGGTGTGCAGGATGGTGGAGTTCGGGCAATAGCCAGGAGTCCAGTGCATTTGGTAGGGTGTGAGTCAGGAGAGGACCCCCTGGGGTAACCAGGGAACAGAGGATTTAAGGCCTCCCCGCCCATGTGAGAATGTGGGCTTTCACTCCAAGCATCATTCCACCAGGCTCCGCTGGCTTCTGAGAGGCACAGGTGCACGTGGGAAACAGGAGGATGTGGACTCTGTCCAGGTGAGGCCCATGGGGATGGAAATGCACACAGTGGCTGCATTTGCATTCTAGATATATTTTAAAGTCACAGCCAACAGTCTTTGCAGAAATTATCCCATCAAAAAACAAAAGTCTGGTCTACAAAACTTAAGGTATCTACTCCTAAATCAAACTGTGTCCCCCAAAACCCCCTAGCAGAAAACAGTTCTCAGAGCCCCACAGCCCCCAGAGATCATGCAGCCTGATGCCCACTTCACACAAGGCCGTGAAGGATGGGGTGGAAAAGGACCTCCCAGGGCAGAGTCAGTGGGCCAGGGCATCAGGCCAGGGACGGGGGGGTCTGTGTTTCTTCTCTAATATGGCGCGTTGCCTGGCAGCTGGACACTTCATTTCCTGTCCCCCATGCAGCTAGGGGTGCTCATATCAAATTCTGCCCTCTGGTCCCTGGGGAAATGTTGGTACATATTCCAGGCCAGCCCCCTTCAGGGAGAAGGGTGCCCCCTGTTTTCTCTTTTCCTTCTCACGGACTGGGCTTTGGCCTAAAGGGGGGATCTGGAGTGGCCAGGTGGCCCCTGGATGCAGCCTGTGTCATTTGGAGCCACAGTTGAGAGACCTAGGTCCCAAATGACGCTGGGATTGCCATATCAACCCAAACTGCATAGTCGGACTGAAATGTATTAATTTCTGTTTGGTTCAGGCACAATTATTTCGGGTCTCTGATGGTTAATCCTATTCCAAATAATGCAAGTGGTCAGCAAACGAGGCCAGAGGAAGGGCTGGGCACTGCGGTCACCAGGAACAACTGCGTCCAGCTGCTAGGAAGGATGAGGACAGAGCTGAAGGCAGATCTGGGGGGGAGCATCCAGGGAGCAGCATGGAGCTGGAGTGGATGAGACCGAAGGAGCTGGGAGAAGCACAACATGATGGCAGAGTATAGCAGGTTGAGGGGTGAACGTAAGCAGAGGGTGGTCCCCCAATGAGGCAGGAGGTCACTGGAGGAATGTGAGCAGGAATGTGACACCATCCTACCAGGGTTCTCACAGGACCTGTCTGGCTGCTCAGTGGAAAACAGACTGTTGGGAACATAGGTAGGATCAGGGTTCAGGGAGGAGGGAGAACCAGGGAGGAGGGGGAACAGGGAGGCCAGGGAGGAGGGAGAACAGGGAGACTAGCTAGGAGGGAAAACAGGGAGGCCAGCGAGGAGGGAGAACAGGGAGACCAGCTAGGAGGGAAAACAGGGAGGCCAGGGAGGAGGGAGAACCAGGGAGGCCAGGGAGGAGGGAGAACAGGGAGACCAGCTAGGAGGGAAAACAGGGAGGCCAGGGAGGAGGGAGAACCAGGGAGGCCAGGGAGGAGGGAGAACAGGGAGGCCAGAGAGGAGGGAGAACAGGGAGGCCAGAGAGGAGGGGGAACAGGGAGGCTAAGGAGGAGGGAGAACAGGGAGGCCATGGAGGAGGGGGAACAGGGAGGCCAGGGAGGAGGGAGAACAGGGAGGCCAGGGAGGAGGGAGAACAGGGAGGCCAGGGAGGAGGGGGAGCAGGGAGGTCAGGGAGGAGGGAGAACATGGAGGAGGGAGATCAGGGAGGCCAGGGAGGAGGGAGATCAGGGAGGAGGGGGAACAGGGAGATCAGGGAGGAGGGAGAACAGGGAGGCCAGGGAGGAGGGAGATCAGGGAGGAGGGAGATCAGGGAGGAGGGAGAACTAGGAAGACTGGGTGGAGGAACCAAGGAAACCAGGTAAACAGGAGAACCAGAGAAACCAGGTAGGAGTGAGGCCCAGGGAGGCCAGGGAGGAGGAAGTAGAGGGAGGCCAGGTGGGAGGAAGAAGAGGGAGGCCAGGGAGGAGGAAGAAGAGGGAGGCCAGGTAGGAGACTAACACAAAATTCCAAATGAGATGTGACAGTGGCTCAGAGCATGGTGGGAACTGGGGAGCTGGCAAGAAGCTAAATTCTGAACACATTTGGAAGGTAGTTTCCTTGGTCTGTTCAGGCTGCTATAATGAAATGCAATCAGCTGGGTGGCTTATACACAACAGACATGTGTTTCTCGAAGTTCCAGAGGCCAGAATGCCACGATCAAGGCCACTGGAGCAGCCACTTATAGGTTTTGATCCTGCTTAACCCACATGGCAGTTCAATGAAACACGGTACAAATAGGGAAACTGAGGTTCAAAACAGTTGAGTAATTCACCAAAGGCCACATAGTTGTAAGTGATGGAAACATAATTCCAACCTGGATTTCTGACTCCAAAGCGCGTCTTCCCTCCGTGACCCTGCACTGCTGGAGGACACCAGCCCAGCCGCCAAGAAGAAAGGCTGAGGCTCAGATGGATGGTGTGGGTGGCTCCTGATTAGCTCCAAGCACAAGGTCGTTCAAACACCTTCTCCAACAATTTATTCTTCCCCAAGGACAAACACTACAAAAAGCCAATTCTGAATTGTCAGAACGAGAATGTATTCCTCATGGCAGAGGCCAAAATGCCACAGAATTCTCAGAAAATGAAGCACATTATGGAAATGAATGTGAGTCTAAAAAGTCCTGGTAATCCCCTGTGTTCATAGCTGAGATTCTGTTCAATGCTGTGATACCTCCCTGCTGGGATTGTGTGGTGACCACGTGCGCTCTCATCGTTGCAGAAGCAGTGGAGTCAGCCCGACTCCCGCAGCCTTGGGAGTGTCCCCAGGGGAGGCCAGGCATTTCTGAGTTGCAAACAAAGGAATGTTTGGTTCTGCAGAGAAGGGGCATGTCTTTATTTGACTAAGAAAGATTTGGGAAAGAGAAAATTATGTTTCTTAAGCCATAGCAATGAGAGGATGTTTTTAAATTGAAGGATTTAACTTTCTTCTTAGCTCCCCAAGACATTTTGTTGATATATATATTTGAGACTACTAAGACACTCAGTGGTCAGAGCCCAGACAGGCCTGGTTGTGGATTTTCTCCTGATCAGTGATGCCTGCGGGGAGCATTCTCCAAATGGAGCACTCCCTGAGTCCAGGTCTGAAATGTCCGTTGCATCCTCTCTCAACCAGGCTTCCATGAGGACATGAAGCCCTCAGAGACCATTTGAGTGGCTTTACCTCAGTTCGCCCGGGGCGGTCGCAGCCAGTGTGGTGTGCACAGGAGGGAGGCGCCTGGAGGAACAGGGCAGCCCAGGCTGGATGCGCGGTGCCTCCTTCTCTCACCCCACCGGGAAGCACCGTCCGTTGGCAGCATCTGCAAGCACAGGAGTAATTGTTCAGGGCACATCAAAGGTAATCAGAGGAAAACAGGGGGCTCCTGCTTTGACTGTTTCAAGACAACAGGCCTAGAAACCCCGTCAGCGTTCTCCTGGCGATGGATTAAAACAGGTATGTCACTACATTTGTAGAGTAAGAAAGATGGTTTTAGTTGGAGCTCCTGTTTAAAGGCCTGGATCTTCTGTTATTCATGGTTCAGAAGAAAAGATACAATCTCTTCTTTGTTCACTTTGCTAATGCTATCAGATCATGAAACAGAACTGATGAATGTGCAGGGATGTTTTGAAGTGGGACTTGACTTTCACTTGGGATGTGGGGTCAGAGGCCCGTCCTGCAGTCTTCTCATCCAGCTTTTGGAATGTGAGCTGCTGGGGAGCCACAAGTGCTCACAGGGGCCGTCTCCTGGGCTGTCCCGAGGGGTCTCTGGTGTGGAGGTGGATTCCGGTACAACAGTCAGTCTTTCACTCACCAGCAGGTCACCACCCTGGGGTCAATTTCAGCTCCGTTTGTCATTTTCTTTGTAAGTTACTCAGCATCTCTCACAGGCCTTCTCCACAGGAAGTCTGAGATGCTCCCTCCAGGCCTCTGAGGACCCCCAGGAAAACAGGGCCCAGAGGCCTCTCAGCCTGGGCAGGGATGGGCCTGGTGCCCAGCTGCCCCTGGCCTGGCTGCGGCCTCTGCTGCTCTGCTCCGCTGTGGGGCCTGTCCAGCCGGTTTCTGGCCCGAATCCCTTGAGGCTAACAGTTCTGACCTCATTTTAATTGCCTGGATTTCAGTTTCTTTAACTAAAACATCCCTAGCCAGCGACTGGCCTAGAAGAACTTCCAGAATTCTGAGAATCTTGCCCTGGAAGTGGGTGTGGCTGCTGCCTGGTCTCCCCGCCCCGAGGCGGCTCCCCAGGGCCTGGCCCCTTTCCAGCTGGCGCACCTCCCACATGGTCCTCCTTTGGTCCTCAGAGAGAGGCAGCCTGCTGAAGCCAAGCCATGGTCCCCTCCATCAAGGTTCAAGTTTAAGTTCTTCATCCCAGGTGGAGACAGGCCACCACAGGCCTGTGCCCTGAATCCATAGAGCTGGCACCTGCCACTTCACATCTGCACAGCGCGAGACCGCCAGAGCAGGTTCACTGGCATAATTTAAAATACTCTGGTGCCCACATAGACTTGCAAATAACCAGAAAACAGTGGGGCCTCATCCATGGCTCCGTGCCCGAAATAGTAAAGGACACTGTCCTGCTTTTCCATCAAGGTAAAGAAAAATGACTTTGGAGGAGAGACTTGCTGATGCTTCTAGAAACTCCCCTTGGGTGCTCCCTGCTCCTAGGAAGCATGCTGAGGCCAGGCACAGGGAGTGCAGGGCCAAGCATGGCAACCAATGCCAGGCACAGGACAGGGCGTGCCAAGGCTGAACACCTGATGGGGGCATGCCAAGGCTGAACACAGGACACAGGCGTGCCAAGGCTGAACACGGGACACAGGCGAGCCAAGGCTGAACACGGGACACGGGCGTGCCAAGGCTGGACACGGGACACAGGTGTGCCAAGGCTGGACACGGGACACGGGCGTGCCAAGGCTGGACACGGGACACGGCGTGCCAAGGCTGAACACGGGACATGGGCATGCCAAGGCTGGACACGGGACATGGGCGTGCCAAGGCTGGACACGGGACATGGGCGTGCCAAGGCTGGACACGGGACACGGGCATGCCAAGGCTGAACATGGGACAGGGTGTGCCAAGGCTAGACACAGGACACGGGCATGCCAAGGCTGAACACGGGACATGGGCATGCCAAGGCTGGACACAGGACACGGGCGTGCCAAGGCTGAACACGGGACATGGGCATGCCAAGGCTGGATACAGGACACGGGCGTGCCAAGACCAGGCACATGCAGGTGTTTGTCGCATACACATGTGCCTTTGGGGGAACAAAATGGAAGACTCCCCCACAGGCCCTGCAGGGCCTCCTCAGCTCATTAACTTAGCAAGTAGTCACTGAGTGCCTACGACCTGCAGGCTCTGGCTTCAGAGGACATCGAATGGATAAGACAAAGTCCCTGACCACAAGGATCTTGTGTCCCGTGTCCAGAAATAGACACTCCAGGAGCAGCCAGGCATGCTGTGGCAGGGCGGCGAGGAGGTGTCGGAGCTCAAATGGAAGAGGGAGAAGGAGAGACAGACAGACAGACAGGGAGAAGGAAGAGAGAGAGACGGAGGGAGGAAGAGAGACGAGAGAGGGACAGAGATGGTGGACCAGGGAGGAGGAGAGGCAGAGTAGAGGGAAAGAGAAAGAAACAGAGGGCAGAAGAGAGAGAAGCCATTCAGCCTGGGAGAAGGTTTGAGGTGGGCCTGGAAAAAGTCCATGTTTTGCACACAGGGCAAAGGGGTGTCTGGGCCTCCTTCTTTAGGCTGAATCTCAGCACGCAGCCTGCTGAGCCCTGCTCACAAATGCCGCCTGGACAGGGTTCCTCTGAAGCCCACAGGCGGAGTACTGGAAGCTGGGAGGAAAACAGAAAAGACCATGAGTGGACAGAGCCCAGCCCGGGAGCTGGGAGCGGTGAGCAGGGAGAAAACAGAAAAGGCCATGAGGAGACAGAGCCCAGCACGGGAGCTGGGAGCAGTGAGCAGGGAGAAGCGGGCACGGGAATGCCCGGGGGAGGAACCACACTGGCCACTTTGGCCCCAGAGTCCTCCTCCTGCTCCACGGCTTGTGACCCTAACGGTGGGTCATGTGAGCCAAGCAGGGCCTCAGGGGCCTCTGTTTGGAGGGAGATTTAGGGGCCATTGTGAATGGGAATCCGCACCATAGCCATGTCTGCTCCTGTGTCTCAGAGGTCCCAGCCGGTCCCTCGTCCGGAAGAAATCACAAGCTCACGTGTTTCACATCTTACAGACAGTCGGACCACAATCCCCTGTTCGAAGAACCATACCGAACTTCTCAGTGGATGAAGGCCTGAGTGAAGAGCTGAAACTACAAAACGCTTACAAGGAAACACAGGTATAAACCGTCGTGACCCTGGGTCAGGCCCTGACCCCTTAGACGCCACCAGAAGCACAAAAGCAACAGAAGTGCGCTGGAGAAATGACGTGGACAGCATTCAAAACTTCTCTCTCCAAAGCGGCTATTCAGAGAACGCAAAGACAACCCTAAGACAGCAGGAACCAGCTGCGTATCACGTGACTGACGAGGCTCTTCACTCAACGACAAGAGACAAATACCCCATTAAAAGAAAGGGTTGAAGGGTTTGAACAGACATTACTCCAAGGAGTACCCAAATGGAAACACGCTCCACCTCTGGGGTTTCGTGGCACCGCTGGGCACAGCGTGTGTTTAGGGCTCACGGGCAGCCAGGGTGCAGGGAGGCAGGTGCTGCCAGGTGCCTGGCCACAGCGTTTCTTCCTTCTTCCTCCCTGGGTGGCCACGTACCCTGGCTGGGGTGTGTCAGGGTAGATCTGAGCCAGCGGTGGGAGCAGGTGGTTGTGCAGGGGTCCAGGAGGATTTGCGGGGCTTCCTGTACCTGACGCATCTCTCACGGGCACCGCACGGCCACCTCTAATCCAGGCGGATTTGCGGGGCTTCCTGTACTTCATGTGTCTGTCATGGGCACCGCACGGCCACCTTTAGTCCTGCCTGGTTGTCCACACTTGGACGACCATTTTCTGTGACCTTTACCCCAGAGGGAAGCGGGAGGAGCGGTGAAGGGAAGAAAAAACACCTTCCAGGATAGGGAAAGTTCACAACCCTTGACTGCAATGGTGCACACACTCTTTTGCTATCTAAGCTCCATGTCCTCCCAGGCCAATGGCAGCCAGCCTCCACCTCCCTGAGCCGGCTCTCCCCACACACCCTCCTGAGCAACAGAGGAGTCTGCAGGTCACTGCCTCCCCGCAGTGAGACAGCAGGCTCAGCCACGCCGGGTGCTTCTCTCCCTACAGCCTCCCCTCGGAAACCCTCACTACAAAAATGAGCTTATCCTGAAGATAGCACTGTGTGGGGAGTGGGGCCGGGTCTGTGTGTGCACAGGTGTGTGTGGTCTGTGTGGTATACGTATGAGTGTGCGTGTGTGTGATGTGTGTGGCACAGGTGTGATATGAGTGTGTGGTGCATGTGTGGTGAGTGTACATGTGTGTGATGTGTATGTATGTGTGTGCCATGTGTCTGGCGTGTGATATGGTATGTGGTTTGTGTGCATGTGAGTGACAGGCATGTGCATGAGTGCATGTGTGGGGTGTGTGTACATGTCTGTATGTGTACTGTGTGGTGTGTATATGTGTGGTGTATTGCGGCGTGTGTGGTGTATTGCGGCGTGTGTGGTTTGTGTGCATGTCTATATGTTTGTGTAACGTGGTGGATGGTGTGTGTACATTGTTGACATGTATGTTTCTGAGTGTGCAGTGTGTGCATGTGTGTATGTGTGATGTGTGTGCATGTGTGTGGTGTGTATGTGTGGTATGTGTGCATGTATGTGGATATGTAGTGTGTGTGTAAATGTGTGCAGTGCATGTGTCCAGTGTGTGTGCTTCTGTATATTTATGTGTTGTGTGCATGTGTGTGGTATATAGGTGCATGGTGTGTCTCGATATGTGGTGTATGTGTACATGTGTGTGGTGTGTGCGCATGTGTATATGTGTGTGTGGTGTGTGTATATGCATGGTGTGTGTGCATATGTGTGGAAATGTGTGTGTACATGTGTCTGGTGTGTATATTTGTAGTGTGTGTGCATGTATGGGTATGTGCTGTGTATGTGTTATTTGCATGTGCATATGTGTGTGGTGTGTGTGCATGTGTGTGGATATGTGGTGTGTTTGTACATGTTTATGGTGTGTGTATATAGAAGCGGTGTGCATGTGTGCCATGTATTTGTGTGGTGTGTGTGCATGTGTATGTATGTGTGGTGTGTGTGTGATGTATGTGTGTGGATATGGGGTGTGAGTGTACATGTGTCTGATGTGTGTATGTAGGTGCAGTGTGCATGTTTGTGGTGTGTATTGTGGTATGTATGTGTGGTGTGCACCTGTGTGGTGTGTATGTGGTGGTGTGTGTGCACATGTGTGGAAATGTGCATACATGTATCTGGGGTGTATGTGTGTGGTAGGGGTGTGGTGTGTATGTGCATGGTATGTGTGCATGTGTGTGAACATATGGGTTGTGTGTACCTGTGTGATGTGTGTGCATGTGTGTATGCTGAGTGTGTGTGCACATGTGTGTTTCCAAGTCTCTTGCCAGCTGTTCTAATGCCGCATCTGTGGCCATAGCTTGGCCTGCACTGCCTGCGGTGAGTTGTGTCTAGCTGATGCTGAGCATCCCCAGGTGCTGGTTCAAGCTTGGCCACTGCTGTTTGGTTTTTAAATGGAAAGTAGAGAGGGAAATGACAGGCAGGTCTTGAGGCAGTCAGTGCATGGGAACCACTCACCAAACAGCACTGAACTTGGCGTTAGCTTGGGCCCAGATCCCCTTAGCGGCAGTGACCTTGAATGGGTTGCATTTCAGCTCCTTGGAGGTCTTCTGCTTGTGGAGTGGGATAGTGACGCCTGCACTACTGGGTTACGAGGGTCCCTCAGACACCAACACATCCAAAGCTTCTGTGTGACAGACAGCAACCATTTCCAGGAAGGTGTGAAAGGACAGGTCCTCTGCGCCACCCCACATGCCAGCTCAGAAACCCCAAGGAATCGTCAGCGGGATGAACAGCATGGCACACATGCCCTTTCCAGTGTGAGGGTCACAGCCTTTTCTGAAAACCAGAAATCTCAAGGGTTTGCCAAGCAGGATGAAGAACAGGATTATAAACTGGAATGTAAATTCCACAAGAGCAGGGGTTTTTAACATGTTTTCCACCACTGTGTCCTAGTACCTAGAACACCACCACATAGTAGGTACTCAGAAAATAGCCCTCATGTAGGCTCTCAACAAATAGCACTCATAGCAGGCACTCAACAAACAGCACATATAATTGGCACTTAACAAGCAGAACCACATAGTAGGTACTCAACAAGCAGCAGCACACAAAAGGTACTCAAGAAATAGTACCACATAGTAGGTGCTCGATAAATATTGTTGAATAAATACGTTCATTAAAAGGAGGAGATTGCCCCAAAAGGAAGCAAAACTCCATCTCCCTCAGCACTGCTGCACTTACTTCTACAGAAATAACTGCAGTGCTAACTGGAGTCTCCCTTAGCAATGCACTCGATGGGGCCCGATGCGCCATGGCTGAATAACGTGTGATTAGAGTTCTTCCAGGTTTGCACTGACCTCCCAAAAGGATTCAACTGCACTCCTTTTTCAAGTACTTTTTATAATTCAGATTTGTAGTATCGAAATCAGACCAAGCAATTCTGTGTGTGTGCCGTGTGTATGTGTGTTTTCCATATGTGGTGTGTGTATATGTGTGTGGTATATAATGTGTATATGCTGTGTGCTGTGAGGTATGTGGTGTGTGTGACATGTGTGTATAATGTATGTGGTGTGTGATTTGTATATGTGGTATGTGTGGTGTGGTATGTGTATAGTGCTTGTGTTATGTGGTGTGCACATTGTATGTGTGGTGCATATGTATTATGTGGTGTGTAGTGTGCGGATGTATGTGGTGTGTAGTGTGTATGTATGTGTGGTGTGTGTTAGTGGTGTGTGGTGTGTATACAGTGCTTGTGTTGTGTAATGTGTGTTTTGTAAGAGTGGTGTGTATGTAGACACATGGTGTGTGATGTGTGTATATATGTGGTGTGGTGTGTGTGTGATGTGTGTATAGTGTTTGTGTTGTGTGGTATGTGTATTGTATGTGTGGTGTGTATGAGTGATGTGTATGTGTGTGTGGTGTGTGTACGTGTGAGGTGTAGTGTGTGGTGTGTGGATGTATGCCATGTGTAGTGTTTATGTATGTGTGTATGTGTTGTATGTGTAGCGTTTGTGTTGTGTGGTGTGATGTATGTGTGTGTAGTGTGTTTGTGTGTGACATGTGACATGCATATATCATGCATTGCTTGGCATATGTATTGTATGTGTAGTGTGTACATATATGTGTGGTGTTTGATGTGTGTGGTATGTGGTATGTATGTGTATGGTATGTGGTGTGTGTAGGTGGTGTGTGTGATGTGTGTACAGTATTTGTTTTGCGTGGTATGTGCATTGTATATGCAATGTGTATGTATGTGTGTGGTGTATTGCATGTGTGATGTGTTCATGTAGGTGTGTGGTGCGTGATGTGTATGATGTGTGGTGTCGTGTGTGGGTGTATGTAGTGTGTAGTGTATATGTATGTGTGTGTGGTGTGTGTATAGTGTTTGCATTTTGTGTGTACTGTGTGATGTGTATGTATGTGTGTAATGTGTGATGTTTGTGTGTGATGTGTGCTCTGCGTATACTGTGTTGTGTGGTATATGTACTGTATGTGGAGTATGATGTGTGTGGTGTGTGGTATGCATGTGCATGTATGCTGTGTGTATAGTATTTGTTTTGCATGGTATGTGCGTTGTATGTGCAGTGTGTATGTGGGTGGTGTGTGTATTGCATGTGTGATGAGTGTATGTATATATGTGGTGTGTGATGTGTGGTGTGTGGATGTATGTGGTGTGTAGAGTATATGTGTGTATGTATTTTGGGGTGTGTTTATGTATGTGGTGTGTATATAGTGTTTATATGGTGTGGTATGTATATTCTATGTGTGGTGTGTATGTATGTGTGTAGTGTGTGGTGTGTATGTGTGTGGTGTATCTATGTGTATGATGTGTTCTGTGTATGTATGTTTGTGGTGTGCATGTTTGTGGTGTGTATATGTGTGATATATGTGGTGTGTGGTGTGTGTGCTGTGTGTAGAATGTTTTATGTGATGTGTGTACTGTATGTGTGGTATATATGTATGTGTGTGGTGTGTATGTGTGATGTGTGGTGTGTGTATACTGATGTGTATATGTTGTATATGGTGTGTGTACAGTGTTTGTGTTGTGTGGTGTATATGTGTGGCATGCATGTATGTGTGTGGTGTATGTGTATGTACGTTGTATGTGGTGTGTGTATAGTGTGTGTGTGGTTTATGACATGTATGGTGTGTGGTGTGTGTTTAAGCTCCTGCTTCTCCCAGGCCTACCCAGGAAGCCTCTCCTCATCTCTGCAGTGAGGTGGTTGCTCTGTGTCATGTGGTGGGGTGGCCTCTCTGTCAGGGGTGGGGTCGCCTCTCTGTTGGGGTTTGGTGTAGTGGCTGCTCTACCGGGGTGCAGTGAGATGGCCTCTCTGTCAGGGCACAGTGCAGTGGCCACTCTGTCTGACGGCTGGTGGAATGGACGCTCTGTCAGGCGGCGGTACGGTGGCCTCTCTGTCCTCTCTGTCAGAGCACAGTGGGGGTGGCTGCCAGGTGACAAGAGGTGACACTAATGCCCAGATCTCACAACAGCCCCACGCCCCGCACATTGTGAGGCAGTGCCTGCGTCAAGGTCACTCTTACTGCCGTGGCTGCTGCCGCCTCAAGCTGACCAAGGAGGGGGTCCAGGACCCATGAACACCCTCTCTGCCCATGAGCTCTGGCCACCCGCCCCTGCGTGTGAGCCAGTGTCTGCCTGGTGCACACCAGCCATCTGCGCAAACCCTTTACCCTCCCACTTACCCTCCCACCGTTCCCATACCCCATGGCAAGCTCAGGAGAGGGGTCCCTCTCCCTTCAAGCCCCTGACTGTGAGCCCACAGCCCCTGCTTGGAGGAGCGTGGGGTTCATCGCCCACCCAGGCACTGGGCATGGTGCTGGCTGTTCATCCTGGGAGCTGCCAGCCATCATCCTAAACGAAGCCTCTGGATGAGGAGCTGGGTCTGGCCCAAAGCAGACTCCCGGCCTGGTCCTTATACACAGCAGAAGGCCCTGGGGCTCAGCCTCAGGATGGGCCCTCAGAGGAGGCTGCGGCCAGGCCATCACCACCAGCGCCAGGCGGCCCTGAGCTTTCCTCCTCACCTGCTGGTCCTCACAGTCATCCCCTATAGGCTCTAGTTCATCGCATTTTGTGCCAAAACCACGATTTTTAAGAAGAAAGAAGGGAAATACATGCACATCCCGGAATGATAGGTGCAGCGCCATGGGAAAGGAAAGCCCTCCCTGAGGTGCCTCCCACGGCTCCCGCTCTGTGAGCCTGACTGTTCCCCTCACTCCCGTCACCACAGCAATGCTAGAGTCGGGCTGGCAGATACTGGGAGGCATTACGAGGGAGGCCATGGGCCTTCCCGGAGATCCCCAACCGTGACAGACCCTGTTCCTGCGGGATGGCCATGGCCAAGGTCTCTTATTCAAATCCTGCTCTATCTGCAGACGGGAAGCTCAGGAAGCCTGCCCCGCCCTCTGCAAATGCACCCGGAGTCTCAGATGCTGATGGCTCCCTGCAAATCCACCCATTGTGGGGGTGACTCTTGCACATCAACCCAATTGCCATGCTCTTAGCTCATGACATGGCTTATCTCTTATTGTTTTGTGCTCAGTTTTCTCTGTTTTTGTGTGTGTGGTAGGTGTATGTGTTTATGGGGTATGTGGGAGGTTTTGATACATTGCACACCTGAGCGATATGCTAGAGCCACAGGGGATGATTCGGAGGAGCCGCAGGAGAGGAGGAAAGTTCCGGGCTGCCTGGTGCTCTTAGTAAAAACATCCTTCTTCCCTGGATTTTCAAGCAGGCACGTTGTTATTCTCCGTGATGATTAACACTAAGTGTCGATTTGATTGGACTGAAGGAGGCAAAGCACTGATTCTGGGTGTGTCTGTGAGGGTGCTGCCAAAGGAGATCCACATTTGAGTCCATGGACTGGGAGACACAGACCCACCCTCCATCTGGATGGGCACCATCTCATCAGCTGCCAGCCTGCCTAGTATAAAGCAGGCAGAGGAACGTGGAAGGACGAGACTGGCTGAGTCTTCCGGCCTCCACCTTTCTCCCAGGCTGCGTGCTTCCTGCCCTTGAACATCGGAGTCCAGGTTCTTCAGTGTTTGGACTCTTGGAACTACGCCAGGGGGTTGCCAGGGGCTCCCAGGCCTTGGCCACGGACTGAAGGCCGCACTGTCAGCTTCCCTACTTTAGAGGTTTTGGAACTTGGACTGGCTTCCTTGCTTCTCGGCTTGCAGACGGCCTATTGTAGGACTTCAGCTTGTGATCCTGATTAATTCTAATAAACCTCCCTTCATATATTCATCTCTCCTATCAGTTCTGCACCTTTAGAGAACCCTGACTAATACATTATCCCACAATAGCCAATCGTGCACCTGGGGTCTGGAGTCCAGCAGTCTCACCAAAGGCACCCAGTGCCCGAGCAGTCAAGTGAGGCCCATTTCCAAAGCTCCTGACCACAGCCTTTCTCCTCACCTGTGCGCCCTCCCTCCCTCACGCACGTGTCTTCACACACACAAAATTACATCAGATCGTCTGCAAGGGACAGCCATCAATGAACCACACACCGATGATATTAACGACACATTGCTCATTTTGTGAGGTGTCATATCATACGCTATGTTTAAAAAATTAACTTCTAAAGATAAATTGCAGTATTTATGGGTAAAATGGCATATCTGGGATTGACTGGAAAATATTCCTATGAAAGAAAAAGAAGTGGTAGGTATATAGAATAAGATCAACGAGGTGTTGAGAATGGCTGAAAGTGCCGATGGATATATGAGATCATTATGCTGTTCCTCTTTTTCCAAACATATTTAAAATTTTAATGCAAAGTTAAAAAGCGGCAAGTCACACATCTAAGCCGATAGAAACTGCGTCCAGGGCTGTCCCCGACAGCGGTCAGCACGTGTCCTGAGAACATGCGTCCTGCTTCCTTTCTGTCCAGTAGCACTGGGAAGTGGCCGGCTGAGGGACCGCCCTGCCTCCCACCCCTCATGAGCTGGGGAGGGACGCAGGACAGGCGCAAAGAGAATGTCAGGGCAATCAACAGGCTTGAGGAAGTGTGGCATACAGCTCACTCATCTGCCTGATCTGATGGGAATGTTGGGAGGAGGATGACTTCGTGGGAAGAAAGTCTAAGGTGGAAAATGAGCTGTTTGCTGCTTGCGGGGCAGAGGGACAGGCGGGAGGCCCCAGGGGAGGGGCAGTGCCCGCAGGTGCAGGCCACGAGGAGCAGGTGGGTTCTCAGGCAGACGTGTTGGTGTGGAGGAGCGGGGGCAAGGCTGGCAGGAAGGGGCCAAGTCCTGCTCATGAAGGTTCTGAAGAAACTGCACCTCCCAGGAAGGCGGAAACCAGGCCTAGGGTGGCAGGGACTGGTTCTCATGCTGGCTGCTCTCCGCATCTATGGATAGGTCCTACGTTCCTTTTCGTGTCTCAATACACTCAGGATAAAGTCATAGAATGAACAGAATAAAATTTAACACCCCCCATGTTTTTCTAAGTAAGATATGGGCATTATAGGGAAGGCAGAGAATACGACAAAACAAACAAAAGAAAAATAAAGTAAATTAAGCAACTGCAAATCTCACTGCCACTGTGAAAGTTCTGGAATCTGTTCTTCCAGACATTTCCCCTGAAAATATGTTCAGAGAAGTTTGTTCTTTCAAAAATGGTATCAGGCACGCCAAGTCTTGCCTGCTTTCTTCCACCTAAAACATATTCACATCAAAACATATTTCTCCATCAGTATCTGTACATCCAACCAAAATCAAATGTTTATTAACTTTTATTTTAAAAAGAAATGTGGCTGCATTTGCACCTCCTTTAGGCAATGAGAAGCTATCACAAAACACAGTAACGAAGAAGGGTTACAGCTTCTGAGTGTGGTTCCTGGGGACAGAGGAAAACAATAAGCACAGACGCGGCTGAAGTCGGAGGCCACCTGCAGGGCCACGTGGCCTGGCCCCCAATGTACTGCAGACCCTGGGCCCCAGAAGGTGAAGGGTAGGCCCGGGTCACCCGGCTAAGTAACGGCAAAGCCAACACCAAAGCTTAGCCTCCGATCTCCAGCTCCATGAGGAAGGAGGCTCTTCCTCTCCACACGAGAAGAAACCTAGCAAAGTGTGGCCTCAGTGCTAAGAGACCTTCTGCTGCCTTCAGAGGCTCACCTCCTCCACCTGCCCACCGGGACCTATGCCTGACTCCTGCAGAAAACAGGTCACCTTCACATGTAGGTATTAAGTGGCAGAAAATTGAACTACTTCAGCGGAGCGCAATCACAAAACCGTAAGAATTTAGGGAGAAAAGGATCCAGTACAATCTTTTTTTTTCTAAGGCTACAGCACCCAGTATTCCCAGTCAGTCTCCCATCCAAGTACTAACCAGGCCCAACCCTGCTTAGTTTCCAAGATCAGGTGTGTTCAGGGTGCTATGGCCATAGACTCCTGTATAGTCTTTTGAGATGAGGAATTTTAAGGCCAGATAGTTCTATAAACTTGCCCAGGTCACAGTTGGCATCAGAACTATGAATCTCACACCCAGGTGTCCTGATGCCGGCTGCTTTCTATTACCAGGAAACAAAGGCTGACATTTCCCTCTGTCCCTGCACCAGCATTTCCATCCTCCAGGAAGACTATCAGAAGGTGACCCTGACCAGTTTCCTCAAAACTCTGACAGAATGCCTTCCAGAAACCTTTTAACCGTTTAGCAGTCTGTCAACTTGTCAAACTTCTACTGTAGCCATCAACAACCAATGTCTGTAACAATGTACACTCTGCTAATACAAGTTGTCGCTTCTTTTTTTTTTTTTTCCTTTTTTTTTTCTTTTGGAGACAGAGTTCCGCTCTTGTTACCCAGGCTGGAGTGCAATGGTGCAACCTTGGCTCAGCGCAACCTCTGCCTCCCAGGTTCAAGCAATTCTCCTGCCTCAGCCTCCTGAGTAGCTGGGACTACAGGCACGCACCACCATACCCAGCTGATTTTTGTATTTTTAGTAGAGACAGGGTTTCACCATGTTGACCAGGATGGTCTCAATCTCTTGACCTCCTGATCTTCCCACCTCAGCCTCCCAAAGTGCTGGGATTATAGGCGTGAGCCACCATGCCCGGCTCTTTGTTTACACAAACACAGGTCTAATCTATATAATCGATGCTTCAAAGCTAAAAAGAATTAGCTGAAAATGTTACCTTAGAGGACATGAGAAAACGAAGAAAAGTCACGCTCTTCCATCTCAAGGCGTTGAAACAAAAGGACTCATTTTCCCCAAGCACAGCAGCTAAGACACCGTGGTCCATGCTCCAATGTCAATACTTGTCCCTCCAAAAGTCAAGTTGGAATTTAATGCCCAAGAGGGCAGTACCAAGAGGTGGGGAATTTAAGAGCTGACCAGGTCATGAGGACCCTGCCTTACTGAATGGATTAGCCTCTCGTGGACTGATGGATAAATGGATTAATGGGTTATCATGGGATAGGACTGGTGGCTTTATAAAAATAAAAGAGCCCTGGGCACATGAGCACGCCCAGTCTCCTGCCATGGGACACCCTCGGCTGCCTCTGGACTCCTTGGAGAGTCTCCACAGCAAAGAGGCTCTCGCCGGGCATGGCCCCTCAACCTGGAATTCTCAGCCTCTGTAACCTTAAAAAAAAAAAATTCATTTTCTTCGTAAACTACTTGGTTTGATGTAGTTCGCTTAAAATTTGCTACAAGCAACAGAATAAGAACTAAGATGGGCCGATCCACTAGACAAGAAGCCCCTTCCTTGATAAATTCTCTCTTGCAAATGGTGCTCAGCGAGCAGCTCTGATGGCCGGGATGTGGCCGTTATGTCACCTAACTCAGAGCAAATCAAGAGGGAGCTTCAAACACGACCTGCAGAAGCATAACAAACGACAAAGCCAAAAACAAGTTCCCCTTCAGTGGGACCAAAACTCCTACACAATGGACAGCTCGAGCCACAGTGAAAGCAAACCACATCCCAGGCAGGGAACGGACAGCAGGGCAGGCCCTGAGGAAGCCACGCGGCTGAGCAGGACAGACCTCGCTCTTCTCCTTACCCTGCACTTCCTCCAGCACTGGGTTCACATCCCCCAGGGCCCTCCCCCATCCCAGCCTCTCAGCTCCCCACCAGCCAACAGTCTATGTTACAAATTCTGGCAAACCATTGTTTTCTGTTTCTCACCGTTGTTTTTCTGGTGTTATTGGCAAAACTCTTAGTAATGAAACCACACCTTAACCTTATGACTGATCAACAGTGCATCTTATACGCAGTGCTGGTGACCTAATGAATATCCCTGATTGGCTGATGCATGTCACTAAAACTTCTGGGGATTCAGTGGTGTGAAAACCTCCTCAAAATCAAATAGGAAGCCATTCATTTTGCTTACAAAATACCTCAATGCCATACGGTACACAAAACTTGAGATTCTAGGGCCCACTCCTTGGACTCCTTCTGTCTTTCTAAACCTTTTATTTTAAAAAGATGCTCTCTTTTGGAGTAACTAGGTGGTTAACATTAGTGCTGTCTGCTCAGTAGTCTTTCTCTGGAGAAAGCCCTCTCCTCCAGCCTAGAACAATTCCACCCATCCGTGCGGTCTGGGTTTGGCCACCGCTGACCCTCACCCCCACTCCCACCATCTCCTGCCTTGGCCATGTGTTTTCATGGCAAGCTTGGGACTCAGTCAGCCAATTAGTGAGCTTCTCCTTAGGAATTTGGGCAGATCTGAAAGTGAAAGGCTGTCTCTTTTCTCTTGAGATCGCTCTAGGTGCAAGGGACATGTGGGAGCCAGTAGCCATCTTACTGCCACTTGGAGAAGCTTGTTCAAGAATAAAGCCAAGCAGAGGTGAACACACCCACCAGATGGGAAGCGGGAGGGATTCGAGGAGAGCATTTGGCACCAGCTGTCCCCAGAGCCCACATCCCCCCTCAGGCTTCCTGGAGTTTTCTTAAGCTTAGGTGAAAGGGATCACATACACTGTCAAAAGAGTTTTGACAAATGCAGGTGCTCAGTGCTTCAAATAAACTGCACACCTGAGATTATCAGAAAGATTCGTGTCTTCCAGGATGCAACACCTGAAAAATTAGCAGCCCATGCCAACAGTGTTCTCCAGTAGGCCCTGTATACAGCAAGCATCAACAGAGTGACCATTTCAGGAGAATAAAATCTTCAGGACAGCCTTAAGCAGGGGTTTGATGCTGTGTGGGGATTTCAGAATAGCTCTATTTTATTTAGTAAAGTATTCACATAAAGATCATTTCAGTGAGAATTATTCAGCTGTTTCTTCTCCATCACCCAGTGAAATTGATTCTGTAATTGATAGAGTCTCATGTGCAATGAATTTACAGCAAAGAAAATAGAATTAGCAGAACCAGGGTACAAGTGGTACTGATGACAAAGTTCCTGGGGAACATTACCGGGACCACAGGCTCCAAAGGGCACAACCTCCCAGGCTGGGAGCAAGTGAGGGTCATGGTTCCCACCTGCATGTCCTTGTCCCGGCCATCAGACTCCCCTGCAAAGCCAAGACTGCATTATGATCCAGACACCATGTCAATAAGGGTGCTGCCCCCTCCAGCCTGCCATGCAATGTTCCACAGATGGAACTGAAAGAAACCCCAGTGGAGTGCCTGGCAAACCTGTCACACTCAGCAGTGTGTTGGTTTCTTTGCCATTTTCTTAATAACAAAAATGGCCTCCATTTGCTGAGCATGTATCATGAAGCAAACGTATGTCACCTGCTTTATATAATTTAGTCCTCGTAACACCTGGGAGGAGGAGCCCAGGTGGGGGGAGGAGCCAGGCAGGGTGAACATCTGGAGGAGGAGCCCAGGTGGGGGGAGGAGCCAGGCGGGGTGAACATCTGGAGGAGGAGCCCAGGTGGTGGGAGGAGCCAGGCGGGGGTGAACATCTGGAGGAGGAGTCCAGGTGGTGGGAGGAGCCAGGCGGGGTGAACATCTGGAGGAGGAGTCCAGGTGACAGGAGAAGTGAGCAGCATGCACAGCTGGGGAGAGGGTTCAGGTGAGAGCCCTGTCTCCTCTTTCTCTTGCACTGATCACTCTCTTCTCGGCTTTAACCCCATGAGGAGAAAGAAAGGTAGGAAGGAGGGAGGGAGGAGGAAAGAGAGGTAGGGAGGAAGGACGTAAGTTTGTGATAGTCCCACATGCTAATGGAATTGATATTTATGTAAACAAAAGTATATTTGCAATGAAATTAATGATTTTACTAATGCCAGTGTTACTAGTACCAATTCCAGTATATGTGGTAAACACTTACATCACCTGACTGTAGAAAGAAAAAAAAAGTCACCTTCAGAAAATGAAGTAAGAAAATTGTCCTTAAGTGACTCCTATTTTACCATATAACATTTGGCCCCGATTTGTCATGCGCTTTGGAAACATTATCTATCCAGTATGACTTAGAACATCCACTTGATAAATTATGCCTCTCTAGAAACACAGAGAAAAACAGGAATGGAACGGGGCCGGAACAGAGCCTCCTGTGTTCAGAAGGCTCCATACTTGGTTTAAGGATCTGATGTCACATTTTGAAATCCTTAGTAATTTTTTTTCTAAAAGGTCCTGTGTTTCCATTTGTACTAGGCCCACAGATTGGGGCATTTAGGAAGTGGGAAGGAACACTTAAAATTTGTATTCATGAGGCCGGGCACAGTGGCGCATGCCTGTAATCCTAGCACTTTGGGAGGCTGAGATGGTTGGATCACAAGGTCAGGAGTTCGAGACCAGCCTGACCAACATGGTGAAACCTTGTCTCTACTAAAAATACAAAAAGTTAGCTGGGCATGGTGGTGTATGCCTGCAGTCCCAGCTACTCAGGAGACTGAGACAGGAGAATCGCTTGAACCAGGGAGGCAGAGACTGCAGTGAGCTGAGATCACGCCACTGCACTCCAGCCTGGATGATAGAGACGGACGCTGTCTCAAAAAAAATAAAAAATTGTATTCATGAAAAAACAATACACTCTGACGAATGAAATGGGAGTGAGTCACTCAGCCTGGTCCCCAGGTCCCTCAGCAATGCAGGCAGTGGCAACGTCATAGCCTCCAGCCCAGAGCAAGAGGACGTGCCTTCCCCAGTGCTGCTGGAGCTCACGGAAATACCTGCTCTTCCCAAGTGGGGAAGCTGCCGCCTGCTGTGGGACAGTAACGCCGGGGACCCTGCAGCTCATGCGCTCTGATGAGGAGTGTAAATCTGGCTGACGAAAAGAGAACAAATTATTTCCTGATAAACATTATCATCTAGTTAATAAATTTCTTCTGCTCCTGAAACTAGAGGAAGAGAGAGAAAGAAGGGTTAAAAACAATAATAATAAAAGGAGTTTCTTGGGTTGAGAAAAGGAGGTGCCACTGACATAGGTCTGCTCCTCTGCAGAAGAGAAATGGAAAGCAGCGCTGTTGCTGCAGAGGCTATTTAGCAGCTAGCAGGTGGAGGTGGGGGGTTCTCCCCGCTGGAACCTCAGAAACAGTGACCCCAATCTCTGCCGATCCCAGGTGGGGTGCTGTGCTCACTCCACAGTGAGCACTCCAGGCACCGCCCGGCGTGGGGTAGCAGGGGTGGCTGTCCAGGCCTCTTTCCCCACAAGTGGATGTGCTGCTGTCGGGAGGAGGAGGAGCAAGATCCCAGCAGCATCAGATGCGCGTCGGAAACACTATGGGAAAGCGCAGTAGGGGACAGGGAGGAGGAATGGCAGCAACGCAGGTAGTCAGGTGTCTGTGCCGAGAGGATGGGTCATTTGTCCCAGGTGCCACCATGAAACAGAGTCGAGGCTGAAAACAGAACCCAGCTCCCCCAAGGGCCGCACCAACACCTGCACCCCAGGGCTCTTTGGCTGCATTTCTGCACCAAGTGGACGGTTACGGGCAACATCACTCTCAGCGAGGGTTCAGCTGCACACAATTTCCGGCACATGTCAGGCCCCATTCAGGGAAGAATGGAGACCGAGCCGGTTAGTGGGCGGCCACTTTACCCCACACACTACCTGTTTTCACAGCCTCTATGCACAGGCATTCATGTCCTTCCCTAAAGTTCAACAATTGTCTTGGACAGAAAATAAAAGCAGGGCATCAGATTGTAGAGCCGGCACAATGAGGAGGAAGACAAATCCTTTTCCAGGGAGGGGAGGGCGGCCTAGGGCGCAGGACCAGCTGGACCTCAGGAGGCGGGAGAGGCTCGGCAGGGCCTCCTGTGTGCACGTCCTCAGTTCCTGGGTGGGGAGGGCGGCCTAGGGCACAGGCCCAGCTGGACCTCAGGAGGCGGGAGAGGCTCGGCAGGGCCTCCT